>CM077147.1:157325592-157984320 GCA_039583875.1 Platanthera guangdongensis | reverse complement strand
AATTCTGTGACTGAAGTTCGTCGAACTAAGAATTGCATTCGTCGACTGGAGTACAACAACCATTCTGGACTTAAAAAAACTTTTGAAGTGTTTCCAGGAATTCATTGACAGGAGAACTTGAGTTCGTCGACCTGAGCTTGGAGTCGTCGAGCTTAGCTTCTTTCATCATTAGTCGAACTAAGCTTGGAATTTGTCGACCAAAGAATGTGGTTCTGTGAGCTGAGATCGACGAACGTCCCTAATTTCGTGAGCTGAGATCGATGAACGGTCGACAGATTTCCTTGAGCTGAAAATATCTCTAAGTCTTGAGATTCTTTGGCAATCTCGAGAATGGCTGGTCCACAGGAAGATGTTCTAAGGACAAACCCTAGACTCTAGGACCACAACCATGACCCTGACTATACAAGGTGGGTCAAAAGACATCCTAACTCGGGAACCTAGCCAAATCCAAACTAGGGATCCAACAATCTCCCCTATTTGGTGGAGGTTACTAAGTGAAGACACAAACTAAAATAAAACAAAGCACAAAAAAACATATATCTGACAGAGAATTTATAACACATGTAGCAGATATATAAAAAGCATTGTTCAAAACATAACCAGAGAGTTTGTAAAAGTAAAAAACAAAACATGACAAGAATGAAGAAAAACCTAGATCATATCTTGCTTTTCTTGCATTTGTCTTTGTCTTTCTCTTTGCTACTGCTGCTGCTAGCTCCAGGCTTTGAGATTTGATTTCTCTGTTGGATTAGCTACCTGAGCTACAGTCCATTGTCATATTGCTATTTCCAAGCATTTTCTGAGAAAGGCCTCTGGGAACAACAGCCCCGGATAGCTTCTATAATCATCAACATGAAGAGCTTGTGGCTTTGTCAAATCTTTTAAGTTCTTCTTTTCTGTATTTTGACATAGTTTGTATCCAGAAATGTCCTTCCCTCAGCCTTTGCTTTGTTAATCAAAGATAGACCAATTAGTGTTCTGGAATCTAGCCATTCTAGCAGTATTAGCTGTTTCAGGATATTCAGGTGAAAGAGTATGGTCTTTCAGGACTTTCAGCTTTTGATCTACAGAAGTACTTGGCTGTTGCTGCTGAGTTTGTTGTTGTTGATGTTGATGT
The DNA here is from genome assembly GCA_039583875.1 of Platanthera guangdongensis. NCBI lineage: Eukaryota > Viridiplantae > Streptophyta > Magnoliopsida > Asparagales > Orchidaceae > Platanthera > Platanthera guangdongensis. The sequence goes on along the minus strand of CM077147.1, from coordinate 157,983,203 downwards.
GCTGTGAAGATTGTTGATTACTGAAGATTGTTTTCCTCTGCTGTATCCTTGGCCTGAAGACTTCTCTGATGTCTTTGATAGGTTTGCACAGGAGCAGTTTTGAAGATGAGGAACTGGAAGCACCAGCAGCTGGAGTGGAGGAGGAGGTGGATCTCTTCTATATCTGGACTTGGTGGAGGAGAGTATCTCCTACTTCTTTTCCTTTCCCTTTGCTGATTCCTTTGACCAGTCACATCCAAGTGGCATTCCCTTATAAGAGTAACATTATGCAAAATGTAGTAGGAGTGTCAGCAGTTGGATTGGCTTAGGGCAGAGAGGAGGAGTGTCACAACCCAGTTCCTCCACGAGTACATCGTATCAGAGCAAGAGGAACTACGGGTTATGATGCCACGTCGTGCAGGGGATAACTGCACACGCTCAGGCAACCCTTGACGCTTACTTTATGAGTTGAAATCCAGCAGTGCAAAGCAAGAAAGCCTTTGAGGTTAATGGTCGTATCCCTCGGCCTTAGGCATTAAAATGTGTGTTTATATGCGGCGGAAATACTTTGTTTACTTATGACGATCTCCTACATGCAGTCTATATTGATACTACTATAAGAAATCATCTTGTTTACGTCATTTGGAAATACGTGTGTTCGTAACCAAAACATGTTATGCATGGATACAATAATAGTTTTTTTTAGCTTAAAATACCTAATGCAACCTACCATAAATCCTTCCCAAGAGCAAGAAGACATCATCTCATCCAAATGAGTCACATTAGCAATCTCGTAGTCATATATCACAAGTAAAGAAAACACCAATGGGCGCCAACAAGCTGACACGAACCCATTGGGAACATGTATGTCTGTACAACAAAGAAAAGAATTACCTCGCTAAGTAAGCTCGGCTAGCTCCAAGAACTCCACCACCAACAAACCTAGCCGCTCAACCGGCTACAACCTGCACCTGAGGCATTCAAGAAAGAATACCTCAGCAATCCTCAAAATACAATAAACGAAGAGCAGTATGTTATACAATATCATGAAGGGGTTACCGACCCCGTAGCAATGTTTCATATAACTAAAATGAGTGAACAAAGCAGGTGGAAAACAAGTAGCAAAACACTGTCAATCCAAAGTGCCAAACGCACCAAGTGCGTACAATTTTCATCAAGTCCTGCTTAACCCGCAGTAGCAAAAAGGCAAGACACATGCCCAATTCATCATCTTTAGAACAAGAAACAACCATCCTAGTGAAGCATAAGCAGCGGTTAAGTTCAATTCCGCAAGGGTCTTTCGGTGGGGCCCTAAAGGGAAAGCACCAATAAAAGCCAGCCACAAACATCGGGGCAAAATGGTGCTCGCTACACCACAAATCCAAACGGTGGCCACAAAGGCTGAAACCACACCACCCCTTGTAGAATTCTCACACAAACACTCTGCCATGGTTCACAATTCGCCTCGCAAAACTCACCATAAACGAACATAAGCTACACCACAAGCAAATCTCACCATAACCCAAGTACACACGTTCCCTTCCTTCATCCTCACACGAATTGCCAACGTTATGTCAAACGTGATAGAGTTTGATTAACGAAATTACATGAATCACATGATTAGGACCAAGAAAGAATCACATGCTTTTGATATGAACAAGGAAGAATCACACGAAGAAGAAAGGCTAAATGAACATGAATCAACTTAGCTACAAGATTACATGAACAAGATAAACAACATGAATTAACCTAGCATAGACTTGATAACTAAACAAATCAGCATGGAAGATCGAATTCATTCAGCATAGGGAAATTCAAGAGCATAATAAGGCTAGTGAGGAAGAACCCAAAACAAGAAGAACAAGCTATAGAAAACTAGCTATTTGGCACAATCAAAACCAGAAATAAGATTGGCAAGGGTGAAGAACACCGCTTGCCTGAACCGAGACGATGTCGCGACGGCTGCTCCTCTCTTTCCTTGCCTTGCTTTAGCCTTTTCTCCCTGAGTTCCTTTTGGAATGAGAAGATGATAAGAAGTGAATGGGAGAGGAAATCTCTGTTTCGGCCTTATTTCCTCCAGAACAGAGCTGGACCGTTAGATGCAGAATCAAGGAAATAAACGGCACAAAAAAACTGAAAAAGTCGATTTTCGGCCGGTCACGCCCTGTGTCACGCCCGTGACGCAGGGCGTGTACCTTAAGCGGCGCAGAAAGTCGGCATATCCAAGTTTATCCACACGGTACACGGCCGGGTACACGCCCGTGACGGGTTGGTCACGCCCGTGACCTAGGGCGTGTAGCCCGTGTCTCGACACCTCATCGACACAAAGTGTCGACACTCGACACAGCTTGACACGCCCTGTGACACGCCCGTGTCACAGGCCGTGTCCCCTCTCTCGACACCCGACACTCGACACTCGACACTCGACATTGCGGACACGGCCCCGGTCACGGGGCGTGTACCCCATTCTCGAGCTCAACTCGACGCAATGAAAAATTCGTCGAGTCAAGGAGGTCACGCCCAGGTCACGCCCCTGGGTCACGCACGTGTCAGGGGGCGTCACTCACAAACGACCAGTTTTCCCTGTTTTGAAAAGTGTTTTTGTGTCGTCCTAGACCATTTTTGCCTTAAGAACTTTTTACCCTTTTTTTGTTTCATGTACCAGCAACTCATTTTGAGCAACATTACCCGGGCGCGAAAACGTGCAAGCATTCCCTAAGAGGCCTCACCGAGTCCCCAATTTGGACTCCGGTTTGTTGGGGAATCGTGCAACTCGGCTACCAAAACAGCCACTCGCAAGCCTGCGGGAAAAACCATGCTCGCACAATGGTCAAAGCCAACGTAACGCTCATCATGCGTATGCAATCAAAAATCCGGGGGTGTTACAATCACTCCCCCTAACAAAAAGTTTCCTCGAAACTTTTCACTCATTTTGATTAAATCAAATGCATAGCAAACCAAAAACACCAATGCAACAAAAACACCAAGTCACATACCAGTTTATTTACGGGAACAAATGAGGGTGAGCCGCCCTCATCGTTGACTCGAGCTCCCACGTCGCGCTTTCCATATTCTGATTTTTCCATAGCACCTTGACCATAGGAATCTTCTTTTTCCGCAACATGCGATCTTGGAGTCCAATATCCGGATGGGCATCTCCACATAAGAAAGGTTTGGCGCCAATTGCGGCACCACGTCTAACACTTGCGTGTCATGTCGCACACACTTGCGAAGTTGGCTAACATGAAACACGTCGTGAACACCAGGAAAATTCACGGTAACTCTACTTTGTAAGCGGATGCACCAACTCGCGCAAGAATCTTGAAGGGACCCACAAACCTTGGGTCTAATTTGCGCTATTTTCCAAACTTTTCATCCCAACCATTGGGGACTTTCAAGAAAACGGAATCCCCCACCGCAAACTCTAATTCCGACCTTCGTCGGTTGGCGTACTTTTCATATCGCTCTTGGGCGATTCGGAGCTTCTCCTGAATAATTCGTACGACAACTTCCATGTCCTCGAGCGCCTCCGGGCCCAACAAAGGCCGCTCGCCAACCTCAGCCCAAAAGAGGGGAGTCCGACATCGACGCCCATACAAAGCTTCGAATGGAGCTTTTGCAAGCTTTCTTGATAGCTGTTATTATATGCGAATTCCATAAGCCGCAAACGTTCATCCCATGCTCCGCCATACTCAAGAATGTAGCATCGAATCATATCTTCCACAATTTGGTTGACTCGTTCCGTTTGGCCATTCGTATGAGGGTGGTAAGCAGTGGAATACCGCAAATCTATTCCCAAACCCTCTTGTAGACTCTTCCAGAAACGAGAAGTAAATCGGGAATCCCTGTCTGAGATGATATTGACTGGCACACCATGCAGTCGGATGATCTCGTTCAAATACACTCCGCTATTGTCTTCATCGGGTAGTTGACCTTAAAGGGTATGAAATGAGCACACTTGGTCAACCTATCCACGATCACCCACACAGAGTCATATCCTCGTGGAGATCTTGGTAAACCTGTAATAAAATCCATTGAGATGCTTTCTCACTTCCATGTTGGAATCTCCAATGGTGTCAACTTGCCACCAGGCCTTCCATGATCAGCTTTCACCCGCTTGCAGGTATGACATTCCGATACAAATTGCGCTATATCTCTTTTCATTCCATACCACCAGACAATTTGTTTCAAATCACGGTACATTTTTGTTGAGCCTGGATGGTAGGCCATACTTGCGCCATGTGCTTCCCTACACACCATCTCGCGAATATCTCCAACTGCGGGAATACAAAATCGACCACGATACTTTAACGTGCCCCCTCATCGATAGAAAAATCCGGTAACTCACTCTGTTCAGTTCGAAGAAATAAAATGTAAAAGATCAGGATCATCCTTTTGATGTTGTCTTGCAAGCACCAGCCATGAAGGTTCTTCTACCATCGAATGACTTTGCGGGTCATATTTTCCCATGGAAATATCCATCAATAGAAATTCCTCCACAAGACGTCGACTGAAAGATGAAATAATTTTCCCGTCTTTCGACTCAAAGCATCGGCCACAACATTCTCCCCGGTTATACTGAATGTCCACATCATAATCAGCTACATATTCAAGCCATCGTCGAGGCGCAGATTAAGTTCTTTTTGCGTGAAGACGTACTTTAAACTTTTATGATCCGTAAAGATTTTACACTGCACACCATAAAGTAAGTGTCTCCACAACTTCAATGCAATTATCACCGCTGCGAACTCCAAATCATGCGTTGGGTAGTTCATTTCATGGCTTTTCAACTGCCGAGACCCATACGCAATCACCTTTTTGTCTTGCATTAATACATATCCAAGTCCAACGTGCGACGCATCCACAAACACGTCATAATCGATCCCTTCTGTCGGCAAGATTAACACAGGAGCGGTACATAACCTATTCTTGAGTTCAAGGAATGAGGCCTCACACTTGTCATTCCACTCAAACGCCACATTATTCTGGGTTAAGCGAGTCAAAGGTGCAGCCAACGTAGCAAAACCTTCGACAAATCTGCGATAATAGCCGGCCAAGCCCAAGAAGCTTCGAATCTCCTTGGGTGTCTCCGGTCTTCTCCACTCCATGACTGCAGCAATCTTTTCGGGATCCACTGAAATTCCATTGTGATTAATGACATGACCCAGAAAGGCAACTTGAGGCAACCAAAACTCGCATTTGCTTAGCTTGGCAATAACTTTTGGTCTCGCAAAGTGGCCAATACCAATCGCAGATGTTGTTCATGCTCCTCAGCACTGCGGGAGTAGACAAGAACGTCATCAATAAAAACTACCACAAACTTATCCAAGTAGTCCTTGAACACCCTATTCATCATATCCATGAAGGCTGATGGTGCGTTGGTCAAACCAAACGACATCACCAGAAATTCAAAATGGCCATGCCTTGATCGAAAGCAGTCCGCGGAATATCAGACTCTTGGACCTTGAGCTGATGATAGCCCGAGCGGAGATCAATCTTCGAAAATACGGAACTGCCATGCAGTTGATCAAACAAATCATCGATTCTTGGCAGTGGGTACTTGTTTTTAATCGTCACCTTGTTCAATTCCCGGTAATCGATGCAAAGCCGCATCGACCCATCTTTCTTCTTCACAATAACACCGGTGCACCCCAAGGTGATGAACTCGGTCTGATAAACCCTTTTGCCAATAAGTCATCCAGCTGGGTACGCAACTCTGATAGCTCACGCGGGGCCATTCTATACGGCGCTTTCGCAATAGGCCGCGTACCCGTTCCAAATCAATAACGAACTCAACATCACGATCAGGGGAAGACCAGGAAGATCAGTAGGAAAAACATCTGGGAATTCATGCACAACAAGAATCTCCTCCAAACGCGGCAAAACAACACTAGTCCCCACAACTGAGACGAGACAAGCAAAACAGTCGGAAACAAACAACGTCCGAACACATACCGCCGAAATTCCTGGAGTATCCTGGCATGAATCACCATAAACACTTCCCGGCTGACCATTGTCCTTGATAAAATCCAAGCGCTTCCCTTTGCACTGGATGACAGCGTCATAGCGGGATAACCAGTCCATACCCAGAATGACGTCAAAATCCTCCAAATCGAGCACCTTGAAATCAGCTTTGCTAAGAAATCGCCAACAAAATGGGACAATCAAGAAGACCCCAGTCTGCCACCACAGAAGCACCGAAGGTAACTTCACCAAAAAGGCATTCCCCACTCGATCTGGTGTCAAATGATACCGATCCAGAAAGGTTCGAGCCACAAATGAATGGGTCGCGCCAGAATCAAAGAGAACACGCGCCCAACAGTTCTTTACCTTAAAGTTTCCTATAAGGGTACATATGTTGCTAAGCACTACGCATAAGAGGCATAAACAAAACGTGAACCAGAGGAATGAATCGAACCTGAGATAACCTGGGGTGACATCTGAGCTTCCTCTGAGGAAATCACATTTAACTTCCCTTTTCCTTTGTCCAAACCGGAGGCGGAGGCAAAGCCTGGAGTGGCATTGGCTGCAGCACGGGCTGGTTTTGTGGGCACCTTGCCTTGAGATGTCCCTGCTTTGCCACACTGGAAGCACACCTTGTCCTTGCCCCAGCAGCGGCTCATATCATGACCTCTTCCCCACAAGCTGTACACTCAAGTCTCTGGTTGGCGCACCCTGAATGGCATGCACCTGCTCCTTCTTCTGCATCCCCAATCGCTTGAAACATTTCTCAAACGGGTGACCGACTCGGCCACAGAAGCTACACGTCTCCTTGTTCCTCTTCCTTATGTCTGATTCTTGGGAGCTTTCCCTCCCACCAGCTTCCTCTTATCCTTCCTCATCAGCTGTCCTCTTTGTTTTGCAGTTTCGATTGCTTCAACCTTCAAAGCAGCCTCAACCACAGTAGTGTAACTCGTCGCTCCATAAGCACTTGCGAACTGCTGTACGTCGCTGCGGAGTCCGCAAGAAATCGCTTTACTCGGTCAGCTTCCGTCGTCACCAAGCTGGAGCGAACCGACTTAGCTTGCTAAACTCATTTTCCTGTGAGTTTCCTCTGCTTCAGTACAAGAAGTCATTCATCAGACAGTCCCTTTCCACTGACGGCAGAAATTTGCGCTGTAACATTTCTTTGAAGGCTTCCCACGAACATCCCTCCCCTAGGCCTTCCTTTTCTCGCACCACCAACCTTTCGCCAACCCTTTGAGTTGATAGGCGGCAAGCATCACCTTCTGGTCCTCGGTAACGCCAGAATAAACAACATCTCTTCCAACGTGATTCCCAATCATCCAAGATCACAAAGTCCGCTTTTCCATCATAAGTCGGTGGTCCAAGTCGCTGAAACTGCGAGATGAAAGTCATCGCAGGAGGAACCACAACTGGGGGTATCACTGCCCCTGAAGGAGTAGAAATAGTGGGGCCTCTGACAGTCTCTTGCCCTCTTGGTGCCAGCCCCGACATCGCTGATGACATAGCTTGGAGCTGGGACTGCACTTCCTGCACCTGCCTCGTCAAAGCCTCATTACTTTGGCGTAGACTATCCATCAGGGCATTATTCTGCGCGCCCGAAGACTCGCCCTCGGATTGGGGAGTTTGCCTTGTCACTGGACGCTTCGACATCCTATCAACACGTTCACTCTTGTCAAGCTCAAACCCAACAAACACACAACGGCTATGTACAGACCATACATATAGAAATATGAACATCAACTGCTAACTTGCTCTGGAGTTTGAGAATGATGGTATGCCTAGCCTAAAGATGACTCACCGTCATCCCACTAACTTGTGCCTAACCGATGAATGCATGACTTTATTTGACCCAAAACCATGAGTGTACAAGTGTCATCATGTACATCTTTAGCTTGGCACGTTGTGCTCATGCAATGTTATGTTATGCGTGCTGTGCTATGCATTCTAGAAAAGGCCTTATTCATGCCATGAGCGGTCGTACGCATCACAATGCTATGCATCTCATACTACATAGCATTGCATGCAACGAATAAAAGAAAACGTGCTAGTCGCATCCATGTGGTGAGGTTATGCATCCCATACTACATAACCCTCACATGTTGCCCCTATGGTGGATCCATATACAACCACATATTATGCATCCCATACTACATAATATGCCCCGTATACTTCTGTTCATGCCATAAGTGTAGTGTTCATGCTTCGGCCAAGACGTACTGATGGCACCTCGGTGTGTGTATGATATGATACTTACAACAATGACAAAAAGAAAGTTTGCCCGACCAAATGTCAAGCAAACCTCCCTCTGATACCAACTGTCACAACCCGTATTTCCTCAACGAGTACATCGTATCAGAGCAAGAGGAACTACGGGTTATGATGCACATCGTGCAGGGGATAACTGCACACGCTCAGGCAACCTTGACGCTTACTTTATGAGTTGAAATACAGCAGTGCAAAGCAAGAAACCTTTGAGGTTAATGGCCGTATCCCTCGGCCTTAGGCATTAAAATGTGTGTTTATACGCGGCGGAAATACTTTGTTTACTTTATGACGATCTCCTACATGCAGTCTATATTGATACTACTATAAAAAATCATCTTTGTTTACGTCATTTGGAAAATACGTGTTCGGTAACCAAAACATGTTATGCATGGATACAATAATAGTTTTGTTTAGCTTAAAAATACCTAATGCAACCTACCATAAATCCTTCCCAGAGCAAGAAGACATCATCTCATCCAAATGAGTCACATTAGCAGTCTCGTATTCATATATCACAAGTAAAGAAAACCACCAATGGCGCCAACAAGCTGACACGAACCATTGGGGCACATGTATGTCTGTACAACAAGAAAAGAACTACCTCGCTAAGTAAGCTCAGCTAGCTCCCAAGAAACTCCCCACCACAAACCTAGCCGCTCAACCGCTACAACCTGCACCTGAGGCATTCAAGAAAGAATACCTCAGCAATCCTCGAAAATACAATAAAACAAGAGCAGTATGTTTATACAATATCATGAAGGGGCTTACCGACCCCGTAGCAATGTTTCATGTAAGTAAAATGAGTGAACAAAGCAAGTGGAAAACAAGTAGTAACACTGTCAATCCAAAGTGCAAACGCACCAAGTGCGTACAATTTTCATCAAGTCCTGCTTAACCCGCAGGAGCAAAAAGGCAAACACATGCCCAATTTCATCATCTTTAGAACAAGAAACAACCATCCTAGTGAAGCATAAGCAGCAGTTAAGTTCAATTCCGCAAGGGTCTTTCGGTGGCGGCCCTAAAGTGGAACGCACCAATAAAAGCCAGCCCAAAATCGGGGCAAAATGGTGCTCTACACCAAATCCAACCCCGGTGGCCACAAAGGCTGAAACCACACCACCCCTTGTAGAATTCTCACACAACACTCCTGCCATGGTTCACAATTCACCTCGCAAAATCACCATAAACGAACCTAAGCGTAACACCACAAGCAAATCTCACCATAACCCATACACACGTTCTTTCCTTCATCCTCACGATTGCCAACGTTATGTCAACGTGATAGAGTTTGATTAACAAAAATTACATGAATCACATGATAAGGACCAGAAAGAATCACATGCTTTTGATTGAACAAGGAAGAATCACATGAAGAAGAGGCTATATGAACATGAATCAACTTAGCTACAAAGAATTACATGAACAGATAAACGACATGATTACCTAGCATAGACTTGATAACTAAACAAATCTAAGCATGGAAGATCGAATTCTTCAGCATAGGGAATTCAAGAGCATAATAAGGCTAGTGAGGAAGAACCCAAAACAAGAAGAACAAGCTATAGAAAACTAGCTATTTGGCACAATCAAAACCAAGAATAGAATTGGCAAGGGTGAAGAACACCGCTTGCCTGAACCGAGACGATGTCGCGACGGCTGCCCTCTCTTTCCCTTGCCTTGCTTTAGCCTTTCTCCTTGAGTTCCTTTTTGGAATGAGGAAGAAGATGAATAAGAAGGTGAATGGGAGGAGAATCTCTGTTTCGGCCTTATTTCCTCCAGAACAGAGCTGGACCGTTAGATGCAGAATCAAGGAAATAAACGGCACAAAAAACTGGAAAAAGTCAATTTTTGGGCCGGTCACGCCCTGTGTCACGCCCGTGATGCAGGGCGTGTACCTTAAGCGGCACAGAAAGTCGACATATCCAAGTTTATCCACACGATACACGGCCGGGTACACGCCCGTGACGGGTCGGTCACGCCTGTGACCTAGGGCGTGTAGCCCGTGCCTCGACACCTCGTCGACATAAAGTGTCGACACTCGACATAGCTTGACACGGCCTGTGACACGCCCGTGTCACAGGCCGTGTCCCCTCTCTCGACACCCAACACTCGACACTCGACACTCGACACTCGACACTCGACATTGCGGGACACGGCCCGTGACACGCCCGTGTCACGGGGCGTGTACCCCATTCGTCGAGCTCAACTCGACGCAAGAAAACTTCGTTGAGTCAAGGAGGTCATGCCCAGGTCACGCCCTGGGTCACGCCCGTGTCAGGGGCGTGTCACGCACAAAATGACCAGTTTTCCCTGTTTTGAAAAGTGTTTCTGTGACGTCCTAGACCATTTTTGCCTTAAGAACTTTTACTTTTTTTTTTGTTTCCTGTACCAGCAACTCATTTTCAACATTACCCGGGCGCGAAACGTGCAAGCATTCCCTAAGAGGCCTCACCGAGTCCCCAATTTGGACTCCGGTTTGCTGGGGAATCATGCAACTCGGCTACCAAAACAGCCACTCGCAACCTGCGGGAAAAACCATGCTCGCACAACGGTCAAAGCCAACGTAACGCCCATCATGCGTACGCAATCAAAAATCTAGGGTGTTACAGGAGGAGCCTTCCTTTCTTTGACAACAATTGCTTCTTCTTCTTGTAGCTTCTTCATCAGAATCATCTTCATCATCATCTTCAGCATCTTCACTGCCAGAACCCTGAGGGTTATCATACAAAGCATCCAATGCTTTCAAATTAGCTGCAGAAATCTAGGGCTGGGTAGTGGATCTGGACAGAAGAACTGATCAAAGCTGAGCTCTCTGCTAGAGCTCTATTCTCTTCCTCAATGTCTGCTAGGATCATGCATCCAAGTCAGGCATTGGGAGTCATCCATAACAAAAGTTGGTACAAAAATCTCTTCTAGAGAATGAAATGACTACAGAGGATGATGCAGTAACTGAAATAGCAAAACTGTCACTTAGTTGCTTAGCACTGTTGGACTTATTGAGGGTAACAGGGATGATAGCCAAGGATGGCTTAGTGAATTCAGCTGAAGGATAGAACATATGTACAGTATCAAATATTTTCAGCAATTCTTCTAAGTTAACTGTGGGATTAATAATGTAATCATCAATAGTGTGTAGTTCATCAGGATTTGACTAATCTAAAGCAATATCAGTATCCATAAAAGAATTAAATCAATCAAATCAGAATCAAAACAGACAAAATTTTGCTGTAGAGAAATATTGTTGTATCTGAAGCTACTGCTAAATCTGCAACTGCTGCTGAATCTGTTGCTGCTGCTGGATCTGCTGTTGCTGCTTCATCACAGAGCATCTCCCCCTGCCTGGTTTCAGGAGAACCTGGAGCCAGGCCCCTGAATGAAGAGGGTGAAGCAGAGAGAAGGGAGACTTGTGCAGATAAAGAATTAATAGAATTTACAAGAGGTGTAATCCTCTGTAATGAGTGATTTGATGAGGGGAGTGAGCAAGGTGATGATGGTGCATACAGTGGAGGGTTCCAGATATGGAGGGGTAGATAAAGTGGGAGGTACAGATGAAGGAGAGATGGGTGGAATGGTATCTGGAATGGTAGTCTCTGGTTGAGGTGGAGATGGGGATGGTATAGCAAAATCTGGAATGATAGACAGATGAGATGGAAGAGGTGATGCTGGAGGAGACATTGCAAGAGATGCATGAGTAGGGGAAGGAATATGGATAGGGGAAACTTGAGGTGTGGGAAGACGGGGTTAAGATGGAAGATGGGGTGCTGGAAGAGATTGTGTAGATAGGATTACCTCTTCAGCAGGGTAGGAGTGGCCGGCACGGCCCTGTGCTCTCAGAAGCTGGGATGGAGGAGGATGAAGCCTTGGATGGCTTAGAGATTGTCCTCTCCCATCTGCCAAACAAAGCGCAGGTGAGGCGCTTGCTGGCATTGATGAATATGGTCCGGGAGACCATGAATTCACCCGCCTTTTCTTTAGGAAGATCCCTAGGATCCTTCCAAAAATACTTCCTTCTTAGAATCATTTTCTTTATCAAATCAAAAGAAGTTGTCCCCAGTTTATCGGTTTCTTATGATGATGGCACACATAACCAGAAATTGGTGTCTGGTAATGTAGTCGTGTGCTGTATGTTTCCCGAGGAGCACTTTACCAACCAGGTCTGCTAAGAATTTATATGGGGCAGACAGATGCTTCTTCAACAGTTTATTAGGGTTGTCACCAGCATAACCCATCAGATTCAGCATCGTAGTATACTCTTCAGAATCCCACTCTAAATCCTCCTCTCCAGTTGTCAAGCCAAAAATTTAAGTTAAAACAGCGAGGGATAAGGAGACGGTGTTACGGCGATTGTTTCTGTCATAACATTATCTTTAGAAATGATTGAGGTATAGACCCATTCCTTTATTTCTGTCCCCAACTTTATCTGGGTGGTCATCAAGTTCTTCAGATTTTATTCTTCCAAAAGTTCCAGAATGTAGAGGAAGATTGGATCTGAGTGGCTAAAGAGTCAAAGTCGACGTCAAACCCAGTGTCAAATTTCATTGCGGCCAAGCTCCCGCTGGAATCGCCATTAAGATCACCTGCAAGATAGACAGAGAAAACGACGATCAAGAGCAAAAGAACAAAAGTGCGGGATGGAGGTCGAAGAAAACCTAGATATAAGGTTTTCAAGAATATGAATCGACAATCTCCGTTCCACGAAAAGGAAACAGTTCTTCGAACTGAGGTCAACGAAATAAATTATAGACAAATAATTCGTCGATCTCATCCTAGAAGAAACGAAAACAGTTCGTCGAACTCCGTTGACGAAATATCTTCTGAAGCAAAGTTCGTCGATCTCTGGTCGATGAAAATTGTTTCCACACAGAGAATTCATCGATCTCCGTTCGACGAGCATCTCTCAAACTTTCCCGAATTCGTCGAAATCCATTCGACGATCTCTGAAAAATTCGTCGAATGCAGACAAAAATTAATTTAACTCTTCTCCATCAATCATTCACATTTGATTTATAAAGGACAGATGATTTTTCTTATCCAAGGGTTGGGTGAAAATGTCTGCTCTCTGTAAATCAGTAGTAATATGGATTAAGTTAATTTTCTTTTTGTCTACATTATCTCTAATGAAATGATGTCTTATGTCAATATGTTTAGTCCTACTATGGTGAACTGGATTCTGTGCTATAGCATATCACTAGTATTATCACAAAATAATGTTGAATTATTTAAGTTGACACCATAGTCTAGGAGTTGATCTTGTATCCATAACATTTGTGAACAGCAACTGCCAGCAGCCATGTATTCTGCTTCTGCAGTTGATGTAGACACAGATGTCTGCTTTTTACAAAACCAAGAGACAAGTCTCATACCCAGAAACTGGCAAGTTCTAGAGGTACTTTTCCTGTCCACTCTACATCTAGCATAGTCAGCATTTGAGTATCCAGTTAACTCAAACTATGACTCTACAGGATACCAGAGTTCTAGATTAGGGCAACTCTTTATATATCTCAAAATTCTTTTTAAGAAAATAAGGTGAGATTCTTTGGGTTCACTTGGAACCTAGCATAAAGGTATGTGGCAAACATAATGTCAGGCCTGCTAGCTATTAGGTATAATAGGGATCCAACAATTTCCCTATAATGCTTCTGATCTACAGGTTTCCCTGTTGCATCAGAATCCACAACAGCATTGGTAGCCATAGGTGTTTTCATTCCTGAAGCATCACCCATCCCAAACTTCTTAATAAGCTCTTTAGCATACTTAGCTTGGGAGAGGAAGATACCATCAGGGAGTTGCTTCACTTGGAGACCAAGGAAGTAGGAAAGCTTACCCATGCTACTCATTTCAAATTTGAATACATGAGGTCAGCAAACCTCTTGCATAATTTGGGATCAGTAGACCCAAAAATGATGTCATCCAATATATTTCTACTAACAAAATTTTGTCCTTATGATGTCTAGTGAACAATGTTTTATCTATGGTTCCTCTTGTAAATTTATGCTCTAAAATAAAGCTTGCTAGGTCTCATACAAGCTCTTGGAGCTTGCTTTAAAAACATAGAGAGCTTTATGCAATTTAAACACAAAAGAGGGTTGAGTTAGAGAGATAAAACCTGGTGGTTGTTCTACATAAACCTCTTCTTGAAGCACTCCATTCAAGAATGCACTCTTGACATCCATCTGGAAAACTTTGAATCTCCTGTAAGCTGCATAGGCAAGGAAAATTCTTATGGCCTCTAACCTTGCAACAGGGGAAAAGGTTTGGTCATAGTCAATTCCTTCCACTTGCCTGTATCCCTGAGCAACAAGCCTGTACTTGTTCCTCACAATGTTCCCTTGAGCATCAAGCTTATTTCTGTACACCCATTTGGTTCCAATAACTGGGTAGTTATGGGGTCTTGGAACCAATCCAAACTCTATATCTCTCAAACCGATTTAGTTCCTCTTGCATTGCAATGATCCAGTGGGGATCTTGCTCAGCTTCATGGATGGAGAGGGTTCAATCTGAGAGAGAAAACATGCATGCATCAAGTCTTGGTTGAGTTGATGCCTTGTCTGTACACCTGCTGAAATGTCTCCAATCACTTGAGATCTGGGGTGATCTCTAAGTGTGACAAGATAAGTTGGTGGAGTTTGTTCAGCAATAGCTTCTATAATTAATTCCTCTTGTGGAATGTTATTAGCTGTTGAGGGAAGTTCAGCCACTTCCTCTTCACTTTCTTCTTCAATGTCTTCAGCATCATGTGGATAAGGATGGGTTGACACCACTTGGGTAAGGTTTAGTCCATCCATAGACTCACACAGTTGTGGAACCTGCAAAGAGCTATTGGTAGAACTCTCTTTCTCCTTTAAGACGTGTTAGCTTCATCAAAAGATACATGAATAGACTCTTTAATTTAAGAGATGATTTATTGAAAATCCTATAGGACTTTCTTACTTGGGAGTATCCTAGAAAAATCCCTCTTCAGCCTTAGCCTCAAACTTTCTAATGTATCTTTTGTTATTAGTGTGAATATAACAAATACAGCCAAAGATTTTAAAATATGTGACTTTAGGTTTCTTCCCTTTAAGCAATTCATAGGGGGTCTTATTTTTCAGCTTATGAATCAAACTCCTATTCAGGACATAGTTAGCAGTATTTACAGCTTCTGCCCAAAAGGATAGAGGCATGTAAGCATCTGCTAATAATGTACCTGCAGCTTCAATGAGTGTCCTATTTTTCCTTTCAACTACCCTATTTTGTTGGGGAGTTCTAGGAGCTGAGAAGCACTGCCTGATACCTTCCTTCTCACAGAACTCATGTATAAGAAGAGACTCAAACTCTGTGCCATGATCACTTCTTATCAATGCAACATGAGTAGAGAACTCAATCTGTATGGTCCTGAGAAAATCTGTAAGAACCTTGAATGTATCTGACTTAGTTCTCGGAAAGGCCACCCAACTGAATTTGGAGAAGTCATCAACAATTACCAAAGTGTAAGACTTCCCTCCTAGGCTTTGTACTGCAATGGGTCCAAATAGATCCACATGAAGAAAATACAAAATCCTAGGTGAATCACTCTTATTAATGGATTTAAACCTAGTTTTAGTTTGCTTGCCTAACTGACAAGCCCTGCAGAGACCTTCCTTCTTGTAGGGACCAGAAGGTAAGCCTCTAACAAGATTGTCTTTAGATAACCTAGCTATATTTTTAAAGTTTACATGTCCTAATCTTCTATGCCATAACTCATTCTGGTTACTAGTGATATTAAATAAACAAACATCAGTTTTGGCAGAAATGAAATCTACTAGATATATGTTGCCTTGTCTAGTTCCAATTAAAACAGTTTTGTTTTGAGCATTAATAATTGAACAGGAGGCGGAGTTAAAGAATACCTGATAACCTTCATCACATAACTGCTTATGGATATTAGGTTATGTTTGAGTCCTCTTACATATGTTACTTTTCTTGAATGTGACAGCTCCTATCCTCACTTCTCAAATTCCTTCTGACTGACCACATTTGGAGTCACCAAAGATGACCTTTTGACCCAACTTGGACTTGTAGTTGCATAAGATGTCGTTGCTGCCAGTCATGTGCTTGGAGCAGCCACTGTCCAGGTATCAAGTCTCATTTACTCCTGGACAGACCTTTAACTACAATACAAACAGTTAATGGTTTTTGACCCAGGTTACCTTGGGCCATTTGTTTGGCTGAAAAGAGAAACTGGAGATTACATAAAATTCAGGCTGAGATTTATATCCTAGGGGGTGATATTTCCTAGGTGGTATTACCCAGTTAGCTAGGGGATTAAATGCTTTCCTAGAAGTATTCAAATTTCTGTTGACATTATAGCTTTGATGAATCTTTCTGGGTTCGATGAATTCATGTAAGTTCGTTGACCAGAGTTCGACGAAATGGGTTGAGATCGTCGATCTCTGCCTAGAGAATAAACATATTCATTCTCTGCGCCCCACGTTCGTCGATCTCTAGTCGACGAACCATACAAAGTTTGTCGATCGCATTAAGAACGAATAATGATAATTATAATTAGTGTTCAGAGTTCGTCGATCTGGGTTTGACGAACTGACCCCTTTTCGTCGATCTGAGGTCGACGAAAATTGTTGAACTTTGTTTTTAAGGGGTGTCTTCTATTTTTCAATTTTATTCTTATTCTTAATTTGTTCAAGCATTTTTTTACTTTGTTTACTTGATCAATATTTTTCTTTCCTTTCTCTGAAACAAAACTTACAGGTTGTGATAGTTGATTTTCCTGGATAACAAGTGGTTCACTGGATGATACACCTAGTCCTAACCTACTTCCATTGAATCTATCATTGGATGTGTAAGTGATTTTTGCTAATTGTCTGCTTTTACCATTTAGTGAATTTTCTAGCTGTTTTGCCTTGTTTAATTCATCTTTCAGAAAAATTATATGTTCACTAAACAGATCTATTTCATTTTTCAATTTTGTGTTTTTTTAATACTAGGTTGTCATAGTTAATTTGTTTATCTCTGAGAAGTTTGATTTCCTTCTCAGAGTTGATTAGGTCTAAGCACATAATTTTAAAGTCAGATTTAAATGATTCTGAACTCTAATCAAAAGATGATAGTACCTGATCAGCTTCTGATTCAGAAGCTTCCTCATTATCTGAGTCTTCATTTTCTGAATGGCTTCTAGAGGCATCAATTGCCATCAGGCACACCTCTTTGCTCTTTCTTCTTCTTCATATTCACTAGAGCTTGAAGATGTTGACTCTTCTTCAGTATCACTTCATGTTTCAACTACAAACCCCTTCTCCTTCCTCTTGTGCTTGCTGGAGGAGGGTTTGCTGGTGTATTGTCTCCTGGAGTCCTTCTCTTTTCTCTTCTCTTCTCCTTCTTCTGGTTTTCTGGACACTCAGAGAGGAAGTTTCCAGGCTTTCTGCATCCATAACACACAACCTCCTTTGTTGGTGTTTTTATCAAACTTAGGCCTGTCATCCTTTCTTGCTGACTTCCTCCTGAAGTCCTTTCTTGCCATCTTGAAGAATCTCTTAGTCAAGAGGCTTATGAGTTCTTCATTTGCTGTTGAAAATTCTGAATCTTCTAAAGCTTTAAATGCAATGTTCTGATCTCTTATGGTCATAGGAGGTGTTCTTTGTTCAGTGGCCTCCCTTGTCTTGATTAACTGCTCATAGGATTTCAGTTTGCCTAATAGAGATTCAGTTGGCATCTCATTCGGGCATCTGACCTCCTTGATGGGACAAATCTTGTGTTCCATGAGCTTGGGAAGCACATCAGAATCTTATCATTCACTTCAGTGAGAGTGATGACCTTGTCTAAAGATTTTAGCTCATTAATAATGGAGCTTAATCTGTTGTACATCTCTGAGACAGATTCAGCTTTTTGTTTCTTGAAGTTCTCATACTGTGATATGAGATTTGATCTTCGATCCTTCCTTTCATCAGCAGATCCTTCAACCATTTGGTTCAAGGAGTCCCAGATAGCTTTTGCTGATGTGCACTCCGCAACTTTCTGGAAGATATCATCTGACATTGTCTGTGCCAAGATGTTCATGGCTTTTGCATCAGCCATCTTTGCCTTCTTATATGCATCATTGTAGTCTGGAGGAGGCACTGCAGTCATGTTTGTAGAGGTGCTTGGAGGAGAAACAGGTGGTGGAGGTACTCCTGTTAAGATAGAAGCAAAAATGTCTTCATCAATAGAATTCATATATAATTTGATTCTTGCCTTCCAGATTGCAAACTTTTGCAAGTTGCAAACTGGAGGTCTGGTGCTTGCATAATCCTTGTTCTGGGCCATGTCTATGAAGAAATAAATCTAATAATAAAAACAAAACAATCAGATCTAACAGAGGGATCTTTATGGTTCAGGTGTTAGCCTGTACAACCAAAGTGACCAACCTCAAGGGGGGAGGGGGGTCTAATTAACCAACCTCGCTTTGATACCAATTGAAAGTGCAAGTTCGATCTGAAATACTCTAGAGGGGGTGAATAGAGTATTGTGGTCTCTACAAAAACTTTACAGCTTTTGCTGTAACCCTAGGTGAACAAGTTAACTATCAGAGTATTAAACACAGGAAATCCTAAACAATCAAGAACACAGCCAGCAAACAAAAGAAAAGGGGCAACCAGACGACACAAGAAATTTATAGTGGTTCCCCAACCTGGGTACATCCACTCTTCTACCACCCTTGGTAGGAATCCACTCAGGTTTTTGATCAGGTGCCTGACACCAATGGGTTTTGATCAGGTCCCCAAAAACTAACTCAAGTCTTTTTGTAAGGAGACTTGGAACCGGGAATCACTTTTGAAGGGAGATGACAACCCTTTGTACAGGAGGGGTGAGAGAGTGATTTTGTCTTCTCTTTCTCAGTCAATTGAGAAGACTTAAGTGGATTTGATGTTGAGCAAAATCTCCCCCTGAAATGTAGAATGGTTCAGGAAGCTTGGAAACTTTGCTTTAGGGTGATAGGTCTTCAATCAAGGATGTTGACTGTCAGTGATGCAGGATCTTCTTGACAGATTTGATATTGTGTTGTCTTTTGGAAGTCCTGGAGATGTATCTGGATGAAGAAGACTCTTGATGTAGAATGATTGTTCTTCTTCTCTTGAATATTGATCAATACTAGTCTCTGTTCTTTCACAGTCAGCTTCTGTAAGATCTTTTGTGTGAAGCTTTTCTGTTCCTTTCTGTCTGACTGCTTGATCTTTTCTTTTCTGATTAAAGACTGACTGAAGAACATTCTAAATTTGAATGCTTGAGCAGTAAATGCAGTCGGCATGGGAAGGAAGCGACAATCAATGAATTCCCTAACTGTCCCATGGAAAAACGGCATGAAATAATCCATGATCAATGCTCGTTCTAACGGTAACATTCCGAGAAGATTGATCATTAATTACTCAGGAATCATCGCCAAGGAAAGGGACGAAAAACTGGAGAAGACCTAATCTGTAATCGTTGAACGAAGAACAGGAATCGTCGAGCTGAGTTCACAGTTCGTCGAGCTGAGCTGATGAGTTCGTCGACCAGAAATAACAATTAGTCTTCAAGGAAACTTGTCAATTCTGCTATAATCTTCGTCGAACTGACAATCTTCATTCGTTGAACAGACAAACATAATTCGTCGAGCAGATAATCATCACTGTCAATATTCATTCGTCGAACAGAGATCCAAGTTCGTCGAGCTGAGAATCTTGACTGCTATCCTTGGACAATTCTATGACTGAAGTTCGTCGAACTAAGAATTGCATTCGTCGACTGGAGTACAGCAACCATTCTGGACTTAGAAAAACTTTTGAAGTGTTGTCCAAGAATTCATTGACAGGAGAACTTGAGTTCATCGACCTGAGCTTGGAGTCGTCGAGCTTAGCTTCTTTCATCATTCATCGAACTAAGCTTGGAATTCGTTGACCAAAGAATGTGTTCTATGAGCTGAGATCGATGAACGTCACTGATTCATTGAGCTGAGATCGACAAAAACGTCGAACAGATTTCCTTGAGCTGAAAATATCTCTAAGTCTTGAGATGCTCTAGCAATCTGGAGAATGGCTGGTCCATAGGAAGATGTTCTAAGGACAAACCCTAGACTCTAGGACACAACCAATGACCCTGACTATACAAGGTGGGGTTAAAGACATCCTAACTCAATGAACCTAGCCCAAATCCAAACTAGGGATCCAATATAGACAAGACCGTATTTCCTAACGGAATCTAAGGGAAAGATCATCCTAATCTAAATATATATTGATGACATTATAATTGGATTTACTGATACCACCCTTTGTAGGAATTTGCTAAACTTATGCAAGAGAAGTTTGAGATGAGTAGTATGAGTGAGCTTAAGTTCTTATTGGGACTCCAAGTAAGACAGACTGATGATGACTTGTCCATATCCCAGTCTAAGTTCACCAGGGAGTTGATTAAGAAATATTGAAAGTGCAGTTAGATCTGATATACTCTAGAGGGGGGGGGGGTGAATAGAGTATATGGTGATTTTAAAACTTTTACAACTGCTGTTGTATTTTAGGTGTGTGTGTGTGTGTGCAGCAAATACAATAAATCAGAATGCAGCAAAGAAATAATCACAGCACAATCACAGAGCAAGGCCAGAAAACAAAAAGGAAAAGAAAGCAACCAGACGACACAAGAATTTTATAGTGGTTCCCCAAATCTGGGTAGTCCACTCTTCTACCACCCTGGTAGGAATCCACTGCAGGAAGCGGTTGATCAGGTGTCCTGACACCAATGGGGTTTTGATTAGGTTCCCAAAAACCAAACCCTCAAGTCTTTTGGTGGGAGACTTGCAACCAGAATAATTTTGAAAGGAATTAAAACCCTTTACAGAGGTGGAGTGAGAGGGTGATGAGGTCTTCTCTTTCTCAAGTCAACTGAGAAGACTTGTGGATGTTGTTTAGCAACTTTGCTCCCCCTGAGATGTAGAATGGTTCAGGAAGAATACTGGAGCACTGCTTTAGGGTGATAGGTCTTCAAAGACCTAGACTTCCAGGTCCAGAGAAATTCTTCAGGAACTTCTTGCAACTGATATGAATGTATTGTTATGAAGTTCTCCTGAGTAAGAGCAGATGAAGAAGACTCTTGATATTGATGTAATGTTCTTCTTCTTCTTCTAGATCAATTTCTCTCTGGGCCAAGAATGAAATCTTTTTCTTGTGTTGTCTGAATCACTGTCTGTCTTCTTCTTGTTATTGACTGGTGTTGTGTGTTTTGTTCAATTTCTTCTAGTTTCTGTATATCTCTGTCTGTCATGGAGAGCATTCCAATTTTTGAATGTCGAGCAGTAATGACAGACGGCCTGGAAAGGAAGCAGCAATTAATTATTTCCCCAACTGTTTCCATAGGAAAACGGCATGTGATAATCCAGAATTAACTGCGTATCCTAACCGTAGTATATGTGAAGAACTACCATTAATTGTCCAGGAATCAGCGCCATGAAATGAGACGGGAACGGAAGAAGGCCTAGTCTGGAATCGTCGACCAAAGAACAAAATTCATCGAACAGAGTCTTGAATTCGTCGAGCTGAGCTGAGTTCGTCGAGCTGCGCTGAGTTCGTCGAGCTGAGCTGAGTTCGTCGAGCTGCGCTGAGTTCGTCGAGCTGAGCTGAGTTCGTCGAGCTGAGCTGAATTCGTCGAGCTGCGCTGAGTTCGTCGAGCTGAGCTGAGTTCGTCGAGCTGACAGTCTTCATTCGTTGAATAGACAATCTTCAATATCAGACAAACATCATTCGTCGAGCAGAGAACCAAATTCGTCGAGCTGAGAATAAACTTCGTCGACCTGATAAAAATTCTGGACTTGGACGAAATACTCTGCATCTGCTGAAAAATTGTGTCGACACAAAATGGTGTCGACAGATTAATCTTGGTATCGACACAACTCCTCTGGTGTCGATAGATTAGCCTAAGTGTCGACACAAAACCTCTGGTGTCGACACAAGCTGGTGTTGACTGAAATCCTAGGTGTCGACACAAATCGCCTGGTGTCGACATAAGCCCTAAGTGTCGACACAGATTCTCTGAGCACAAAAATCGTCGAGTACAGATTTAGCATTCGTCGACCTGAGAAGCTGTGAACTTGAGGTCCAAGTTCGTCGAGCTCAGAAAATAATTCGTCGACCGAAGCATGAAGCTGGACTTAGAGAAATTTTGAAGTAGTCCTGAGAATGCTTGAAGTAGAACCTGGGGTTCGTCGAGCAAAGAACAAAGTTCGTCGAGCTCAGTACTGTGAATTTCCTCACGATCGTCGAGCGCACAACTTCCTTCGTATCGAGCTGAGTTCGACGAACGTCGAACTCATTTCACTTAGTCTGAGAACCTGATAGATCTGGAGTTTCTGAAGGTCTTGAAGAAGGCTGGTCCATCTGAAGTTGAGATGGAGGACTGTCCTAGACTCTAAGACACAAACTTGACCCAGACTATACATGATGGGTCACATCCTAAGTCAGTGAACCTAGCCCAAATCAACTAGGGATCCAACAATCTCCCCCTATTTGGGTGAGGTCACTAACAGAAACTCCAAGCAAAGAACAAACAGAAAAACAAAGCAAAAAAAGAGATATATCTCGGCAGAGAATTTACAACACATGCAACAGATATATATATATATACATACTGGCTTTGTTTTAATGCAAAAGTATAGACTGAAACAGAAGCAGAAATGAAAAGAAAACACAAAATTACTTCTCTGATTTCTTCTGTTTTGGCTTGACTTCTGGTGCTTTTTCTCCTGGCTTCTTGAAAATGATTTCCCTATTGGGATCTGGAGCTTGAGCCTTGGTCATAGTCATGTCAGCTGCCCCTATAATGTTCAGTGAAGTGGCTCTAGGAACAACTGCTTCTGGGTGAAGATTCATGTATTCATCAACATTTAGTAGCTTGTTTGCTTTCCCAAATCTTTTCAGTTCATCTCTCCTGTACTGAGACATAGTGTTTAAACCTGTTGTGTCCTTGCCTTCAGCTTTAGCTTTGTTGATAAGAGATAAGCAATGATTTCTTGGAATCTTGCCATTCTGGCTGTATTGGCTGTTTCTGGATCTTCAGGAGGAGAATAGGGCCTTTCAGCTTCCTGTTTCTTAGATTCCTGGGGCTGCTGCTGTTGTTGTTGATGGTGTTGACTTCTTGAGGATGGTGGCCTTGGCTGACTACTACCAGAGGATCTCCCTGTTTGTCTCTGATAGGTTTGAATAGGAGTAGATCTTTGGGAGCTTGAGCCAGAGGCACCTGCAGCTGGAGGAGGAGGAGGAGGGGGATCCTTTCTGTACCTATGAACTGGGGGAGGAGAGTATCTCCTACTCCTCTTCCTCTCTTTTTCCTGGTTCTTAGATAACCACATCCATGCAGGCATCCCTTTGTAAGGAGCAACATTATGCAGAATATAATATGGAGTGTCTGCAGTGGGATTAGGCTTGGGAGCAGGAGGAGGAGGGGCCTTCCTTTTCTTAGAGAGCAACTTCTTTCTCTTCTTAGCAGCCTCCTCATCTAATTCATCATCATCATCAGAATTTGAACTCTGAGGGTTATCATACAAAGCATTCAGCTTCCTCAGAGTGGCATCAGGAATGGTAAGAGGTTTGTCTTGAGGGGAAATAGAAGGTTCAGAGGGTGAAGGTACAACAGCAGTAGAGACAGAACTTGCAGTTGCTGCCTTGTTCTCTTCCTCAATGTCTGCCAGAATGAGCTCATCCAGATCAGGCATGGGAGAATCATCCATGACAAAATCTGGGACAGGGCAGATTTCTAGGATAGACACAGAAGTTGGAACAGCAGAGGGAGCAGCAAAGGATGCACAAAGTTGCTTGGAAACTGCTGAACTTGCTGGAGAGGTATACTGGACAATAGCCAAATATGGCTTAGTAGTCTCTACTGAAGGAAGTTTCAAATATACAGGATCAAAAATCTGAAGAATCTCAGATAAATTAACTGTGGGATTTATAAGGAAATCACCAGCAGTTGTTATTGAATCTACTGACTCATCAAAGCTACTGTCAGTCTCCATGAATTGAAGAAAATCTATTGCTGTATCTGTAACTGTATCTGTATTATCAAGCACTGAAATAACTGTATATGTAGTGTCAAAAACTGTATCTGCAGTATCTGTATCTGTATCAACTATATCTACTTCTGCAGCTGCTGCACCAGCTTCATCATGGAGCATCTCCCCCTGCCTGGGTTCAGGAGAACCTGGAGCCAGGCCCCTGATTGAAGAGGGGGCAGCAGAGAGAGCTGAGATTTTGGCAGATAAGGAATCAATGGAATTCACCAGAGGTGTAATGGCCTCTGTGATGAGTGATTTAATAAGAGGAGTCAGAAGAGAGATGATGGTGGGGATGGTGGAAGAATCCATAGGTGGAGAAAGAATAGTAGAGGAGGAAGGAAGAATATGTGTAGGGGATAAGGGAGGTAGAACAGGTTGTGGTTCAGTGGGTATGGTGTAGGAGGGAATAGAGGAAAGGTGTGGTGGAAGAGGGGATTGAGGAGGAGAGGGAATATTCGTTTCAGTGGGGGAAACTGGAGGTGTAGGCATATGTGTAAGATCAGGCGGTGGAGATTGATGTTGAGGTGGAGTCAATTGAGGTGCAGGAGGAGTGGGAAGAGATTTGGTAGGGGGAATGACCTCTTCAGAGTCAGGGTGGGGAGTGACCTTGACGGTCCTGGTGCTCTCAGAAGCATTGATGGAGGAGGAGGAACCCTTGGAGGGTTTGGAGATTGTCCTCTCCCATCTGCCAAACAAGGCGCAGGTGAGGCGCTTGCTGGCGTTGATGAATGTGGTCGGGGAGACCAGACATTCACTGGCCTTTTCCTGGAGGAAAATCCCCAGGATTCTGCCGTAGCAGACTTCCTTCTTGCTAATCCTTTTCTTGATAAGGTCAAAGAAAACCATGCCCCAATCAACCTGACGCTTGTTGAGCACTGCGCACATGATCAGGAATTGATGGCGAGTGATGTAGTCGTGTGCCGAGTGCTTGCCCATTAAAATTTTCCCGACAATGTCAGCCAAAAACTGATAAGCGGCAGACAATTGTTTCTTCAGAAGCTTATTAGGGTTGTTGCCGGAGAAACCCATGACTTTCAGCATATCAGCATATTCCTCAGCGTCCATTTCCAAGTTGTCTTCTCCATTTATCAGACCAAATATTTCAGAAATTACTGCTGGGATCAGAGAAACGGCAGTGTTTCCAATTGTTCCTGTCAGATTTCCATCTTCAGAAATTGCGGCAGAGTACACCCATTCTCTGATCTCAGTTGAGTGTAGCTTGATGTTGCGTGTCATGAAGTCCTTGAGATGCAGTTCTTCTAGTAATTCAAGGATATATAGAAAATGGGATCGGAATGCTGGAAGGACTCAAAGTCCATTGAGAATGCTGCATCAAACTTCATCGCTGCAAGTGCTCCTGGAGGAATTGCCATTGATGACCTGCAAAAAAATTACAGAGAAAATGGCGATCAAGAGCAAAAGAACTGAAAGCGCGGGACGGAGGTCGAAGAAAACCTAGATATAGGATTTTCAGAATATGAATCGACAAGCTCCGTTCCACGAAAAAGAAACAGATCTTCGAACTGAGATCGACGAAATAAGGTATAGGGGAGTAGTTCGTCGAACCCATTCAGAAGAATTGAAAACAGTTCGTCGAACCCAGTTCGACGAAATGGTTTCTGAAACAAGGTTCGTCGATCTCCAGTCGACGAAAATTGTTTCCACACAGAGAATTCGTCGATCTCCGTTCGACGAGAATATCTCAAACTTTCCCTAATTCGTCGAACTTCGTTCGACGAACTCTGGAAAATTCGTCGAATGCAGACAGAAATTAATTTAACTCTTCTCCATCAATCATTCCCAGTTGATTTATAAAGAACAGATGGGTTTTCTCATCCAAGGGCTTGGTGAAGATATCTGCTCTCTGTAGATCAGTAGGAATGTGGATCAAGTTAATTTTCTTTTTGTCCACATTATCTCTAATGAAATGATGTCTTATTTCAATATGTTTAGTCCTAGAATGATGAACTGGATTTTGTGCTATAGCAATAGCACTAGTATTATCACAAAATAAGGTTGAATTATTTAAGTTGATATCATAATCTAGGAGTTGGTTTTGTATCCATAGCATCTGTGAGCAGCAGCTGCCAGCAGCCATGTACTCTGCCTCAGCAGTTGATGTAGACACAGATGTCTGCTTTTTGCAAAACCAAGAGACAAGTCTCATACCCAGGAACTGGCAAGTTCCAGAGGTACTTTTCCTGTCCACCCTACATCCAGCATAGTCAGCATCTGAGTATCCAGTTAACTCAAATTCTGACTCTGCAGGATACCAGAGTGCTAAACTAGGACAACTCTTTATATATCTCAAAATCCTTTTTAGAAAAATTAAGATGAGATTCTTTAGGATTCACTTGGAATCTAGCACAAAGACATGTGGCAAACATTATGTCAGGCCTGCTAGCTGTTAAGTATAATAGGGATCCAAAAATTGCCCTATAATGTTTCTGATCTACAGGTTTCCCTGCTGCATCAGAATCCACAACAGCATTTGTAGCCATAGGTGTTTTCATTCCTGAAGCATCACCCATCCCAAACTTTTTAATAAGCTCTTTGGCATACTTAGATTGGGAGAGGAAGATACCATCAGGGAGCTGCTTCACTTGGAGACCAAGGAAGTAGGAAAGCTCACCCATGCTACTCATCTCAAATTTGGAATGCATGAGGTCAGCAAACCTCTGGCACAATTTGGGATCAGTAGACCCAAAAATAATGTCATCCACATATATTTGTACCAATAAGATTTGGTCCTTATGATGTCTAGTGAAAAGGGTTTTATCTATGGTTCCTCTTGTAAATTTATGCTCTAAAAGAAAGCTAGCTAGGGTCTCATACCAAGCTCTTGGAGCTTGCTTTAAACCATAGAGAGCTTTATGCAACTTGTAAACATAAGAGGGTTGAGTTAGAGAGATAAAACCTGGAGGTTGTTCTACATAAATCCTCTTCTTGAAGTACACCATTCAGAAAGGCACTCTTGACATCCATCTGGAATACCCTGAACTTTTTGTATGCTGCATAGGCTAGAAATATTCTAATGGCCTCCAACCTTGCAACAGGGGCAAAGGTTTGGTCATAGTCTATTCCTTCTTCCTGCCTATATCCTTGGGCAACCAGTCTAGCCTTGTTCCTTACTATGTTCCCTTCTGCATCTAATTTGTTCCTGTAGACCCATTTGGTTCCAATAACTGGGTAGTTATGGGGTCTTGGAACCAAATCCCAAACTCTACATCTCTCAAACTGATTTAGTTTCTCTTGCATTGCAAGAATCCAGTGGGGATCTTGCTCAGCTTCATGGATGGTGAGAGGTTCAATTTGAGAGAGAAAACAGGCATGCATCAAGTCTTGATTGAGCTGATGTCTTGTCTGTACACCAACTGAAATGTCCCCAATCACTTGAGATCTGGGGTGATCTCTAAGTGTGACAAGATCAGTTGGTGGAGTTGGTTGAGCAACAGCTTCTGTAAATAATTCCTCTTGAGGAATGGTGTTGGCTGTTGATGGAAGTTCAATTACTTCCTCTTGAATTTCTTCTTCACTATCTTCAGCAGCCTGTGGAGTGGGATGAGTTGGAACCTCTTGGGTAAGGTTTAGTCCATCCACAGACTCACACATTGGTGAAACCTGCAAAGGACTATTGGTAGAAATGTCTTTCTCCTTATAAGACATGTTAGCTTCATCAAAAGACACATGGACAGATTCTTCAATTTTAAGGGATGATTTATTGAAAACCCTATAGGCCTTGCTTACTTGGGAATATCCTAGAAAAATCCCTTCTTCAGCCTTAGCCTCAAATTTTTTGATGTATCTTTTGTTATTAGTGTGGATGTAACATATGCAACCAAAAACTTTAAAGTAAGTGATTTTAGGTTTCTTTTCTTTAAGTAATTCATAGGGGGTCTTGTGTTTTAGTTTATGTATAAGACATCTGTTCAGGACATAGTTAGCTGTGTTTACAGCTTCTGCCCAAAAGGATAGAGGCATGTAGGCATCTGCTAACAATGTACCTGCAGCTTCAATGAGTGTCCTATTTTTCCTTTCAGCAACCCCATTTTGTTGGGGAGTTCTAGGAGCTGAGAAGCACTGCCTGATACCTTCCTTCTCACAGAACTCATGCATAAGAAGAGACTCAAACTCTGTGCCATGATCACTTCTGATCAATGCAACATGAGTAGAGAACTCAATCTGTATGGTCCTGAGAAAATCTGTAAGAACTTTGAATGTATCTGACTTAGCTCTCAGGAAGGCTACCCAACTGAATCTGGAGAAATCATCAACAATAACTAAGGTGTAAGACTTCCCTCCTAGGCTTTGTACTGCAATGGGTCCAAAAAGATCCACATGAAGCAGATACAATATCCTAGGTGAATCACTTTTATTAATGGATTTAAAGCTAGTTTTAGTTTGCTTGCCTAGTTGACAAGCCCTGCATAAGCTTTCCTTCTTGTAGGGACCAGAAGGTAAACCTCTAACAAGGTTGTCTTTAGATAACCTAGATATGTTCTTAAGGTTTACATGTCCTAGCCTTTTGTGCCATAACTCATTTTGGTTACTAGTGATATTGAGTAAACAAATATCAGTTGTGGCAGAAATGAAATCTACTAAAAATATGTTTCCTTGTCTAAGTCCAATTAAAACAGTTTGGTTTTTATCATTTATAATAGAACGAAGAGGTAGAGTTGAAATGTACCTGATAACCTTCATCACATAATTGACTTATGGATATAAGGTTATGTTTAAGTCCTCTTACATATGTCACCTTTTTGAAGGTCACTGCTCCAATGCTTACTCTTCCATATCCTTCTGACTGACCACTCTTTGATTCTCCAAATATCACCTTTAGTCCTAGCTTGGATTTATAGTTTGTGAGATTTGCTTTGCTTCCAGTCATGTGCTTGGAGCAGCCACTGTCCAGGTACCATGTCTGACTTAGCCTTGGACAGCTCTTCACCTGTACCTGCATCAGAAAATAAAGCTCAATTATTCTTGACCCTGGTTACCTTAGGTCCTTGGTTTGGTTGAAAATAAAAACTAGAGAATGACTGATAATGCAGGTTGAGACTTATACCCTAGTGGGTGATATCTCCTAGGTGGAATTATCCAATCAGCTACTGGATTAAATGTCTTGTTAGCTGTTTTAATATTTCTATAGGAGAAATTATTTATGTTTGGTCATTCTGGGATCGACGAATTATTGTAAGTTCGTCGACCAGAGTTCGACGAATGGGGTTGAGGTCGTTGACTTCCACTCAGAGAATGACCATGGTCATTTTCTGCGTCCCACGTTCGTCGACCTCTGCTCGACGAACAATACACAGTTCGTCGATCGCAGTAAGACGAATAATTATTTCTGAAGTTGTGTTCAACGTTCGTTGATCGGGGTTCGACGATCTTGCAGGATTTCGTCGATCTAAGTTCGACGAATTTTGCTGAACTTGGTTTTTGACAGCTTTCTTCTGTTTTCTGTTGCTATTATCTAAGGGATTTGACTTGTTTTCTGATCTGAGTTTTTCAGTTAGTTTCTCTTTTCCTTTAGCAGTGATAAACTTTATGGGAGTGGAAAGTATATTTTTCTTTATTATGGGGGGTAAACCTGATGAAGCACCCAAGCCCAGCCTGCCATTTAATCTGGCATTTACTGTACTTGTGATATCCATCAGCTTGAGGCTTCTCCCATTGAGAGATTGCTCAAGTTATTTTGCCTCACATAATTCAGATTTTAATTTTATTATCTGTTCATTAGCTAGAGTCAATTGGTCAGTTAGTTTTCTGTTTTCTGTGCTGACAGATTCTAGATTTTCTAGTCTAGTCCTCAGGGTTTTTATCTCTTTCTTTGAGTTTATTAAATCCATGCACATAGTTTTAAATTCTACTTTAAACAAATCAGAATTGAAATCAAAACTGGAAATCACCTGATCAGCCTCTGATTCTGAGGCACATTCATCTTCAGAATCCTCTTCTGATCCATAGTTGCTTCTGGAGGCATCTATTGCCATTAGGCACGCCTCCTTGGATCTGGCTTCTTCCTCTTCTTCACTGGAGCTAGAGGAGGATGTTTCTTCTTCTGTATCACTCCAGGACTCAGCAACAAATCCTTTGTCCTTCCTTTTATACTTGTTGGAGGAGGGTCTGCTGCTTTGTTTTCTTCTGGAATCCTTGTCCCTGCCCTTCTCCTTTTTTTGATTTTCTGGGCATTCTGAAATATAGTGCCCTGGCTTTCTGCAACCAAAACACACAACCTCCTTAGTTGGTGTCTTGTCATATCTGGGTTTATCATCCTGCCTGGATGATTTTCTTCTAAAATTCTTTCTTGCCATTTTGTAGAATCTTTTGGCAAAGAGGCTCATTAACTCTTCATTTGAGGTGGATGTTTCACTGTCTTCAGAAGCTTTGAGAGCCAAGCTGTGCTCCTTCCTAACAGGTGTAGTTGCCTTCTGTTCTGCTGCCTCTCTTGATTTGACAAGCTGCTCATATGACTTTAGCTTGCCTAGCAGAGATTCTGTTGAGATCTCATTGAGGCTTCTGGCTTCTTTGATTGGTCCAGATTCTGGAGTCCCATGAACTGGGAAAACACATCAGTATCATATCATTCACCTCAGTTAAGGTGATGTCCTTGTCCAGAGTCTTGAGTTCACTAATGATTGAACTTAATCTATTGTACATCTCAGCCACTGATTCTGTCTCATCCTTTTTGAAATTCTCATAGAGAGAAATGAGACTGGATCTCCTATCCTTTCTTTCATCAGCTGAGCCTGCTACCATTTGATTGAGAGAGTCCCAAATGGCCTTGGCTGAGGTGCACTCAGCCACCTTCTGAAATATGTCATCTGACATTGTTTGGGCCAGAATATTCATAGCCTTCGCATCAGCCATCTTGGCTTTCTTATAGGCTTCAGTGTTGTCTGGAGGTGGTACTGCACTCAGATTAGTTGATGTGCTGGCAAAAGTTGTAGGAGCTGGAGGAACACCTGTTGAGATGACAGAGAAAATATCCTCATCAATGGAGTTCATATATAATCTGATTCTTGCCTTCCAAATGGCGAACTTGTTAAGATTGCACACTGGAGGTCTGATGCTTGTATAATCCTTGTTTTGGGTCATGTCTGTGAGAACAAAATCTAGTAACAAAATAAAAACAAAGAGATCTAACTCAGGGATCTTTGGGTTCAGGTATTAGCCTGTACAACCAATCAGGTAGGGTATGTTTAACCAACCTGGCTCTGATACCAATTGAAAGTGCAGTTAGATCTGATATACTCTAGAGGGGGGGGTGAATAGAGTATATGGTGATTTTAAAACTTTTACAACTGCTGTTGTATTTTAGGTGTGTATGTGTGTGTGCAGCAAATACAATAAATCAGAAAGTAGCAAAGCAATAATCACAGCACAATCACAGAGCAAGGCCAGAAAACAAAAAGGAAAAGAAAGCAACCAGACGACACAAGAATTTTATAGTGGTTCCCCAAATCTGGGTAGTCCACTCTTCTACCACCCTGGTAGGAATCCACTGCAGGAAGGGGTTGATCAGGTGCCCTGGCACCAATGGGGTTTTGATCAGGTTCCCAAAAACCAAACCCTCAAGTCTTTTGGTGGGAGACTTGCAACCAGAATAATTTTGAAGGGAATTAAAACCCTGTACAGAGGTGGAGTGAGAGGGTGATGAGGTCTTCTCTTTCTCAAGTCAACTGAGAAGAATTGTGGATGTTGTTTAGCAGCTTTGCTCCCCCTGAGATGTAGAATGGTTCAGGAAGAATACTGGAACACTGCTTCAGGGTGATAGGTCTTCAAAGACCTAGACTTCCAGGTCCAGAGAAATTATTCAGGAACTTCTTGTAACTTATATGAATGTATTGTTATGAAGTTCTCCTGAGTAAGAGCAGATGAAGAAGACTCTTGATATTGATGTAATGTTCTTCTTCTTCTTCTAGATCAATTTCTCTCTGGGCCAAGAATGAAATCCTTTTCTTGTGTTGTCTGAATCACTGTCTGTCTTCTTCTTGTTATTGACTGGTATTGTGTGTTTGTTCAATTTCTTCTAGTTTCTGTATATCTCTGTCTGTCATGGAGAGCATTCCAATTTTTGAATGTCGAGCAGTAATGACAGACGGCCTGGAAAGGAAGCAGCAATTAATTATTTCTCCAACTGTTTCCATGGGAAAACGACATGTGATAATCCAGAATTAACTGCGCATCCTAACGGTAGTATATGTGAAGAACTTCCATTAATTGTCCAGGAATCAGCGCCATGAAATGAGACGGGAACGGAAGAAGACCTAGTCTTGAATCGTCGACCGAAGAACAGAATTCGTCGAACAGAGTCTTGAATTCGTCGAGCTGAGCTGAGTTCGTCGAGCTGCGCTGAGTTCGTCGAGCTGAGCTGAGTTCGTCGAGCTGCGCTGAGTTCGTCGAGCTGAGCTGAGTTCGTCGAGCTGAGATGAGTTCGTCGAGCTGCGCTGAGTTCGTCGAGCTGAGCTGAGTTCGTCGAGCTGACAGTCTTCATTCGTTGAATAAACAATCTTCAATATCAGACAAACATCATTCGTTGAGTAGAGAACCAAATTCGTCGAGCTGAGAATACACTTCGTCGACCTGAGAAAAATTCTGGACTTGGACGAAATACTCTGCATCTGCTGAAAAACTATGTCGACACAAAATGGTGTCGACAGATTGATCTTGGTGTCGACAGATTGGTCTAGGTGTCGACACAAAACCTCTGGTGTCAACACAAGCTGGTGTCGACTGAAATCCTGGGTGTCGACACAAATCGCCTGGTGTTGACACAAGCCCTAAGTGTCGACACAGATTCTCTGGGCACAAAAATCGTCGAGTACAGATTTAACATTCGTCGACCTGAGAAGCTGTGAACTTGAGGTCCAAGTTCGTCGAGCTCAGAAAATAATTCGTCGACCGAAGCATGAAGCTGGACTTAGAGAAATTTTGAAGTAGTCCTGAGAATGCTTGAAGTAGAACCTGGGGTTCGTCGAGCAAAGAACAAAGTTCGTCGAGCTCAGTACTACGAATTTCCTCACGATCGACGAGCGCACAACTTCCTTCGTCGAGCTGAGTTCGACGAACGTCGAACTCATTTCACTTAGTTTGAGAACCTGATAGATCTGGAGTACCTGAAGGTCTTGAAGAAGGCTGGTCCATCTGAAGTTGAGATAGAGGACTGTCCTAGACTCTAAGACACAAACTTGACCCAGACTATACATGATGGGTCACATCCTAAGTCAGTGAACCTAGCCCAAATCAAATAGGGATCCAACAAATATGGAATGGATAATGCCTCTACCATAAAAACTCATATGGGGACAAATATGCCTTTAAACAAAGAAAAAGCAGGGAAACTTGTTGATGAAACTTTGTATAGAGGGATAATTGGCTCCCTTCTATACCTCACAGCCAGTAGACCGGACATCATGTATGTTATATGTGTCTTTGCTATGTATCAGGCCTACCCTAAAGAATCTCGTTACTTTGATATAAAGAGGATCTTGAGATATCTTAAGGGCACACCAGATCTTGACATATGGTACCCTAAAAATAGGGATTTTGAACTAACTGACTATTCAGATGCAAATTTTGCAGGATGCAAAGAGGACAAGAAAAGCACTACAGGAACCTATCAGTTCTTAGGAGGAAGACTAGTGTCTTGGAGCAGTAAGAAGCAAACAAGTGTCACTATATCAACTACAGAGTCAGAGTATATTTCAGCAGGTAGCTGTTATGATCAGTTGTTGTGGATTCGACATCAACTCCAGGATTATGACCTCCAGGTACGTAGAACCCCTCTTTATTGTGATTCTACAAGTGATATTTCTATTGCTAGGAATCCTATCTCACACAACATGACTAAACACATATAAATTAGATATTATTTTATTAGAGAGCATGTGGAAAATGAAGATATCATCATTGAGTTTGTCCCCACAGACAAGCAAGTGGCTGACACTTTTACTAAGCCACTAGATGAAGCAAAGTTCAACACCTTTAAGTTTGAGTTGGGTATGTTGAACCTAGTCTAGCTTCAGTCACTCCCTAAAGATTTAGTTTCAGTGCAGGATGTATTCTTTCTTGTAGGAGATGAAGACCTTAAGTGGTAAAAATAACAAGTTCCCATCAGTAAATTGATGGCAAAAGTGCTCATATTGAGGGGGAGCAAGTCAAACAGCTGCAGGAGTAGAATCAGCCTCATATGAAGAGGCAGCTAGCAATTGTACCAATGGTATCAATTGTAATCAAATAGGGGGAGAATCATATCAACACAAGCCAGCTCTTCCCTGACTATTCTTCAGAAGTCAAAAAGTGGGAGAGAAAGAAACAATTCAAGTGGTGTCAAAGAGTGGCGTCAAAGGGCTTCAAAGATTGATCAAGTGTGGCATCAGAACGTGATCAAGTGGTGTCAAATACAGGGGGAGAAATAAATGCTGCTCTGATCAAGTGGTATCAGATTCAGGGGAGAAAGAAATGCTCTCATGCAGCATTCAAGTGGTCTCACACAACTTGCAGCGAAATAGGGGGAGCAGGCAGAAAATGTGGTAACTTTCCAAGATCTGCTCTGTTAGAATTATGCATTTTATTGTTGCATATGTTGTGTGTGTCATTAACTAAGTAATGTAAACATTTTATTGTATCATATGTTGTGTGGTAACTTTCCCATATCATATGTTGTGTATGTTTTGACTTCTTTCAAAAATATGGTAATTTCATTCGAATCAGCCAAAGGGGTTCAGTAGCATCATGGGCCATAGACCGGTACTCAGCCTCAGTAGAAGAGTAGGATAAGTTAATCCGCTTCTTTCTTTTTTCAGGAAATAAGATTATCACCATAGAAAGTGCACATCCCCGAAGTAGTCCGTCTATCATTAAGGGAACCAACATAGTTAGAATTCGTAAAACATGTGAGGCTGGGGGACGGAGATAACGGTAGAAAATCCCGAGGCCAGGAGATCCCTTTAGGTAGTGGATGATCTGAAATGCTGCATCAAGGTGAGAAGTCCGAGGAGCATGCATGAACTGACTGGCCACACTCACTGCAAAGCTAATGTCAGGGCGAGTGTTAGTCAAGTAGATAAGTTTGCCAACAAGATGCTGGTATCTACCCTGCTCGGGGAGAGGATCTACAGACTTGGAATGTAATCAGTGGTTCAGATCTATGGGTGTAGATACATGAGAGCACCTAAGAAGGCCAATATCACTCAAGAGGTCGAGTGTATACTGGAGCAGAGAAAAAGAGATCCCCTGCTGAGATCTGACAACCTCAAATGCCTTCTGAAGAACCTTCTAAAGAGCCCCCTTGATTTGAAGTATTCCTAAGCTATCATCACCAGTAAGAATGATATCATCCATATAGACAAGAATAATGACCATACGACCATCCACAACAGTTTGAACAAAGCATGTGTGATTGACATGACATCTGGTAAACCCACTCTGAAGCACAACAGTACTGAATCGCTCAAACCACGCACGAGGAGACTGCTTCAACCCATACAAATACTTCTGCAAAAGGCAAACACGACCAAAATACTCCCCCCTGAAGCTTGTAACCGGAGGGCGGATTCATGTAAACTTTCTCAGCAAGATCGCAATTGAGGATGATATTTGATGAACTGCAAATATGCGTATTTTTATGCACATTAATTTAGTCATTTTCATTTATTTTCGTCGTTTTTACTTATTTTTGTTCAATAAAATGTTCCTATTCTTGTAAATTTTCTCCTAACTTGTTTTATTTTATTTTGCAGAAAAATTCCAGAATCTGCCAAATTTTGGGAAGTACACGCCCGTGACACATGGGTCACGCCCGTGACCAAGCCGTGCCTGTGCATTTCCCGTGAAATCGGAAAATTTCTGAAGAAAAGGCTTGACACGCCTGGCGACACGCCCGTGTCACCCGACACGGGGCGTGACCCAAGCCCGTGTCCGCTCCTCTCGACGAATTCCACTCGACGATCGTCGAGTGTCGACACCAACTGTCACGCCCAGTGTCACGCCCGTGACCTGGGGCGTGACCCAATTTCAGCTCAACGATTTCGACTCGACACTTTCCGCTCGACATTCGTCGAGTGTCGACCCCGACTGTCACGCCCATAGTCACGCCCGTGACATGGGGCGTGACCTTTCCAGCTGGCCCGACAAGACGCTGCCGAGGACATTTGACGCAACCCGCGCCCGGTTCTACCTCCCCGACACGCCCTAGGTCACGCCCGTGACCTGGGGCGTGACTGCTGCGAACTCAGCCCGAAGTCAACTTTGCTGTCCAATCGCCAGCCGCCTTCATGAATAGTACTGTCACGCCCCCATGTCACGCCCGTGACCGAGGGCGTGTACTTAGAATTTTTTTCCTATAAATAGCCCAGTTCTGTAAGGCCCAAGGGTTCAGATTTTTGGGCCAAGTTAGTGTATTTTTGTGGGCTGCATCCGTGATTTTCAAGGCTATGTAAGGAGATTTCTCCCTTTTTTATTTCATTTCTTGTTTTGTTTTAGTTTTAGCACTTGTAATAGCTTGTAATAGTTTCATTTTGATCAAATAAAATGTTAAAATTTCTCTTCATATATGGCTTTGGAATGAACACTTGTGCCCACTTTTCCTTCACCTTTTTATTCTTTGTTCTTCACTTGTTCTTCACTTAGGAAAGGTGTGTGTGTGTGTATGAGTGTAATGTATTTACTTTCCTTGTTTTTTTTCCCTTAACTTATCTTCATGCTTAGGATTTTGATTTCATTCTTATGATTTTTTGAAAGAGATTTAAAAAAGTGAATTTGTTCTTTCTTTTTACTTAGTTTTTTTTTTAGGATTGTAAAACCTATTTTGTTCTTTTCATGTTCTTTTTCACTTTTTTATCACTTTCATAACATCATAAGAATGAAAATGTTGGTATTTTAATTTTCTAAAAACTTTGATTTTTGATTTACTTTGAAAAACTTTAGTCTTCCAAAAATTGTAATTTTCTCTTTTTATTCATTTTTGGCAAAACCTAAGCATGAAAAAGTTAAAGTTTTAATTTTTGAGCACCTTTGATTTTGACTTTATTTTGTAAAACTTTTTGCTCATATTATTTTTGTTTGTTCTTTTTATGTGTTTTGGGTAAGTTTTAGGAGTAGAAATCTTGTTATTTTCATTTTTAGGTAACTTTAATTTTTCTTTGTTATTAGTGTGTGTGAGTGTATGAGCTTAAATTTCTTTTTGTTCTTCTTAAATTTCCATGTAGAGTGTGTGAGTGTAGGTGTATAATTTTTATGCTTTGATTTAAATTATGTAGAGTGTGTGAGTGTAGGTGTTAAATTTTCATGCTTTGTTTTAATGCTTCCTTTTAATGCTTTGATTCAAATTATGTAGAGTGTGTGAGTGTAGGTGTATAATTTTATTGCTTTCTTGAATTTCATTTGGAGTGTGTGTGTTCGTGTGCATTTATTTCCGCCTACTCGTTAAGAGTTAAATGGCGCATCGTTTTCATTTTCAGTCCTACTCGTTTGAGTAGGACTTGCAATTTTACTTTCTTTATTTTTTCCGCCTACTCACTTGAGTTAAATGGCCGGACTTTTTAGCCCTGTAATCGCATTTATTTTCTCCTACTCATTTGAGTAGGACTCGCTTTCATTTCAGTCCTACTCGTTTGAGTAGGACTTGCAATTTTCAGCCTTTATTTACCGCCCCCACTCGTTTGAGTGGGACTCGCAAATTTAAATTATGCAAATTTCATTCATGTGTAACTTAGCTTTTGTTTAATTTATAATTTGGAGTGTGCGTGAGTTCTCGTTTAGTTAACTTTTTAGCTCTCTAAATATTGTTATTTTTCTTTTGTCTCTTTCTTATAATCGTTTAGCATTAAAATTCGAACTCGCGCCTCACTAAATTATAAGCCGTCCCCATACCGATGTGTGGCTAATCGCTATTAGCCTCGGCATCGAAGAGCATTGGGACATTTAAAATGATTTATAATAATTAAAGCTCTTCATTTTCATTTTAATTTAAGCACTTAGGGTTTACCCCGGGTTTACGACGCGTAGGACCACATAATCGATGTGTGGGCCCTATTTCCGTAGTCCATATGCTAGCTAGCCGAGAGGCCGTGCATATGGACCGATCACCCCTGGGTAAATAGAGTTGCGTGCGCCCCCTCGAGAGAGGACTAGCGTAATTCTACCGGATTGGGTCCCCCACCCAATAGCGGGGTTCTTAGCGTAAAGCGGGCGTTAAGAGGAATCCTTCGTCGGACTAACGTTCGGTCGAATAGTCTTAACGTTTAGGTGAGCGATATCCCTATAGCTAGGTGAGCTCACATTTGTGGAACCTCCACGACCAAGTTGCCTTATTATTAATTTGAAAATTAAGTCTTTTTATTATTAAAAATTATTTTAGTCTTAATCCGATTCGATGCCGAGCGTTAACCCTTCATCGAATATTCTCTAAACCGTTTTTTCGCTCCTTTGCTTTTTCGCCTTTTATTAAGTAAAAAAATCCACCTTATTTTCAGTAAAATAATAGTCCTCCCGGAGGAGTAAGAATAGTCAACGCGACCCCGAGAACAATACGACCTCGGTATTCCCCCGAATATCGAGTACTACTTGCGATAGGTGCACTTGCCTACCCGAGCAAGCCCGCGGCGATCGACTCAACGAACCAACCACTGTAAGAGTCTGTTCGCGGGCCCATCAAGTTTTTGGCGCCGTTGCCGGGTAGGTTCGAGAAAAAATTACCTCACCTCAAATATCAAAACCCTCTTCATAAACCACACTACCCCCTTAGCCAATTACTCGATTCTAGAATTAATTCAAAAATCTTTTTGAGAGCATAATTAGTAAATTGTATTATTTCCGAGAGCATAATTAGCCAATTTCATCTCTCGTCGTGACGAGATGCCCCAAAATATGTTTTTAGAATGCGAAGTCTTCAATTTGTGGGGCATAGATTTCGTTGGCCCCCTACCTCCGTCTTTCAAAAATATGTATATTTTAGTGGCGGTCGACTACGTATCGAGGTGGGCGGAAGCGCAAGCTCTCCCCACCAACGATGCGCGAGTCGTCGTTACATTTCTTAAAAAATTATTTTCTCGCTTCGGCACGCCTCGCGCAATTGTTAGTGATAGGGGAACGCATTTCTGTAACGCTCTTATGGCTAAGACGTTAGCTAAATACGGAGTCACGCACAAGCTTGCCACCCCCTACCACCCGCAAACAAGTGGCCAAGTCGAGGTAGTAAATCGAGAGATTAAGCGAATTTTAGAAAAAACCGTTTCGCTAAATAGGAAAGATTGGTCCGTTAAACTCGACGATGCGTTGTGGGCGTATCGGACGGCATACAAAACTGCTATTGGATGTACGCCGTTCCGGTTAGTCTACGGCAAAGCGTGCCATTTACCCGTAGAATTAGAACATCGCGCACTTTGGGCTTTAAAACTCTTAAACCTCGACTCCAACTTAGCCGCTCAGAATAGAAAACTGCAACTAAACGAGCTCGATGAATCGCGTGCGAACGCTTACGAGAGCAATAAATTCTATAAGGAGCGCTCTAAGTTCTATCACGATCGAAAAATCAAGTCCCAAAAATTATTTTCTCCGGGCGATCTTGTCCTTCTTTACAATTCACGCCTTAGGCTTTTTCCAGGTAAATTAAAATCTAGATGGTCCGGTCCCTTCTTAGTTGAAGAAGTTTTTCCTTATGGAACCGTACTCGTCTCCCACCCAGACAAAGGCTCTTTTAAAGTAAACGGTCATCGGTTAAAGTCTTACATCGCGGGCGACCCAGTGATCGGTTTTAGCGAAACCATAACTTTCCTCCACATTATAAACCCGCCAAAATAGTCAAGCTACACGACTATAAACAAAGCGCTCCTGGGAGGCACCCCTCGCTTATCTTTTTCGCTCTTTCCTTATTATCTTTGTTATTTTTTTTCTAATAAACGCAGGGTTTCTGATCGGCCTCCCTTCCCCTCCGCGTTTCAGGGAAGCTTCTACCCCCTTCCCTTTCTTTTCGTTGTACATATTGTCTTTCATTTCTGTTCCGCATACTTACGATACAACATTGGGGACAATGTTGGACTTAAGTATGGGGGTATTTTCGTGCTTTACTTTCTGCACTTCAATTTTTTCTGCATCTCAAAAACAAAAAGAAAAATACAAAAAATACATATAACAACAAAACAAAAACAAAAAAA
Organism: Platanthera guangdongensis; assembly: GCA_039583875.1. Taxonomy (NCBI): domain Eukaryota; kingdom Viridiplantae; phylum Streptophyta; class Magnoliopsida; order Asparagales; family Orchidaceae; genus Platanthera; species Platanthera guangdongensis. The sequence goes on along the minus strand of CM077147.1, from coordinate 157,942,808 downwards.
ATTTAAAAAAACATCTTAAAATGAAACAAAAAAAAAAAAATTTAAAATGAAAAAACAAAAAATTTTTAAATGAAAAAAAAAAAAAAAAACAAAAAAAATTTTATGAAAAAAAAAAAAAACAAAAATCCAAAAAAATTTTTCTCTTTGTAAATATTTTTTTTTCTCTCTCTCCCCCTTCCTCATTCTTGTACAAACATTTTTCTTTTTCTCCCTTATTTTTGTACATATTATGAAAATTCTCTTAAAAAATACAAAAAAAAAAAGATAATAGTTCAAAAAATTTTCAAACAAAAAATTTGAGAAAAACAAAAATACAAAAAAAAGATAATAAATGAAAAACACAAAAAATGTTTACAAAAAAAAAAAAAACTATAAAAAAACAAAAAATGTTTTGCAACAAATAAATTAAATATTCCATACTTAACTTTTCTGCTATCCAAAAATTCTGTTTTGAGTTTATTTATATGTGAATACTATTAATTCTCTGTTTACTACCCGTTTGTTAATTATCGATTGAAACATTTAAATAGCCGGGGTTAAGTTTTAAAGAATTCTTTATGCTTTGTTAAAACTAGCGGACTCGTTTTAGGCATTACTTCTAATTTTTCATTAATAGGAGCACGTATATTATGTTAGGAAATAACGACTATAGAATTCAATTATACTTACTTTTAGCTTTCTGAAAACATTGGAACGTACAAATTATTCAGGTTGCTCTCAAAAATTTTTAGGATTACAATCTAGTTTTCCTTTCTCCCCTCACTTTTCATGACCTACTTGGCATGAAAAATTTTATCCTTAAAAGATCTTATGTCAATGGGAACAAGATTTCGTTCCGTAAACATAGGCACCCAATAATTTAAAAGATTATATAGGGAGTAAGAGGATAAAATTCATTACTCCTGCAAATATACATTGGGTTAATTTTTTTATTATGAAGTTGAAAAACAAAAATCATATTAGGAAAATAAGATTTCGTTTTCCTAATAATCCAAAAGAAAAAAAATGGAGGTTCGAGAAAAAATTACCTCACCTCAAATATCAAAACCCTCTTCATAAACCACACTACCCCCTTAGCCAATTACTCGATTCTAGAATTAATTCAAAAATCTTTTTGAGAGCATAATTAGTAAATTGTATTATTTCCGGTAGCACTCGTATAAGCTAGAATTCTTATAATTCCAAACTATTTTCGTTAACCTAACCATTACAAATGTTGCCTTCTATTTGATTACATCAAGAAGTCTTTTGGCCAAAACTTTTGCGCTATTTAAATCATCTACATAATTTTAGGACTTAACTCTTACACCCCGTATATTTATTTCGATCTCTCTTATAATTAATTAAGCGATAGCCAAAACTTAGAGTTTTTTTTATTCCTTATAGATTCACCTCAAACTTTTGCTCTGGAATAGCAAAAGCCTAAGTATGGGGGTATTTGATGAACTGCAAATATGCGTATTTTTATGCACATTAATTTAGTCATTTTCATTTATTTTCGTCGTTTTTACTTATTTTTGTTCAATAAAATGTTCCTATTCTTGTAAATTTTCTCCTAACTTGTTTTATTTTATTTTGCAGAAAAATTCCAGAATCTGCCAAATTTTGGGAAGTACACGCCCGTGACACATGGGTCACGCCCGTGACCAAGCCGTGCCTGTGCATTTCCCGTGAAATCGGAAAATTTCTGAAGAAAAGGCTTGACACGCCTGGCGACACGCCCGTGTCACCCGACACGGGGCGTGACCCAAGCCCGTGTCCGCTCCTCTCGACGAATTCCACTCGACGATCGTCGAGTGTCGACACCAACTGTCACGCCCAGTGTCACGCCCGTGACCGGGGGCGTGACCCAATTTCAGCTCAACGATTTCGACTCGACACTTTCCGCTCGACATTCGTCGAGTGTCGACCCCGACTGTCACGCCCATAGTCACGCCCGTGACATGGGGCGTGACCTTTCCAGCTGGCCCGACAAGACGCTGCCGAGGACATTTGACGCAACCCGCGCCCGGTTCTACCTCCCCGACACGCCCTATGTCACGCCCGTGACCTGGGGCGTGACTGCTGCGAACTCAGCCCGAAGTCAACTTTGCTGTCCAATCGCCAGCCGCCTTCATGAATAGTACTGTCACGCCCCCATGTCACGCCCGTGACCGAGGGCGTGTACTTAGAATTTTTTTCCTATAAATAGCCCAGTTCTGTAAGGTCCAAGGGTTCAGATTTTTGGGCCAAGTTAGTGTATTTTTGTGGGCTGCATCCGTGATTTTCAAGGCTATGTAAGGAGATTTCTCCCTTTTTTATTTCATTTCTTGTTTTGTTTTAGTTTTAGCACTTGTAATAGCTTGTAATAGTTTCATTTTGATCAAATAAAATGTTAAAATTTCTCTTCATATATGGCTTTGGAATGAACACTTGTGCCCACTTTTCCTTCACCTTTTTATTCTTTGTTCTTCACTTGTTCTTCACTTAGGAAAGGTGTGTGTGTGTGTATGAGTGTAATGTATTTACTTTCCTTGTTTTTTTTCCCTTAACTTATCTTCATGCTTAGGATTTTGATTTCATTCTTATGATTTTTTGAAAGAGATTTAAAAAGTGAATTTGTTCTTTCTTTTTACTTAGTTTTTTTTTAGGATTGTAAAACCTATTTTGTTCTTTTCATGTTCTTTTTCACTTTTTTATCACTTTCATAACATCATAAGAATGAAAATGTTGGTATTTTAATTTTCTAAAAACTTTGATTTTTGATTTACTTTGAAAAACTTTAGTCTTCCAAAAATTGTAATTTTCTCTTTTTATTCATTTTTGGCAAAACCTAAGCATGAAAAAGTTAAAGTTTTAATTTTTGAGCACCTTTGATTTTGACTTTATTTTGTAAAACTTTTTGCTCATATTATTTTTGTTTGTTCTTTTTATGTGTTTTGGGTAAGTTTTAGGAGTAGAAATCTTGTTATTTTCATTTTTAGGTAACTTTAATTTTTCTTTGTTATTAGTGTGTGTGAGTGTATGAGCTTAAATTTCTTTTTGTTCTTCTTAAATTTCCATGTAGAGTGTGTGAGTGTAGGTGTATAATTTTTATGCTTTGATTTAAATTATGTAGAGTGTGTGAGTGTAGGTGTTAAATTTTCATGCTTTGTTTTAATGCTTCCTTTTAATGCTTTGATTCAAATTATGTAGAGTGTGTGAGTGTAGGTGTATAATTTTATTGCTTTCTTGAATTTCATTTGGAGTGTGTGTGTTCGTGTGCATTTATTTCCGCCTACTCGTTAAGAGTTAAATGGCGCATCGTTTTCATTTTCAGTCCTACTCGTTTGAGTAGGACTTGCAATTTTACTTTCTTTTATTTTTTTCCGCCTACTCACTTGAGTTAAATGGCCGGACTTTTTAGCCCTGTAATCGCATTTATTTTCTCCTACTCATTTGAGTAGGACTCGCTTTCATTTCAGTCCTACTCGTTTGAGTAGGACTTGCAATTTTCAGCCTTTATTTACCGCCCCCACTCGTTTGAGTGGGACTCGCAAATTTAAATTATGCAAATTTCATTCATGTGTAACTTAGCTTTTGTTTAATTTATAATTTGGAGTGTGCGTGAGTTCTCGTTTAGTTAACTTTTTAGCTCTCTAAATATTGTTATTTTTCTTTTGTCTCTTTCTTATAATCGTTTAGCATTAAAATTCGAACTCGCGCCTCACTAAATTATAAGCCGTCCCCATACCGATGTGTGGCTAATCGCTATTAGCCTCGGCATCGAAGAGCATTGGGACATTTAAAATGATTTATAATAATTAAAGCTCTTCATTTTCATTTTAATTTAAGCACTTAGGGTTTACCCCGGGTTTACGACGTGTAGGACCACATAATCGATGTGTGGGCCCTATTTCCGTAGTCCATATGCTAGCTAGCCGAGAGGCCGTGCATATGGACCGATCACCCCTGGGTAAATAGAGTTGCGTGCGCCCCCTCGAGAGAGGACAAGCGTAATTCTACCGGATTGGGTCCCCCACCCAATAGCGGGGTTCTTAGCGTAAAGCGGGCGTTAAGAGGAATCCTTCGTCGGACTAACGTTCGGTCGAATAGTCTTAACGTTTAGGTGAGCGATATCCCTATAGCTAGGTGAGCTCACATTTGTGGAACCTCCACGGCCAAGTTGCCTTATTATTAATTTGAAAATTAAGTCTTTTTATTATTAAAAATTATTTTAGTCTTAATCCGATTCGATGCCGAGCGTTAACCCTTCATCGAATATTCTCTAAACCGTTTTTTCGCTCCTTTGCTTTTTCGCCTTTTATTAAGTAAAAAAATCCACCTTATTTTCAGTAAAATAATAGTCCTCCCGGAGGAGTAAGAATAGTCAACGCGACCCCGAGAACAATACGACCTCGGTATTCCCCCGAATATCGAGTACTACTTGCGATAGGTGCACTTGCCTACCCGAGCAAGCCCGCGGCGATCGACTCAACGAACCAACCACTGTAAGAGTCTGTTCGCGGGCCCATCAATATTCTTCATGTACATCTGATGAAGAGGCCACCTGTGGAAGGCAGCGAAAGAGAAAAGTAGACGGATAGTAGATAGCTTGGCCACAGGGGCAAAGATCATGTCATAATCCCTAAGAGTCTGAGTGAAGCCCTTCGAGACAAGATGGGCTTGGTTGCGGTCAAGAGAACCGTCGACATTATACTTGACAGTGTAAACCCAACGACAACCAACAATTTTCCGACCTATCGGAAGAGGGACCAAACGCCAGGTGCCCGCTTTCTATAGTGCAGACATCTCATCCTCCATGGTCGCCACCCACTCAGGGTGCTGGAATGCCCCAGTCATCGAACTCAGAACTCTGATCTGGTCGGTAGCAGTGAGGAAAACCCGGTAACCTTGAGAAAGAAGCTGATAGGACACATAACTTGCCACAGGATGGTCAGTAACACAAGAACACTTACCCTTACGAAGTGCAATGGGTAAGTCATAGGAAGGAGGAACATCACCTGCCAGAGGATGTGGCACAAGGTACTGTGAGCTGGGCATAACCAGTGGATTCCTAAGAATGGGGTGGACATGTGAGGGCCCGCGTGGGCCACTCCTGTATGTCTGTAATGAAAGAGAGTCGTATAACAGAGCAAGGGCAACTGGAGCCAGCTATGGTGGAGTAGAAGGAGCAACATGGATAGAGGAGGTACCATAAAAGGGGACATCGTCAAAAAACTTAACATCCAGGGAGTGAAAAATCCTACGAGAAGAGGGGTCAAAACACCGATAGCTCTTGGAAGAGGAGGAATATCCCAAAAATAAGCACCATATAGCTTTGTCATCAAGCGTTATCCGAGATGGGCAACGGTCTTGGACAAAACACACACACACCCAAACACCCGAAGAGGGATGGGAAATAGAGGGCGGCAAGCAGATAGAAGACTAAGGGGATCCCAACCTGCTAAAGGCTGACAAGGCAGACAGTTGACCAAGAATGTCCCCGTAAGAAGGGGGACACTCCAAAATGACTTGGGGACGTGAGATCCACAAAAACGAGACTGGGTCACATTCAAGAGATGACGATTCTTGCGTTCCGCCATGCCGTTCTATTCAAATGTATAGGGACAAGAGAATTGATGAAGGGTTTCTTGACTAGCAAGAAAAGCAGTGAAAGAGGAAGAGGTATACTTCCCCCCATTATCAGAGCGAATGACCCGAATAGTAGAGGAAAACCAAGTCTTAACCATATTAGTAAACTGAGTATATTAATCAAAGACATCAGATTTGACACACATAAGATAGACCCAACAATAATGAGTAAAATCATCTATAAAAGTAACAAAATACCAAAATCCATCATAAAAAACAATCGGGACAGGCCCCAAACATCTGAATGAATAATATCAAATGGTGCAAAACTACGTGAAGTAGAAGCAATATAAGAAGTGCGTTTATGTTTGCTAAGCTGACATATATCGCATTAAAAGAGTGCTCAAACGAGACACTCGGAAAAAGAGACAACACAATCTGAGGACACGCATGCCCCAGTCTGGCATGCCAAATAACGGGTGAAGTAGTAGCAACAACGATGGATGGGGTGAGAGACAGGGTGAAGGAGGTGGAAGATCCAGCTGGTAAAGCCCGCTTCCCTCACAGCCATGGCCAAAAGTCCTCCTCATGGTCAGGTCCTGAAAAACACAACCATATGGAAAAATGTCACCGAGCAGTGCATCGAATGAGTCAATTGACTAATAGAAAGAAGATTTAAACAAGATTGAGAACATGAAGAACTGAATCCAAGGAGGAGGGAGACAAGAGAACTGTGCCCCGGTGAAGAATGGTGGTCATAGAGCCATCGACAAGGCGAACCTGCCGATGGATGCTTGGAGACTCAAGAGAAGAGAACAAGCGTGTCTTACCAATCATGTGATCAGTAGCCCTAGAGTCAATCACCCAGGGAGAGGAAGACCCCTCTTGAGTGACATGGAAGGTCGTCGGGGTACCTGAAGCAGAGGCGGCGGTCGACCAGAGCGACGAGGAGGCAGACAACTGTTTAGTAGGAAGAGGCTGGTGCGAAGTCTGAAACGGCTACTGCATCTGGAGCTGAGACTGAAGCTGCAGCACTTGAGCCATAAGCTAACTCCAGTCGGCGGATGGGGCCCCAGACGGGGCACCAGAATCAGGCGGGCCCCAAAGTCGGAAGAAGTAGCGGCGACATCACGAGTGGTAGTGGACTGCTGGCGAAGGTGAGGAAAGAGCAGCCAACATCGAGCCTTCTCACGACCAATCCATAGGCAGTGCTGACACTGAACAAAGGCAAATGGGCTGCCACGGCCACCCTCGTGACCTTTAGAAGTAGTAGTACGCCCACCTCACGACCGGAAGCAAGACCCATTTGGTCTAGAAGAGGAACATAAGCTGGAACTAATGAAACAGTGGTTGGGCGAGCATGACGCTCATGCTCCTCCACCATGGAATAAGCATCTAATATATCAGGAAGTGGATTCATGCTAACAATATGAAGCAAAATCTGCTCAAACTCATGTCGTAAACCCATCAGGAACTGGTAGATCTCCCGCTTCTCTTTTCTCCTCTTGGCAACAAGAAAATCCTCTTAATGTGGAAAAGCACTAAGTGGCTCGAGGTCAGAAAGCTCTTGGAACCGCCGAGAGAGAAAGGTTAAATACGCGTGCACTGAACGATCCACCTAACTACTAGTAGAAATCTCTTAGAAGACAGAGTAAATCCGTGTATCAACGCGCGTGTGACCGTAGGTACGGGTCAAGGTAGCCCAAAGTGATGACAAAAAATAAAAACACATGAATTGCTCGTAAATGCGGGGATCCATGGAGCCTAACCACTCGAGAATCTTGAAATTTTTCGTGCGCCATTGACAGATAGCTTATTCATCGGAAGGACGAGGAACACCATTCGGTTCAAGCCAATCTAGCTTGTCATGTCCGGCAAGATGGACACGCACAGAATTGGACCAAGCGATAAAATTCTTTTCATTGAGAAGAGTGGTGGTGATGTGCCGAGCAAAGCTATCATTCGAAACAAGAGGTGAGAAATCCATGGGATGAGAACAAGAGGACTCCCAAAATGAATGAAAAGCCAAGGGAGACAAAAAGCTCAAGAAACACTCAAACAGAAGAAAAGAACTCCCATCCCACAAAAAAAGGAAGACTGTACATCACAGATCTAAGTCATGAGAAGAGAAGAAACGATGGTCGGCAGAAGCGGAGGCATGTGGGTACAACGACGCTGGAGGCGAGCGGGCACAACGACGCTGGAGGAAGGCGGTCAGCGCTGGAGGAAGTTGGTGGGCGCTGGAGGTGGAGGACGCGACAACCTCACATCAAGTAGAGGAGGATGGTCGCGGGAAGCAGAGGCAGGATCGGCAACGTACGAGTCAGAAATCTGGAAACGGGATGCGAGATGCGAGTTCAGCATGTTAGGGATCGGGAGACGGGATCCTCTGTTACCAAATTAGATTTGAGAAATAAGAGAGTTTATTTATTCTTCCACTATGGGGCATATAAATATGAGATTCGAATACAAGTAAAAGTGTCACGCAATGTGGGGCTAAAAACATTCCAGAAAGAAATACGTCAATAAATCAGAGAATACGCCAATATGTGAAAGTCGGGTCTGCGCTGTGCGGGAGCCCCTGCGAGATCTGGAAAACCCTAAACAGAACCTGACTTTGATACCATATTGAGGAAAAAAAGTAATTGCATTATGAACAACATTAGAGGCTCATATATATATATATACTATATTAAAAAAATATGATGGTCTACGTATAATCATGAAATAAAAATTTATTGGAATAATCTTGACCATCACTTCATGCTTATCATACAATTTACTGTTTAAAAAATCAAGCATATTTTTTCCTAATTCGCGATCCATTCTGACTACCTCTCGAAAATGACTCTCATGCTTACTTCCCCTTCCCGTGCACTAGATCAACGGATTGCTCGCTCGCACTTTCTCCGGCAACCGCGCTCACTCTTCCTCTCCGTCCCACAGGCTCTCTAGCTGGCTCTTCACGGCCTTCCATCCGTCACAAACACGCAGCCAAGAGTATTTCCCACCGCGCGGAGGATCCACTCCGCCTTTTTCATGGGAGTTCCAGGTGCGAAAACGACGAGCCTTCTACAGTTCTTCGCGAATGAATCGACAACGTTCGAGTTTTCAGCGCGAGTTGCGATCATCCGGCGTTCTCCTACCACTGCAGTGCCTCCAGTGTCGCTGCTAGGGTTATTCTTCCCTAAACTCGCGCTCACCTCTCCAATCTCATTTTCAGTCTCCACTTTGACTCGCCAGTGGTGCAAAGGAGCCGATGGATCGCTACTTCAGGAAATACAGGCTCTCTACTTAATTTCTCCAATCTCCCTCTCTCTCCCTCTCTCTCTCTCTCTCTCAGAGCTTAATAAAACACAAGTTTTGCTGGTGTCCTCTACAACCTTCTTTTACAGAGATTTCGATACTTTTGTTTGCGCAGCTCAGGCGGGGGCGGATAAAACAATCTGGATGAAGATCAGGAACAAACATCTCCTCCTTTGACTGGACTGAAATGCATAGGCTAGAATTTCTTCTGCCACTGGATAGAAGACGAACAGGAAAATCTTACAGTTCTTTAGCTCAGGTATCATTCACATTTTTATGCGAGATGATCGCCAATATTGTGCATGCACCTGTATACTGCTAATACTAAAACAAACTGATTGAAAACATGCTAATTGGATGCATCCTATCAAATTGGATGGTTTTCTTTGTTGTTTGTAGACCTTTTTCATTCCGTTCTACCGTGATTTGATCTGAAAAAGAGATCCAGTTTCTTCTAATACAGGAGAAAAGGCATCAGTCATATTTCTATGTATGTTCTTAAAGTATTCCATCAAATTTCAATTTAAAGAATGATTTCAATTATTACATTAAGTTTTTATATATGTATAGTTTTTTACCAAGTGATCGGGAACTTTAATCAAATGAATGCAAATTTAATTGAATTATTATATATTAATTTGCCTGTGTGTCATTTTCTTGAAGCTAATATTCATAGTTTAAATATTGCTCTCATGCTTTCTCTGCTTTCTCAACAACATCTGAGATCACCTGTGGTGTACAATAGGGGATGTAAAACAATCTGAAATCACTTTGTTTCATCTCTTTTGTGTTGTTTTAGTTTGCCTGCTCTGCTTCACCACAATATTTAAAGTTAGCAAGCAAGATCAGTTATGACTAAGTGGAATTGAACCCCCATAAGCATTTTTATTCCTTAAAATTGCACAGTGACCTTATTTTTATCTTTTTTTAACTATCTAATTTAGAATTTTTTGCAACATCAGAATATTATTTTTCCATTATATATAATAGATATTTTTGCAATTTCTGCACCCATGATAAATGTCAGTCGGTTAATGAGATTTCATCTTCCTTACTCTTCCTTCGCGTCCTCCGTAAGGATTTGAGAATACAATTATCTTCTGCTATTTTTGACAGTTCACTGATGCAGAGCACATTAGCTGTTGAAATTTGTGAAGTGGAAGTGGTTGATGGGACAGGCCGGGCGGCCTGGGCGGACAACATTGGCGGACTAGGCGGACTGGGCGGACTGTTGTGTGCGGCCTGGTGGAAAGTCTAGTGAAAGCTGGCTGTTCTGAGCGAGTTGTATGCTAGTAGTCCGTGGACTATGCGGCCTGGTATCTGCGAATAGGCATTGGTTGTTTGGTTTAGCCAAGGAGCGGCCTGAGCGGATAGAGGCTTGCAGACTGGTGCATTGCTCAGTGGCTGCATTGCAAGCTTGTGCATTGGCGGTTTGGCTCATGTCCGCGGGATGCTTGCGGACTGCCGTGTCCGCAGTGTGGGCTGTTGCGGACTGGGCTTAGAGCTTGGCTGAGGCCTTGTCGAGCTCTGGTGATACAGCAGATGCCTTGCTGTGGAGGTCTTTGACGGACTGGTGTATGGAGTCCGGGAGGTGGTCGTTGCTTGGGGCAGGTGTGCGAGGAGCTTGCGGACTGCTGGCGGTCTGTGTGCTAGGGTATTTTGCGGACGGATCTTTGTCCGCCTTGCTCGCATTAGGCCTTGATGGTTCTGGACTTGGTCACACTCTGTGCCAAGACCAGGGTGTCCGCAGTATCCGCCAAGTCCGCTATTGACCGGGCGGACTGTTGTTATCGCTGCCTTTGGTCGTGGAATTGTGGCGGATGGAGGCTTGTCTTGTTTTATGTGGACTGCCTCGAGGTTGTGCGGACTGCCATTGAAGGAGGCTGCTGTCCTGCAGTGGTTGGAGGCTTTGCGGGCTGATGCCTTGTCCGCATAGCATTGGCGGACTGATGAGGGTTCGCCAAAGGTGCCTTGCTCCTGGCGGGTTTTCCTTGGTAGCCGGCTAAGTCCTTGCGGACTGAGCGGACGGTGGGTTGGCTAGCGCGTGGGCTAGGGAGGTGTCTCTATCTCTAGGGCGGTGACCACACTCCTCACCTCGCCTATAAATAGAACCCCCTGTCACATCTACAGTAACTTGAGTGAACAGTAAGTGGGGGCTTGGTCAGGGCTGCGGTCTCAGTTTGTCTGTCCGCGCGGATTGATTCAGGGCTGACGGTTTGATGTGTGCAGGTCGCGCAGGTAGCTTCAAGTAGCCAAGAGTTTGGCTTTGACTTCGGTCAAGCACTTGGAAGTTGTGCGGTCTCTGCGGATTCAGCAGGAGGTCGCTCTGCGGTTTGTCAGCTCTGTTTCATCTTTGCCAGCTTCAATAACCTGTCCGCCGATCTCAGGCGGGTAGGCGGTCTGTTCCTCAGTTCATCAGCAGGAGGCGAATAATGGTGTGTCCGCGCGGCCTCGCGGTCTCGGCGGACTCCGTGTCTATTCGGCGGATTGCAGCTAAGCTCGGGCGACTTCGGCGGACTTGGCGACCTCGACGGTCTCGGCGGACTCCGGTGCTGTCCGCCCGGCTTGTATTTTGTGCTTTCTGTTTACAGCTGTTTATACTAGCAAAATCATGTCTCGCTACGTATACCTCGCCTTGTAAAGAAGATTAGTGGATAAAAGATTTGCTTGTGCTTCCATTGTTTGTGGGAATTAACCTTGTTCCTTGGTTTTCCGCTGGTTCATCGTGAGAACTGGGTAGTGCCGAAGATATTAATTTGGTGTTTGGGCTACCTTGCTGACCACGCTGAAAAATTTAACATGGTATCAGAGGGAGGTTCAGTTGCTTGAGCGGTTTTCAACCAGTGTTGTGCTCTGTGTTTGAGTGGTGATCAACCTGTGTTGGTGCTCTGTGCTTCTGAAGGCTTTTCCAAGTAGGTGTTGCAATGGAAGGGAGTTTTGCAAGATGTCTTGGCATTGAACTCTTAACGCCGACTAACTTCAAGAAGTGGAAGTCGTGCATGAAGAGTTATCTTATTGGCGAGGAGCTGTGGGAAGTCGTCGGTGGTGACGACAGACAGGAAGTGACTGCTACTTTTGGTACTGCTGAGCAAGTTCGGCTCTGGAGGAAAACAAATGCTAATGCAGAGTTTATCCTCAAGAGGGCCGTGTCACCAGAACTGTTTGATCACATCATTGGATGTGAGTCGGCTGCTGATATTTGGACAACCATTGATGAGTTGTTCAATAGGAAGAATGTGGCGCAACTTCAGTTTCTGGAGAATGAGTTGGCTAGAACAACTCAGGGAGACCTTTCCATCTTGAAGTACTTCTTAAAGATGAAGAGCTTGTGTGCTGAGCTGTCGACACTGGATCCTGATGAGCCTATCTCTGAGGCTAAGATGAAAAGACACATTATTCGCGGCTTGCAGAAGAAGTATGTGGCCTTTGTGACATCTGTTCAAGGGTGGGCTACTCAGCCGTTTTTGCTGGAGCTGGAGAATCTGCTTGCATCGCAGGAGAGCTTGGCAAAGCAGATGGCTGAAGTTAATCTTAATCAGGAAGGCAGCTAAGCTCTCTTCTCAGGCAAGAAGAAAGGATGGGAAGGGAAGAAGAAGAAGAAGGTGCAGGCCGCTGGTGAGAAGGAGACTTCAACTTCATATCAGCCGGAGAGGAGCAATGCTCCTAAGGACTGGAAGAAGAACTTGAAGTGCTACCGGTGTAATCAGCGAGGGCACTTCAAGCGGGTCTGCAAGGTCAAACTGCAGCCTAGGCATGCTGCGGAAAAGGAGGAAGCTTGCTCAAGAAGTGAAGAAGCAGAATGGGGCGGAGCTTTCATGACGGGCACTTGTGTCCGTGCCTTGTCTGCTGAGGACTTCAACAGCGACTGGATCGTGGACTCCGGGTGTGGTCATCACCTCACCGGAGACAAGTCGAAGTTCACCTCCATGCAAGCATACTCAGGTAATGAAGATATTATCACTGCTGATAATAATGTTTATGCAGTAGAGAAAGAGAGGGTAGTGTCTTTGGGTAGTGATCAGGGGTCACTCACGTTAAGGAGTGTGTATCACGTACCGGGCATGAAGAAAAAACTTTTCTCGGTGACCAATGCGGTGGACGCTGGATATCACGTTCTGTTTGGTCCAACAGACGTGAGGTTCCTTCGCAACGTATCAGCGGTTAAGGCTGATGTTGCTCATGTCGGAAGGAGGGTAAAGAACTTGTTTGTTCTTGCCACCAATGCTTATGTTGATAGAATGAGGGCCAATGATAGTGCTGCTATCTGACATGAGAGGCTGGGGCATGTAGGCATGGACAAGCTGAAGGCGATGGCTAGTAGGAGTTTGGTGAAAGGGTTGCCTAAGTTATCCTGCTATAGTGACGGGCATGTTTGCGCGGGCTGTCAATACTGTAAGGCACATTGTCTTCCGTTTGATAAATCACAAACAAGGAGCAAACTACCATTGGAGTGCACTCATGGCGACCTGATGAGACCGACGGTTACTGCCATCCTTGGTGGAAGTAGATACATGCTTGTCTTGGTTGATGACTACTCGAGATATATTTGGGTGTACTTCTTGAAGGAGAAGTCAGAAGCTTTCCGGTTGTTTGTGGAGTTCAAGGAGTTGGTAGAAGGCCGGCTTGGCCTGCGGATCAAGAAGCTGAGAACTGACAACGGTGGTGAGTTTATCTCCTTCGAGTTTTCTAACTTCTGCAGGAAGCACGGGATCCAACGAGAGCTGACTTGTGCTCACACTCCACAACAAAATGGAGTAGCGGAGCGGAAGATCCGTCATTTGACGGAGACCTGCAAATGCTGGCTTCATGCGAAAGACATTCCAAGGTCCTTCTGGGTGGAAGGGATGTCTTATGCTTCTTATGTTATCAACCGGATGCCGCTCAGCCCTATCAACATGAAGACTCCTTTTGAGTTGTTGCTGAAGGAGAAGCCGAGTGTGGGACACCTGCGGGTGTTCGGTTCAACTTGCTATGTGCATGTCCCGGATGCTTCACGGACTAAGCTGGATGCGAAGGTAATGAAGCTTGTCTTTGTTGGCTATGATGAGCGGAAGAAGGGATGAAAATGCATGAATCCTGCGACGAAGAAGTTCGTGGTGTCAAGAGAGTGATGGAAGTCTTCTCTTTATCAAACACTGAGAAGACTATGTGGATTGTTGATGTCAAAGCTCCCCCTGAATCCTTGAGATCTTCAGGAAAAGAAGCTTTGCTGATGGTGATAGGCCTTCAAAGATTGAACTCCAGCAATAGATGATTTCAGCAATGACTGAAATTTTGGATGTCTGGAGTCTTGAAATATGTTGGCCTTGAACACTTGAAAACTAGAGAGATCTGAAGATTTCAGAAAAGGTTGATCTCCTTGGATGAGTGTTCTTGAGAATTCTTTGAGACAGAATATTTTGTTGAAGATTACTGATCTTTCTATGTGTGTCTGTAATCTGTGTGTCTCTCTGTAACCTTGTCTCTCAGATTCAAAAAATTCTTTTCTTTTATTCTCTAATACTGAACAAAACATTCTCTGAGAAGAATAGCCGTTGGTCTGCATTAATTGCATCCTTAATTGCAAAAATCTCTTCTGGAGGAAAGTCTATAGAATTATTTCTTGAAACTTGGTCCAGAAATGAATGAAAACGGCTAGGAAATCTCTGAATTAATTGCAGAATAACTCCTTAACTGATTGAATTTGAATCTAGAAACATCTTTGAAGTTATCTGAGAACGTCGAGCTGAGCTCAGCGATATGGACCAATACAACAGCAAAATATCGTCGATCTGAGCTCAAAGATCGTCGAACTGAGCTCAGAGATAGAAATCCAAAGCTGAGTCAAGATCGTCGACCTGAGCTCACCGATCGTCGAATGGAGCTCGACGATATGATGAAGTTGAGCTCAGCGATCGTCGAACGGAGTTCGACGATCTGTCGAAGTTGAGCTAGACGATCGTCGATCGGAGTTCGATGAATCGTCGTGCTGAGCTCGACGATATGACTTGGTCTCCAAACAGAAAATCCTGGTCTTGAGGGCAGCTTCCAAACCTAGACTTCTAACCCTTAGACTCAATTCTAATTGACCTTTTGAACTATACAGGAGGTCAATCATTGGTTTCCTAGAGACATAGTGATCCTGACCCAAATTAGTAATAGGGTGTTCCAACAAACCCGTTTTGAGCAACTTTACCCGGGCTCGAAAAAGTGCAAGCATTCCCTAAGAGGCCTCACCGAGTCCCCACAAGTGGACTCCGGCTTGTTGGGAATCGTGCAACTAGGCTACCAAAACAGCCACTCGAACGCCCGCGGAAACCATGCTCGAACAACGGCCAAAGCCAAAGTAACGTCCATCAAGCGTATGCAATCAGTCAACGATAACAAAATTACGGGGCGTTACACACCACCACACCCGATGATGCACCGAGTCACATCACCACACCCTATGACATATCGAGTCACATCACCACACCCTATGACATATCGAGTCACATCACCATACCTGATGGTGCACCGAGTGACATTATGATCTGCAGTAGAGAGCTTATTAGTGATCTCGAGGTAGTCACCCCTACCCTATCTTAGAGTATGACCCTTCTGATGGTTCATTTCTGGAGGACCATCACTCGACCGATGGGTCATTTGATGACCCTCCTATTGATCCTCCAGTTTAGCCACCTCGTCCATGCATGGATGAGATTTCTGTGAGCAACTCCCTTATGAATTTTAAGAATTAGATACCTGCTCCATTTCCGCCTTTGATGTTGATAGTACTTCAGAGAGATGATTTTGAGTGTGACATCTATATATTAGGGTTTGATCTTAGCCATCTGATCACTTTCCATCTAGATGAGTTTTCAGATGTCCGACCTGGTGAGCCACTTGATGCCTCACTTTCTCTTAGCACATTTATCACGGCTATCACACTTCGTGCACATTATCATTTTTATGAGAGCACTTCTTTGTTTTTGGGGCTTACGTATGTACACGTCGCATTTGCGATGAATTTTATTATACTCCTCCATGTGAACCCCCGGATGAATCACAGATGGGATCACCGCACATTTGGGATGTATCTATCCTTAGTATCAACATCAAGTTTGAGGGTGCACTCGCTGATTTGTTGATACCTATCACATGCACTTACAGAGACAGTTTGCACACCATGTTGACACATCTGATCACTGATGTCTCTGATTTGCACTTGATTATTCATCACCCTTACGATGAAGTCTTTTATGATCCACCATCTGAGCCTCCTGATCATGTACCTCTCTCAGGAGTTTCTTTTAGTATCTAAAACCATCGATTTGTGGTCGTCGTTGTGTTAGTAGTCATCTTTTGCATTTGCATGATTTGCATTAAAATAAATTTTAAGCAGAAAATTGCATAACACTTATGATTTTTATGCAACTCAATTAAAAGCATAAAAGAGCTACTAGTTTAAAATGAATGACGTGATTATGATTCGGCTAGATCTGAAACGGTTTGCCTTTTGGTACCGCAAAAAAACTAGCTATTGTAGAACTGGACCCTTTCGAGTAGTGAAGCCAATTGTGCAAAACACGTATGAACTTGAGATGCCTTCCGTTTGGGGAGCAAGTCCGGTTTTTAACGTAGCCAATCTGACTTTATTCCACGATTGCTCGCATGAGTCTTTAGAATTTCCATTGCCTTCTCCTCCATTTATTTCTTCTGGAGTGGTGAGTGAGAGTGAGGAGCCACATTCAGGACATACTGACGTTCATTTCGCTACTAAAACTTCCTTCGTAGCTCTTTTTGTTTTCACTGACAGTTTAAGGTTGAGCATGAGACACCAGAAGAATACTCTATTACAGTTTCCGAGCACATATTGGAAAGTGACCACTGCTGATGATGGTTTTCAGGGATACTTGATTCGTTGGTATAGATATTGGTTATCTCGCATACTACCGCTCGGACCACTCACCAGAGATGAGTGATTTCAGGGATACTTGGTCCGAGTGGTAGTATGCGAGACAACCAACATCTATGCCAACGAATCAAGTATCCCTGAAAACCATCATCAGCATTGGTCACTTTCCAATATGTTGGTTTTCAGGTTGACAAAAAATGTCTGACGCCGCACCCGACGGGATCTTTATCGGCCTTGAATGATCGCATTTTAATTTTATGTTAATTGCATTTTATTTTTGCAAATGTTTTGTTGTCAATTTTAGTTGTCGCACGCCTGTATGCGTAGCCTTATTGCACGCCTGTGCACGTAGCCGCGTTGGAGTTTTATTTTACGCTATATTTATATATATATACCATATATATATATATATATATATATATATATATATATATATATATATATATATATATATATATATATATATATATATATATATATATATATATATATATATATAATATACGGGCAACTATAGGGTGCGGGCTATACAGACAAGTGATTTTGGGGGACAATATAGTCTCAAAATGAAAAGTGATCAACATGAAAGTTGTAGATCTCGGTGAGCGAACAACTTTCATGTTTACCACTTTTTGATTTGGAGCCGTCTTGGAGCTCGATTTGGGCCCCGAAATCGGGGACGGCGGAACAGTTTACTGTAGCATTTTCACCGCCCCAGATTTCGGGGCCCAAATCGAGATCTAATACGACTCCAAATTAAAAGGTGGTCAACATCAAAGTTGTTTATATCGCCGAGATCTACAACTTTTATGTTGATCACCTTTCATTTTGAGACCATCTTGACCCCCAAAATCACTTGCCCGTATGCCTGCACCTTATACTTGTCCGCATAGTATATGCCCCCATATATATATATATATATATATATATATATATATATATATATATATATATATATATATATATATATATATATATATATATATATATATATATATATATACGAGTGACAGGCACGGGCCTCCGGCCCGATGGCCACACGCCACAGTACCCGACCCCACCCCCGGCGACACGGGGCTCCTCCATACGACCAAGCGCGACAGTACCCGGCCGGCGACGGCGGGCTTCACCCTCCCCCTGCGGGCTTCGCCCCCGTCACATATAAATTTAATCAAAATTTGAAATGGCTACGTTAATAATATTTATTCCTAAATATATATGTATTATATATCTCTATTCCCCTCATTAATTATCTCCCCCTCTCTCTATCTTTTTTCGCTCCCTTAATTATATGTGTCCACTCCCCTCTCTCTTCCTCATTATTTTTCTCTCTCCCTCTCTCCACATTTTCTCTCCCTCTCTTTCACTTTTTTTTTGAAATTCTCCCTCTCTGCCTCTCTCTACCCTCTCTTTTCCCTCTCTTCCCCTCCCTCTCTCTTCTCCTCTTCTCTCTCCTTCTTTTTTCTCTCCCTCATAATTACCTGTTTGAATTCTCTCTCCCCCTCACCGCCTCTCTCTCCCACTCTCTTCCTCCTCTCTCCTCCTTTTTTCTCTCCCCTCATAGCTTTCCACTCCGCCGCCCTGCCACTCTTTTTCTCTCTTTCTTTATTTTTCTTTCTCCCTCTAGCTTTAGGAGATCTAGATTTACTTTTTCTAGCCAGTAGATCAGATCGAATTTTTCAGATATGAGATTAACGGATGAGATTGATTGAATAGCTTTTAAAAGCATGGTTTTAAAAACCATATGATATATCTTTATATAGTAGTTAAGATATATCTATATATATCTATATAAATATATATATATATAGGTTAATTTTTAAGAACACAGCAAGCTGGCTCATCCGTTTCACGTTTGCAAAGGAAAAAACCGCAGCACTGTTTATCGTCCCAGTTTGCGTGAGTCTAGGGCTCGGATTGCCAGCACCCAACCGCAGCTTCCCCGAAATCAGCGCTTCCGCACGGCTACCACCCATGATACCACGTCGCATGCTTCAAAGATCCAACCCTCGGCGGTTCTGCGACCGCCCGCTTCCACCATTTCTGCTCCGTCAAGCTCCTGCCATGGCTGCCTCTTCCACAACGAAGCGTGCGATTGGGTTCAGATTTCATTTCGTTTCATTTGTATGTGCATTCTATTTTTGTAACCCTATAAATAGGGATCCCATGTATCCTGTTTTTGGTGGTTGTTGAATATTGAAATGAAGAGTTGCTTCCTGTAATGGCGCTTCCGTATGAGGTATTATGAACAGTAGTTAGAAATTAGGTGAGTGTTGCTGTAGGTGAGATTAGGTGATTGTTGAATCAATTGAGATTCATGTAATTGCTTTGTGCTTCCCTTGTGAGTTATGTAGTAGCGTGATGAATGAAATATTGAAAGTATTTGTTGTGTGTGAATTCTGTTTGCTGTGAAGAGCTTGCTGTGTTTCTTGTAGGAGTTGATTTAGGGCCTGTTTGGGAAATCTTTTCAGAAAGGAGAATGAGTGGTGACAAAAAGATGATAGAAAAAGAAGCTTTTGGAAAATGTCCATTAGAAAAGGAGAACCTTTTGGGTAAACTCAATTTATAGAGTTTTTCAGAAAGAGAAGTACTTTATAAATCGTTTGACAAATCTCCGTGGCGGTAATTTTTTTTTATTAAAAAAGTGCGTCCGGGGGAAAATGAGCGCGCGGGCCGAAAAATTGCGTCTGGGAGAAAAAACGCTCATCGACGAAAAAAATAAGCTCGGATGAAAAAATATCGCTCTTGGGCGAAAAATTCGAGCCCGGGCGAATAATTTGATCCCGGGCAAAAAACCGCGCCAGGATGAAAAAAATCGCGCCCGGGCAAATAATCTCGCCCGGGTGAAAAAATCTCGGCCGAACAAAAATATCGCCCTGGAGAAAAATTCGCGGCGGTGCAAAAAAATCACGCTCGGAAGAAAAATTCGGCCTAGGCGAATAAAAAGCATCCAGGCGAAAAAAATCGTGCACGGGCGAAAAACTGCACACGGGCGAAAAAAACGCACTGAGGCGAAAAATCCTGTTCCCGGACTAAAAAAATTTGGCCCAGGCGAAAAATTCGCGTCCGGGTGAAAATTCGCGCTCGGATGAAAAAATAGCGCCCGGACAAAAAAATCGGTCGGGCGAAAAAAAACCTGCCCGGGCGAAAAAGATCATGCACGGGCGAAAAAACCGTACTCGGTCGAAAAAAGCGCACCCGGACAAAAAACCCCCCACTTGGGCGAAAAATGCCAGCCCGGGCGAAAATTTCGTGCCCGTGCGAAAAATTCGCGCCCGAGCGTAAAATTTTTGTCCAGTGGAAAAATTCGCGCCCAGACAAAAAAATATGTCTGGGTAAAAAAATTACGCCCGCGAAAAAAATCGCAGTTGGACAAAAAAAATCAAGTTGGAGATTTTTTTAAGAAAAACTTTTTGTGATGAAGAAGTACTTTTCAAAAAGGTAAAAGTAGGTGTCAAGTGACTTTTCCAAAAGATAAGAAAATGGAGTTTTCCGCAGTAGCTTTTCCCACCAGTAGACAATCCAAACGGTTTCTTAAGTATGCTAGCGTTTTCCAGAAAATGAAAAGGAGCTAAAAAGCCCTCCCAAACAGGCCCTTAGGATTTGCTGCGTGAGCTTCTGTGTGAAGCTGTAGGAATTAGGTGAGTAGATTAGGAGTATTGTTCTTGTTGTTGAAATTTTCTTTCAGATTTTTCTTTAATGAGTTGGAGTTGTTAAATATTGAGCAAATTCCTGCTTGTTATTGCCCGTCAGAGGAGATTGATGAGATTCCCTGTTAAGTCGTGTGAACATTAGATATTTGCTAGTGGGTTGTCTAGTGAACCGTGAAAGGCTAAGTGCTAGTCTTGCATTCATGAGATTTCGTGTAGCCACCGTGAGTGTTTGAGATTTCGTGGAGCCTCTAGTGTGAGGAGCGAGTGAATTTAGGTTGTTATGTTTGTGACATCTCTAGAGTGAGTGACTCCGTGGAACCACTTTCGTTTGTGAGTGAGATTCTCCTTGGTTCCCGTGTGTGATAGCGGCCGACCTCGGTGCGGGAAATTGAAAGTGAGGAGGATTTTCTCGCGTTATCGCCATCGACTTTGGAAACGGAAAGGTGCCACTTTCCCTGTATAACTGTTTCTATCTCTTTATGTGTGTCTTTATTTTCTCGTAGGATAATATACTCTTTGTTGTGTCGACACAAGGAGCTGTGTCGACACTTAGCAAAGATCAGCAAAGTTCAACAAAATATTCTAAGTACAAGTGTCGACACTAAGGGGATGTGTCGACACTCAGCTGAAGTCTCAACAGAAGAAGAATGTGTCGACACAAGGAGCTGTGTCGACACTCAGCAAGTATCAACACTGAAGGCAAGTGTCGACACCAAGAAGATGTGTCGACACTAAAACAAGTTCAACACATGAAGATGTGTCGACACAAGGAGATGTGTCGACACTTACAAGAAATCAGCAAAATACTGAAGTACAAGGACTTGTGTCGACACACATTATCAGTGTCGACACATAAAGAAGAAGCAGTGTCGAGATATAAAATCTACAACACAAGGAGTTGTGTCGACACCTTGTAGGCTAGTGTCGACACTTAGACAACTTGTGTCGACACTTGGTCTATAAGTGTCGACACTTAATGACAGATAGTCTCGACACTTTCAGACAGTTACAGAATTTTCAAGAACTGACTGGATGACTTGACAGCTGCCATTCCAGTCGGTCTACTACACCTGCCAGAGTTGTCAGAAATCAGTTATGAACCGGACCAGCCGGTTACCATGAAGAAGGACTATAAATAGGCTTATACTGTCTACAGAAGATAGTAGTTGAAGTAATCAACAAGTAATTGATCAAGTAGATAAGAAGATCTAGCTGTCCTTGAAGAATCTAGTGAAGATCTAAGAAGTTGGAGAGAGAGAGAGCTCCATCCAAGAAGTCAGCCATTGGAACCAGGCTGAGAAGAAGGGTTCAGATTTGGTCTGAATCTTAAGTAGCAGAGATCAAAGATCAACTGCAGAGGGGAATCAATCTTATTGTGTTCTACATTCAAGAAGCTTTGAAGAAAGCCAAGTCAGATTGATTTCAGCTGAGTTCTTCCAAGAACTCATCAAGAAACTCACAACTTATCTCTCTTGTTCTCTGAGTTGTTGAGTATACATTTTTGTATTCATTATATCTTGTAGGATCCTTAGGGATCTGAGTTTGTAAGCCTGTAATTATAAAGGCTGAGTGTAAGGCCTGTGTGCCTGAGTGTAGGAGAGTTGAATCTCTGAGTGTAGGTCTGTTGTGGCTGAGTGTAGGCCTTGGTGGCTGAGTGTAGGCCTTGGTGGCTGAGTGTAGGCTTTGAGAAGAAGCTGAGTTGTAGGGCCTTGGGCCTGAGTTGTAGGAACCTGTTTTGGGTTCTGAGTGTAAGATCTGAGGATCTGAGATAGTGGAGGAGTTTAGCCGAATCTAGTACACTGCTAGATAGGCGAAGGGGGAAAGTGGATGTACCCAAAGCTTGGGGAACCACTATAAAACTGTGTGTCTACTGTGTGCTTGTGGTTTGCTGTGATTGCTTTGTTTGCTTGGTAAATATAGTTATAACTCTGAGAATTAATCTGAATCCTGCCTAAAAAGTTATAAAGGTTTAATTCACCTATTCACCCCCCCCCCCCTCTAGGTGATTAGGTATAATATCTTTCAAGTGGTATCAGAGCCAGGTTACTCAAAAAGGACTTAACAGTCTGAGTAGATCCTGTTGGCAGATTCAGTCTAAGTACATTACAGAATCAAGAAAATCAAGGACCATGGGTTCCACTGAGAATCATAAGGAATTGGGATCCATGAAGTTACCTATATGCAGAAAAGAGATATTTGGTATATGGAAGGAAAGGGTGAGACTTTTTATGGAAGCCTCAGACCCTAGGATTTATATCAGAGTTAAAGAAGGGTCATATGTGCCCATGAAGGTTTCAGTCTTAGATGCCAATCAGAGAACACCTAAGGATTTCTCTGAAATGACAAAGGATGAAATAGTTCTAGCCACAATGGATAAGAGGGCTCAGAACATCATTGTAAGTGCTATTGATGATGCTACCTTTCAGAATTTGATACACTGCAAGACATCCAAGGAGATGTGAGATACCTTGATAGTGTATATGGAGGGTTCTGAAGAAGTGAGGCAAGACATAAAATCTTTGCTCAACCAAGAATATGAAAGTTTTAGACAAGGTAGATCTGATAGCATAACTGAATGCTATAAGAAGTTCTATAGAATTGTGAATGAGCTTATGTCCTATGGCAGAGAGTTCAGTAATTATGAGCTCAATGATAAGTTCTTAAGGTCCCTTACAAAATATTGGGACACCAAGATCTGTTCCATTAGGGAAATGACAAAGTTAGCAGAAATTCCTCCACCAATACTGTTTTGCAAACTGCTGTCCTATGAAATGCAGTTGACAGTGAGGAAAGAGGAGGAGAAATCTACAAGAAGTGAACATAAAGAAAGGACAGTGGCATTTAAAACAGAAGCCCCAGAAAGTATAGAAGTAAGACACCAACTCCACCTCCAAAGGATGCTGAAACTGAGTCAGATGAGTCAGCAAGCAGAAAATCTGAAAGCAGTGAAAGTGATGAGGACTTTGCTGCCTTCACAAGACATTTTCAGAAGTTCTTAAAGAAGAAACAGTGGAGAACAAAGCCATCTACTTCACAGGGTAAAGAAGACTATTATCAGAATAAAAAGTCTTCAAAGAAAGACAGGAGAAAGACCAAGTCTAGCAAAGCATCTCTTTCAAAAATAGTATGTTATTGCTGTAATAGACAAGAACATGTGATTGCAGATTGTCCTGAGAAAAGAAAGGAGTCTAATGATAAGAAAAAGACTCATTTCAAAGGCAAGAAGGAAAAGTCTTTTGTTGCCAAAAAGGATAAGACCCTGTCAGATATTTCTTCATCAGAAACTGAGTCAGATGCTGAGGCATATATAGGACTGTTTGCTGAGGAAGAAGAAGAAGAGTTCATCCAGATCATGAACTCCATATATGATCAAGAAGACAGTCAGTGCCAAGGACTGATGGCATTGACAGAAAGTGATAAAATCCTGGAGCAGCCAGGACCTAGTAAGGTACAAAGTTGTTCTTTCTAAGTTCAATTTCTTGTGCTAGTTCAGAAATAGATTCATCCTCATCAAGTGATGAGAGTGCATCTGAGTCTGAAGAGGATATTCATCAATTGATAGATGAATATAAAGTACTGTTGCAAGCATTTAAGAAATGCAAATCCTTGGCAAAGAGTCAAGCTAAGGAGATTGCAAGTCTCAAAATGGCTGCAACTGATTATGAGAAGTTGTTTGATCAAAAACTTAATGAGATAGCCAGAATGAAGCACATAACTGTGATTCAGATGGGGACTATATCATTTAAGAATGATCAAATCAAGAGTCTGGAGATTAGTCTTCAGAAGGAGAGATATTGGTTGCTAGGTTTTCAAAACTAAAGTCTGCTTTTACCCTTAATTGATGAATTTGTTCATCAAAAAGGTAAAGCTAGACTGGGGTTTTCTAAACCAGCTAGGACTATCAAGTTCAAGTCCAAGGGCAAAGCCCCAACTCTCAACAAGTCAGCTGTAGATAAACACATCTAAGACTGTACCTAAGCAAAGGTATAATAAGTTTGAGTGTTGGTGCTGTGGCAAGGTAGGCCACTTTGCCATGGACTGTTGGCACAATGCTAATGCCAAAGTGAGTAGCAAACTGCCTGTTGAAAAACCTGCAGGTAGCTTTGTTAGGAAGCAAACTAACCGGTACCAAGGACCCAAGAATTCTTTGAGTTCTAAGGTTCACTAATCTGTTTTGCAGGTGAGTCCAAGTGGTCATGCCCCAATATGGTACTTGGATAGTGGATGTTCCAGACATATGACTGGAACAAGGGGATTGCTAAAGGACTACACTCCTATCAAAGATGGTCCAAAAGTCACCTTTGGTGGTTCTGAAAAAGGAATCATCAAAGGGTTTGGTAACATTTCTAGTAACTTAGTTACCATTACTCAAGTGGCTTATGTTCAAGGTTTGAAACATAACCTAATTAGTATAAGTCAATTAAGTGATGTAGGATATGACATCTCATTTGTTAAGGATGGTTGTCATATCAAGAGGTCAAATGATCAAGAGATCATTTTGACAGGTTATAGAAAGAGGAATGTCTACTGCCTAGACATTATGTGTGAGACCAATGGTTCTCAAGTATGTATTGTAGCTGATGAGAAAGTCTCTCATTGTGCCAAATGGCACAAGAGGCTAGCCCATCTAAACTACAAGACAATTGGCAAACTCTTTAGCAAAGAGTTAGTGAGGAATGGTCCTCAAGTTAAGTGTATTAAAGATGGAATATGCTCAGCTTGTCAAAAGGGCAAGCAGACAAGATCCACCTTTAGTAGCATAACAACAAAGATGATGTGAGGTGTTTATACCTCTTGCATATGGATCTCTTTGGTCCTATGCCAGTGCACAGCCTAGGTAGGAAGGTCTATACCTTTGTAGTTGTAGATGACTACTCAAGGTTTTCCTGGGTGTTCTTTCTTAGACAGAAATCTGAAACACCTAGTGTCTTATATAGCTTTGTCAAACAGATTCAGAATGAACTAGACAATACAGTGGTCAAAATAAGAAGTGACCATGGTAATGAATTTCAGTCTGATAGTATGACAAAACTATGTGAAGAATTTGAGATATTTCAAGAGTTTTCTTCACCAAGAACACCTCAGCAAAATGACATTGCTGAGAGGAAGAATAGAACCTTGATTGAGGCTGGTAGGACCATATTAAGTGATACATCACTACCAGAATATTTCTGGGCTGAGGCAGTTAATACTGCATGCCATGTTATTAATAGGGATATCATTACTAAAAGCCTCAATAAGACCCCCTATGAGGTTGTGAAAGACAGAAAACCAAATCTATCATATTTCAGGATCTTTGGTTGTAAGTGCTTTATACTTAACAATCGAAAGTCTTACTTGAATAAGTTTGCTGCCAAGTCCCAAGAGATAATTTTTGTTGGGTACAGCAATAACAGTATGGCTTATAGAGTCTACAACTTGTCTACTCAAGTTGTAGAGGAGTCAGTACATGTAGTCTTTGAGAAAACTATACTTATTAACAATGAGTTGTCTAGTGGTATATGCAGCTCCACAGGTATAACAAAGAAGATGGACAAACTCACTATAGAAGAAGAGCCTACTGCAAGACAGCAGGTAGAAGAAAGTAGGCTGTTATCTAGGGGGAGTACTACATGTACCTAATGCAGATGAAGTTCAAGTAGTACAGTAAGGTGAAGAAACTGAAGAGGTTCAACCTGAAGTCAGGATGCCTCTAGCCAATAGGCATCTTAGAGATCATCCAGTAGAGCAGAATTATTGGTGATCCAAGACAAGGAGTACAAACCAGGAGCAGATACATGAATGCAGCAATCTACTCCAGTTTTCTATCTCAAGTTGAACCTAAGAAGTTTGAAGAAGCAATACTAGATCCACAATGGACTGAAGCAATGCAAGAAGAGCTTAATCAGTTCAAGAGGTGCAAGGTCTGGGAACTTGTTCCTAAACCTAAAGACCACAATATAATAGGAACCAAGTGGATCTACAGGAATAAGATGGATGAACAAGGGGTCATCATTAAGAATAAAGCAAGATTGGTTGCTAAAGGATATAGGCAAGAAGAAGGTATTGACTTTGATCAAACCTTTGCTCCAGTAGCCAGACTGGAAGCCATAAGGATGTTTCTTGGCCTATGCAACCTATCAAGGATTCAAGGTTTACCAAATGGATGTCAAGTCAGTATTCCTAAATGGTAATCTTAAAGAAGAAGTCTATGTGGAACAGCCTTCAGGTTTTGTTGATCCAACTCTACCTCATCATGTCTATAGACTTAGGAAAGCATTATATGGTTAAAGCAAGCCCCTAGGACTTGGTATGAAACCCTATCTAGTTTCCTCATTGAGAACAAGTTCTCAAGGGGGAAAATAGATAAGACTCTATTCCTTAGGGAATCTAGAGGCAAAGTTATACTTGTCCAAATATATGTAGATGACATTATATTTGGGTCTACTGAAAGCAGCCTTTGCAAAAAATTGCAAAACTGATGCAAGGTCAATTTGAGATGAGTAGTATGGGAGAGCTAAAATTTTTCTTGGGTCTCCAAGTTAAACAGACTGAAAATGGTTTATCCATATGTCAGTCCAAGTTCACCCTAGAACTCATAAGGAAGTATGGTATGGATTCATCCAGTACCATGAAGACTCCTATGGGGTCAAGTATGTCTCTTAGCAAGGATGATGTAGGGAAACTTGTAGATGAAACCTTGTATAGAGGGATAGTTGGTTCCCTATTATACTTGACTGCTAGTAGACCAGATATCATGTATGCTACATGTGTCTGTGCAAGGTATCAAGCCTGCCCTAAAGAGTCTCATTTGACAGCAGTCAAAAGAATATTGAGATATCTAAAGGGCACTCACTATCTAGGCCTCTGGTACCCTAGGAATGGAGATTTTGATCTAACAGGTTATTCAGATGCAGACTTTGCAGGATGCAAAGAAGATAGAAAAAGCACTACTGGAACCTGTCAATTCCTAGGTGGGAGACTACTTTCATGGAGTAGCAAAAAGCAAACCAGTGTGGCTATCTCCACTGCAGAGTCAGAGTATGTGGCTGCAGGAAGTTGCTGTGCTCAACTTCTCTGGATACAACATCAGCTAGAGGACTATGGATTTCAGGTAAGTAGAACTCCACTCTTCTGTGATTCTACAAGTGCTATTTCAATAACTAATAATCCTGTATCCCATAGTAGAACAAAACATATTGAAATTAAATATCATTTTCTTAGGGAGCATGTAGAAAGAGAAGATATTTTATTAGAATATGTTAAAACTGATAATCAAGTAGCTGATATGTATACTAAGCCCCTAGAAGAAGCTAAGTTCAATAGATTTAAAATTGAACTAGGAATGATAAACTTAGAGTAAGTTTACAGTATTGAAAATGGCTAAGTAAAAAGGTGTCGACACATAGACAAGTCTATGTCGACACAGAATAGTGGTGTCGACACTTCAGGAAATAGGTGTCGACACATCTAGGAAGTTGGTGTCGACACTTCAGAATATTAGTGTCGACACATGCCAAGTAGGTGTCGACACATCCAAAGTGGTGTCGACACTTAGTATTTACTCAGAATTTTCTAAGTAAAGTCTCGACAATGTGTCGAGTTATGTTGTGTCGACACATAACCAAGTGTCGACACATAAAATCTGTTGACTAAACTTGTGTCGACACATATGTGTCGAGACAGTATAATTCAGTATCGACACTTATTGCCAGTGTCGACACATTTTAAGTTAACTGTCCCGCCTGTTCATCTTCAAAATCAGAAAGGTATAAATAGGGTTTTGTCTTTGTTTGTCGACATGCTTTCAAAGTTTCGAGACCAACTTCTGTGTCGACACCTCTCTTCTCTCAAGACAAATTCTACAAACCCTAATGATGCCTAAGCTTGAAGAGAATGTCAACGAAGGATATGAGCTGGTGCGTGGCGGTTTTAATGATGCTGATCAAGAAATCCAGGCGGTCGTAACCCTAGTCGCAGATTCCGGGTTAGAATATTTAGTTTCTGAATCTACAAAGATATGGAAGAAAGAGGTACTTGAATTCCTCACTGGAGCCAAGGTGGATGAATCTGGATACAAAATCAAATCCAGAGTTCATGGAGCAAGTGTTAAGGTATCCCCTAAAAGTCTGAGGAAGATTCTCCAGCTACCAAGAACTCAAGAATAAGATGAAGTTACTGTTACAAAGACCAGGGAAGCTCTAACCTGGTGTGGCCTTGATCCTAAAATGAAGATTGGTTCTGTTTTCAACAGGAAAGGCATGAACAATCAAGGAAAATTCCTCTCTGAGATTGTTGGAAAGGTACTACTAAGCAAGCCAGGAGGGCATGACAGAGTGTCTGCCTCTATGTTTGGTATAATGACAAGGATTATCTTCTCTCTAAACACTGACTGGTCTATGATAGTCTTTGAGAAGATTAAGGAAAGCTTGAAGAAGCCCAACCTGGGCAGAATTATAAGTCTATACCTAGCTGGTGCCATACCAGAGGTAATGCAACAAGCTGCAGGAAGCAAGATAAATCATATGAGAAGGATGGATCTGAGGATCTTTTCTAGATGGGACAGGGTGTTGTCAAAGGAACTGCCAACCCCTGAGAAGACAGTTTCTGAGAAAGAGATTCCTCCCAAGAAGAAAAGGAAGACTGCTCCAGTGGAACAAGTGTCCACTAGCAGCTCTGATAGTGAAGAACAGGTTGTCTTCACTCCATATGAGCATGAGGAAGAGCCTGCAGTGAAGTCTCATACTCCTCAAGATGTAGCTGAGATCCAGGGGGAGCTACCTCAAGCTAGCCCCATCCACAAGGATCACAGCCAGGGGGAGCTTCCAGTTGTAGAAGAACCCTCTACACTGGAAAGTGAACAAGCCACCAACACCATACTAGAGGTACTCACTGACCTAAATACTTTAGAATTTCTTATAGAAGATGCTGATTTGTCTGATGTTCATTAGAAAACTCAGCTGGATAGTCAAGTACCAGATGCTGTCATAGAAGACACATCTGCTGTTGCTCAAGATATTACTGATTCAGTGGTTGAAGAACCTAGTATTCCTCCAGCTCCATCACCACAAGAATACACTATGGAGGATTTATTTTTAAATCTAGATCAACATGACTTTGACATGGACAAGGCTACTGCTGATGAAGAGAATGCTGCTGCTGAGGGGGAGCAAGTGCACATTATGGAAGAGCCTGTAAGGCAAGAACCTGAGAAAGTAAAAGAAGTGCAACCTGAGAAGCCTCCTAGCCCTAAGGAGAGGGTTAACATAGCCAGCTCCTCAAAATCTGAAGATGAGGAGGCTGCAAGGGCTAAGCAAAAGAAACTCTATATATTCAAGAGAAGAAGCCAAAGTTATAAGAAGACTCTACAATCTATTGCCCCACAGCCTATAGTTTAGCAAACTCCAACTGTTGATTATAGTGCTTTAATGATTGCACTGCAGATAAAGCTGGATGAACATAGAAAAGCCATAGAGGCTTATGTGAATGAAGGGCAGAAATCTTTACAGTTTGATCTAGCCCAGGACATCAAATCAATAAGATTTGAAATGAATCTCAACAAGAAAGAGATGACAGACTGCTTCCACAAGGGTGGAAATGCAGTGGTGTACTTGGCAACTCACCAGGAAAAGATAAAGGCACAAGTGGATGACATAGCTGTGAAACAAGATTATGTTCTTGAAAATCAGCTAAGAATGAATGACAACCTTACTGAATCCCACAATGCCATAGTCACAGAACTGAAGAATCTGGCTGCAGGGCAGACTCCAGCTATAGCTAAGGCAGATTTTGACAAAGTATTTCTAGCAGAAATCACTGCTCTTAAAACTGCCATCCAAGATTCACAGAAGCTGATAACTGACAAACTCCAAAGGTTAAAACCCTTCTTCAAAGATGGAGTCAATTACTTGGATAATCAAGTGAGATTTCAAAAGGATGATGTGAGAGATCATATTGAAAGAGAAGTCATAAAGGGGGAGAGAGTGTTAGTCAAGGCAAGCTCTGATCATGCCAAATGGATATCAAATTCTATCAGAGCTACCTTGGGTTATCCTCCTCTTTGTGATGATGATAATGTGGCAGAATCTGGGATTCAACCTGCATATCTAGGAGGGGAGCAAGCTGAAGTGGCTCAAGTCATCTACCCTCCTCCAGATTTTGACATGATTCTTGTAGATGTACAGACCATGTACAACCCACATGGGGGCAAGGACAATGTTATTCTTGAGAAAGTGGTGCAGCCTATTTCTGAAGCCATGCAAGAGGCACTGCAGAAAGAAGAAGAGACAAGATTGTCTAAGAAGAGGTTTAGGGAACAAGCAGAACAAAGGCCAGACTTTGAACAGTGGAGCTCTACCTCTAGGAATATTATATTAACTGCCTGGAAAGCTGCCAAAGACAACATTCAAGACAGGAACAAGTGGTTCTCTGAAGCTGAATGGAGAAAACATGAAACCAGACAAGAGGCAATAGTCCAATACAGAAGGAAGGCAAAGATGGGAAAGCTACCTCCTACTGCTCAGGAGCCTAGCAAGTACTTTCCTAAGCCATACCATTATTTTGAGAGGCAGAAGATCAAAGCTGAAGAGCTTAAAAAGAAAGATCTGAAAGGCAAGAAGCTTGCTGATGCTGAAACTGCTGTTGCTCCTGTCCAAGCTAAAGTTCAAGCTGGCAAAGGCATAGTGATTAAGGAGCCAGAACAAAAATAGATTTAGAATTTTCTTGAAGTTTATTTTGTAATCTTTTGGATGGAAAACATTTAGTGAACTTCTGAAAATGTATAAGACAGATATTAGAACAATATATGATAAATATATTTCATGTTTGTTCTGTGAATATGTCTATGTCTATTTCTTATTTGTTCTGAGATGATGAATTTGTATACATGTGAAATTAATACATGTTATGTTTACCCTGCTCTACATAATCCTGCTTTATATCATTTTGTAAATTTTATTATGAATGGTGTATATCATTGACTAAGGGTTATGACTTCTCCAAATAGGGGGAGATTGTTGGGTACATTGGTTTAAATGTACCTGATTTGAAGAAGCCTCACCCAACTCAATGATATACATCAAAATGTATTTGATGTGTTTTTGTGTTACTTGTGCAGGTTAAGTATTTGCAGGACTGAAGCAAAAATTTCTAAGTCCATGTGTCGACACCCAGAGGGAAAGTGTCAACACTTAAGAAGACTTGTGTCGACACCCAGACAAGCAGTGTCGACACTTGGAGTCATTGTGTTGACACCTGGGATGCTGAGTCGACACCAGACAGAAAGTGTCGACACAAGGAGCTGTGTCGACACTCAGTGAAGAAAAGTGCAGTAATGCTGTGTCGACACTTAACAGCAGTGTCGACACCCAGTGAAGCTGTGTCTACACCAGAAAGTGTCGACACTTGGAGCTGTGTCGACACTCAGCAAAAGTCAGCAGAGACTAAGTTAAAGTGTCGACACCAAGAACAAAGTGTCGACACACAACAGAAGAGTCAACACTTGAAGAAAGTGTCGACACTCAGAACAATGTGTCGACACTCAACAGAAGAGTCAGCACTTGAAGTAAGTGTCGACACCAAGAACAATGTGTCGACACTCAGTTGAAGACTCAACACTTGAAGAAAGTGTCGACACATGGAGCTGTGTCGACACTAAGCAAAGAACAGAAAGATCAACAAAATATTCTAAGTACAAGTGTCGACACTAAGGGAATGTGTCGACACTCAGCTGAAGTCTCAACAGAAGAATCAAGTGTCGACACAAGGAGCTGTGTCGACACTCAGCAAGTATCAACATAGAAGACTATGTGTCGACACCAAGAAGTAGTGTCGACACTTAACAGATTCAACACAAGAAGTTGTGTCGACACAAAGGAGATGTGTCGACACTTAGAAGAATTCAGCAAAAGATAGAAGATCAAGTACTTGTGTCGACACTCAATTTCAGTGTCGACACATGCAGAAGAAACTGTGCCGAGATATAGAATCTACAACACAAGGAGTTGTGTCGACACCTTGTAGACTTGTGTCGACACTTACACAACTTGTGTCAACACTTGGTCTATAAGTGTCGACACTTAAAGACAGAAAGTCTCGACACTTTCAGACAGTTAGAGAACTTTCAAGAATTGACTGGATGACTTGACAGCTGCCGTTCCAGCCGGTCTACAGCACCTGTCAGAGATGTCAGAATTCAGTTATGGACCGGACCAGCCGGTTACCATGAAGAAGGCCTATAAATAGGCTCATACAGTCTACAGAAACTGTTGTTGTTGTTGAAGTAGTAGTTGAAGTAATTCAACAAGTGGTTCACAGAGTTATTGATCAAGTATCAAGACAAGAAGATCTAGCTGTCCAAGTGTAGATCTAAGAAGTTGGAGAGAGAGGGCTCCATCCAAGAAATCAGCCATTGGAACTAGGCTGAGAAGAAGGTTCAGATTCATTTTGAATTCTAAGTAGCAGAGATCAAGGATCAACTGTAGGAGGATTCAATCTTATTCAGTTCTACTTTCAAGAAGCTTTGAAGAAAGCTAAGTCAGATTGTTTCCAGCTGAGTTCTTCCAAGAACTCATCAAGAAACTCACAACTCCCCTCTATTGTTTCTGAGTTGTTGAGTTAATATTTGTAAAATCATTTTTATCTTGTAGGATGCTTTGGATCTGAGTGATTGTAAGCCTGTAATCATAAAGGCTGAGGGTAGGGCTTGAGAGCCTGAGTGTAGGAGATTGGAATCTCTGAGTGCAGGCCTTTTGTGGCTGAGTGTAGACTTGTTGGCTGAGTGTAGGCCTTTGTGGCTGAGTGTAGGCTTTGTGGAAAAGCTGAGTTGTAGGGCCTTGGGCCTGAGGTGTAGGAACCAATTTGGGTTCTGAGACAGTGGTGAAGTTTGGCCGAATCTAGTACACTGCTAGATAGGTGAAGGGGGAAAGTGGATGTACCCAAATCTTGGGGAACCACTATAAAACTCTGTGTCTGCTGTGCTGTGTTGTGATTTGCTGTGTATGCTTTGTGATTGCTGTGCAAAAGTAGTTAGAATTCTGTGATATAACTGTTTGCTGCCATTAAAGTTTAAAAAGGATTAGGTCACCTATTCACCCCCCCTCTAGGTGTTTAGGTACTATATCTTTCACAGCCCTACTAGTGTAAAATAGGAAAGTAAATAGAACATCTTGAGAGATTGTGAGGTATACCTGACTGAACAGCTCTGGATACTTTTGTCGCATCAGGTCTTGCGGTTCCCAGGTATGCTCCTCCTAGCCGTGGTTTCTCCACAGGACTTTGACTAACGGAACCTTTTTGTGACGCAAGATCCATACTCCTCGTCATCGATCCGAATCGACTCCAAGTGAACTGACCGGTCTGAAGCTACCGGTCCATCTGTGGTCAAAATCTGCTGCTCCGGGCGTAGTAGAGCCCTCCTAAGTGAAGAAATATGGAACACGTTGTGTAAACCCGTCAGCTCCGGTGGCTACTCCATCCTGTAAGCTAGGGGCCCGATCCGCTCCAGGATCCTGTAAGGGCCCATATACCTAGAGCTGAGCTTCTTCTTCCGACCACGCACTCATGAAACTCCGTGCATGGGCCTAATCTTCAAGAAATCCCGATCTCCCACCAGAAACTCTACCTGACGGTGTCGGGCATCGTAGTACTTAGCCTATCGGCCCTATGCTTCCAGTATCCTGTCCCGTATCAGTCACACCTGAGCTTCGGTGTCTTCGACAAAATCCGACCCCAACACCTTCGGATCCTTATCCTGAACCCATGAAAGTGGAGTCCTGCATCTCCTTCCGTACAAAGCTTCATAAGGAGCCATCCCTATGCTGGACTGGTAGCTGTTGTTATAGGAGAACTCGACCAGTGGTAAAAGCTTCTCCCAAGGTTCATTTCGATCCAGAATGCATACCCTTAGGAGGTCCTCCAATATCCGGTTGGTGCACTCTGTCTTCCCATCCGTCTGGGGATGAAATGTTGTGCTGAAGGTCAGCCACGTGCCTAAGTAAGCCTGCATGGATCTCCACTCCCTGGATGTGAACCGACTATCCCGATCTGACACAATCGTCCTGGGCACCCCGTGGTAACGAATGAACTTCTCTACGAATCTCCGCACTAGTACCCCAACCGGGTCATCCTTCCTGATCGGAATGAATCTGGCCACCTTCATCAACCGATCGACGATGACCCAAATCGAATCATTTCCCGTCCGTGATCGGGGAAGGCCATGAATGAAATCCATCGCGATGTCCTAAAATTTCCACTCCAGTACTGGAAGTGGCTGTAGCAATCCCGTGGGTTTTCTGCACTCCTCCTTCACTAGCTGACATGCCTCACAATGAGTCACGAAGTATGTAATGTCCTTCTTCATCCCCGGCCAGAACATCATCTTCTTCAAGTCTGCCGTCATCTTGGTGATCCCCAGGTGTATAGAATATCTGCTACAATGTGCTTCCGCCATGATGTCTTCACGAATATGACCTCTTGCGGGTATGTAGACCCTGCCTCTGAAATATAACAATCCATCCCTCAGTGAATAATCTCCCGTCGAACCCTCCTTCAAGGCTTGGAATATCAGCCCTGCCCATGCATTTGCCTTCTGTCGATCCCGGATGCGGTCCTGAATATCATCTATGGCGACCATCGATGCTAGATACTCCATGTACAGCTCTGGATCATTCTCGGATACTAGGGATATCTGCATATCTCTGAAAGACCGGACTACCTCCATGGACATCAGCTGTGGTCCCTTCCCTGAGGTATCTCCTCTACGGCTCAGAGCATCTGCCACCACGTTCGCCTTGCCGGGATGGTAGTGCATGGTGTACTGGTAATCTGACAGGAACTCCACCCAACATCTCTGTCTGATGTTGAGTTCCTTCTGTGTGTCCACATATCTCAAATTCTTGTGATCAGAGAAGATGTCACAGTGAACCCCGTAGAGGTAGTGTCGCCAAATCTTCAGAGCAAATATCACTGCACCCATCTCCAGATCATGCACCAGATAGTTCTTCTCATGTGTCTTCAGCTGTCGGGAGGCATAGGCTATTACGTGCCCATTTTGCATCAGAACGGTACCCATCCCCTGGTAGGAGGCGTCTGTGTACACCTGGAATCCCTCCCTTCCCGACGGAAGAGCGAGAATGGGAGCCGAGGTAAGCCGACCTTTCAACTCCACAAAGGCCGCCTCGCACTGTGGCGTCCAAATAAACTGGGATTCCTTCTTCATCAGGGATGTAAGAGGGAGCTCAATCTGGGAGAATCCTTCAACGAACTTCCGGTAACATCCGGCAAGTCCCAGGAACCTCCGTACATCCGTGGCTATCTTCAACGGTGGCCAATCCTGAACTGCCCGAATCTTAGCTGGGTCTACTGCCAACCCAGCACCACTGATGATATGACCTAAGAAGTCCACCTCCTTTAGCCAAAACTGGCATTTGCTGAACTTTGCGTACAACTGTTGTTGTCATAGCCTCTCTAGAGTAAAAGTCAGGTGTCGTGTATGCTCCTCCTCCGTCCTTGAGTAGATGAGGATGTTGTCAATAAATACGATGACAAATACATCAAAATACTCCTCGAATACTCTATTCATGAGACTTGTAAATGCTGATGGCGCATTTGTGAGCCCGAATGGCATCACTGTAAACTCAAACAGTCCGTACCTACTACTGAAGGCGGTCTTTGGAATGTCCTCCTCTCAAATTTGTAGCTGGTAATAACCTGACCTCAAATCAAGTTTCGAGAAGAAATGCGTTCCTTCCAATTGATCGAACAACTCGTCAATCCATGGAAGCGGGTATGTATTCCGGACCGTCAGTCTGTTCAGTGCTCGATAATCAATACACAAGTGCAAACTTCCGTCTTTCTTCTTGACAAATAGCACCGTGGCTCCCCACGGCGAAGAGCTTGGCCGGACAAATCCTGCCTCTATTAGTTCCTGCAACTGACTTCGGAACTCTGTCAACTCTTTCGGGGCCATCCGATAAGGAGCCCTAGATGCCGGCTTGGCCCCTGGCACAAGCTGTATCTAGAAGTCCTGCTCTCGGTGCGGAGGTAGTCCTGGAAGTTTCTCTGGAACGACGTCAGCAAAATCTCGCACCACCGGGATGTCTGCCATAGACCGCTTGGCATCCGCCATCTTAAATAGAATCAGATAAACCTCCTCTCCCTACAGATGGGCCTTAACGGCCTGTACTGAAGATAAGAGTATACGAGAGGCAGATCTTATACCTTCGATGATAATGACGGAGTCCCCGTGCCTCACGATGACCCTCTTTGCTTGGCAATCAATATGGGCATGGTTACGGTGAAACCATGTCATGCCCAAGATCAGCTCGAAGACTGGCATCCTTAGGATCATTGCTGATACTTCGAATGACTTCCCGCAAATCTCTGCCTCCATGTTGCAGTAGGCAGAGGTGATTAGCTCCGATCCATCAGGTAGACGCACCCTCCTCATCAGGCCTGTGAACCGTTCCACTCCTTCCAGCCCATCCAGGAAGGCCTCCTACACGAACGAGTGCGAAGCACCCGTGTCGAACAGAGTATAGGCGGGCTTACCGCTGATGAAGACTATACCTGTGACGGTTAAATGTCTTAGTATTCTATAATGGGTTTTCTTTCCTATTTATTCTACCTAGTGCAGTTCTACCAGTTTGACAACTGAGAAAGAGGATTCTATTTAAACAATTAAACATCTTGGCGTACCTGTTATGACCTGCTTTGGGTTCCAAGGCTGGGCCAGGTCGAAAGCATACACCTGCTCTCTTTCTTGTCTATGATCCCCTCCCAGGTATCTACGTCCTCTGCCATGACCTCGGCCTCCAAAATATTGCGCTGGCTGGGCAGCCGATGGTGCTGGTGGGGGTTCCCCCCTCATGGGGCAGTTCCTCCTAATGTGCCCCACCTGATGGCAATTGAAGCATTCCGACGGGGGATATGCCATTCCCCTGGGTCTCTGTCCCTCCCGTGTCTGAAGAGGTGGTGGAGCCATCACCACTGGCTCCCTTGTCTCCTGTCTTGCCTCCTGACGAGGCTGGTCCTCGACCCTCCTCCCTTCCGTGATACGGGCTCGTCTATGATCATTCCTTGCTCTTCGACCTTGATCCTCCATAGGCCGTTTCCGGCCCCGAGTAGCTTGCCAATCAGCCTCTATCCTTTTTGACATCTCTAGTATCCGAGAAATGGGCGCGTCGGATACAAATAGTAGAGTCTCCCTCAGCTCCTCTCGCACACCCTTGTAGAACCTTTTGGTATATCCTGCCTCATCTAACTGATAAGAGTTCGCAAACCGGGCCAGATGGTTGAAATCTCGGTTGTACTCCACCACCGTCTTGTTCCCCTATCTCAGCTGCAAAAACCTATCCTCCATCTCGTCCCTGGCTGACTGTGGAACAAAGTGTTCCAATAATGCACCCCTGAACTCCTCCCAAGAAATCTCTGCTACTTCCCTGTCTGCAAATGTCGTGTCTAGCAAGGTCTTCCATAATCTCTTTGCATGCGACTCCAGGCAGGAGATCACCAAGGGCACCCTCTCCTCCCAAGGGCACCGTATCCCGGTCAGCATCTCGTACATAATACCCAGCCACTCCTCTGTCCGGACGCCGACTCAGTCCTCAAGTAGGAAGGGGGAGTAAGTCCTCGGAAAATGCTCAGCCAGTTGGCCCCCGGGTTTAGCTGCGGAGCCGGAACCTGTTGGGCCCTAAAAGCTTCCAAGATGGCTGTCAGAGTTTGTCCCATCTCCGACTATAGGAATGGAGTGGGGACCGGGGGAGGTGGTACAACGTCCTATGTCTGCTGAGCTCCGCCTTGTGGAGTGGGCTGAGCTGGGGGCTGCAAAACAAACTACATTAGTAGGTAATCGATTCAATACCTAGGAAAAGTGGACAATTTACATGTGATCCCTCATATGGGCACACCACTGCTTTCTCTTCTTAGTTTGTCCCCAAACTAAACTCGCGCGTGGGTGACCCAGGGGTTGTGGACTGTTACGTTTCGATCGAGGTTTGCCTCTGATACCACTTGTAAGACCCCTTTTTTTTTCTTTTGAAACACCGGGGTCTTAGGCCCAGAACCTCCGCTTAGCGGTGACACCTTCACGCCCTGAAGGGTCATCACCGCGAAACGCCGATTCTGCCGGCCGATTCGATCGTAGAAAAGCAACAAAAGCAGAGTAAGCATAAGAGCGGTAAAACTCTAACCAAAGGTCCACAGTAATATCACATCAGAGTAAATATGTCCATGAATGGAGAGTCCACAGAATATATAAAAGTACTGAAAATAAGGGCTTAAGCCCGCTACATCAAATCCTCACTACAAAGTCACACAAGCGGAAGCAAAATAAAACACTACTAAGGTCAGGGGCTCACAGTCCCCGTCGTCTGAACTCCGGTGCTAGACTGCCCCATCTCTAAGTGTACCGACCTGGGGGGCTGCTCCTCCATGCTGGGCTCCACGATCCCCTAAATGATGTGGTTCGAAAACCGTTAGTCTAAAGGCTAAGTCCTACCATCCCCCACCCCTTCCCCCATGGCCCCTAGTCACCGAGTGGAGAGGAAGAAAGAGGAGGACTTGAAGGTGGAGAGTAATCAAGAAACAGATGGCAGCGGACCTATACTAGCAATTTAATAGTACATGTGGTAGCAAAGTAAAGTATGAAAAGTAACCTTAACTTATACGGAAAACATATAAGCAAGTGATCTTTTACAGGGCTCCCATCGTATAAAAAGTCCCGTACCAATTTATATGTTGGGCTGTCAGTTATTATCAGCAATATATATTTAAAGAATTTTAACCTTAATTTATAAACTTGCCCACACAAGCTTATAGAGCAAGTGGTCGTTTTGCAGGGCCTATTGTATAAGCGTCCCATACCACTTATACAATAGGTGATAGGGGTTTTATGTTATGATTATGCTATGATATGCAAGTGGGTTATGATGTTATCATGCAAGTGCAACTCACCCACCCGACTTTGTGCACACAGACCTTTATTTCCCCCTTTCTAGAGCCGAACCTCCCAGGATACCTCCGTAGTGGCAGACGGAAGCGGTGGGTTGGGCCTCGCCCACCTCTAAACTAGTAAAGCACTACCCGTCAGACCTATCGAATGCCTCAACGCTGGTGCACTAAGCGGACTCCTGCGTACTATTGCCGGCTGGCGCACCAGACTTTTGTTGGCGAAGTGCTAGCCATACTTGCCAAGTCAACATATTGGCGCCGGTGCATCGACACTCCAATACCGAAGACCCACCACCTTTATTTTATGCACATGCAACCTTATGTATAACACTGAGCCAAAGCTCCCCGACCATCCCGTCCATCACAAACATCAATCGCGCCAGACCATCCTATCCCTCACAAGTATCAACCGAGTCAAAGCTCGTCGGGCCATCCTGCATGTTTCCACAACCACCGAGCCTACCGCTCGGACATCCTAGTCAAACCAACTTCCCACGACACCGTGGTGTGTGAAGGTGAACCCCTAATTATTCTAGTTGCTCTTTAAGATTTATCACTCCTACAGTTTACGTTAGCCCAGGACTGCCCAAGGTATACCCCGCGAAGGGCTCTCGAAGGCACTAGGAACTACGATGAGATTACGCCGAAAGCACCCTTTTGCAAGGCACTTATTATTATTGGTTGCTACCCGATTTCCCGCCTCTTAATTAATCTT
This sequence comes from Platanthera guangdongensis, assembly GCA_039583875.1. NCBI lineage: Eukaryota > Viridiplantae > Streptophyta > Magnoliopsida > Asparagales > Orchidaceae > Platanthera > Platanthera guangdongensis. The sequence continues at coordinate 157,902,778 of CM077147.1, read as the reverse complement.
ACTGAAGCTAGCCCTAGTACATTAAACACTTTCTCCCTACGGGAAGGGCGATCTTTCATCGATCCCGAGCACCACCTAACACTAGCCAACCTTTCACTCTACTAATCCCGTCTTCCAATGATGAGCTCCTTTCTTACCCAAACCAGCAACCTACTGAGTATTCAACTTTTCAAAATTCATACCCACTCTAGTTCAGTTTCCGCAGTTGTTATATGCAGACCACCCTATACTATATGAGATGTATAAAGGAGGTACTCCGGTTTGTCTTCCAAATCTCTTATAAATTTTACCAAAGGTCTATCATAATAAATTTAGTCTAAAATCAGAGATTCATAATTTTTCTAATTAATTTGATATTTTTTGAATTTTCCCAAATGTTTGGCCATGAGCAATTTTGAGCATGAACTATATGATCTACTCAAGTAATGGCCAACCCAAAATTTGATCACTAAAGTAACAGAGATATATGACTAGGTACAAATTTCCATAATTTTTCAGAAAATATTTGACCTCTAATTAATTTATCCAAAATATTTCCCTTAATCATATGTAAAGAAGGAAGTACCAAAATTATTCATCATAAAATTATACAAAAATTACAAAAATTTATATGGTTCAGAAAAAATCATTATACAAAAAGCATAATTTTTGAGTCTTGCTTGACTCCAAAATAAATCAAATTAAATTTTCATGGGAAACCATACTTAATGAAGCAACCCTTAAAAATAATCATCCAAAAATTCTATAAATATTTACAGAGCTTTAAAGAAGAGTAAAACATCCTCTGGCTAAATTTTATCAATTTCCAGCAAGTAGTTTCTTCCTAATAAATTTCTAAGTAAATAATACAAATTACCAAATTGTTAATGAAGTATCTAAAATAAAAATCCTAAATTTATAATAAAATCTCCAGAGCTTATACTAACCCTAAACACTACTCAACCCAAATCTCATCATTTTTCAAAGAGTTTTTGTGACATTTTCTATCCCTACAAGTTTGTGCCCTAGGCCAGGGTTAGGGTTTTGAGGGGTTTAAGGCTTCCAAATTCCCTAAAATTTTAACCAGTGAACTGGACTAATCCTATGGTCCTCTCCACAAAGTTTCAAGTCAATCAAAGGTCATTTGACCCTATGTCCTTCAAACCCTAAAAATCCCCATTAAGGAACCTACCCTAGGGTTCTAGGGCTACCCTACACTTAACCACACCAAATTCCATTGGAGGGTAAGTCATACTATAAAAAGTCAGTTGCCAAAATATCAACCTCTGTTGAGGTGATTTGGCCACTCAAAATCCAAAGGGGATGCTTGACCTATTTAACCCTAAAAGGTGCCAACATAGGGTTGGATCAATACCTAACCTAAACATCTCCAAATGAGATGAAAATTTTACCAATGCCCTAACATGCCCTCTAAGACCTCCTACCCAAAGCTGAGGGGATTTTGAGGTGTTTAGGACATCTAAATAATTTACACTTGGATTATTAAATTTTTCTAAAACCTATATAAACGTTTTCTACAAAAATTCTAAATTTTGGACATGCCCTAGGTATAGCTAGGGTAGACGCCCTGCCCAAATTGCAGGTCATTTGGACAAGGGATGAAGGGTGGGCTTCCATTTTAATCTCAGGATAGCCCTAGGTATAGGGCCCACCAAAATGGGTGCTATGGTCTCTCCATTACTCCAAATTGAGTGAAATCAATTTTAGATAAAACTAGACATCAAGGGCTTCATTTCCTATGTTGACCACTATTTTTGTTCTAACATATAATATTTTTAAGAATTAAAACCATTAAATACAAAAATCTATGACATAATGAAATAATCAGAAGTATTTACACTATAGATTTAAATCTGATATGACACGAATCTTGGAGCAAGATGGACAGGATACGTTCATCTTCTACCTTGAGCCGATGGCCAGGATTTATTCTTCCCGGGCCATTTTCAAACGGCTGCCGCCGGCCATCCAGCCGTCACCCCGGCCGGCCACCGCCACCATCACCCCCGTTGAGGTGGTGGCTGTCGCCAGGCAGCGTCACGGCCGCCGGAGAGCCTTATTCTGGCGATCCTGAATGTTACATTTTGAGGAAAAACCAGGAAATCTTCTCTTTGGATCGGACTCAATTGAGCCCGAACCTTGGTCCTAAAGACTCCTAAGATCTACCCATGAAAGAAGGAGAGGAGGAGGACCTTGCCGACGGCCTGAAGTCGTGAAGATCGTCGAAAAGTCATTTTTGAAGGTGGCGCCGCTCGGTTTCTGAAAGAACACAGTGGGGAAGCTCGGTTTCTTCAGGTAAGGATTGAGAAATCTTCCTCTCGGCCCCCTGAAGGTGTTTAAAGGCTCAGATAGGGAGGGGAGAGGCTGGATCATCAATGGACATTAATGGCCTTAAAAGACACCTCTCGGCCTTGGTGGTTCAATGCACCCTGCCAGTGGAAGGGCCTGGAAAGTCTTCTGATCTTCCCAGGACTGATAGGGTAGATGAATCAAGCAAATAAGGATGGCCCTTGGTTTCCCCATGACATGAATGGCCTAAACTCCATTTTCTCCCTCCTTCATTAAAAGGAATTTGGAGTTTTCTCTCTCCTGCCCCCTCATGGTCGAATTTTCCATCTATCTAGCCTATTTTCAGCCCTTAAAATCATTATGATTAATTAAAAAAATGTTAGCCCATGTGGGGGGAAATGGGCTTGAGCTTGGGTTAGCCCATTTGACTAATTTGACTTAACTTTAAGGTAGAGTTGACCTTGGTCAACATGGTCATTTGGGTTGACTCCAATGGGTACTTGGTGACTCATTGGTCTCCCCTAAGGTCTATGTAGGTTTGGGTTGGGTTGACTTGGCACCTTGGAGGTCACTTGACCCTTGGTAAGGGCACTTTGACCACTTTAGGGCTAGAGTTGACTTGGGTCAACATGACCATTTGGCTTGACCCCAATGGGCCCTTGGTGACTCATTGGTCTCCCATAAGGTCTAGGAAGGGTTATGTAGGGTTACCTTACACCTTGGAGGTCACCTACCCATAGTAAGGGCACTTTGACCAGATTAGGGGTTTGAGTTGACTTCGGTAAACTTGGCCTCTAGGGCTGACCCCAATGAGTCCTTAGTGACCCATTGACCTCACTTTAGGTTTAGGAGGGTCAATTGACCCTAAGTAGGCTAGTTTGACCCATTTACGGTTAGGGTTGACTTGGGTCAGCTTAGTCTCTTTGATTGACCCCAATGGGTCCTTGTGGCTCTAATGGTCCTCCCAAAGTGTTTGGGGGTGTTGTGGTAGGGTCCTGGGGTCAAGGTGTAGCCCCATGGTCATCGTAAACAATTGTTTAGAATTCTACTATTTGTAGACCATGATGATTTCCAACTTCATACCTAAGCTCACTTGGTCTTCTTGAGCTTCCTATGGTTTTGTCATGACCTAGTCATGATAAAAACACTCTTAGGGGTTTAGTTGGAAATGAGATGTTACAAGATGTATCACTCAACAGTATTCTATCAGCCTCTATGAGAGTCCTATTTTTCCTCTCAACAATCCCATTTTGCTGGGGTGTCCTTGTTGAAGAGAATTCTTGATGAATCCCATGTTCTTCAAAGAATGTTGTCATGCTATCAGACTGGAATTCAGTCCTATGGTCACTTTTGATTTTGACAACACAGCCATTTAACTAATTCTAAATTTGCTTGACAAACTTAGTGAAGATATCAAAGGTTTCATTCTTTCTATTTAGGAAGATTACCTAAGCAAACCTGGAAAATTCATCAACCACTATGTTGGATCCCTAGTTTGGATTTGGGCTAGGTTAACTAATTAGGATGAGTTTTGACCCACATCGTATTGCTAGTGTCAAGTCTATGAGTCCTAGAGTTTAGGCTAAGTCATTATGTTCAACCTTCATGAACCAGCCAGCAGAGGACCTTCGTAGACTCAGACTTAGAAGATTTTAGAGTTACAAATTTATCAGTTCGAAATTCTTCGAACTCAGCTCGACGATCATCGATCTGCGTCAGAGTTAATTCTTTGAGTTAAGCTCGATGATATTCGAGCTCAGGTTGACGATCTCTTCATTCAGACAGATTCTCTGCTTGACGAAATTTGGAGTTCAGCTTCAACAGATTCTTTCCAGTTTAGTTTCTCCGAACTCTGCTCGACAAAGTCAGATTCTTTGGTCGACGAACTTAGAGTGCAGAATTGGCTAGTTATTTCCAGAATGTAGTTCGCTCAGCTCAGGTCGATGAATAGGAATTATCAGCTCGACTAACTTGGAACTCCAGTCGACGAATTCTGTTCAGAGCTCAAAGAATTCTGTCCCAAGCTAGACTTAGAAGTTTTCCTTATTCTGTCCATATTTATTATATTTCTTAGCAGTGATTTTCTGAGTAATTAATGCTCATAGTCTCCTAAATGTAGTCATTATTGGCAGCATTAATTATGGTTTTCATCAGGACTAATTACTTACTTAATTTATTGGGACAGTTGGGGAAACTCATTAAAGGATATTCCAACCGTTTCATTCTCCAGAATCAATCAGCAATCAATGCTTGGAATTCAAATTTCAAAGGAGAATTTTTTATAGCAGAATATATAAAAAAGAGATTTTTCTCTTTTTAGACGAGAGATAGCTAGAGACTCGAAATTAGACAAGCAGTTGTAACATAAGAGAATATAGAGAAGAGAAACAGAAATATACATAAGAATATCTGCTTCTTCTCTGTGCTGAAAACTACATGTTTTCCCCTTGATCTTTCTGAAGACTGAAGAAGTGAACAACCATCAATATCAAGAATCCTTATTCAACTTCTACTCCAGGGGTATTCAAGGACAACAACTCTGAATCAATCAGAAAGTTCCTAGATTATCTTCAAGACAAGGCTTAAGACCTACACCCTGAAAAAGGCTCCAAGCTTTCTGAACCATTCCTATTTTAGAAGGAGATTTGACAATAAATCCACAAGTCTTCTCTGTTGATTAGAGAAAGAGAAGCTGCAGAGCAGAAGACTCCTCTAGGAGCAAGAAAAGAACAAAACAGAAAATGATCACACACAGACAACACAAGAATTTTATAGTGGTTCCCCATACTGCGTACATCCACTCTTCTACCACCCTGGTAGGAATCCACTATCAAGTTTTTGATCAGGTGACTGTCACCACAAGTTCTATTTACAGGGAGATCTCATAACCCTTTAGGCTTTTGATCAGGTGCCCAAAAACCAAGAATAAACTTTTGAAGGGAGTTAATAAACCCTTCATACAGGAGGTTGAGAGAGTTGATGGTGTCTTCTATTTTCTATACAGCAGAGAAGACTTGTGGATTTATTGTCAAAGCTCCTTCTGAAATAGGAATGGTTCAGGAAGCTTGGAGCCTTGCTCAGGTTGTAGGTCTTCAGCTTTGTATTGAAGATGATCCAGGAACTTTCTGACTGATTCAAAGTTGTTGTCCTTGAATGTCCCTGAGTAGAAGTTGAAAAAGGATTCTTGATATTGATGGTTGTTCTCTTCTTCAGTCTTCAGAAAGATCAAGGGGAAAACATGTAGTTTTAAGCATAGAGAAGAAGCAAATATTATTTTGTATATTTCTGTTTCTCTTCTCTATATTCTCTCGTGTTACAACTGCTTGTCAAATGTCGAGTCTCTATCTATCTCTCGTCTGAAAAGAGAAAAATCTCTTTTTTTTATATTCTGCTATCTAAAACTCTCCTTTGAAATTTGAATTCCAAGCATTGATTGCTGATTGATTCTGGAGAATGAAACTGTTGCACCCAAAAATCGGTGATCCTTCTCAAGGTAGCCAGCTCGCTAGGTGCGGCCTATTCCAGGATCTTCCTGGAGTTCGTTACAAGTGTTAGAGGCAATCTAAAGCAACAGGGGACGATCTGTGCGATCAATTCCTTCAATCCGCAAGATCGCCTAGCTGGCGTCAACCCTACGGACCAACTCAACCGTCGCAAGCTTTGCGGATTCACTCTCCGGCTCGCCATCAGGGATTCCTCCCCCTCAAGTGGGTGGCCTACTCCTCAGACCGCCACCCTCAATTGGGCAGCCTGATCCTCAGGCTGCCACCACCAAGAGGGCAGCATGCTCCCTAGGCTGCCAGCTCTGCTTAACCAAGATGGCGGCCTGCTCCCCAGGCCGCCAGCTCTAATTGACCAAGAGGGCGGCCTACTCCCCAGGCCGCCACCTTTTCCTGCCCAGTGGCAGCCTGCTCCTCAGGCCGCCTCCTCTGCCTGCCAATGGGGTGGCTTGCTCCTCAGGCCACCTACTCTGCCTACCAAGGGGGCGGCCTACTCCTAAGGTCGCCTCCTCTGCCTACCAAGGGGGAGGCCTGCTCCTCAGGCTGCCTCCTCTGCCTGCTAAGGGGGTGGCCTGCTCCTCTGCTTACCCAAGGGTGGCCTGCTCCTCAAGCCTCCCTCCTCTGCCTCCTCTGCCCACCAACGGGGCGGCCTGCTCCTCAGGCAGCCTCCTCTGCCTGCCTAGGGGGTGGCATATTTCTCAGGCCGCCTCCTCTGGCTGCCAAGGGGGTGGCCTGCTCCTCAGGCTGCCTCTTCTGCCTGCCAAGGGGGCGGCCTGCTCCTCAGGCCGCCTCCTTTGCCAGCCAAGGTGGCGGCCTGCTCCTCAGGCCGCCTCCTCTGCCTGCCAAGGGGGCGGCCTGCTCCTCAGGTCGCCTCCTCTACCTGCCCAGGGGAGGCCTACTCCTCAGGCTACCCCCCTCTACTTTCCTCAGCCACCAAGGGTAGCCCTACTCCTCAGGCTGGCCACCTCTGCTCGCCGAGTCCGCTCAAGCCTTCATGATGACGTCACTGGGCCATGCTTCTAGAAGATATTCCCCGGGCCTATAAATATCCCATAATACCTCTCATTTGGAGTGGGAGAACGACGGGCAGGAGGAAAACTGTTGATAATCAAGGTCTGCAGACTCAGTTTTCCAGTCCTCCACTCCTGATCATCAAGACTTGCAGACTCAGTTTCGCAGTCCGTCGCCACTGCCAGCAAGCTGATCAAGTTCTACAGTCTGCTAGCAGCCTCTTCTCCTTAACCTCTGGCAACTTCTTCCTTAGCCGCCAGCTTCCCCTTTTGTACCCTTTATTGCTTTCTCATGTAAACGTGCATTAGCAAGCTATAATCTTGTTTATTGATTAAAGGAAAAGCCCGTCGCAAGGGTGACATTTAAGCCACGACGGGAGAAGTCTGTTGTTGCCGCTGCTAGTGGCCCCTCTCTTCTTATCAGTTCAACTCTCTCGACATCAACCTGCAAGAACAACCGTCAAAGTAACTGTCTGCTAGACAGCTCCAAATAAATCTCCTCCGCTGATCATCAAGCTTGTCCACTAATCATCAACCTTCTCTGCTGATCAACCTGCTCTGCTAATCATGAACTTCTCCGTTGATCATCAACCTTCTCTGCTGATCAAGCTTCTCCACTGATCATCAAGCTTCTCCACTGATCATCAACCTTCTCTGCTGATCAACCTCCTTCGCTGATCATCAAGCTTCTCCGTTGATCACCAGCCTTCCCGGCTACTCTCAGCAAACCTCTCCTTTATCCCCACAAACTTCTTCACTTAGCTTGTGAGACCGAGAACTCCTTTGTTAACTGTTGGTGTTCGTGACTCCCTTCCTCCTCTATTCCTCCATTTCCGTGCATCAACAATTAAAACGCGACCTTCAGATCTGAACATACGGTGAACAATGACAGTTAGCCATGTAAGATCTTCGTTCAGCCGAGAACCTTGCTCGATCAAGTTCCAGAGATGATCCTCTCTGGGAGGCCTTTGAGCAATCACACAGTGAAAATGCTCAACAATTTCAAGCAATCAACCAAATGCTTGCTCTGATCAAGCAGCAATTAGACACTCAACCTGCAGCAGCTCCAGTTGCTCCAGCTACTCCAGTCAATCCAACACCAACATTCGAGAATCAACAAGCTTTTCCTCCAGCTTGCCCGCTAGTCTATCGTCCTCCTTACACATCAACCTTTCTGCAAGGGCCTGCAGCCCCTTTGCGACCTCAAGATGAAGAGTTTGCAGCTCATCAAAACTTCTTCCGGGAAGCAGCCCGGGGAAGTCCTACAAGATTTTTCAACTTTTTTGGAAGTCATACTTACCCATCAGCACCTGCCTTTGCTTCTCCTGCAGCAACTTTTCCTTTCTATCGTCCTCCCCCTTTGGCAGCTGCAACTTATGCTCCCTTTTATCCTTATGCTGCAGGAGAGCATGAAGAGCCTTCGCCATTTATAAAGAATGTTCGTCATGCACCAACGCCAACTAATTTTAGACAGCGACGATTACCAATATATACTGGAGAGACTGATCCAGTGAAGCACCTTCAAGCTTTTGAGCCAGCCGTTGCTCTCAAAACTCTCTCAAATGCTACCAAGTGCAGGCTTCTTGTGATAATGTTTGATGGAGTAGACACATATGTTTGAATCCACAGTATCTGTGAATAACAACTGCCAGATGCTATGTACTCAGCTTCTGCTGTTGAAGTAGACACAAAAGTTTGCTTCTTGCAAAACCAAGACACTAGCCTATCACCAAGGAACTGACATGTCCCTGATGTTCTCTTTCTGTCCACTCTACATCTATCATAGTCAGCATCAGAGTATCTAGTTAACTCAAATTCTGACTCAGTTGGATACCATAATCCTAAATTAGGGCAACTCTTTATATATCTCAAAATCCTTTTTAAGAAAATAAGGTGAGATTCTTTAGGGTTCACCTAGAACCTAGCATAAAGGCATGTAACAAACATTATGTCTGGTCTACTTACTGTAAGATACAACAGGGACCCAACAATAACCCTATATAATTTCATATCTATAGGTTTCCCATGTTCACTAGAATCAATCACAACATTTATAGCCATAGGTGTTTTCTTAGCTGAAGCATCAGCCATATCAAACCTTTTTATTGGCTCCTTAGCAAACTTGGATTGGGATATGAAGATGCCATCAGGGGACTGCTTCACTTGGAGACCAAGGAAGTAGGAGTGCTCACTATGCTACTCATTTCAAACTTGGAATGCATAAGGTTGGAGAACCTTTTGCATAGTTTGGAATCTGTAGAACCAAATATAACGTCATCTATATATATTTGTACTAACAAGATTTTATCATGATGATGCTTTATAAATAAAGTCGCATCTACTATGCCTCTAGAAACATTATGCACTAAGAGAAAGCTAGATAAGATTTCATACCAAACTCTTGGAGCTTGCTTTTGTCTATAGAGAGCCTTATGCAATTTAAAAACATAAGAGGGATGAGTAGGAGAAATACAACCTGGTGGTTGTTCTACATCGACCTCTTTTTTGAGTTCACCATTTTGGAATGCACTTTTGACATCCATTTGGTATACAATGAACTTCTTATAGGCTGCATATGTTAGAAATATCCTGATTGCTTCAATCCTTGCAATAGGGGCAAATGTTTGGTCATAATCTATGCATTCCTCTTGTCTATATCCTTGGGCAACTAATCTTGCTGTGTTCCTGATGATAAGACCTTGAGCATCTAGTTTGTTTTTAAATACCCATTTAGTTCCAATGACTGGGCAGTCTTTGGGTCGTGGAACTAAATCCCAAACTCTACATCTCTCAAATTAGTTGAGCTCGTCTTGCATTGCAATGATCCAGTGTGGATCTTACTCAGCATCTTTAATGTATTGGGGCTCAGTTTGAGATATAAAGCAGACATGCATCCTGTCCTGGTGGAGTTGATGTCTTGTCTGCACACCCACTAATATCTCTCCAATCACTTGAGATACAAGGTGATCTCTAAGTATGAATAATTTAGTAGGAGGAGTTGGTTGAGCAACAGCTTGGGGAATTAATTCCACTTGTGGAATTATAGCGGTTGTTGGCTCTTCACTGAGTTCAGTATCATCATCTTCACTCTCTTCAGCAATATGTGGAGAAGGTTGTGTAACAGCCTCATTGGTGAGGGTCAATTCATCCAACTTCTCACATAGATGTGATTCCTGCAAAGTCTCACTGGTAGAAGGAATCTTCTCCATGTAAATCATGTTAGTCTCATCAAAAGAATTTTCTCTTTTTTGACGAGAGATAGATAGAGACTTGACATTAGACAAGCAGTTGTAACACAAGAGAATACAGAGAAGAGAAACAGAAATATACAGAAGAATATCTGCTTCTTCTCTGTGCTGAAAACTACCTGTTTTCCCCTTGATCTTTCTGAAGACTGAAGAAGAGAATAACCATCAATATCAAGAATCCTTCTTCAAATTCTACTCCAAGGACATTCAAGGACAATAACTCTGAATCAGTTAGAAAGTTCCTGGATCATCTTCAAGATAAGGCTGAAGACCTACATCCTAAGCAAGGCTCCAAGCTTTCTGAACCATTCCTATTTCAGAAGCAGCTTTGACAACAAATCCACAAGTATTCTTTGTTGTATAGAGAAAAGGGAAGACACCATCAACTCTCTCATCCTCCTGTATAAATTGTTTATTAACTCCCTTCAAAAGTTTATTCTTGGTTTTTGGGCACCTGACCAAAAGCCTAAAGGGTTGTGAGATCTCCCTGTAAATAGATCTTGTGGTTGCAGTCACTTGATCAAAAACCTGATAGTGGATTCCTACCAAGGTGGTAGAAGAGTGGATGTACCCAGTTTGGGGAACCACTATAAAATTCTTGTGTTGTCTGTGTGTGATCATTTTGTGTTTTGTTCTTGCTGTGCTGTGATAGATTAGCTTAGGTTGCATTTATTTTTATACTACTATTAATATCAACTATTTTACTCTGATAAACTTTTAAAATAGCCAAAAGTTTTAAGTTACTCTATTCACCCCCCCCCCTCTAGAGTGATCAGATCTATCAACTATCTTTTATACCATAAGGATGTAGACCTTCCTACCAAGACTATGAACTGACATAGGACCAAATAAGTCCATATGCAGGAGGTATAGACACATCACATAATCTTTTACCCCAATGCTCTTGAAGGAGGCTTTTGTCTGCTTGTCATTTGGCAAGTAGAGCAAATGCCCACTTTGGAGCACTTTGCATTGGGACCATTCCTAACTAGCTCTTGACTAAAGTGCTTACCAATATTCTTGTAATTCAAATGGGATAGCCTCTTATGCCACTGGACACAGTAGTAGACTTTCTTATTTTCCCATAGATAGATAGCAGAATTTGTATCTAGAGATAGAAAGTTTAAGCAATAAACATTCCCACTCCTAGTGCCTGTCAAGATGATCTCTTGGTCACTTGACCTCCTAATTAGGCACTCATCCTTGTGAAAGATAATTACATAGCAAAGATTAGAAAGCTGGCTTATGCTTATAAGGTTGTGTTGCAACCCTTCAACATATGCCACCTTGGTGATGGTGACTATGCCAATGGTGATCTTACCATATCCCTTGGTTATACCTCTATCTGAACCACCAAAGATGACTTTGGGTCCATCTTTTACTGGCATAAATTCCTTTAAGTTTCTCCTTGTTCCAGTCATGTGTCTGGAACAACCACTGTCCAAGTACTATATAAGGGTATGGTAACTTTGACTAACCTGCAATACACAATTTACTTTACCTTGGGACCTCAATATCTTTTGGGTCCTAAGTGCACATTAGTCTCAAACTGAACATGTCTACCAGCAGAATTTCTGAATTGTGGACTGACCCTAGCTTTGGCCACATTAGGATTGTGCTAGTAATCAATGGCAAAATTCCCTATCTTACCACAACACCAACAATCATGTACATTATATCTTCTCTTCTGTGTAGGCCATGTAGCTTGGTTAGCAGCAGACCTAACAGGAGAAAGATGTTCTGCAACCCTTTTCTGATTTCGTTCAGCTAGAATTTGACTGAAGGTAAGTCTTCTAGCTAGCTTGTTTGGTCTGCTCTGATTGCTATCAACAGCAAGCTTCTTTTCAGAGATCATGCTTTTGATGGCATCAGAAATTGCCAAATCAGTATGACTGTTAGACTTGTTATTAGTCTGACGCTTAGTTGTCAGATTCAGAGCCATGTCTGTAGCAATATTATTGTGTGTTAAATAAATGGTCCTGGTTAGGCCATCTAAAATTTCTCATGGGTATCCATAAAGGCATTCACCTGGCTAGAGCTTTCACCATGGCAGTGAACATATTTGTTCACCCTAGATGAACAACCCTTCTCCTAGTGACCACAGGAGCTTTCATGGTTATACCTGTTAGAAGGTAACATAACTTTTCTAAAGAGAATGGGAGGCTTAGAAGCAATAGGCTGTGGTGGAGTTGGAGCTTTGCCCTTCCTTTTGGAAGGTGCAACTCTTGTGCTTCCCTTGAATCCCAACCCCTTCTTACCCTTTTAAGAGGAGAAGGTTTTTATCAAGGGTAGTACTGTACTTGGCTTACAATAGCTATCCACTATTTTTTATCCTTCTCAAGATTATCTCAAGCTCCCAGATGAGACAGTTCTTGCTCTTGATGGAGGCAATTTTAATGTCCAAGAGGGACTTCAGTTGGCATATTTCCCTAGCTTTTTAGTCTAACAGATTAGTAGTTGCAGTCTGCTGGGTAACTGCAAGCTTAAGAGATGAAATCTCTTTAGCTGGCTTCTTAGACAACTTCTTAACCTTCTTGAAGACATTTAGAAGTTCTCCATACTTATAAATCAGTTGATTGACATCTCCTTCAGATCCAGAATCTTCTTCACCACTGGGTGAAGAGGCTTCTGAGCAAGGACTCGCCTCATACTCTGACAGAGAAGCAGAATTAGGTAATGAATGTACCTTGCTTTGACCAGGATAATCCTGGCTGCCCTCTTCATCTGTCATTGCCATCAGCCCTCTATAGTTGTGGGCATGTTCCTCCACCTCCGAGTCACTATCTGATAGTGTCAGAGGGGCCCTGATTCTTAACCTCACTAGATGATTAACTTTTCTGATGCAACAGCTTTATCATTAGCTGCAGCAGCAACTAGCCCAATGTAGGCTTCCTTTTCTTCAGACTCAAAAGATGATGAGTCTATCCAACTCTTTTCCTTCTTGGAAATGAAGGACTTCTCTTTATTTCCTTTGTGCTGGTGCTGCTTCTTCTCCTCATCCTCCTTCCTCTTCTCTGGGCAGTCAGCTATCATATGTCCATGCTTGCTGCAACATTAGCAAACCACTTTAAAAGAGTTTTATTTATTAGGTTTGGAACCATACCTGTCAGTCTTGGACTGATTCTTCCTATGTTGAGTGGAGTTGGAAGACCTCTTCTTCCAATGCTTTTTCTTCATCAGCCTCTGGAGTTGCCTGGAGAATGCAACAAAGTTTACATCAGACATGCTGCTGTCTAATGCCTATGAGTTTGAGCTCTCTGACTCAGCTGGTGTTCTTGGTGGAGAAGGTATCCTCTCCTTGCCCTTTCTTATGCCTTATTCTCTGAAGGCCAAGGACTTTTCCTTGGCCAAGGATTTGCTTGTGGCCTCCTCCTCCTTCATAGCAGCTAGCTGCATCTCATAGGAGAGCAGCTTTCCAAACAATATTTGGGGAGGAGTATCAACAAGCTTAGCCACCAGTTTTATGACACAAATCTGGGTACCCTATCACTAGTGAGATATCTGAGAAACTTTGCATTTATTTCATAAATATTAAAGACCCTCACATAGGTCTTCAACTCATTTATGATCCTGAAGAATCTTTCATAACAAGAAGTTATGTTCTCCTTCAGGTTTTTCCTGAACGTCTCATACTCTTGGTTGAGCAGAGAGTTCTTATTATCCCTTACCTCTTCAGTCCCCTCCATGTTTACCACAAGTGTGTCCCACATTTCTTTAGAGGTCTTGCAGTGAACTAGATTCAGAAATGTTGAGTAATCAACAACACTAACAATAATATTCCGTACTCTCTTGTCTAGTGTATCAAGGATGATTTCATCCTTGGTCATCTCAGAGTATGTCTTGGGAGTCTGGTCATTAGCATTCAGAACAGAGACCTTCATAGGGATGAAAGGTCCCTCCTTGACTGTTATAAAAATCCTTGGATCATAGGCTTCCATGAATAGCCTCACCCTCACTTTCCATATTCCAATATTCTCCTTCCTATAGATGGGATTTTTTAAGGAACTCAACTCTCTCTGGCTCTCTCTAGAGCACATCATCACTTAACTGTAGCTACCTTTGGAGATCACTCAGATTGTTAAATCCTTTTTGAGTAACCTCCCTCTGATACCACTTGAAAGTTCTTATTTAAAAGGTATCTAACAACCTAGATGGTGGGGGGGGGGGGTGAATAGGCTTGTCTAGGTCTTTTGTTTTCTCTTTTTATTTCTTCTTAAGTTATTATGTGATTTAGAGCTTTTTATGTACCTGCAAATAGAATACACAAACAAAAAAGCACACAAGTTTTTTATAGTGGTTCCCCAAAATTATATGTACATCCACTATCTTCCCACCTTGCTAACTTCTTGTTAGTCAAGGCCCAAACTCCTCCAAAATGCTCCTCAAAGCTTACACCTCAGGCCCTCAGCCTTACACTCAGGTTCGCTTCAGAACCCTACCTCATAACCACAAAGGTTCCTACCTCAGAGCCCTGCAGTGCTCCTACAACTCAGTCGTCCTCAAACCACCTACCTCAGCCTTATCTCTAAGGTCTATAGCTCGTGCTTTTCAGCCCTACAATTTCAGGCACAAGGCCCTACTCTCAGAGTGCTGCAACACTCCTACAGCTCAGTACCCTTCCAGGTACCCACCTTAGTACCCTTTCAAGAACCTACAGCTCAGTGACGCACTTGTCTCCACTTTGAATGGACTGAAATGCATAGTCTAGAATTTCTTTTTTTAACTTAAATTAAATTAAATTTGCTAGGGTTATTCTTCCCTAAACTCGCACTCACCTCTCCAATCTCATTTTCAGTCTCCACTTTGAATCTCCAGTGGTGCAAAGGAGCCGATGGATCGCTACTTCAGGAAATACAGGCTCTCAACATAATTTCTCCAATCTCTCTCTCTCTCTCTCTCTCTCTGAGAGCTTAATAAAACACAAGTTGTACTGGTGTCCACTTCAACCTTCTTTCACAGAGATTCTACTACTTTTGTTTGCACAGCTCAAGTTGGGCCGATAAAACAATCTGGATGAAGATCAGGAACAGACATCTCCTCCTTTGATTGGTCTGAAATGCATAGGCTAGAATTTCTTCTGCGACTGGATAAAAGACAAACATGAAAATCTTACAGTTCTTTAGCTCAGGTATCATTCAGATTTTTATCCGAGATGATCGCCAGTATTGTACATGCACCTGTATACTGCTAATACTAAAACAAACTGATTGAAAACATGCTAATTCGATGCATCCTATCAAACTGGATGGTTTTTTTTATTGTTTGTAGACCTTTTTCATTCCATTCTATCATGATTTGATCTGAAAAAGAGATCCAGTTTCTTCTATTACAGGAATACAGACATCAGTCATTTTTGTGTGTAAGGTATTCCATCAATTTTCAATTAAAAGAATGATTTCAATTATTATATTAAGTTTTTATATATGTATAGTTTTTAACCAAGTGATCGGGAACTTTAATCAAATGAATGCAAATTTAATTTAATTAATATATATTAATTTGCCTGAGTGTCGTTTTCTTGAAGCTAGCATTCATAGTTTAAATATTGCTCTCTTGCTTCCTCTGCTTTCTCAACAACATCTGAGATCACCTGTTGTGTACAATAGTGGATGCGAAATAATCTGAGATCACTTTGTTTCATCTCTTTTGTGTTGTTTTAGTTTGCTTGCTCTGCTTCGCCATAATATTTAAAGTTAGCAAGAAAGGTCAGTTATGACTAAGCGGAATTGAACCCCCATAAGCATTTTTATTCCTTAAAATTGCACAGGGACTTTATTTTTATCTTTTTTTAACTATCTAATTTAGAATTTTTAGCAACATCAGAATATTATTTTTCTATTATATATAATAGATATTTTTGCAATTTCTGCCCCCATGATAAATGTCAGTCGGTTAACGAGATTTCATCTTCCTTACTCTTCCTTCGCGTCCTCCGTAAGGATTTGAGAATACAATTATCTTCTGCTATTTTTGACAGTTCACTGATGCAGAGCACATTAGAAAAAATTCTCCTCTCATTCATAGTCTTCTGTCAAAGGTCATTGATGGAGAAGAAGTATCAAAGTCAGTCTCAAAGTTGCTTCCCTTCAATCCTATAAATGTGTTGTTAAAAGTGTGCAACTTATTTCTCCTACAATTTTTTTAGAGATTTGAAGTCACTTTACGGTTAATTAATGTGTGTTTGTATGTGTGTGTTATTGATTGTGTCTGTGTGTGTGTGTTATTGATTGTCTCTCTGTGTGTGTGTGTGTGTGTGTGTGTGTTTGATTGTTTATATGTGTATGTGTGTGTGTACGTGTGTGTTTTTTGATTGTGTATTTGTGTGTGTGTGTTTTGATTTTGTATGTGTGTGTGTGTGTTTGTTTGTTTGTGTATGTGTACGTGTGTGTGTGTGTGTGTGTGTGTGTTTTTTTTTATTGTGTATGTGTGTGTGTTTTTGATTTTGTATGTGTATATGTGTGCGTTTGTCTTTTTACTTTGTCAAAGATTATTTAAACTCAAACTAATATATTTGTATTACTTTGTCAAAGTTTTGGGAGGAAACTAAGTCCAGAAAGCTGATTTGTGAACTTCTAGCGATATTATTTTTTCTTTGTTGGAATTTCCCTTTTCAAGTCTTCGCCAGATTTGTTAGGAATTGCATAGAACCACGTTGTTACTTCTAGATTATTTCATACTTAATAATACTATTAGAGGATTGAAAACTTGCATTTTCTCTCATGAAATTGGTACTCCATGTCTTGGCTTTCAACAGTTGATGAGCAGATTATTTCTGTCACCATTATACTACTTTATGCAGGCCATACTGGAGATGCTACTTTCCAAATATCAAGCCATTATATATGTTGTTGATTCAAGTGACACCGATAGATTAGTGACAGCCAAGGAGGAGTTCCATGCTATTTTGGAGGTGCACAGCTAGGTCATGTCTGCTTGGATGGTCATTTATTTCTAAAAAAATGTGTTTATGACTGATAGTCATAATACATTTACATCAATGATTCTAAAAGTTTGCCTTTTCTAGGCACCAGAGTTAAAGCAGATTATTGGTCTAACAGAATAACTCAGACCTTGTTATAAGTTGATATATTCTAATAATTCCAATTTTTTTCGTTTACTTATTTGACTTTGCTCTGTGTTTTTCATATGGTATCGAATCTGATTCATTCGATTTGGGTCTTACACGATTGAGCGTGTATCTCGTTAATTTACAGTTGTAATAATTTGCAACTGTGAAAGTGCAGCTAGATCTGATATACTCTAGAGGGGGGTGAATAGAGTATATGGTGCTTTGAAACTTTTTACAACAATTGTTGTAATAAGAGTGAGCAGGGAAGCAATAAAAAATCTAATCACAGAACTAAACTATCCAAAAGCTAATCACAAAATAATCGAGGCCAGAAACAAAAATAAAAACAAGCAAAACCAGAAAACACAAGAAAATATAGTGGTTTCCCTAAACTTGGGTACATCCACTCTTCTACCACCCTAGGTAGGAATCCACTGCAGGATGAGTTGATCAGGTGTCCTGGGCACCAATGAGCTTTTGATAAGGTGCTCAAAAACAAAAGCAAATTTTTTGATCAGGTGTCTTGCCACCAATGAGCTTTTGACAAGGTGCTCAAAAGCCAAGCTCAAACTTTTGAAGGGAGTTTGAAAAACCCTTTACAGAGAGGGGGTGAGAGAGTGATGGAAGTCTTCTCTTTCTCAAACAACTGAGAAGACTATGTGGATTGTTGATGTCAAAGCTCCCCTGAATCCTTGAGATCTTCAGGAAGAAAAGCTTTGCTGAGGGTGATAGGCCTTCAAAGATTGAACTCCAGCAATAGATGATTTCAGCAATAGCTGAAATGTTGAATGTCTGGAGTCTTGAAATATGTTGGCCTTGAACACTTTGAAACTAAAGAGATCTGAAGATTTCTGAAAAGATTGATCTCCTTGGATGAGTGTTCTTGAGAATTCTTTGAGACAGTATATGATGTCTGACTGTGTGTCTGTCTCTCTGTATTCTGTATTCTTTGAGTGATTCAAAATTCTTCTCTTTTATTCTCTGATACAGAATAGAATAACATTCTCTTTCAAGTATAGCTGTTGACCTGCATTAATTGTATCCTTAATTGCACAATCTCTTCTGGAGGAAAGTCCACAGAAATATTCCTTGAGAAATCCCTTGAAACTTGGTCCAGAAATGAATAAAAACCGGCTAGGAAATCTCTGAATTAATAGCAGAATAACTCCTTAACTGATTTGAATTTGAATCTAGAAACATTCTTGAAGTTATCTGAAATCGTCGAACTGAGCTCTGCTATCGTCGAGCTGAGCTCAGCGATCTGGAAATATACAACAGCAAAATATCGTCGATCTGAGCTCACAGATCGTCGAACTGAGCTCAGAGATAAAGATCCAAAGCAGAGTCAAAATCGTCGACCTGAGCTCACCGATCGTCGAACTGAGTTCGACGATATAATGAAGTTGAGCTCAGCGATCGTCGAATGGAGTTCGACGATCTGTCGAAGTTGAGCTAAACGATCGTCGATCGGAGTTCGACGAATCGTCGTGCTGAGCTCGACTATATGACTTAGTCTCCAAACAGAAAATCCTGGTCTTGAGGGCAGCTTCCAAACCTAGACTTCTAACCCTTAGACTCAATTTTAATTGACCTATTGAGCTATACAGGAGGTCAAGCACTGATTCCTAGAGACATAGTGATCCTGACCCAAATTAGTAATAGGGTGTTCCAACAATCTCCCCCTATTTGAGTTAGGATTACTATTTACAGACTTTGGACAAATTTAAATAACAACATACAATCAGTAAAATAGAAAAACAACAAGCTAGACATTGCAGAACCACAAAAATATATATCATCCAGATAGTCAGAAATCACAGAGAATGTCACCTTACAATATCATTTCTTTTCCTTGCCCTTAACAAGTTTGATCTCTCTGTTAGGATTGAGGGCTTCTTTGTTTGATCTGGATCATCTACTGCACCCAAATTTGTTTGTTTTTTAGGCCTGGGAACTACAGCTTCAGGATGTAATTCCATATACCTGTCAGAATAAAAGAATTTACTTGATGCATATCTCTCTAGCTCTTTCTGTCTCTGTTCAGACATGGTTGAGATGTTGGAAGAATCTTTTCCTTGCTCTCTAGCCTTTTTAATCTGATCCAGTGCAGCTAGTTCTTTTAATCTGGCAGTCCAAGTAGCTGGATTGTTCTTAGGATCCTCAAAAGGTACAGGTGGCTCATATCTGTTAGAGGGATTATCTTGAGGAGGCCTGGCAGACACAATTTCTTTCAGCTTATAAGGGAAAGGACCAGATGTTTTATCAGTTGAAATTTGTCTTTCCCTGGAATATGGGTGTTGCCTGGAGTACCCTTTGGAGTAAACTTGAAGATCTCTTTGATTTCCTCTATATCCTCCTCTCCTAGAATGAGAACCCCTGGATTGGCTTTCCCTATGGTAAGATCTGGCATGAGGCTGATAGGGGGCCTGACTTCTAGCTGGGGGTTGAGCTGCAGAGCTTCCACCTACACCTGCATCAGGAGGAGGTGGTGGAGGAGGATGAGAGTGCTGGAATTGGGATGAACCCTTCTCATATTTTCTCTTCTTTTTCATTGCCTTCTGCTGGTTCTTAGAGTATTGCATCCAGTGTTCAGTAATAGGGCAGTCATGTAGAATGTAATATAGAATATCATTATTATCCTTGACTTTAGCAGGAGGTACTCTCTTCATAGCTTTGCTCCTTGCCTTCCTTTTCCTAGCAATGGTAGCAGAAGAGTCATCAGAGTCTGTTTTAAATTCATCACTTTCAGAACTCTGGTCATCTTAAAGAGCATCAATTTTCTTCATTAAGTCCTTCTTGAGCTGTACATAAGCAGATGAGGCAGAGGTTGTAGCAGCAGGTGTTGAAGTAGTAACAGCAGAAATGACAGCAGCAGATGTAGTATAAGCAGTAACAACAGCAACAACAACTATGGGCACTGGAGAGGTGACAGCAGCAACAACAGTCTCACTAACAGCAACAGAAACAAAAGGAATGTCATCAGAAACTATAGAAGGCTCAAATTCAGATGCCTCTAACATAAGAATATCCTTGGAAATAGGCTCAACAACAATAACAGGAACTTCAGCAGCAGTATCAGAAAGTTCAGCAGCAGTAGAGGCAATAATATCAGAAGCAACAACAATTCTTTCTTCATAGGAAGCAGCAGCATAAACTGAATTGACAAAGGAGGAGATAATGCTTGGGTCACAGCAAGAAAATGGCACAAGTGCCTTGGATAGATCCTCTAGAGGTTAAACAGCATTGACCTCTGGCAGACAGCTGAAGTATGTAGAATCAAAAGTTGAAAGCAAGGACCTGAGGTCTATTGCAAGGATTGCAGCAGGAGACTTTGTGCTTGAGGCACAACAACAACATCAAGAGGAGGAGCTGAAGAAGCAGCAATAACAGTAGCAGCAGCAGACAGGCTCACAAAAGCAGTCACAGAAGCAGCAGCAGCAACAACAGCAGCATGAAGACTCACTTCATATGGCATCTCCCCCTGCCTAGATTGAGACATGTCTGGATCAAGGCACACTGCTGTAGGTGCTACCTGAGGGAAGAGGGAAGAGAGCCTGGTAGAGAGGGCTGCCACTGACAGGTGTAGTGGAGCCAAGGAGGTCTCCAACAGCAGAGAGAGCCTGGGGGCAAGCAACTCATACAGCCTGTCAGCAAGGGCTGGGAGGTCTACTTGCTCAAGGGTTACTGGAGCAGAGGTAGAGGATATAGGAGCAGCTGATGGTTCTGGTAGAGGAGAGCTGGTGAATGGTGGAAGGGATGGCTGAGGTGTTGGTAAGGTGGAAATGGAGGATAGAGGGATGGAGATAGATGGGGTGAATGTTGGTTGGTCAATGATTTGGTGTAGAAGGTCTTGAAAGGAAGTGGAGGAAGAGGGTAACTCAGGAGGAGATGATGGGGAATCATCCATAAAGGAATCATCAATTAGGGTGAAGGATGGATGAGAGGGTGATGAGGTGACATCTGGTGGAGGGTAGGAGAATAATGGATGGAAATGTTCTTCTGGTGTTGGAAGAACAGGTACTGGAGATAATGTGGATGTTGGAGAGGGGCTGGATATGATGATGGTGGATGGAGCTGGAATGGTTGATGGTATTGGAAGGGATGGAATTGGAGGAGGAGGAGGAGAGGCAACAACAGCAGGCAGGTCATCTGCAGGGGCAGAGACCTGTGGAGGAGTGACTCTTAGAGTCCTTGTGCCTCAAGGAGTACTGGAGGAGGGCCTGCTGGGCTTGCTGATTTGTCTGTCTCACTTTCCAAAGAGGGCACAAGACAGTCTCTTGGAAGCATTGATATGGATTCCAGAGGAGACCAGCAAGGCAGGGCACCTGTGCTGCAGAAACACTCCAATGATCCTCCCAAAGTTAACAAAACTTTTGTTGATTTTCTTCTTGATGAGGTCAAAGAAGATTTCTGCCCAGTTCAGATTGTTCTTGTCTACAAGAGCTCCCATGAGGCAGAGCTGATACCTTGAAATTGTATCATGGGCAGAGTGCTTAGCCAGTAGCACTTTCCCAACAACATCTGCCATAAATCTGTACTCTACAGAAGGTTTCTTTTGAAGAGCTTGCTAGGGTTGCCCTCTGAATGACCCATTCTGGCAAGCAGTTCAGAATACTCATATCCAGATAAGTTAGCAGTATCTTCTCCATACCTCAACTCAAAAACTTCTGATAGAATTGCTGGGGTTAGAGGTACCTGAGTTCCAGATATAGACCCAACAATGGTGGAGTTATCTTGATTGTGGGCAGTATAAACCCATTCCGTTATCTCATCAGAAGCCAGCTTTATCCTTGTGGTCATTATTGCTGTCAGATTCTGGTCTTTGAACAATCCCAAAATATCTTGAAAAACCTGGTCAGTTGTGCTGAATGATTCCATGTCAATGTCGAAACCAGCATCAAACTTCATAGCAGCAAGAACAGCAACTAACACAGCCATGGGTACCTGCAAAAATTCAACAAACAAAACGACCAAGTGTAGAACTGTTTGGAGGGAAAGAAAATTCTTGCAGAGAAATCGAAAGCGCAAAGGAGAACGACGGCGAAAAAAGAGTTTTATATTAGGGTTCGACGCAGAATTGGAAAGATCGTTGAACTCAGTTCGACGATCGAGGCTACTAAAGGAATCTGAAGAGTCTTCAACATCGTCGATCTCCGTTCGACGATATTGGAGAGCGTCGAGCTCCGTTCGACGATCGTTCAGAGAATAAAATCGTCGAGCGCCGTTCGACGATCGTTGACCAGAAGAGATAGTTCATACTATCTGAGAGACGTTGAACTCAGTTCAACGATTTAGGAAATCGTCGATCTCCGTTCGACGATCTTGGGGAAATCGTCGAGCGCAGTTCAGAGATCAGAAAAATTCTAGACACTAAGAAAAATCAGAATGTTTGCCTAGTCTTGGTCAATTTTTAAGCTTTCAAAATCTTGGATATTATTTAAGACTTCCTCCATCTAACATTCCTAACTGATTTAGGAAGAAGGTGTGTTTCTTTTCATCCAATGGCTTGGTGAAAATATCTCCCCTTTGTAAATCAGTTGGGATATACTGTAGTTCAATTTTATTCTTTTCAACATTATCCCTTAAGAAATGATGCCTAATCTCTATGTGTTTTGTCCTACTATGGAGGACTGGATTTTGAGCTATAGAGATAGCACTGGTGTTATCACAAAAGATTTTAGACTTCTCTAAGTTGTAGCCATAGTCTAGGAGTTGGTTTTGAATCCACAAGATTTGTGAACAACAACTGCCTACAGCCATATATTCAGCTTCAGCAGTTGAAGTTGACACAGATGTTTGTTTCTTACAAAACCAAGAGACAAGTCTGTCACCAAGGAACTGACAAGTTCCACTGACGTGCTTTTCCTGTCAATTCTTCATCCAGCATAGTCAGCATCAGAGAATCCAGTTAAATCAAATGCTGAATCTTTTGGATACCAGAGACCTAGATTTGGACAACTTTTGACATACCTGAGAATCCTCTTTACTAGTGTTAGGTGTGACTCTCTAGGGCTTACTTGGAACCTAGCACATATACATGTAGCAAACATTATATCTGGTCTACTGGCTGTAAGGTACAGTAAAGAGCCAATCATTGCTCTATATGTTATCTGATCAACAGGTTTCCCATGTTCATCAGCATCCAATACAGCATTAGTAGGCATAGGTGTTTTCATACAAGATGCTTCAGACATACCAAATTTCTTAACCAATTCATTTGCATACTTGGTTTGAGAAATTAAGATGCCTTCAGCATGCTGTTTGACTTGCAATCCTAGGAAGAAGGATAGCTCACTCATGCTACTCATCTCAAATTTAGAATGCATCAGGTTAGAAAACCTTCTACACAATTTGGAGTCAGTAGAACAAAAAATAATATCGTCTACATAAATTTGTACTAGTAGGGTATGAGACTTATGGGTTCTAATGAAAAGAGTTTGGTCTACTCTACCCCTAATAAAACCATTTTCCAAGAGAAAGCATGCTAGGGTCTCATACCATGCTCGAGGAGCTTGCTTGAGACCATATAATGCTTTATTCAATCTAAAAACATAATCAGGAAAAGTTGGAGAGATAAAACCTGGAGGTTGTCTGATATAAACTTCCTCTTTGATGTCTCCATTGAGAAATGCACTTTTGACATCCATCTGATATATCTTGAAGCCTTTGTGTGCTGCATAAGCTAGAAATATTCTGATGGCTTCTAGTCTTGCAACTGGTGCAAAGGACTGGTCGTAGTATATTCCTTCTTCTTGAGAGTATCCCTGAGCAACTAGCCTTGCCTTGTTCCTTATAATTACTCCTTGATCATCCAGTTTGTTTCTGAATACCCATTTTATTCCAACAATGGAATGATCCTTAGGCTTTGGCACTAGTTCCCATACTTTGTTTCTCTCAAATTGATGCAACTCCTCTTGCATTGCAATGATCCAGTGTGGATCTTGCTCTGCATCTTGAATGGACTGAGGTTCAATTTGAGATAGGAAGCAGGTGTGCAACAGGTTTTGGTTGACATGATTTCTGGTTTGCACACCAGCTGAGATTTCTCCAATTATTTGGGAAATTGGATGGTCTCTTGATGTTACTAAATCTACAGGGGGTGTTGATTGTTCACCAACCTGTGTTATTGTTTCCTCTTGTGGTACAACAACTGGCTCTTCAAGTTGTTCTTCAATATGTTGAGCATTTCCTTCATCTTCACTGCTTTCATCCTCTTGAGTAACCTATAACTTGTTCAAGTCTTCAACAAGAGAATGTTTCTGCAAGGGTTCTATGGTAGAAGAAATCTTCTCCTTGAAAGACATGTTAGATTCATCAAATGAAATGTGAACAGATTCCTCAATTTTTAAAGATGATTTATTGTAGACCCTATAAGCCTTGCTGATCATGGAGTATCCCAGAAACACTCCTTCATCAGCTTTGGCTTGAAATTTTGCTAAATATTTCTTGTCATTGTTATGAATGTAGCAAATACAACCAAAGACTCTAAAATAATCAACTTTAGGTTTCTTCCCTTTGAGTAATTCATAGGGAGTCTTTCCCTTTAGTTTATGTATCAGACTTCTATTCAGCACATAGTTGGAGGTGTTCACTGCCTCTGCCCAAAAGGATAGAGGTAGATGAGCATCTGACAATAATGTAGTGGCAGATTCAATAAGGGTTCTATTTTTCCTTTCAGCTACCCCATTTTGTTGATGAGTTCTAGGATCTGAGAAAGTATGCCTGATCCCTTCACTCTGACAGAACTCTTGCATAAGAAGAGAATCAAACTCTGTCCCATGATCACTTCTGATCAGGGCAATGTGAGTATTGAACTCAATCTGTATACATTTGAGAAACTTTGTCAGGCACTTAACGTTATCAGACTTCTTCCTTAGAAAGAACACCCAAGTGAATCTAGAGAAGTCATCTACAACTACTAAAGTGTAGGATTTCCCTCCTAGGCTTTGTACTGTGATGGGTCCAAAAAGATCCATGTGTAACAGATACAATATCCTAGGTGAATCACTCTTATTAAGTGACTTAAAGATGTTTTTAGTTTGCTTGCCTAATTGACAAGCCCTGCAGAGTCCTTCCTTCTTGTAGGGGCCAGAAGGTAGTCCTATTACAAGGTTGTCCTTGGATAGCCTAGCAATAGTTCTAAGGTTTAGGTGTCCTAATCTCTTATGCCATAAAATATTTGGTCTACAGACAGAGTTGAACAAGCAGATATCTACATCAGTTGAATAAAAATCTACTAAATAGATGTTACCTTTCCTTTTACCTGTCAACACAGTTGTGTTATCTTCTGACTTGATTTTGCATAAGGCTTTGCTGAAGGTCACCTGGTAGCCTTTATCACACATCTGACTGATGCTAATTAGGTTATGCTTCAGTCCTTACCACATAAGCTACCTTCTTGAAAGTTACTGATCCAATCTGGACTGCACCATATCCTTTAGTCTGTCCAAAGTTTGAATCACCAAAGATAACTTTGGGTCCAAGCTTGGCTCTGAAGGATGTGAGGTTGTCCTTGTTCCCTGTCATGTGCTTAGAGCACCCACTATCCAAATACCATTGCTGGTTAGATGTTGGATAGGTCTTCACCTGCACATAAGACAATTCATTTGTTTTTGACCCAGTTTACTTTGGGCCTAGGTTGATAACCTTTAAATTCTGAAATGAAAGACATCCCAGGTTGACTCTTATATCCTTCAGGATGATATCTCCTTGGAGGTATAATCCATTCAGTATAAGGGTTAAAGATTTGGGATGATGGACCCTTAGGATTCAATTTTGATTTGCCCTTAAAAAATTTTCCAGAGCTCTGACCTCTATTCGACGATCTTGGAGCTGCGTTTGATGATCTTGGGTCAGATCGTCGAGCTCCGTTCGACGGTCGACTATGGGTGAGATCAGGTATTTGAGATCGTCGACCTGCGTTCGACGACTTTGGCTGAGATCGTCGATCTGCGTTCGACGATTGTGCCTGAGATCGTCGAGCTGCGTTCGGCGATCGTCGATCTTCATTCGGCGATCGTCGATCTCCGTTCGACGATTTCTGCTGGGACTTAGTTTTCTTGGGCAGATCAGACTTTTTCCTAGCAACCTCTACAACTCCCTTTCCTTTGTCAGAAATGAATTTGATTGGAGTTGTTAGAACTATGGGTTGGCTGGATGAAGCACCCAAGCCCAGTGTACTATTGAATCTGGAGTTCACTGTGCTTGTGATGTCCATCAGCTTGATGCTTCTCCCATTAAGGGATTCTTCAAGTTTCTTGCCCTCAGAGAGCTCACTTTTCAGTGAAGCTATCTGTTCCCTACAGCACTCCAACTCCTGAGAGAGTTTGAGGTTTTCTGACTTTAAAGTATTGTATTCAGATAATTGATTTCTGAGAGAGATAATTTCTTTCTCAGACTTTAGCAGGTCTAAACACAGTGCTTTAAATTCAAATTTAAAATCCTCTGAACTAAAATCAAAAGAACCAATTACCTGATCTTCTTCAGGTTGAGTCTCTGAATCTGACTCTGACTCTTCTTCTTCTGAATTGTGTTGTGAGGCATTGATTGCCATCATGCAGAACTCTTTCTCTTCTGCATCATCCTCATCATCACTGGAACTGGATGAGGCTTTGACTCTTCTTCAGTCTCACTCCAGGATTCAGCAACAAACCCTTTTCTTGTATGCTTGTTTTTGCTTGATGAAGGTTTGCCATTGCCATTCCTTTTGGAGTCTTTTTTCCTTTCTTCTTTCTTTCCTGTCCCTTCTATCCTTGTTCTTGTTCTCTGGACAGTCAGGAACTATGTGCCCTGGTTTCCTGCAAGCAAAGCAAATAATGTCTTTATTATTGTTAATGGACTTGTCATACCTTGGCTTATCCTGCTCCTTGTATGATCTCCTTCTGAAGTCCTTTCTAGGCCATCTTGTAGAATCTTTTGGCCAACAAACTGAGTAGTTCATCATTGCCTGTGGCTTTGTCTTCAGGCAGATCTTCAGTTGCCTTGAAGGCTATGGTCTTCTCTTTTCTTGTGGCTGGTGAAGCAGCCTTCTGTTCTTCCTCTCTATTCTTGATGAGTAGCTCATAAGATTTGAGCTTACCCAACAGAGCTTCAGTAGTGATCTCATTCAGACTTCTGGCATCCTTAATTGGCCAGATTCTTGAATCTCAAGTGCTGGGGAAGCACATTAGGATCTTGTCATTGAGTTCAGTTAGAGAGATCTCTTTGTCCAATGTCCTGAGTTCACTGACAATTAGACTTAGCCTGTTGTACATGTCTCCCACTGACTCAGTTTCTCCTTTTCTTGAAATTCTCATATTGAGAGATGAGATGGGATCTCCTATCCTTTCTCTCATCAGCTGAGCCTGAGACTATTTCTGAGAGTTTGTCCCAAATTTCCTTTGCTGAATTGCATTCAGCCACCTTTTGAAATATGTCATCTGACATTGTCTGGGCTAAGATGTTCATATCCTTGGCATCAGCTACCTTCCATCTCTTGATATCAGCCGCATCTGTTCCTGATGGAGGTGGAACAACATTTGTACTTGTGTTTTCTGGGGGTCTTGGACACACTGTCAAAACAGAGTTAAAAATATCTTCATCAATAGAATTCATGTACAGTCTGATCCTTGCTTTCCAACGTGCAAACTTGGATAGATTGCACACTGGAGGTCTGGTGCTAGCATAATCTTTCTTTTGGTCCATCATTTGTGAAAGCAAATCTAATAATAAACTAGAGAAGCAAATAGATCTAACTTGGGATCTTTGGGTTCAGGTGTTAGCCTGTACAACCAATCAGGTATGGTTTGTTTAACCAACCTGGCTCTGATACCAATTGAAAGTGCAGCTAGATCTGATATACTCTAGAGGGGGGTGAATAGAGTATATGGCGCTTTGAAACTTTTTACAACAATTGTTGTAATAAGAGTGAGCAGGGAAGCAATAAAAAATCTAATCACAGAACTAAACTATCCAAAAGCTAATCATAAAATAATCAAGGCCAGAAACAAAAATAAAAACAAGCAAAACCAGAAGACACAAGGAAATATAGTGGTTCCCCTAAACTTGGGTACATCCACTCTTCTACCACCCTAGGTAGGAATCCACTGCAGGATGAGTTGATCTGGTGTCCTGGGCACCAATGAGCTTTTGATAAGGTGCTCAAAAACCAAAGCAGATTTTTTGATCAGGTGTCTTGCCACCAATGAGCTTTTGACAAGGTGCTCAAAAACCAAGCTCAAACTTTTGAATGGAGATTGAAAAACCCTTTACAGAGAGGGGGTAAGAGAGTGATGGAAGTCTTCTCTTTCTCAAACAACTAAGAAGACTATGTGGATTGTTGATGTCAAAGCTCCCCCTGAATCCTTGAGATCTTCAGGAAGAAAAGCTTTGCTGAGGGTGATAAGCCTTCAAAGATTGAACTCCAGCAATAGATGATTTCAGCAATAGCTGAAATGT
Source organism: Platanthera guangdongensis (assembly GCA_039583875.1). Lineage (NCBI taxonomy): Eukaryota > Viridiplantae > Streptophyta > Magnoliopsida > Asparagales > Orchidaceae > Platanthera > Platanthera guangdongensis. The sequence goes on along the minus strand of CM077147.1, from coordinate 157,874,226 downwards.
TGAATGTCTGGAGTCTTGAAATATGTTGGCCTTGAACACTTTGAAACTAAAGAGATCTGAAGATTTCTGAAAAGATTGATCTCCTTGGATGAGTGTTCTTGAGAATTCTTTGAGACAGTATATGATGTCTGACTGTGTGTCTGTCTCTCTGTATTCTGTATTATTTGAGTGATTCAAAATTCTTCTCTTTTATTCTCTGATACAGAATAGAATAACATTCTCTTTCACGTATAGCCGTTGGCTTGCATTAATTGCATCCTTAATTGCACATTCTCTTCTGGAGGAAAGTCCACAGAAATATTCCTTGAGAAATCCCTTGAAACATGGTCCAGAAATGAATGAAAAACGGCTAGGAAATCTCTGAATTAATTGCAGAATAACTCCTTAACTAATTTGAATTTGAATCTAGAAACATTCTTGAAGTTATCTGAAATCGTCGAACTGAGCTCTGCTATCGTCGAGCTGAGCTTAGCGATCTGGAAATATACAGCAGCAAAATATCGTCGATCTGAGCTCACAGATCGTCGAACTGAGGTCAGAGATAAAGATCCAAAGCAGAGTCAAAATCGTCGACCTGAGCTCACCGATCGTCGAACTGAGTTCGACGATATAATGAAGTTGAGCTCAGCAATCGTCGAATGGAGTTCGATGATCTGTCGAAGTTGAGCTAGACGATCGTCGATCGGAGTTCGACGAATTGTCGTGCTGAGCTCGACGATATGACTTAGTCTCCAAACAGAAAATCCTGGTCTTGAGGGCAGCTTCCAAACCTAGACTTCTAACCCTTAGACTCAATTCTAATTGACCTATTGAGCTATACAGGAGGTCAAGCACTGATTCCTAGAGACATAGTGATCCTGACCCAAATTAGTAATAGCGTGTTCCAACAAACTGTATTACAGTATTTTGAATGTGTTTTTTTTAAAACATAAATTAGTTTTTGTCACGGCTTGTAACTGTGTCAAATAGTTTTTTTAAAAAATGAGGAGTTCACTTTTAGCCAGGGTTTCATACCGTGGCTAATAGTTGGCTTATTTGCCACGACATTTTTTACCATGGCTAATACTATTTGCTACGGCCAATTCGTGGCTTAAAAGTTTTAGCCATGCCGACTTTAGCCACAGAGTTTTCCCGTGGCTAGACCGTGGCTAAAACTTTTTAGGCACAATTTTGGACTATTTGTCAGGGAAATTTGCCCTGGCCAAAAGTCTGTTTTTTAGTAGTGAGTCGTCAAGTTAAGTATCTCTGAACGACAAAGTTACTGTTAAGTCATGGTCCTCTGAATGGTGGTGTTACACGGGGGAGTCCGGTACACCAAAAATGTATCCTGAGTGTACGAGGCGTGTGGTCGTTGGGCCAACATCTATGGTGAATGGTGCTTAAACGCACTTTGTTCTTGTCATATATATATATATATATGTTGTGCCTTGTTTGCAGGGATGGAGCAATGCTACCCCGAGTAAGGGGTGGGATCGCTATAAATGGGTCAGTAAAATGCTGACCGTTGCTTTGTTTTCCATGTTTTGGTGGACCCTTTTGTGTAGGTGCTGGAGAGCTAATTGGAAAGTAGCGGGCTAAATCCCATTTGCTGCAACTGGCTGGCCCTTGAAGTCCCAAAGGCGAACTTTACTGTTTCGTGTTTAGCCGGCCTATGTGCCAATGTATGAAGTCACTTTTATTAACTGAAATAGTTGTATTAAGGCTATAGCCAAAACATATGTTGTAGTTTTGTATCATTCCTATTGTGTAGTGGACATTCTTATTGAGTATGGGTTCTTAAATTGTAAAATGCTTCCGCTAGAATGCTCTGTGGTAGGACGCATTTTCTACTTGAACTTGAGTTTGGCAAACAACATGTATTCGCCTTGTCTGCCCGTGGTATGTGGCGTCGGGCCCCAGCTGGACCTTCTGTCATATGCTATGTGACGGATGGGGGCGTTACAAAATTGGTATCAGAGCCCATTCTCGGTATTTTTTCTTGGAATTTGTCATCGAATTCTTTTAAGGGGTGGGGAGCACGTATATGTGTGCTATCGTTATAACAATATATAACAATAATGAACTCATGAATGTTCACTTAGGAATGAAAAAACACATGTTTGTGGAACTGGTATGTTCCTGTGATTGCTTTTGGAAATATTTGTAGTTGCTTATTTATGTGTTAAAGATTGCAGGCAACTAGAAGTGGTGCAGGGCAACAAGGACCCCAGCGCTCAGTGGAGAGTAGTGCACCAAATGAGGTGCCAACACATCCTCCTTCTGTGAAAAATATACGGTTGGTTGTTGAAGCCGTGTTCGCAATGATGAATGCGCAATCTGGAGGTCAGAGACGACCTACTATTCCTGAGATGGTTCAGGAACCGGTTGGCGTAGTGGAACATGTAGTGGTGAGACAAGTGGCCATTGAGCCAGTGGCCGCAAGGCGAGCAATGGAGAAACAATTGAAACACATGGTGAGTTTCAATCCCCCTGTGTTTATGGGTACTGGAACCCCTACACAAGTCGAAGACTAGCTCTCAAGGATAAAGAGATTCCTGACGGCAATTGAAACGGAAGAGTGACAACAAGTCACCGTGACTACCTTCTTGCTGGATGGTGAGGCAAGACTTTGTTGGGATGAGCTGGAGCTGAACCAGTTTGTTGGTTGACCGTTGAATGAGATCTCAGTGGAGGAGTTCTCAAGGTGTTTTCTAGCAAGGTATGTTCCATCGGCACAGCGGATTGCAATGGAGAACCAGTTTCAAAGGATAACTCAAGGTAAGAGGTTGGTGGATGACTACTTGCACGAGTTCGCGACATTGGGAAGATATGCAAGCATTATGTTTGCAGATGAGGAACAAAAAACAAATCGGTTCTATGATAGTCCGAGAGATGACTTGCGGTTGCTTCTTTCCGGACCGATGACTCAGGGTTTTCTTACCTTGGTCAATACGACCCTTCCCTTGAGCTGGACATGAAACATGTGCAGCGGAAGAATGACTTTGCAGGCAAAAAGACAGAGTTCAAAGTACCTGTGTTGGCAAAATATGGATTTTGGTGGTGGAAAAAGAAGCCTAAAACTTCTGCGCCGGCTCCTTCTTCTCATGCATCTGGAGAAACATCTGGGAGAGGTCCGCCCACATGTTATACATATGGAAAGGTGGGTCATTTTGCTTGAGACTGTTGGAGTGGCACTCCAAAAGGGGAGAAAAAGAGGGGTGCATCTTATGCTGAGAAGGGAAAGACAGTGGTAGAATCGACTACATCCTAAGCGCAACCCCGTGTCTATAATCTTGGCCAACAGGAGGCCATAAAACAAAGTGACGTCGTAATAGGTATGAGTTGAGTTAAGCTTCAATTTTTACTACTTTCCATACATAGTACCTTGTGCGTTACTTGTGTGTGTGATTGGTTTGCATTAGGCTTTGTCCTGATATTGGATTATCCGGCGAGAACACTATTTGATATTGGAGCTTCTTATACTTTTCTGTCAGAGGACTTTGTTGGGCGTATCAGAGTGTCTTCGATTACACCGACAGATCAAGTGAATGTGCTGCTTCCTAACGGGTGCTTGATGCGCGCGGATCTAGCCTGTTGTGTTGAGGTGCAGATAGGAAGTCAGGCTTTTGGTTTGGAAGCACCTGTGCTCCCAATATCTGAGTTTGATGTAAACTTTGGTATGGACTGGTTCTCGGAGCTGCGTTCTTATATAGATTTCAACTCTAAGGAAGTCACACTGGGGCAAAACACCGAACAAGAGACTAATTTTGCTGGTATGTGAGGCTTAAGCAAGACATTGATGTCTGCTATTCAAGTGGTCAGGGCAGTTCGGAAGGGTGCGGAATTGTTCTTCACGCTGTTGGAGGCAGTTGAGCCGAAGCCCTGTGTGAGTGATGTTCCAAATGTATAAGAGTACACTAATGTGTTTCCTAAGGATCTTTCGGGGTTACTGTTAACAACAAAGAAATCGTCGATCCTTCCCAAGGTAGCCAGCTCGCTAGTCGCGGCCTGCTCCAGGTTCTCCCAGTAGGTCGCGACGTCCAAGTATGGGCGGACAGGCTTCTCTGTCTGCTCAAGCCACATAGATTGGGCGGTCTCAGTGGTCTGACCGCCCAGGTCACGCAGCATTCCCGTGTTTGGCAGGGGGCACGGACTGCTTCCTCTGTCCGCCCCTACAGGCCGCGCTCTTTGATCAGCTAACCGCCCCAAGCTTCTCTCCATCCCAACAGGTGTCGACCAACTTTGGCAGACTAGGATACCTATCTTCCCAGACCGACAATAAGCCGTGTACTTTGTAGGAGTTAGTCTCCTTCAGTCAGCTCCTACAGGTCGCACATCAAGCAGACCAGACCGCCACATCATCAAAAGGCCTGCCTCAAGGCCTCCCACCATCAGCAGCACCGACTACCCTCTAGCTCGCCAAATAGCAAGAATGGCGACCTAACCCCAGGCCGCCAGCCAACAACACCTGGTTCCATTTCACCAGCATGCGCGACCTGCCAGATCGCCAAGCCCAGGCCGCCCAGCAGGGGAGACAAACTGTTCCATTCAACAGGCGGCGGACTTCAGCAGAAGAGGCGACCTACTTAGGCAATCCTCCAGGTCGCCCATGTCAGCTCATCCGCTCGCAAGTTTCACGAGCTCCATATCAGTCCGCCCAAGAGCCTGAACTTGTTATAGCTCTCCGCACATTATTCAGCACTATCCTTCCGCCACGGACTGGGCGGACTCGTCTTGCAGTCCAAACTTCCAGTCCGCCTACATTAATGAAACCCTATAGCTTCTCAGCAGTAGGCGCCCTGCTACTATTCCAGCGTCATAGGCGGACTGTCACAACCTGTATTTTCTCCATATTCAAAAATACGTCAGAGTAGAGAAAATGCGCGTCGTGATGCCACGCCAAGCAGAGGACAACTGCAGACGCTCAAGCTACTCGTCCTCACACTTACTTTATGTAAAAGATTTATGAAATTAAGTTAAAAACAATGCATAAAAGTTATTAGAGTTACTGACCATGTCCCTCGGTCGGGTGGATCACTAGTCCATAGGTGAGAAAATATATAAGTTTTATGTGGCGGAAAATACTGAATTAATTCATTTGTTAACCTATATGAGAATGAAGGTCTAGTATCTTAAAATGATGATGTGACTTCTATATTTAATATATATAGAGGACTTTTATAGCGCTTAAAAGTAGTAGATTTGGTAGTTAAAAATCATGTCATGCCGATACTCCAGAATGCAGTTTTGTATACTTTAAAATAACTAAATGCATCCTAACATAAATTCTTCCCAGAGAGCAGGTATAAATAGGTAAAAAGTAACAACAGTGAAAACAACAAGTAGTCTACCACAGAAAAAGGTCAAAGACTATGGACGTCAACAACTGAAACAAACCCATAGTAAAATCTGACAAGTCTGAACGAAGTCAACTACCTCAAAGCTCTGAGGTGGAAGCAAATGGCTGCAGCAACCGGCCGCACCAAAAGCACAACACGGTGAGCTAAACCTGCTACTGCTCAGATCCAGAGGCATTCAAAAGAAGAATAGCTCAAAATTAAGTTACAAATTGTGCAAATTAAACAGTAAAGACAGACCAAACAAATATCAAAGTGAAGGAAATTTGTAAAATGACTACAACAAAAGGGTCAGCATCAGAGTAAAAGTAAGCAAATAGTAAATCTAGCCGAGCAAGAATGGCTAATCACATCATCGGGACAGAACAAAGTACCAACATAAGAAGTTCAAACTTTCATCTTTCATTAATATTCATGTTATTCATCAATAAAAATGAGACTGATCAGCTCAACAATAAAGAGTACTGTGTCGTGGAAAAAGGTCCTAACGCGCACAGACCCAGCCAACAGGCACCATGCCGAGGGAGAAACCCCAATGCACACAGACCAAGCTAATGTAATGTGTCGGGGATGAAAGTCCACAATGCGCACAGACTCAACCATAAGGCACTACGCTGAGGGAAAAACCACAATACCACAGTCCATCTGTGTTTCTTTAGTTACAAGCAGAGTTCCTTTTTATTCATCACAGACTCACGGTCAACAAATAATGTGGACTGCATAAGGACATTTCAAGGTCAAGCAAAGTGAAGTTTAATAAAAAACAACGGAATGCACAAGGTCTTACAACGATCAAGATGACTCGATAGTTAAAACGGCACGATAACCAATTTGTTTACCAATTCTACGGAATAAAATTTTGGGGGTATGATTCTAGGGGAAACAAGTTGCAATTCAAGGAAAAGAGAAAAAAATTAAAATTTAAGGACTAGTTTCTATGTAATTAAAACATGTCAAACTCAACCAAATGTGGCAAAAATTTAGAATAAAGGATCAAGAGAGAGAGAGAAAGAACACTACTTGCCTCGATTTTACTGAAAAAAATCCTCTAAATCACCCCACGTCGCAGATCAGGGCAAAAGAAGACGGGAGGAGTTGAAATTTGAACAAAAATGGCCGAAATAGCGGTCAGGGTCAAAAAACCCTAACGAGAAAACTCAAGAAATGGGGAAAAATTTACCAGGATGTCGTAGCTCTCGATTAGAGCTTTCCAGATATATGATTGGTTGGAAATTTCGAGCACTGGAGCTCCGCCGGCGGCCACCGGAAGATTCACGAACTTAGAACTCTGCCGTCACTTTCGCTCTCTGGTTCGGGCAAGAGAAGAAGTTCTTTGCTATATAAGAGCGGGCGCACGGAAAACAAAAATAGAGGTTTAAGATTGCTTCAACTCGAAAAGTGCCCAACATGAAAGTTGTAGATCGCATCGAGACGAACAAGTTTTATGTTAACCATTGTTTTATACGACAAAGTTTTGACCCTGAAAAAGGCACCCGAACGAAAACTGTAACGGACTACTCGAGAAGGACTGTAGACCACTCGATAATGAGTTTAGGGGTGGGTACTCGAGAAGTAGAAAACAGGCTACTCGAGTACTAAAACTTAGTACTCGATAACAAGGAAGCAGAACTCGAGAGGCAGGAATGCTGTACTCGAGAGGCATGAATACAGTACTCGAGAGGCAGGAAAATTCACTTGAGAGGCAAGAAAATTCACTCGAGAAGGACTCGAGCAGAATGGTTAACACTCGAGCAAAATTTGCATAAATTACAATTTTTTTTGTAAATCTACCCTTTTGATCAAACTTTATGAATGAATAGTAAATGAAATTTTTGAATAGTACTTTAATTTTAAAATAATCATATTTATATACTTTTGAATAAGGAAAAACGAGATCAAAACGGAGGCCCAAATGCTTGTCGAATTAAACGAAATTCGCACCGTATGCAAACACTGACGCTACGAACACAACGACGATTACAGAACCAAAATCCGATGAGCCGTTCTTGAGATATAAATTTTCAAAGTCTACGGTTAACATAAATTCTACAAAACTTCGGAAATTCGTCGAGGCTCGAATATTGCTCAGATCGCGACGAAACTTGACGAGCATGTAAAAAATTAATTAATTTAATTTCCTAATGTGAAATTTTCCATTTTCGGCAAGGATTCACGAATTTGGGCGACTCGATCGAATGGACTCGAAAACGCACTAACGGCGATGCGCCGTCAACTCCACGCTAACGTAACGCCCCTTACGTCAATATGACGTCAGCAAGAGAATTAAATAATTGCCGGAAAATCAGGGGTGTTACAGTCACCCCTCCAAAAAGGAAGTTTTGCCACGAAGCTTGGAACACGATACGAAACAAGAGGGTATGTGGAGAGACACGATAGAAGAATTCATTAAACAAGAATACTAACCGCGGAAGACTGGGAGAACAGCTGAGGATGAGATTCTCTCATTGCAGATTCCATTTCCCAAGTTGCTCCTCTAGCATCTTAATTTCTCCAGAGAACCTTCACCTTCAGAATTGTTTTCTTTCTTCGCACACGATCTTGCATCTCTAGAATACAGACCGGCTATTCAACATACGGGAGATTAGGCTGCAACTTGGGCACGGAGTAAAGGACATGCCGATCACTACGAACACACTTTATCAACTTGCTTACGTGGAATACGGCGTGAACACCAGGGAAAGAGTTAGGCAATTCCAATCTATAGGCAGAAACTCCGATGTGCTCCAGAATATGAAAAGGTCCCACATACCTGGGATCTAGCTTATGGTTCCTTCCAAATCTCATAACACCTGGCATCGGAGAGACCTTCAGAAATACCATATACCCAACTACAAATTCCAGATCAACTCTGCGCTGATTTGCATACTTCTCATATCGCTCCTGAGCTAACCTCAGCTTTTCACGAATATGCCTAACTAAAATTCTTATATCCTCCAGCGCTTCCGGACCGAGAAAAGGCTTCTCACCAACTTCTGCCCAAAATAGGGGAGTTCGATAACGCCTTCCATATAAAGCTTCAAAGGGCGCCATCTATAAACTCTCCTGATAACTGTCATTGTAGGTGAACTCCATCATTCTGAGGCATTTATCCCAAGCCCCACCATGGTCTAGAATATAACATCTAATCATATCCTCCAAGATCTAATTCACTCTCTCCATCTGACCATTTGTCTGAGGATGATAGGCAATAGAATACCTAAGGTCAGTACCTAGAGCTCCTTGTAAGCTTTGCCAGAAACGAGATATGAACTGAGAATCTCGGTCTGACACAATAATCATAGGTACACCATGCAGTCTGATAACTTCATCCAGATAAAGCTCAGCTATCGTTTCCATGGAATAATCAATCTTGAAAGGCACAAAGTGGGCTCACTTGTTTAGTCTGTCCACGATAACCAACACTGCATCATGCCCTTGGGGGGGATCTCGACAACCCAGTAATGAAATCCATGGATAAACTCTCTCATTTCCAACTTGGTATATCAAAAGGCGTTAACATACCACTTGGCCTTCTGTGATCTGCTTTGACATGCTGGCAGGTATAACATTCAGATACAAATCTTGCAATGTCGTTCTTCATATCTTACCATAAACAAACTGCTTCAAATCTCTGTATATTTTCGTGGAACCAGGATGATAAGCAACACTGGAACCATGCGCTTCACTGCATATTCTTGATCGGATGTCCCCAACAGCGGGAATACAATATCTGTTGCGGTACTTAAGGATACCAACGTCATCAATTGAAAAGTCAGGTAATTCCCCTTTCTTAATCCTACAGCGGAGGTGCTACAAGTTGGGATCGTCTTTCTAATGTAGCCTAGTGAGAGTAATCCACGAAGGCTCTTTCACCTCTAAGCTACTCGGCAAAGCACTATTCCCTACGGTTATGTCCATGAGCAAAACCTCTTCAACAAGGGATTGCACCGAGAGGTTAAAGATATGTGCGGGCTTCCGGCTCAACGCATCTGCTACTACATTAGCTTTGCCGGGATAATAAAGGATATCGACTTCGTAGTCCACAATATACTCTATCCATCTACACTGGTGCAAATTCAACTCCTTCTAAGAGAAGACATATTTCAAACTTTTGTGGTCCGTATAAATTTTGCACGACACTCCATACAGAAGATGTATCCACAACTTCAAAGCATAAATGACTGCAGCAAATTCTAGGTCATGCGTAGGGTAATTCTTTTCATGCACCTTCAATTGTCTCTATCCATACGCAATCACTTTACCGTACTACATCAACACGCAACTGAGTCCAACTCGTGAGGCGTCCACATAAACAACGTACTCTACTCCTTCCACCGACAAAGCCAACACTGGAGCAGAACACAATCTCCTCTTGAGCTCTTGAAAAGCTTCCTCACAGGCATCACTCCAAACAAAAGTTGCGCACTTTTGAATAAGCCTAGTCAACGACACAGAGAGCACAGAGAATCCTTCCACAAATCTTCTGTAGTAACCTGCCAACCCTAAGATGCTCCTTGTCTCCTTATGTGATGTAGGTCTCTTGCAATCCAATACTGCGACTATCTTCGCGGGGTCCACTGAGATACCATCCTTGCGTACAATGTGTCCAAGGAATGACACCTGAGACAAACAGAACTCGCACTTGCAAAGCTTCACATACAACCTGTGCTCCCTCAGAGTAGACATGACCAAGCGCAACTACAAGGCATGCTCATCTGCATTTCTGGAATATACCAGGACATCGTCAATGAATACAACCACGAACATATCCACAAAATCCTTGAACACCTTATTCATCATGTCCATAAAGGCTGACAGTGCGGTCGTTATTCCAAATGACATTACCAGAAATTCAAAGTGACCATAGCGAGAACGAAAAGCAGTTCGCGGAATGTCTGACTCCCAGATTCTTAACTGATGGTAACCTGAACGGAGGTCAATCTTTGAGAACACGAGGATACCTCGCAACTGATCGAACAAGTCATCGATCCTAGGCAATAGATATCTGTTCTTAATGGTGACCTTGTTTAGCTCTCGATAGTCAATGCATAGCCTCATTGTGCCATCCTTTTTCTTCACGAAGAGAACTGGTGCACCCTAGGGGGAAGAACTGGGTCTAATAAAACCGCACTGCAATAACTCATCCAGTTGAGTACGTAGCTCCTCTAACTCACGCGGCATCATGCAGTACGGTGCCTTTACAATACGGCGAGTGCCTGGCTCAAGGCCTATAACAAACTCTACCTCTCTCTCATGAGGAAGTCCAGGAAGACTAACATGATAGACATTCAGAAACTCACGCACCATAGAAACGTCCTCAATCCGAGGCTCAACCAGTGCAGCTCCTAGAACAGAAACGGAGACAAGAAAAAAATCACAGTAAGACTGTAGAAATTTGCGAGCACGTACCACAGAAATGATTGGAGATTCCAAACACGACAAACCATACACACTCATGGGCTGGCCATTGTAACCTTTAAAGTCCAAGCACTTGTACTTGCACTGAATGACGGAATCATAGCTGGAGAGCCAGTCCATGCCCAAAATCACGTCAAAGTCTATCAAATCTAGCACGTTCAGGTCCGCAAAGGCTAGAAAACCACCTAGGAAGTTGAGGCATTTTTGGATACCCTGACTTGACCTCACCAACTCTCCTGAAGGAAATTTGATGTTTATGGAGGTATCTAACTGGTCGAGAGCCCAGCGATATCGGTCTACAAAACTCCTTGCCACAAAGGAGTGAGTAGCACCCGAATCGAACAAAACCCGCGCTTACTTATTCTTCACCTTAAATTCACCTAAACACAGCGCGCACAACTAAAATGCGAAAACTATAAATCTACAAAAAGAGATTACTAGCTGAGTTAGAGACTAACCTGAGATCACTTGAGTCGAAGATTGGGCTTCTTCCTTGGTCAGCACATTCAACTTTCCTTTTCCCCTGTCCATGAGAGGTAGGGGCGGCGGTAAAGTCTGCAACGGAACTGCATGTAGCGCATGCTGTCTCTACGGGCAATTAGCCTTCATGTGCCCTTTCTAGCCGTAGAGAAAACAAGCTCCAGCCTTCTTGCGATAACGGGCCACATCATGCCTGCTCCTCTGGCAATAAGAACAGACGGGACATCCCTTTGGAGCATCCTAGATCATGTGTACCTGAGACAGATTCTGCGCATCTAGTCTCTTAAAGCACTTCTCAAAAGGGTGTCCTGGCTTACCACAGAAGCTACATGCTTCCGTTCTATCCTTCTTCGCTGCATGGCCAGATGACATAGCACTTCCTACATCGTCAGATTTCCTCTTGTCCATCTTTACACGTAATCCCTGATTCTTCACATTTTCTATCACCTCAACCTTTAAGGCAGCTTCGATTACTTCTGCAAAGGTCTCAGACTTGTACGCGCTAGCCAACTACTGGATGTTATACCTCAGACCACCCAAGAAACGCTTTACTCCGCCTTCTTCGGATGCTACCAGATCTGGGGTGAAACGACTGAGCTTGCTAAACTCGACCTCGTACTCACTAACAGCGAGTTGCCTCTACTTCAAGTGTAAAAAGTTGTTCATTAGATGGTCTTGCTCGACCGATGGTAAAAACTTCTTTAGTAACATACTCTTGAATGATTCCCATGAGCACCCATCAGAAAGATACTCTTTTTCTCTAATCCACTAACTCTTCGCAAGACCCTTAAGTTGATATGCCGCAATCATCACCTTCTGATCGGAGGAAATACCAGAATAAGAAAACATTTCTTCCATGCCAATGATCCAGTCATCCAATACTATGAAGTCTGCTCTACCATCATACGAAGGAGGTCCTAGTCACCGAAAGTGAGAAACGAAATTCATCTCAGGCGGCAATGCAACTGGGGGAACTAGAGCAGCAGGGGGAGCAGGAACAGTTTGTCCCACAACAGGGTCTTGAGCTCTAGTCTGCTGCCGGGCAACGACAACCAACAACGATTGTATCTGAGATTGCATGTCCACCATCTGCCTTGTTAGGGCATCATTACTTTGTCGCAGCCCTTCGATCACTGCCTCACTTTGGGCACTAGAAGACTCGCCCTCCGAGTGGGGAGTCGACCTCGTCGTAATGCTTTTAGGCGGCATTTCTACAGAACAAACGGATACCTAGTCAAACCTTGCCTAAGGTATCACAAACTAGGAAGATATTCCCCTAGCAAACTATTTCGGGTACATATTTTACCGATACGAACAAATGATTTATCAAGGACCTAGCTTACGACACCGAAGCTAGAAAACTCGGATACCCTAACTCAGATCAGATCCGAAAAGAACATATATTTGCTCTTGTTGTTACCTTGCTCTGGGAAATCATAAAATGATGTTATGCTTCTAACTTGTGCCTATAATATGAATGCATGAATGTTTAAATTTCATCTCATCATGGGTGTACATATGTCATCATACAGATCTTAACTTGGCACGTGTGCTTATGCAATGGTACGTTATGTATGCGGTGCTATGCATTCTAAAAAGGCCTTAGTGCATGTTATGAGCGGCGTACACATAAAATGTTATGCATCCCATACTACATAATAATGTATGTAACGAGGAAACATAAACGTGCTAATGGGCATCCATGTGATGATGGTTATGCATCCCATACTACATAACCGTCACATGTTGCAACTTATGGTGGATCCATATACAAACACATAATATGCATTCCATACTACATAATATGCCTCGTATACTTCTTATTATGCCATAAGTGTAGTGTTCATGCTTCCATCAAGATCTACTGATGACATATCGGTGTGTGTATGCAATGATATGATTAGAGTTTTGCTTATTGGAAAGTTATTCGACTGGCTTGCCAAACTAACCAACCCTCTTGCAAAACCTGGCTCTGATACCAACTATCACAACCTGCATTTTCTACATATTCAAAAATACGTCAGAGTAGAGAAAATGTGCGTCGTAATGCCACGTCATGCAGGGGACAACTGTAAATGCTCAGGCTGCTCGTCCTCACACTTACTTCCTGTAAAAGATTTATGAAATTAAGTTAAAAATAATACATATAAGTTATTAGAGTTACTGACCGTGTCCCTCGGTCGGGTGGATCACTAGTCCCGAGGTGAGAAAATATATAAGTTTTACGCGGCGAAAAATACTGAGTTGATTCATTTGTTAACCTATATGAGAATGAAGGTATAGTATCTTAAAATGATGTTGTGACTTCAACATTTAATATATATAGAGGACTTCTATAATGCTTAAAAGTAGTATATTTGACAGTTAAAAATCATGGCATGTCGATACTCTAGAATGCAGTTTTGTGTACTTTAAAATAATTAAATGCATCCTAACACAAATCCTTCCGAGAGAGCAAGTATAAATAGGTAAAAAGTAACAACAGTAAAAACAGCAAGAAGCATACCACAGAAAAAGGTCAAAGACTATGGGCGTCAACAATTGACACGAACCCATAGTAAAATCTTACAAGTCTGAACAAAGTCAACTACCTCAAAGCTCTGAGGTGGAAGCAAACGGCCGCAGCAACCCGCAACACTAGAAGCACAACACGGTCAGCTAAACCTGCTACTGCTCAGATCCTGAGGCATTCAAAAGAAGAACACCTCAGAACAAAGTTACAAATGATGCAAAGAGTAAAGACAGACCAAACAAACCTAAAAGTGAAGGAAATTTGAAAAACGACTGCAACAAAAGGGTCAGCAGTAGAGTAAAAGTAAGCAAACAGTAAATCTAGACGACTAAGAATGGCTAATCACATCATCGGGATAGAACAAATTACCAACATCAGAAGTTCAAACTTTCATCTTTCATTAATATTCCTGTTATTCGTAAATAAAAATGAGACTGTACAGCTCAACAATAAAGAGTACTGTGCCGAGGAAAAAGGTCCACAACGAGCACAAACCCAGCCAACAGGCACCATGCCGAGGGAGAAACCCCAACGCGCATGGACCTAGCTAAGGTAATGTGCCAGTGATGTAAGTCCACAACGCGCACAGACTCAACCATAAGGCACTATGCCAAGGGAGAAACCCCAACGCGCACAGTCCATCTGTGTTTCTTCAGTTACAAGCAGAGTTCCTTTTTTATTCATCACAGACTCAAGGTCAACAGATAATGTGGACTGCATAAGGACATTTCAAGGTCAAACAAAGTGAAGTTTAATCAAAAACACGGAACGCACAAGATTTTACAACGATCAAGATGACTCGATAGTTAAAACGACACGATAATCAATTTGTTTACCAATTCTACGGAATAAAATTTTGGGGTATTGTTCTAGGGGGGACAAGTTGCAATTCAAGAAAAAGAGAAAAAAATTAGAATTTAAGGACAATTTTCTATGTAATTGAATCATGACAAACTTAACCAAATGTGACAAAAATTTAGAATAAAGGAGCAAGAGGGAGATCAAAAATACCACTTGCCTCGGTTTTACCGAAAAAATTCCTCTGAATCACCCCACGTCGCAGATCGGGGCAAAAGAAGACGGGAAGAGTCGAAATCTGATCAAAAATGGCCGAAATAAAGGATAAGGGTCGAAAAACCCTAACGAGAAAACACAAGAAATGAGGAAAAATTTACCACGATGGCATAGCTGTCGACGAGAGCTTTCCAAATCTATGATCGGTTCGAAATTTCGAGCACCGGAACTCCGACGGCGGCCAACGAAAGATTCACGAACATAGAACTCTGCCGTCATTATCGCTCTCTGGCTCGGCCAAGAGAAGAAGAAGTTATTTTCTATATATAACTTTAAGTATATGAATATATATATATATATATATATATATATATATATATATATATATATATATATATATATATATATATATATATATATAAATTCTTTTATCTAAACGGGAATGAGGCAGATTCTATAAGAGCGGGCGCACGAAAAATGAAAATAGCAATTTAACATAGCTTTAACTCGTAAAGTGCCCAACATGAAAGTTGTAGATCGTGTCGAGACGAACAAATTTCATGAAACCATTATTTTATGCGACACCGTTTTGACCCTCAAAAAGGCACTCAAACGCAAACTGTAACAGACTACTTGAGAAGGACTGCAGACTACTCGAGAACGAGTTTAGGGGTACTCGAGAAGTAGAAAACAGGCAACTCAAGTACTAAAATTTAGTACTCGAGAATAAGGAAGCGGAACTCGAGAGGCAGGAATTCAGTACTCGAGAGGCATGAATGCAGTACTCGAGAGGCAGGAAAATTCACTCGAGAGGCAGGAAAATTCAGTCGAGAAGGACTCGAGCAGAATGGTTAACACTCGAGTAAAATTTGCATAAATAACATTTTTTTTGCAAATCTACCCTTTTGATCAAACTTTATGAATGAATAGTAAATGACATTTTTGAATACTACTTTAATATTAAAATAATCATATTTATATACTTTTGAATAAGGAAAAACGAGATCAAAACGACGCCCAAACGCTCGCCGTATTAAACGAAATTTACACCGTAGGTGAACACTGGCGCTACGAACACAACGGCGAAGACGGAACCAAAATCTGATGAGTCGTTCTTGAGATATAAATTTTCAAAGCTACGACGAACATAAATTCTACAAAACATCGAAAATTCACCGAGGCTTGAATATCGCTCGGATCGCGACGAAACTTGACGAGCATGTTAAAAATTAATTAATTTAATTTCCTAATGTGAAATTTTCCATTTTCGGCAAGGATTCACAAATTTGGCCGACTCGATCGAATAGACGCGAAAACGCACTAATGGCGACGCGCCGTCAACTCCACGCTAACGTAACGCCCCTTATGTCATTATGGCGTCAACAAGAGGATTAAATAATTGCCGTAAAATCAGGGGCGTTATACAGACTCATTGCACAGTCCGTCACTCAGCTTCCAGCACCCACTTCCCAGCAGCGGGCGAGTAATCACTCAGCCAACACAATCATGGCACGGGCTCACTCAACACAGCAGGGGCGAACTCTTCCCAGTCCGCCAAGTAGCAGGACCAGCTCCAGAAGCAAGTCCCAGACCGCGGGGCCTGGCAATGACTCAGCGGGCTCCGTTCTCTACTCGCACAAGTTACCGACTCACCGAGGGTGACATTACCGAAAGCCGTTACCTCCTCAGACCTATAAATAGACCCCCATACCTCTTGTTCTAGGTGGACATCCCCTCACGCTCGAGGATAGTCAACGACAAGCTCAAGCCATCAACCCCGACAGACTCCCTTTCTTAGTCTGCACCCTCTCTTCACCTAACCGCGCGGCCTGCCGACCTGAATCCTCAGTCCGCGCAACCTCCTTTCTGGCACTTTCTTTCCTTAGCCGCTAGATTCCCCCAATGTACCTTTATTTGCTTTCCATGTAAAGGTGTAACTCATGCTGTAATACTCAACATTAATCAAAGGAAATCACGTCGCAAGAGTGGAATTTCATCCGGGGCGGGAGAATTCTGCTGTTGTCGTTGCTAGTGGCCCCTTTCTTCTCCTTAGCTCAACTCTCTCGGCACCAACCTGCAAGCACAACCGTCAAGGTAACTGTCTGCTCGACAGCTCCTGATCAACCTTCCCTACCATCTCCACACTCTGATCAACAACCTTCTCTCCTCTATCCCCGCAACTCTTGAACAAACGTTTGCTCCACTCTCAAGCACTCAGAAGCTTTCGCCTCTCCTCTATCCCCGCAACCGTCAACCTCTTCACCTGATCACCTTGCATGTGAGACCGAATACACCCTGTTAGCTGCTGGTGCCCGCGACAACAACTCTCTACTCTCCCCCCATCTATTTTCGCACATCAACTGTTCACACACGTCCTTCAGATTCGAACAGATGGTGAACACTGACTGTTAGCCATGTCAGATCATTGTTCAGCCGAGAACCTTGTATAATCAAGTCCTAGTGATGATCCTCTATGGGAGGCATTGGAGCAATCGTGCCATGAAAATGCTCAATAATTTCAAGCAATCAACCAAATTCTTGATACAATCACACAACAATTAGGCACACAATCTACAACAGCTCCAGTTACTCCAGCTGCTCCGGTCAATCCAACACCAACATTGGAGAATCAACAATCTTATCCTCCAGCTTACCCGCTAGTCTATCCTCCTCCTTACACACCAACCTTTCCGCAAGGTCGTGCAGCCCATTTGCGACCTCAGAATGATGAGTTTGTAGCTCATCAAAACCTCTTCCGGGAAGCAGCCCGGGGAAGTCCAGCGAGATTTCTAAACTTTCAGGGAAGTCATCCTTACTCATCAGATCCTGTCTTTGCTCCTCCTGCAATAGCTTTTCCTTTCTATCCTCCTCCTGCTCCTTTTACAGCTGCAACTTATTCTCCTTTATATCCTTATGTTGTAGGAGAACATGAAGAGCCGTCACCATTTTCAGAGAATGTTTGGCATGAACCAACTCCAGCTAACTTCAGAGAGCCACGGTTACCAATCTACACTGGATAGACTGATCCAGTGAAGCAACTTCAAGCTTTCGAATCAACCTTTGTTCTCAAGACTCTCTCAGATGCTACTAAGTGCAAGCTCCTTGTCACAACAATTAATGGAAAAGTGAGGGATTGGTTCTATGGCTTGCGCCCTCAATCCATCACTTCTTTTTCTTATCTACGAAGGGAGTTCTTGCTTAGGTTCTCTACTTCAACAAAGTGAAAGGGCGGACTAGAACCCCACTTTGAGATCAGGAAACATCAGAATGAGACTTGGTCTTAGTTAGTAGAGTGATTTCAAAGAGAAATCTTGGACATTAAGATCGTTGATCAAGAAATGTACCGCGTGGCTGTAAGAGCCCGTTTGTTTTTGCAACATCCACCGGGGTCTTAGGCCCAGAACCGCCGTTTTTGCGGTCACACCATCCACCGGGATGGTCGACACCACTAAACACCGATCCTATCGGCCATCTCAATCACCATCGACAGAATGTATAACGAATGAAAGTGTAAGAATCCAAGTCCACAATAGTATAAAGGAGGAAATCATGCGATAAATCAAGTCAACACCAGAAGAAAGTCTAAGTACCAACGCCAGAAAGTAAATATGGGCTTAAGTCTAGTACATGATAACCTCACTAAAATGAGTGTTGTGGTCTAACCAAGACTCCAAATTGAGTGAAATCAATTTTACAATACAATAGACATCAAGGGCTACATTTCCTATGTTGACCACTTTTTCTGTAGATGGGTCTAAGTATTTTTAAAAATTAATTTTATACACTGTAATTATAATCACAGAAAAAACAATAAATATAATAAAAAATTTTGCACGAATCTTGAAGCAGCATCCAAGGGCTGCTGCTCATCTTCATGCTCCAACCAAGGGACGGGATTAGCCCAACGTGGACCTCATTCCATGACATTTTCGGCCACTCCGACCACCTCCCTGGCCGGCCACCACCACCTCCACCTTCATTGAGGTGGTGGCTATCGCCGAGCGGCGGCACGGCGGCCGGAGGGGCGGTTTCTGGCGAACTCACCACCTCCATTTTCCATGGAATTTCAAGGAATTTTTCTCTCCGATCCAGCTCGTTTGAGCCCGACTTCTCAACCTAAACAAGTCTAGATCAAGCACGTATAGAGAGGAGAAGGATTGGACCTCATTTGGGGCATTCCCTTGCTCTAATCGCCGGCCGTCATTTCCCCTCCTCCAAGCTTTGGGTGCCATCCAATTTCTTGCAAGGAGACCTCCAAACTCTTGGGAAATGGGGGGGGGGGGGGGGTGGTTTCACTGCTCCGAGGATTGTGAAGGTGATGGGGGGGTTAATTGGGGGTGGTAGTGGTTTTAACCCCATATGCCATTAACGACCTCTTCACCTCCCCTCCCATGGCCGACCCTATGCATCCCCCCTGCCCTAATTGCCCCTAGAAATGGATGGAATCTTCTCAAATTCATCAGAGAAGATGAATGAGAGTGTAAGGGAGGTATGCTAAGGGGTGTGTCACCTTAATGGCCATGAATGACCACTTTCTCTCTCCTCAAAATTGGGGAAAACCCCCATTTCTCTCTCCTAATCACCATGGCCGAATTTCCACTCCCTCCCATGTTTAATATCAGCCTACTAGGCTGGTTGACCACTCAAATTGGGGCTAGCCCAAAGGGATTGGGCTAGGTCCAAGTAATATGACCTAATTTGGCCTAGTTTCATTTTTGGTCAAACTGGGCCCTAGGTTTGACCAAACCATGAAAGTTTTGTGCCATTGGGTCCCCTATGAGGTTATGACCATAGTGGTGTGATCAATCTGAAGTTGTGGTGGTCAATAGGGGTGTTTAATGGAAAATCACCATTTTGACCTAATAGGGGCATTTTGGTCATTTTGCCCTGTGGTGACCCTAGGATGGGGATTTTTGGTATACTAGGTCTCTTATGATGTTTTTGACCTAGAAGTGAAGTCAATTTCATATGTTGATGGTCAGTTAGGTCAATTGATGGGGGATTGACCATTTTGCCCTAATTAGGGTTATGGTTGACTTTGGTCGACTTGGCCTGTTTGACTGGCCCCAATGGGTCCTGAATGTCCCCCTGGGCTCCTAGATGGCCTAGGGGTGTTGTGGTGGGGTTACGGAGCCAAGTTAAAGTCCTTAAGTCAAACCCTAGGCTGAATATTTGGAAATTACTATTTGCAGACCAAGGTGCTGCAATCCCTATTTTTGGTCTGTGTCAAGGAGGTTCCTAAGCCACCAAGGCCTTGTCATGACCTAGTCATGACAAATTCACCTGTGGGTCTAGTTGTTTGGGGGATGTTACAAATCCCAACACATAATAAAAAAAATTTCGTCCCCGAAATTCAGGTTAGGCCTGCGTGGTTTCTACCAAAGTAATAATTTGTAACATTCCAAAATATAGATTAGAGTTTACCTGAGGCGAAGAGCTCCGGGTATCTTTGATGCATTAAGTCCTACGGCTCCCAGGTGTGCTCCTCCTGGCCATGATTTATCCACAGAACCTTGACCAGTGGGACCTTTTTGCAGCGCAAGGCCCACATACCCGTATCATCAATCCGGACCGGCTCCATGTGCACTTACCGATCAGATGCTACCGGCCCATCTGTGGTGTCTATCTGCTGCTCTGGCCGTAATAGGGACCTCCTGAGTGAGGAGACATGGAAGATGTCATGTAGGCCCTCCAGCTCTGGTGGCAGTTCCAGCCTGTATGCCAAGGTACCGATCCGCTCCAGGATCTTATAGGGACCCATGTACCTCGGGCCGAGCTTCTTCCTCCGTCCACGAACTCGAGAGACTCAATGCATCAGCCGTATCTTCAAAAACACTTTATCTCCTACCTGAAACTCCACCTAACGATATCGTGCGTCATAATATTTGGCATGTCTGCTCTGCGCCTCTAACATCCGATCTCCTATCAGTCTCACCTAGGCCTCGGTGTCCTCCACAAATTCCAAGCCCAGGACCTTCGGATCCTCATCCTGTATCCATGACAGGGGAGTCCCGCACCACCGTCCATATAGAGCCTCGTAGGGGGCCATACCTATCCTAGCCTGATGACTGTTGTTGTATGAGAACTCTACCAGTGGCAGCATCTTATACCATGGCTCTCCTCGGTCTAGAATGCGCAGGCGCAGCAGGTCTTCCAATGTCCGATTTGTGCACTCTGTCTTCCCATCCGTCTGAGGTTGGAAGGCTGTGCTAAAAGACATTCAGGTGCCCAAGTATGCCTGAACTGACCGCCACTCCCTGGATGTAAACCTCCCATCACGATCTGACACTATCATCCTGGGCACGCCATGATAACGAATGAACTGCTCCACAAACTTCCGCACCAGTACTCCCACTGAATCATCCTTCCTGATCGGTATAAATCGATCCACCTTCGTCAACCGATCAACGATCACCCAGATCGAGTCATTCCCTGTTCGAGACCGAGGAAGCCCATATATGAAGTCCATGCCTACATCATCAAACTTCCACTCCGGCATCGGGAGTGGCTGCAACAATCCTGCGGGGTTCCTACACTCCGCCTTCACTAGCTAACATATCTCATAATGGGTCATGAAGTAAGTGACATCCTTCTTCATGCCCGGCCAGAACATAGTCTTCTTCAAATCAGCCGTCATCTTTGTGATCCACGGGTGCACAGAGTACCGGCTGCAGTGCGCCTCCATCATAATACCCTCCAGGATCTGGCCTCCCTCTAGTATATACACCCGTCCTCTGAAGCACACCAGGCCGTCCCTCAGTGTGTAATCTCCTGCAGTGCCTGCCTCCAGGGATTGGAAGATGGGCTCTAACTTGGAATCCTGCCTCTGTCCTTCTCTGACTCGGTCTCTGATGTCATCGGTGATGCCCATCGCGGCCAAGTACTCCTCATAGAGATCAGGGTCGTCAGACGACACCAGAGTAATGTGCATGTCCTCTAGTCTCTGCAGCAGCTCCATAGACATCAGTTGAGGCTCTGTTCCCGCTGTGGCGGCTCCCCTACTAAGTGCATCCGCTACCACCTTCGCCTTCCCCAGGTGGTAGTGCATCTCGTACTGATAGTCAGATAGAAACTCCACCCACCGCCTCTGCCTGATGTTCAGTTCCTTCTGCGTGTCCACGTACTTAATGTTCTTATGATCTGAGTATATATCACAGTGGACTCTGTAGAGGTAGTGTCGCCTTATCTTCAATACGAATACAACTTCTCCCATCTCTAGGTCGTGCACTAGATAGTTCTTCTCATGGGTATTCAGCTAGCGGGACGCATATGCTATGATGTGTCTGTTCTGCATCAGCACCGCTCCCATTCCCTGATATGATGCGTCGGTATACACCTGGAATCCTTCCTTCCCAAAAGGAAGGGCCAGAATAGGGACTGAGATGAGTCGGTTCTTCAACTCCTGGAAGGCTGCCTCACACTGTGGTGTCCATACAAAGGGCACGTCCTTCTTCGTCAACGAAGTGAGTGGAAGGGCGATCCGAGAAAACCCCTCCATAAAATTCCGGTAATAACCGGCAAGCCCCAAGAAACTCCGCACGTCCGTGGCCATCTTTAGTGGTGGTCAATCCCTGACTGCATGTACCTTTGCAGGGTCAACTGCTAACCCGCTGATAATGTGGCCCAAGAAAGCCACCTCCTTCAACCAGAACTGACACTTGCTGAACTTCGCATAGAGGCGATGCTCCCGCAATCTCTCCAAAGTCAGTGCCAGGTGTCGTGCATGGTCCTCCTCCGTCCTAGAGTAGATAAGGATGTCGTCTATGAATACTATGACAAACACATATAAATAAGTCTCGAAGACCCGGTTCATGAGGCTCATAAACGCTGATGTATCATTCGTGAGCCCGAAGGGCATCACGGTGAACTCATACAGGCCATATTTGCTACTGAAGGCTGTCTTCGGGATATCTTCCTCCTGGATCCACAGCTGGTAGTACCCTGACCTCAAGTCCAGCTTAGAGAAAAAATGGGATCCCTCCAGCTGATCGAACAACTCATCTATCCTTGGGAGCGGGTAGGTATTCCGGACGGTCAGCCTGTTCAGTGCTCGATAGTCAATGCATAGTAGAAGTGTCCCATCCTTGTTCTTCACGAATAGGACCGGAGCTCCCCATGGCGAGGAACTTGGTCTGACGAATCCTGCTTCCACCAGCTCCTACAACTATCTCCGAAATTCTGCCATCTCCCTTAGGGCCATCCGATAAGGGGCCTTGGATACCGTCTTAGCCCCTGGAACTAACTGAATCTAAAAGTCCTCCCTATATAGAGGCAGTCTTGGCAGCTTCTCTGGAAATACATCGGCATAGTCACAGACCACCGGAATGTTAACAATCAGGTCCTTCTCCTCAGTCATCTCGAACAACACCTGATATACCTCGTCTCCCTGTAGGTGGGCCTTGACGGCCTGAATAGATGAAAGGAGGCGGTGGGAAACCGGAGTAGTACCTTCGAATATCGCATAAGTATCGCTGTATCTCAGCACGACCCTCCTCGCCGGGTAGTCAATCTGGGCATGGTTCCAGACCAGCCATGTCATGCCCAAGATAAGGTCAAAGTCCAACATTCTCAGGATCGTCGTCGGGGACTCGAGTGTCAACCCATCTATGGTAACCTTCAGGAGGCACTTCTCTGTGGACTGGATCTACATCCCATTGGGGAGACGCACCCTTCTACAATCTCCCGTATAATATCGAATCTGTCCCAGATCCTTGATGAAATCCTCTGACACAAAGTAGTGTGATGCCCCCGTGTCGAACAGGGTATGGGCAGGTGTAACACCCCCATCTGTCGCATGACATATAACAGAAGGTCCAGCTGGAACCTGACGCCATATACCACAAACAGTCGGAAGGGTTACATAAGAATATCCAAACATTCCAATTAAGACTACTCGTCCTACACAGAGCATTCTAGCAGAAGCTTTTAAAAGTAGAAAGGACCCAAACTTGTACCCAAATTACATGAATGTCCACAATCACTACCACTGGAATGAAATAATAATACACTAAAAGAAACTTTCCCTTATGGCCTTACAGAGGTTCACTTAATAAAAATAATGTTTTCATACATTGGCTCGCAGGCCGGCCACACATGACAAAGGTAAAGTACAACTATTCGCTTTGCCTTCTAGGGCTAGCACAGCAACATGGGCTCCAGCCCGCTATTTGGTACTCGGCTCCGCAGCACCTGCAAGCACATTCCACTGCACGATGGCAAACAAAACAACGGTCAGCCAAAAGCCGACCAAATTATAACGACCCCGCCCCTTACTCGGCATGGCGGTGCTCTTTCCCTGCATATCATTAGTCCAGTAAAATAATAAAGCGCAATTATACTACGCCACAGGTGTAGGCTCGCACGGCCAAACACCCCGTGCACTCAGGGCACATTAACGGTGAATCATGACACTTCAGCGTCTTCACCACCATCCCAAAGATGACAACCATGTGAGCATTTTAGCCTTTCTGACCACCATCTAAGGCTCCCGACTATGCCAACGGCCAGTCCCCTTTTCGGGTCTCTCGCACCGAACCACATAGCCTAGGTCCAATTCCACTTGCCCGTTGCTCACACCACGTAGTCACTTTAAGACGTACGCACGAGCCAAGCTTCTCTCGGATCCCAAAACTTTTCCAAACAATCACATAACCCAGTTATGTTCAAGGCCGGTTCCCTGACCGCCAAGTTAGCAGAACATGTTTCCGCTCAGTTTTCCGGGTGCGCCTTGGAGTTAATCCCCAAGGATCCCTGCTGCAATCTACCGCGTAAAAACCAGAAAAACCCAAAGCATGGAGTCTTCTCCGGCAAAACATATCAAATGCAACATCACCGATCCAGACAATACACGTCCGGGTAGGCTTCACACACAATGCCTATGCCCGTACTTCGATTCCGGACTCTATATGCAACACAAGGGGGACTATTCACATCAACCCCAAGGAACACCACACACTCACCGCATACTCGCGGGAGCGGGATTCCCTATGCAGAAAGGAAGAGAGATTCACATGCTCAAGTAGAGAATCATTACCATTGTAGTCCACTTTGGCGCCATGGAAAAACTACACGGTTAGAAGTCTTCGCAATGACCTTTCTTCCACAGATCTGCTCTCAGATCTCAAAACGGTGCTCCGATGCTCCGCCGGCGGCCGGAATCCTCCTCCTTCTTCCTCCTCTTTCTAACTCCTTGGAAAGAGAATGGCTTGGAGAAAATGAAGAGTTAACTCCCCCATTCCCGGCCTTAACAGAGCAGGAAACCACCTGGGCCATTGGATCTCAATTAAAGAAAATGAACGGCTCAGAACTGCACACAAATTCTCCAGACCTGTGCCGAACACGGGCCCGCACACGGCCGTGTCCCAGGTCGTGTGCCTTGATCGAGGCACTATCGTCGAACGAAGAAAAGACACACGGGCAAAGACACTCCCGTGTCTCACCTGACACACCCATGTCGGGTACTCGACACGCCCGTGACCAGGGGGCGTGTCATATATAACCGCCACGGCAACGGACACGACCCAACTGAACACGGGTGGGCACACGGGTATGAACACGCCCGTGTCACTCGACAATCGTCGATCATCAAACGCAGAGGGTCACTAGATAATCGTCGAGCACCGTTCGGCGATCGTCGAACGCAGGGGGACACGCCCTCCTGACACGCCCGTTTCACCTGGCGTGTTCCTCCCGAACACTCTTCGTCGAACTCAAATGGCTTTCGACAACACAGGTACAGACACGATTAGGCACACGCCCGTGTCAAATGACACGCCCGTGTCCTTCAGCCGTGTTTCTAGCCGTGTCCTTCTCGGGATGAAAACGGCCAAAACACCAGCCAGACACGCCCTAGGACACGCCCGTGTCTTAGGCCGTGTACCCCTATACCGGCACCAAAAATCCCTTTTTTACGCGACCAACTCAATACAATTTTTGGGGCATTACAATTCTCCCCCACTTAAGGAATTTCGTCCCGAAATTAAGTAAAGGTACACAAAAAATTACAAGTTACCTGAATAGAATAACTCGGGATATTCCTCCAACATAGCTTGCTCTCGCTCCCAACAAAGCTCCTCACGTCCGCAATTATCCCAAGAGACTTCAACCATTCAGACTTCCTTATTGCGGAGTCGCTTGACTGCAACATCTTCAATATGTACTGGCTTGACCCTTATCGTTAATTCATAATAAACCGGTACTTGATTGTCCGCAATGATCTGCAAATGCTCTTGCACCGCCTTACGCAACACCGGCACGTGGAACACGTCATGTAGCCCACTCAATTCCGCCGACAGCTTCAATCTATACGCCGCATCGCCAACACGCTCCAGGATTTCAAATGGTCCAAGGTATCTCGTTCTCAACTTCTTCAAGCGTCGAACCCGCGAGACACCCTTGGACGGCTTAATTTTTAAGTACACCCAGTCGCCAACATTGAACTCCACATTCCTATGTTTGGCATTATAGTACTTTGACTGTCTGTCCTGAGCGATCTTCAACCGTTCTTGAATTGTCCATATCACTGAAGTGGCATCTTCCACTGCTTGATGTTTGTAAAGCTTCGACTCGCTCATCTCCAATCAAGACAACGGCGTGCGACACTTTCTCCCGTACAAGGCCTCGAAAGGCTCCATTCCAATACTCGCCTGAAAGCTGTTGTTATACGCAAACTCCACCATGTACAGGTGATCTTCCCACTGCTTTCCAAAATCTAGTACGCACATGCGAAGCATGTCTTCCATCGTCCGGTTGACCCTCTCGGTTTGGCCATCCGTCTGCGGATGAAAGACTGTGCTGAACTTTAGCTTTGTACCCAACAGACTATGCAGCAACCTCCAGTCATTCGACGTGAAGCATCCATCTCGATCACTAACAATACTGCGGGGCACACCGTGCAATCGTACAATATTCTCCACATAGAGTTGGGCTAACGTTTCCACCGGATCTTCCTTCCTGATCGCAATAAAGTGCGATACCTTTGTCAACGTATCTATGACCACCCAAATGGCGTCGTTTCCCTTCTGCAACTTCGGCAAACCATGCTCAAAATCCATAGATATGTCGTCGAATTTCCATTCTGGGATAGGTAGGGACTTCAAGAAACCTCCGGGTTTCTGGCGTTCTGCATTCACCAATACACATGTACGGAACTTGGCCACATAAAGTGCTACGTCCTTCTTCAATACCGGCCACCAGAATAATTTATTCAAGTCTTTGTACATCTTCGTGCTTCCCGGGTGGATTGAGTACTTGGTATGATGAGGATCATACATCAACTCCTCCCAAAGATTATCCGCACTAGGAATGCATAAGCGATCGTCCTTACTTAGCAACCCATCTTCAACAACAAACTGGGAATTTGACCCATCCAAAGATTCATCCAAAATCTGCTTCATGCTGTTATCCTGAACCAAAGCCCGCCGAACTCTATCAGCTAGGTCACACTACACCTCTGTAGAAAATATTTTCACCTCAGCACTAGACTGCTTGTCGACGCAAGATATCTCCAAAGCCTCCAACTCATGGACCAATCTCTCATCATGTACCGATAACCTATTGGCCTATGCCGGAGTCCTGCGACCCAACGCATCCGCCACTGCATTTCCCTTCCCAGGCACATAATATATCTTGAAAGTGTAGTCCCCTAAGAACTCCATCCACCTTCGCTGCCTCATGTTCAGATCTTTTTGATCCAATAGGTACTTCAAGCTCTTATGATCGGTGTAAATATCGACCTTCACACCGTACAGGTAGTGCCTCCAAAGCTTTAGAGCAAATATCACGGCGGTTAACTCTAAGTCGTAGACCGGATAATTCCTCTCGTGAGCCTTCAACTATCGTGAACCATAGGCTATCACTCTCCCATACTGTAGCAGAACACAGCCCAAACCACTGCTCGAAGCATCACTATAGATCTCGAAACATTCGGTTCCACTTGGCGAACATAAAATAGGCGCTGTGGTCAACCGCCTCTTCAACTCCTCAAAAGCCTGCTCGCACTCCGGGACCACAAAAACTTCTGATCCTTCCTTGTCAACATCGTGAGTGGTAGTGCTATCCGCGAGAAGTTCTCTACGAAGCGCCTGTAATAGCCAGCAAGCCCCATAAAACTCCGGACCTCTGCCACTGTAGTCAAAGCAGGCCACTCCCGTATCGCCACTATCTTTGCCGGATCCACAGCTATCCATTCTCCACTGACAACATGACCAATGAACGCTATCGAGGATAACCAGAATTCACACTTGGAGAACTTAGCATACAACTAATTCCTCCTCAACGTCTCCAACACCATGTGTAGATGATTGTAGTGATCCTCCTCGCACTTCGAGTACACCAGGATATCATCGATAAATACTATCACGAAACGATCCAGGTACTCTCTGAATGTCATGTTGATCGGATCCATAAACACGGATGGCGCATTAGTCAAACTAAACGGCATGACCGTGAACTCGTAATGCCCAAACCGCATAACGAATGATGTCTTTGGGATGTCGCTCTCCCTTATCCTCAACTGGTAGTAACCGGACTTCAGATCTAACGTCGAATATACCGTTGATCCAACCAACTGATCAAATAGATCGTCAATCCTGGGGATCAGATATTTGTTCTTCTCCGTAAGCTTGTTCAATTCCCGGTAGTCGATACAAAGCCGCAAGCTCCCATCTTTCTTCTTAACAAAGAGAACTGGTGCGCTCCAAGGCGACGAACTTGGACGCACATAACCATGCTCTAGCAACTCTTGCAGTTGCACCTTCAACTCTGCCATCTCTTGCGGCGCTATCCGATATGGAGAGCGTGACACCGGTTTGGCACCCGGTACCAGCTCAATGGCAAAATCAATCTCTCGGTGTGGAGGGGCTCCTCAGAGATCATCTGGGAACAAATCAGGATAATCGGACACAATTGGAATACTGTCAAGACTTGGCTTAGGCGTCGAAGTCTGCACTAAAGTGACAAACAGCTCTGCCACAGACTGAACCGCCTTAAACACCTGAAGGGCTGACATCAAAATCTTACCCTACCCCTTCATGCCCGCAAAAGTAGTTTCCCGATCAGTGTTCAGACCCAACTTAACTTCCTTACGGTTGCAATCAATGCATGCACCCTACCCCAAGAGCCAATCCATACTGAATATTACGTCGTACTCTGCCAACAGCAAAAGCGACGCTCGCAAATCGAACTCATGGTCTCCAATCTGAATCTTCACTACGCAGATCCTATCCGCGCGCATTGAGCACCCATTGGGAAATAACATATCCAATTTGTCTTTTGCCATCGAGGACGGAACCCCGATGCGCGATATGAATTTTTCGGATAAGAAGGAGTGCGATGCTCCCGTATCAAATAGGGCTCTTGTCGGAAACTCAAAGATCAACACAAAGCCTAGCACCAACAAAAGTAAGCTAACAAATACGAAGGTAACAACCATAAAAGTTAAACCACTGTAATTTAACTCATACCTGTCACCACGTCCGCTTGCTTTATGGCCTCTTGCAGGCCAAGGTTGTAAAATCTAGGCTGGGCTGGAGCTTGGCGCGATACGGTTGACTCCACCGCCTTCCCTTTCTCCTCATAAGTCACTCTAGGCTTCCTCTCGGACTTTGCACGTCTTCTCCAACACTCACGAGAAAAATGCCCGTCTTCCCGCAGTTGTAGCAAGCTCCTGGACTCGACTTGTAGTTGCCCCCGATGCACCAGGCTGAGGGGCTGAGTTCGAAGTCCTCTATTTCTTGTTCCACCTGCGGAAACTTGACTTGGTATTTGGCACCTTCAACTCGTACTTCTTTTCTCCTGGGTCCTTCTTCTCTAGAACTATCTTCACAACCTTCTCCAATGACTGGGCCGAATTGACCAAGGCTAGGAAGCCCTGCGCCTTAGGCCCAACAAGTAGTAGCTGTAGATCGCCGCGTAGACCCTCATAAAACCGGTTGGTCTTCCGTTCTTCTTCCATAAACGTAGCACCAGCATAACAACCCAACCGTGTGAACTCATGGAGATACTCGTCCACGCTTCTGGCTCCCTGAGTCAACCCAAGAAATTGGTTCTCCATCTCAAGCTTCTGAGCAGAGGGTACAAATTTGGCTAGGAACAATCTTGAAAATTCCTCCATAGGCACATCATCAAGCTGCCTACCCACTAAGAGATGAAACTCCAATTCATCCCAACACAGCCTCGCTTCACCCACAAAAAAAGTCGCTATGGTGGTCTTCTGCCACTCCTCAGTTAACGTGGCTGTCAACAACCTCTTTATCGAAGAGAGCCAGTCCTCAACTTGAGCTGGCGTTCCAACCCCATCGAACCTCGGACGATTAAAGCCCATTACATTGTTGAGCTGCTTCTCTGTAGTTCTCCTCGGCTCTACCAGATCAACTGCTGCGCGCTCCACCACTCTCGGCTCTGCCGCCCTAACCGGATCTTTCACATTCACAGGAGGTGGGCGATGTATTTGCCCTGCAGGTTGGGCATTTATCATTGCAAATACCGCTTCAGCCACCAACCTGATGGTTTCCACTGAAGGAGGTGTTGTAGGTACGTCCCTTGGTGAACTACTTTCCGCTGATTGCAGACGCTCTAACTGACAAGCAACGCTTCTAACTGCCTATAGTAGCAAAGACACACGATTAGACGACAAACAAATTACTAAAAGCAATCGTTGGAACACTCAGATTCCACAAAACAAGTGTATTTTTCATTCCTAAGTGGACATTCATGGGTTCTTTTTGATGTTATAACGATGACGCACACATGTGCTCACCACCACTTAAAAAAATTCGCCCACGAATTCATTTAAGCCTAACCGTAACCAGAAGTCTGATACCAAATTGTAACACCCTCATCCGTCACATGGAATATAACAGAAGGTTCAGCTGGAACCCGACGCCATATACCACAGACAGTCGGAAGGGTTACATAAGAATATCCAAACATTCCAATTAAGACTACTCGTCCTACACAGAGCATTCTAGCGGAAGCTTTCAAAAGTAGAAAGAACCCAAACTTGTATCCAAATAACATGAATTTCCACAATTACTACCACTGGAATGAAATAATAATACACTGAAAGAAACTTGGCCTTATGGCGTTACAGAGGTTCACTTAATAAAAATAATGTTTTCCATACATCGGCTCGCAGGTCGGCCACACATGACAAAGGTAAAGTACAACTACTCGCTTTGACCTTCTAGGGCCAGCACAGCAACATGGGCTCCAGCTCGCTATTTGGTACTCGGCACCGCAGCACCTGCAAGCACATTACACCACACGGTGGCAAACAAAGCAACGGTCAGCCAAAAGCCGACCAAATTATAACGACCCCGCCCCTAACTCGGGACGGCGGTGCTCTTTCCCTGCATATCATTAGTCCAGTAAAACAATAAAGCGCAATTATACTACGCCATAGGTGTAGGCTCGCACGGCCAAACACCACGTGCACTCAAGGCACATTAACGGTGAATCCTGACACTTCAGCATCTTCATCACCATCCCAATGATGGAAACCACGTGAGCAGTTTAGCCTTTCTGACCACTGTCTAAGGCTCCCGACTATACCAACGGCTAGTCCACTTTTCTGGTCTCTCGCACTAAACCACATAGCCTAGGTCCAATTCCACTTACCCATTGCTCACACCAGTAGTCACTTTAAGACGTATGCACGAGCCAAGCTTCTCTCAGATCCCAAAACGTTTCCAAACAATCACATAACCCATTTATGTTCAAGGCCGGTTCCCTGACCGCCAAGTCAGCAGAACACGTTTCCGCTCAGTTTTCCAGGTGCGCCTTGGAGTTAATCCCCAAGGATCCCTGCTGCAATCTACCGCGTAAAAACTCGTAAAACCCAAAGCACAGAGATTCTCTGACAAAACATATCAAATGCAACATCACCGATCCAGACAATACATGTCCGGGTAGGATTCACACACAATGCCTATGCTCGTACTTTGATTCCGGACTCTATATGCAACACAAGGGGGACTATTCACATTAACCCCAAGGAACACCACGCACTCACCGCATACTCGCGGGAGCGGGATTCCCTATGCAGAAAGGAAGAGAGCTTCACATGCTCAAGTAGAGAATCGTTACCCTTGTAGTCCGCTTTGGCGCCACGGAAAAACTACACTGATAGAAGACTTCGTAACGACCTTTCCTGCACTGATCCGCTCTGAGATCTCAAAACGGTGCTCTGATGCTCCACCGGCGGCCGGAATCCTCCTCCTTCATCCTCCTCTTTCTAACTCTATGGAAAGAGAATGTCTTGGAGAAAATGAAGAGTTAACTCCCCCATTCCCGACCTTAACAGAGCAGGAAACCACATGGGCCATTGGATCTCAATTAAAGAAAATGAATGGCTCATAACTGCACCCAAATTCCCCAGACCTGGGCTGAACAGGGCCCCACACACGGCCGTGTCCCAGGTCGTGTGCCTTGATCGAGGCACGATCGTCGAATGAAGAAAAGACACACGGGCAAAGACACGCCCGTGTCTCACCTGACACGCCCGTGTCGGGCACTCGACATGCCCGTGACCAGGGGGCATGTCACATATAACCGCCACGGCAACGAACACGACCCAACTGAACATGGGTGGGCACACGTGTATGAATACGCCAGTGTCACTCGACAATTGTCGATCGTCGAACGCAGAGGGTCACTCGACAATTGTCGAGCGCCGTTCGGCGATCTTCGAATGCAGGGGGACACGCCCTCCCGACACGCCCGTGTCGCCTGGCGTGTTCCTCCCGAACACTCTTCATCGAACTCAAGCGGCTTTCGGGAACACAGGTACAGACACGGTTAGGCACACGCCCGTGTCAAATGACACGCTCGTGTCCTTGACACGTGTTTCTAGTCGTGTCCTTCTTGGGATGAAAACGGCCAAAACACCAGCCAGACACGGCCTTGGACACGCCCGTGTCCTAGGCCGTGTACCCCTATACGGGCACCAAAAATCCCTTTCTTACGCGACCAACTGAAATACAATTTTTGGGGCGTTACAGCAGGTTTGCCGCACACCATCACGATTCCTAAATTAGTTAAAGGAAAAACATCTTAGGTCTAAAGTTTTCTAACCTAGGTTGTGTAGTTGTTCTACCAATACTTAAAATTACTCTCATACTTGCAATAACCATTTTCGGGTTCCGGGGCTGCGCTAAGTCCAGAGCGTAGATCTGCTCCCCATCCTGCCTGTGTTCACCATGCTGAAATCTGCATCCGCGACCACGTCCATGACCTGCCATCTGGTCAGCCGGTGGGCCACCCTGTGTAGCAGGAGTGTCCCCATATCTCGTAGGGCAATTAATCCGAATGTGCAATGGCTGATGGCAGTGATAGCACAGCTGTGCTGTAGGTGGTCCCTGCCCTATCCTAGGCACCTCTCTCATTTGTAGCGGCTGCGGAGCCAGCATTGCATGCTCCCTTGCCTCCTGCCTTTCCTCTTGATGGGGTTGATCCTCGTTCCTTCTCTCTCCCATCACCCGACTTCTCTGCATGTCCCTTCTACCTCGTAGCACTGCATCATCCCCATGTCTTTTCCTGCCCTGGACTGCAAGCTGGTCCGCCTCCAGCTTCTTGGCCATCTCCAAGATCCTGGCCATGGTACCATCAGACACGAACAAGAGGGCCTGCCTCAGGTCATCATAGAGGCCCTTGTAGAACCTCTTGGCATAACCCACGTAATCCAGCTTGTAAGAATCCGTAAACCGGGCCAAATGAGTAAACTCCCGGTGATATTCCAGAACTGTCATGTTCCCTTGCTTCAACTGCAAGAATCTATCCTCCAATTCATCCCATGCGGACTGCGGCACAAAGTGCTCCAGTAGTGCCGCCCTAAACTCCTCCCAAGTAATGTCTGCGATCTCTACTCCCACATAAGTGGTGTCCATCACCGACTTCCACCACCTCTTCGCATGCGACTCCAGACAAGAAACCACCAACGATACTGCCAGGTCCACCAGCCACTGTATTCCCACCAACATATCGTACATAATGTCTAGCCACTCCTCCGTGCTCACTTCTGTCTCTGTCCCCAAGTATGATGGTGGGGCAAGGCCCCGGAATGCACTCAACTAGTTCGCTCTGGGGTTCGGCTGAGGAGTCGGAGCCTGCTGTGCCCTAAAGGCCTCCAAGATGGCCGTTAATGTTTGTCCCAGCTCCGTCTGCTGCAACGGGGTTGGAGACGGTGGGGGTGGAATCACATTCGGGACCGGAGGTGTCCCCTGCGGTAGGGGAGGATTCGTCGCACCCTACAAAAAGACGGTCTTAAGTTTAGTAAATTGACCTAAAACTCTTTGTTATTAGAAGCATTGCACATGATTCCTCCCATGGGCACACCATTGCTTCCGCTGCTAGTTTGTCCACAAACTAAGCCCGCGCGGGGTGTCCCATGTTTTGTGGACTACATTCTCTCGGTTCGAGGTTTCCTCTGATACCACTTGTAAGACCCCATTTTTTTTTGCAACATCCACCGGGGTCTTAGGCCCAGAACCTCCGTTTTTGCGGTGACACCATCAACCGGGATGGTCTGAACCACTAAACGCCGATCCTGCCGGCCATCTGAATCATCATCGACAGAATTTATAATGAATGAAAGCATAAGCATCCAAGTCCACAATAGTATAAAGTAGGAAATAATGCGATAAATCAAGTCAACGGCAGAAGAAAGTCTAAGTACCAACGCCAGAAAGTAAATACGGGCTTAAGTCTGGTACATGATAACCTCACTAAAATGAGTGTTGTGGTCTAACCAAGACTCCAAATTGAGTGAAATCAAATTTAAATTACACTAGACATCAATGGCTACATTTCCTATGTTGACCACTTTTTCTGTAGATGGGTCTAAGTATTTTGAAAAATTAATTCTATACATTGCAATTATAATCACAGAAAAAACAATAAATATAATAAAATGTTTTGCACGAATCTTGAAGCAGCATCCAAGGGCTGCTGCTCATCTTCAAGCTCCAGCTAAGGGATGGAATTAGCCTGACCTGGAGCTCACTCCAGGCCATTTCCGGCCACTCCGACCTCCTCCCTGGCCGGCCACCACCACACCCACCTTCATTGAGTTGGTGGCTATCGCCGGGCGGCGGCACGACCGCTAGAGGGGCGGTTTCCGGCGAACTCACCACCTCCATTTTCCATGGAATTTCAAGGAAGTTTTCTCTCCGATCCGGCTCATTCGATCCCGACTTCCCAACCTAAACATGTCTAGATCTAGCACGCATAGAGAGGAGAAGGATTGGACCTCATTTGGGGCATTCCCTTACTCTAATCGCCGGCCTCCATTTCCCCTCCTCCAAGCTTTGGGTGCCATCCAATATCTTGCAAGGAGACCTCCAAACTATCGGGAAATGGTGGGGGGGGGGGGGTTCACTTCTCTGAGGATTGTGAAGGTGATGGGGGGGGGGGGGGTTAATTGGGTGTGGTAGTGGTTTTAACCCCATATGCCATTAATGGACTCTTCGCCTCCCCTCCCATGGCCGAACCTATGCATCCTCCCTACCCTAATTGCCCCTAGAAATGGCTGGAATCTTCTCAAATTCATCAGAGAAGTTGAATGAGAGTGTAAGGGAGGGATGTCATGGGGTGTGTCACCTTAATGGCCATGAGTGGCCACTTTCTCTCTCCTCAAAATTGGGGAAAACCCCCATTTCTCTCTCCTAATCTCCATGGACGAATTTCCACTACATCCCATGTTTAATATCATCCTAATATGCTGGTTGACCACTCAAATTGGGCCTAGCCCAAAGGGATTCAGCTACGTCCAAGTAATATGACCTAATTTGGCCTAGTTTCATTTTTGGTCAAACTGGGCCCTAGGGTTGACAAAACCATGAAAGTTTTGTGCCATTGGGTCCCCTATGAGGTTATGACCCTAGGGGTGTGATCAATCTGAAGTTGTGGTGGTTAATAGGTGTGTTTAATGGAAAATCACCATTTTGACCTAATAGGGGTATTTTGGTCATTTTGCCCTGTGGTGACCCTAGGATGGGGATTTTTGGTTGACTATGTCTCTTATGATGTTTTTGACCTAGAAGTGAAGTCAATTTCATATGGTGATGGTCAGTTAGGTCAATTGATAGGGGATTGACCATTTTGCCCTAATTAGGGTTAAGGTTGACTTTGGTCGACTTGGCCTGTTTGACTGGCCCCAATGGGTCCTGAATGTCCCCCTAGGCTCCTAGATTGCCTAGGGGTGTTGTGGTGGGGTTACTGAGCCAAGTTAAAGTCCTTAAGTCAAACCCTAAGCTGAATTTTTTTAAATTACTATTTGCAGACCAAGGTGCTGTAATCCCTACTTTTGGTCTGTGTCAAGGAGGTTCCTAAGCCACCAAGGCCTTATCATGACCTAGTCATAACAAATTCACCTAGGGGTCTAGTTGTCTGGGGGATGTTCTTATCCACGTTCTTCGTGAGGGGCCGCTCAAGTTTGAATCTAATATCCGAGCACCAAGAACATACCAAGAGTTGATTAGCCTAGCCAACTCATACATCCGAGGTGAAAAGAGCAACCCAGGATTCATCTCCAGGCTTATAGCAGAGAAGGATCCTCCTTCTCACAAGCAGCCTCCAAGGTCTCCTCACAAAGATTTCTCATCTCACTCAAGGAAGGGAAGAAGATTTCAGCGTCATCGATATTCCTTCACAGATCATGATCGTACTCGAGATCAATTGATGTTATTACCAACTCCATTTTAACAAACAGCTGTGGTTTATCAACAACATGATGATGACTTGCAAGAGTGTGAACTCGAAGAGGCCATGCTAGAAGTAAGCCAAGTCATGAAGGATAGGGATAATTACAAAAGACCTTATCGACCACCTGATAAAAGATCTAAAGACTCAGATCCATACTGTGAATTCCATAAAGAGCCAGGCCACCTAACTGATAACTGCCAAGCACTTTGCCAACTAGTGCAAAGGATGCTGCAGTAGGGTAAGATGCATGACCTCCTTCCAAAGGATGCTCACTCTAATCCATCAACCTCAAAAGGTAAAGAAGTAGCAGACACTCCTTGCTGCTCAAATGGAGTGAGTCAAATCAACAATCATCACAGCCTCAATATTATTGAATGCTTTGATGTTGATGATGAGGGCAAGCTTTTTCCGAGCTGAAAAAGGACATCACAGCTCCTCAAAGCTCTTCACATTCATTACCTATTACTCTTACTGTACTTTACATGTTTCAAACATTTTCTTTCCAAAGCACTCCTAAGTGTTGATTCTTGCATTTCAATTAAATTTACAGCAAGGATCCCGTACTGACACAGTTCCCTATTTGTAATGCTTCTTCCTTTATTGTCTCTTTGCCAAAGAGATCACTGAACCACTGAAATTTTATTGAGTCTTACTATAGGCCCCCTCGAGATTAGACTTCGGCGTAAGGCCATGATGACCACATATCGTGAGTAGTGTTCACATATGTGTAGTGGGAGCTATCCAACTCTCATGCTGTGGAATACAGGACTTCGGATCCTAGCCGGTATCTAACACAAAGTGTGCATCAAGGGAGGTCCCATATGTTAGCTCTACTGTGCTTTGTTAAGGATACATTATAGTTACGATGATCTTTGCTTGACAAGCAATGGAAATCAAGCGTAGCCTTGTCTCTTCGATCATCTCATAACTGTGATGGCCGAACACTCTATGGTACTCTCAATCCATGCTTTTGCAGGACCGACAACTTCGCTGATCTTTCCACAAACAAGCAATGATATAGGCCACTCGGTGCAACTAGTCTCATTGATCAGTGATGTTGTATCTGAAGTAAGAGAGCAGTGCATCTGCTATTTCCTTCTTAGGATTTTGTGCATGTGCCCTTTTGTGTTCTGTCAAGGGAGTATAACTAGTCCGCTCTAAGTGAGACTATACCCCTGATGACTTTTTTTCAGGCAAGCGATGCATAAGGCCTATAGGTGATCTCCTGTGGCAGCATCCAGTCTTTCTTGGTCATCTTCAAGTATATACCTCTTTTTATCAACTGCCTCTTTCACAGGTGAACAGGTTAATTCCAGCCTATTAAAAGGATTTACAATAATCATGTTGCTTATTCTCATCATATATGCATTGCTTGCTTAAAGCTATATTAGATGATGATCTACAAAGCTCTTCATTACTCTTATCAAATGTTAATGACATTAATCATTGATCAAAGAATATGGCTTTTATTGATTAACAAGATATGCTATTGGAGTCTAATTAAGATGATTTCTTGTTATTGATCTGGACTTCATAGTAAAGATGTCATCTCTAATCAGTAAGATGACAATTTTGGTTTGATCTTCATTCAATTATCATCAGAGTTCGTCGGGCATTTCCTCTGCTATATGATCACTTCTTTCTTATCTCATCAATAGTTAGCATTCGCAAGTTCCGATCAGGTACTTGCAGCTTAGTTCATTATATTATGTCTGCTGCTCACTCTTCTCTCTTTGTAGAGGTTAGCGGGCACCTGCAAGTCTCATCTAGGTA
Source organism: Platanthera guangdongensis (assembly GCA_039583875.1). Lineage (NCBI taxonomy): Eukaryota > Viridiplantae > Streptophyta > Magnoliopsida > Asparagales > Orchidaceae > Platanthera > Platanthera guangdongensis. The sequence continues at coordinate 157,835,994 of CM077147.1, read as the reverse complement.
CTTGCAGTTTAGTCTTTTCATCACATCTGCTTCTAACTCTCTTATTGTTGAGCTCAGCAGATACCAACAAGTTCCCCTTCAGGTACTTGCAACCTATTTTCATATATCATGTCTGCTTCTAACTCCTTTTTGTAGAGATTAGCAGACACCTGCAAGTTCCCTTCAAGTACTTGCGGCTTACTTTACTTTAATATCTGCCTCTAACTTCTCTTTTGCAGAAACCAGCAAATGCTTGCAAGTTCCCTTCAGGTACTAGCAACTTATTTTTCCTTTCATGCATACTGCTTACTCTTCTTTTTGCAGAGGATAGCATGTGCTTGCAAACCTCCATCAGGTACTTGCAAGTTATTATTCTTCTATGCATTCCTCTTATCTTCGTTTTGCAGAAATCAGTGGAAGACAAGCCTCCTTCATTTTTGCAAAGGCAAATTCAGGTACACACGATATGTACCTTCCATACATGCATACACTAACTTTTCCTTTTCAGGAAGAAGATAGACATTAAAAAACTCTTAAGGAGAGACATCAGGTTCTATCTCTCCTTACCTCCTTTTTATTTGGGGTGGATCATGATTTTTGTGGGTCTCCTACTTTTTCGAATTTCCCTTTGGAACTTAAAAAAGTGCGGGAATTATGTTAACCCAGAAATCAACGATCCTTCCCAAGGTAGCTAGCTCACGAGTCGCGGCCTGCTCCTGGTTCTCCCTGGAGGTCGTGACGTCCAAGGATGGGCGGATAGGCTTCTCTGTCCGCTCAGGAAGCACTGCTTGGGATGTCTCAGCGGTCTGACCGCCCAGGTCGCGCATCGTTCCCTTGTTCGGCAGGGGGCACAAAATGCTTCCTCAGTCTGCCGCCGCAAGTCGCGCTCTTTGATCAGCTAACCACCCCAAGCTTCTCTCCATCCCAACAGGTGCCGACCAACTTTGTCAAACTCGGATACATATCCGCCCAGACCGGCATTAAGCCGTGTACTTTGCAGGAGTTAGTCTCCTTCACCCCGCTCCTGCAGGTCGCACATCATGCATACCAGACCGTCATATCATCAAAAGGCCTGCCTCCAGGCCGCCCACCATCAGCAGTACCGATTACCGTCCAGCTCGCAGAACAGCAAGAATGGCGACCTGACCCCAGGCCGCCAGCCAGCAACACCTTGTCCCATTTCGCCAGCATGCGCGACCTGCCAGGTTGCCAATCCCAGGCCGCCCAGCAGGGGCGGCAAACCGTTCCATTCAACAGGCGGCAGACTTCAGCAGAAGGGGCGACCTGCTTATCCAGTCCGCCAGGTCGACCATGTCAGCTCATCCTCTCGCAAGTTTTGCGGGCTCCATCTCAGTCCACCCAAGAGCCTGGAATTGCTCCAGCTCTCTGCACAACATTCAGCATTATACATCTGCCGCAGACTGGGCGGACTCATCTTGCAGTCCAACCTTCCAGTCCGCCAACATTGATGAAACCCTACATCTTCTCAGTAGTAGGCACCCAGTAGTAGGCAATGAATAGCAGTACCGCGCGGTGGTAGTTAGGTAGCATGCGGTGGTAGCTATGTTTATAGTATCTGTTCGGCCGTCTCACTTCAATTTCCTTTGGAGTTGAGAAATTAGTTGTATCGTTTGGAGGAGCAGTAGTGCCGAAAAGGAGATCATGCTACCGTTTGAGATTCAGAACTCTGATTCGCGAAGCGAGTTCGGATCTACAGAGGCAAAGCTGCAACAATCATGTTCATCCATCTAGAATTTCTCCTATGGCACGGAAGCAGACTTCTAGGATATTGATCCTCTTACTTGGACATATGAAGTCCTTTATTTTGGTATTAGATGGTAGATACTCCACGAATACGTATATGTGGTTCTCCTGATGGGTAGATCCGTGTATGCCCGTTAGATTGCATTTAGATGTGGAATCGAAGTACGTAATAGACATGTTGTGTGAAGCCCATCCGGACGGGTTGGTCTTGATTGGTGATGTTTGTATGCTTTGTATTCCGGAGAAGACTTCGTGGTTATTGCGTAGATTTCAGAGTCATGGGGTGTGCAAATGATTGCGTTGAGCGTACTAGGGGCAGTCTCCATGAAATCACCCGTTTAAGGGGAAGAAATAATAGTCATGCCCCTACCGCACGACGGTAGTGCTACCGCCGGCATTAGCTCCCTGTGAGCAATGTATTGTTGAGAAACCTGTCTCGTGGAGACTTGAGGGCTATTGTTTTGAGGCCCATATCTCTGAAACTTAGGGCCAATTTTGGGGCGTGAGCTTTATTTGCTTAGCTATAGTGGCTGTGTGTGATAGCCTAGGATCATAACAGTGTTATTAATCATACAGATGGGAAAGGGGATTCTAACCCACATCCTGTCTTATTGTTCCTGATGATTTGAGCTTCAGGAAATAACTGAACTGCTCCCAACCCTATTCCGATCGACTTGGAGTGAGTCAAAGTGTGAATTTTATGTCACTTTGACTTTGTCGTAGACATTTGGGCATTGTTTTTGGCATTGGTCCTGAAAGACTTGAATGCTCAAATGTTTCTAACCATTGCAGAGAACAGAGGTGTAACCCTTGAGGTCCTGTGCACCAAGAATGTGCCCTGAGAGCACGCGGCGTTGGGAATTTTTGCCAACGTCTGTGGCGAATGGTGCTTAAGTTGCACGTTCCTATTGCCACATTGTGTTAATGCTAATGCCGGCATGGAAGGAGCAACACCACCCCGAATGAGGGGTGTGGTCATTATAATTTGGTTAGCTAATGCTGACCGTTGCTTTTGTTTGCCACTGCTGCGGTGGAATGTTGCTTGCAGGTGCTGTTGAGCCAAGCGGGAAATATTTGGCCGAAGCCCAGGATAGCTAAGTTGGCCCTTAAAGGCCAAAGATAATTGCCCATTTTGTTTATATATTTCTTATATGTGGCTGGCCTGCGTGCCGATGTATGCAAGACTGTTTAATTTGAGGTAACCTTGTAAGGACTTAAGGCCAAGACTTCTTTGGGTATTTGTTACTCATTAGTAGTTGTGGTAGTGAACATTCATGTTGTTTTTGAGTTCTATTTTTAACCTTTACATTACACCCGCTAGAATGCACTCTGTATTTGGATATGAAATATTGGATTATGGTTTCAATTTAGTAACTCCTTGGTCTATCCATAGTATATGGCATCAGGCCAAGGCCGGACGTTCTGTTACATGCTATGCGACGAATGGGGGGGGGGGGTTACAAGTTGGTATTGGACTCTGGTGTCAGACTTCCTTATTCGAATTAGTGGTCGAATTATTTTAATGGGTGGTGAGCACATGTATGTGCGTTACCATTATAACATAAAAGAACACATGAATGTCCACTTATGAATGAAAATATAAATGTTTGAGGAACCTGCATATTCCTATGATTGTTTTTTTGGTAATTGTTTGTCACCTAATTGAGTGCTTCACGATTATAGGTGACTAGGAGTTGTGTAGAGCAGTCACAACATCAGTACTCTGCGGAGATTTGCACGCCCAATGACATGCATGAGAACCCCTCTTTTAGCTGAAACCATAAGGTTGATAGCTGAAATGATGTTTGCAATGATCAATGCCCATCATGTGAGGTATGTATGTCCCCTTGTCCCTGGGGTGGTGTCAATGTAGGTTGGCACTATGGAGCAAACTACAATAAGAAGAGCCTCACATCAACAATTGAACATGCATCTTGTGCAGGGAGCACACTTAGTTGATGAGTATTTACATGCGTTTGTCATGATAAGGTCCTATGCAGAGTTTGTTTTGGAGGATGAGCTAACTATGGTTAATAGATTTTACATCAGTCCGTGCGATGATTTGTGACTTCTATTTTTTAGGACCGAAGTTCTTCGGATTCCGAGCATTAGTGGAGTTGGCTAGACTGTTGGAAGTAGACTTGGAAAAAGTCCTCCAGATGCCAGTGTGTAAGGTACCGTACTCTATAGTTTCTACAAATTCTGAATACCGCAGGAGGTGGCGGAAGAGGTCTAGAACATCTAATAGTCAATCTCCATGCACTTGCCATACTTGTGGCAAGATAGGACACCTTGCCCAAAATTGTCGTAGTGATGCCCCAAAGACAAAGGAACTAGAGTCAAGAGCAGTTGCAGGGCGAGTTCCACTTACCTGTTATATGAGTGTCAAGATATGACATATCACTAGAGAATGTCAGAATGGTACACCAGTGGCAAAGGTGGCAGGATCTAGAGCACCTGTTGGGGGATACCCAATGATACGTTATACTTATGATAAGCCGGGTCATATAGCCCGTGATTGTTGGAGTGGGCTTCCGAAGAAAAGGGAAAATGCAGGAGGCCATAATCAAAATGATGAGATGACATGTGCGGTTTAGAGTATAACTTTTACAATTATGACATGATTAGTTGATGGTATATAACTAGTTTATATTTGGCCCTGTGCTACTCTTGGGCAAAGAGAGCACTGTTCGTTGCAGGGGATTCTCGCGTCTTAATGTCTAAGGTTTTGTATAGTTCTTCGTATTGCCTTCTATTATGTTGAAGGTTAAATTGGTTAGTTAAGTATATACCAAGCGAAGTTACGATATAGTACGAAAAGGAAGACATGATATTGTTTAGAAATCATCTGTTGCCTAACCTTAGGCTTGGATTGGCTCTCAAAGCAATATGCGTTCATCGATCATAATTCGAATACTGGTAAATTGTGGTTGAATACTAGCCAAGAAATTACTTTCTCTAGTATGAAGGGATTGAGTAAGATGATGATGTCTGCTCTTCAAGTAGTTAAAGTCATTCATGAGGGTGTTAGAGTTTGGTGACATGTTCCCCAAAGATCTCCTTGGAGATCCACCTCAGAGAGAGATTGATTTCACGATCGAGTTGGTGCCAAGTGCAAAACCTGTATCGCAGTCTCCTTACTGCTTAACACCGAGAGAGATGGCAGAATTCAAGGCGCAGCTTCAAGAAATGATAGAGAAGGTGTTTGTGTGTCCATGTACGTCACCTTAGAGCTCCCCGGTCCTCTTTGTGTTGAAGGACGGAAGTCTGCGACTGTGTATCGATTATCGGAAATTGAATAAACTTTTAGAGAAGAACAAGTACCCGATTCCAAGGATCGATGATTTGTTCGACTAGTTAGTCGGGTCGAATGTGTATTCAAAGCTAGACTTGAATTCTGGATATTATCAGCTGAGTACCAGGAAAAGTGATATTCCAAAGATGGCGTTCAATACACGTTATGGGCATTATGAGTTCACTGTCATGTCTTTCGGTCTGATGAATGTGCCATCTGTGTTTTTGGACTTAATGAATAGGACGTTCAAGGAGTATTTGGATCGGTTCATGATAGTATTTATTGACGATATCGTAGTTTACTCCCAGTCTAAGTCTTACCATGCAGAGCATCTACATATTGTTCTGGAGACCCTGAGAAGCAATCAATTGTATGTCATGTTCTCAAAGGGTGAGTTTTGACTTTATTCAGTAGCATTCCTTGGTCTCATCATTAGCGGAGAGGGATATTGCGGTGGATCCATTGAAGATAGTTGCGATACGGGAGTGGCATGTGTTGTCTTCAGCGGCTGAAGTCAGGAGTTTTCTGGGACTTGCCGGCTACTATAGGCGCTTCGTGGAGAACTTCTCGCGGATAGCATTACCCCTCACGACCATGATAAGAAAGGGTCAGAAGTTTTTTTGGTCGTCAGCGTGCACGCAAGCTTTCAAAGAACTGAAAGTCGTTAGACCACAATGCATATTCTATGCTCGCCATGTGGAACAAAAGGCTTTGAGATCTAGAATGATGCTTCAGGTAGCGGCTTAGGTTTCATTTTGTTAGAACATGGGAGAGTAATAACCTATGGTTCACGCCAGTTGAAGGTGCACGGGAGGAATTATCTGGTCCATGACTTGGAATTGGCGGCTGTGATATTCGCGTTGAAGCTCTGGATGCACTATTTGTACGGTGTGAAGGTCAACATTTTCATAGATCTTAAGAGCATGAAGTATCTATTGGATCAAAAGGACCTGAACATGGTCTGCGAAGGTGGATGGAGTTCCTTGGGGACTAAACCTTCACGATACAGTATGTTCCTGGCAAAGGTAATGCAGTTGCAGATACGTTAAGTTGCAGAGCTCCCACGTAAGATAATTGGTTAATGATGCATGATGAGCGTCTCGTTCGAGATTTAGAAACCTTGGAGATCTCTTGTATTGAAAGGAGGTCGAGTACTGAAGCACGTTGGAGTTGGATTGAGTTACAATATGACCTCGCTGATCAGATTCGGCAGGCTTTGGATTTGGACGATAGCATGAAATAATATATGGTTGAGTCTTTGGAAGGGTCAAATGCCCAGTTTAAGGTTGACAATGGGCTGTTATGGAAGGACAGTCGTTTGTGCATCCAAAAAGTGGGTAAAATAGGAGAGGAATTGATGTATGAAGCTCATTACACCAAGTATTCGATCCACCCTGGGAGTACAAAGATGTACAAAGACATGAAAAAGCTTTTCTGGTGGCCATGACTAAAAAAGGACATAACGATGTATGTGGCTAAGTGTCAAACTTGTGCTTTAGTGAAGGCTGAATGCCAGAAGCCTGGAGTATTCTTGAAGTATTTGCCTATATCGGAGTTGATGTTTGACTATGTATCCATGGATTTCGTGGATGGTTTGCCGAGATCGCAGAAGGGAAACGACGCCATCTGGGTGATCATTGATCGTTTGACGAAAGTATCGCACTTCATCCCGAATAGGAAGGATGATTCAGTGGAGAAGCTAGCAAAGTTGTATGTGGAGAATATTGTACGACTGCACGGTGTGCCCCGTAGCATTGTGAGTGACCAAGATAGGCGATTCGTGTGTAATGACTACAGGCTGGTAGATTAACTATTGGGTACAAACTGAAATTCAGCATGACCTTTCATCTGCTGATGGATGGTCAGAGCGAGCGGGTAAATAGGACGATAGATGACATACTTCATATTTGTGTCCTATTGTTCATGAAAAAGTTAGAGGATCACTTGTATATTATCAAATTCGCTTACAATAATAGCTATCAGGCAAGTATTCAAATGATGCCCTTCGAGGCCCTATATGGTATAAAGTGTCGTACTCCATTGTCAAGGTTGGAGACGGGGTAGTAAAAGTTATATAAGCGGAAGGATATTAAGGAGGCGACATCTTTTTTTTGTATAATCAGGGAGCGGCTGTTGATTGCATAGTATAGACAGGCTAAATATTACAACGCCAAGCATAGGAATGTTGAGTTCGTCGTGGGCGATTTGGTTTACCTAAAGATCAAACCGTTCAAGGTTGTGTCAAGGATTCATCGACTGAAAAAGCTATGCCCGAGATACCTTTGGTCGTTTGAGGTTTTGGAGTGCGTTGGTGAAGCTGATTATCGATTGAATCTTTCAATAGAGCTTAGTGGTCTACTTGACATATTCCACATATCTGTGTTATGGAAGGCGGTGTAAGTGCCTGCACAAGTGGTTGTGGCTGATGAGGTGCCGATTGCTAGTTGGTTGACAACGAGGGTCAAGCCCATTCATATTAATGACTCGGAAGTTAAGCAACTTCACAATAAATCTATCAGGATGGTCAAGGTACATTGGGACAACTGTGGCCGAGAGGGGCTGTCGTGGGAGCGGGAACAAACCATGAAGGTGGAGTTCCCCAAGCTTTTCGTTTGAGGTATACTTTCGCAGTATTGATACACTTTCTTTTCCTACAACGAGTAAATTCAGGACGAAATTATTTAAGTGGGGGAGATTTGTAACACCCCAAGTTTTTGTAGTCAGGAAAAGATGTTACCGTGCGGTGGTAGGATGGTACTGCGTGGCGGTAACGTCAAGCGTCGAGATAGTAAAGTGAGGCGAGGTGACTCAATGTCTAGTATACCGCATGACAGAAGGTCGTTAGTGTGTGGCGTTAGCCATTTATTTGTCGAGCTCTCGGGAAGCTATCGCACAGTGGTAGAGTTACCACAGGCGGTAGCTTGGCAATTAATTGGTCAAAGCGCTTTGGATTCTACCGCACGACGGTAGTAGCTATCGTGTGGCGGTAGCAGAAGCGGTCATGCTGTGGCCGTCGCTAGCTACCGTGAGGCACTAGCATCCTAATGCCTAGCGATAACGAAGCTGTAACAGTGTGGTCATGTGTCGGCCTGTTATTTGAGGGCATGGGAGTTGCTCTCAAATTGAGGCGTTGATTAGCAGTACCACGTGGCAGTAGTTAGGTACCACGCGGCGGTAGCTATGTTTATAGTGCTGGTTCAGCCATTTCACTTCATTTTACTTTGGAGTTGAGAACTTGGCCGAATCTTTTGGATGAGGAGCAACAGCGCTAGAAAGGAGATCACGATGCCATTTGAGATTCAAAACTCAGATTCGCGAAGCGAGTTTGGATCTACGGAGGCAAAGTCGCAGTGGTCGTGTTCATCCGTCTAGAATTTCTCCAATGGCAACGAAGCAGACTTCTAGGGTAACGATCCTCTTCTTTGGACATGTGAAGTCCTATCTTTTAGCATTAGAGGGTAGATACTGTTGGAACACCCTATTACTAATTTGGGTCAGGATCACTATGTCTCTAGGAATCTGTGTTTGACCTTCTGTATAGCTTAATAGGTCAATTAGAATTGAGTCTAAGGGTTAGGAGTCTAAGTTTGGAAGCTGCCCTGAAGACCAAGTTTTTCTGGAGACCAAGTCCAAATCGTCGAACTCAGCACGACGTTTCGTCGAACTCCGGTCGACGATCGTCTAGCTCAACTATTGACAGATCGTCGAGCTCCATTCGACGATCGCTGAGCTCAAACCTCATAATATCGTCGAACTCCATTCGACGATCGCTGAGCTCAGGTCGACGATTTTGACTCTGCATTAGATCCTTATCTCTGAGCTCAGTTCGACGATCTTTGAGCTCAGATCGACGATTTCTTTGCTGCTTGGATTTTCCAGTTCGCTGAGCTCAGCTCGACGATAGCAGAGCTCAGTTCGACGATTTCAGTTATCTTTCAGAATTCAAATTCAAATCAGATAGAAGTTATTCTGCATTTAATTCAGAAGGTCTGCCAGCCGTTTTCATTTACTTCTGGAGCAAGTTTCAAGGAATTTTTCAAGGAACAATTCAGTGGACTTTCCTTCAGAACAGATTATGCAATTAAGGCTGTAATAAATGCAGACCAACGGCTATCTTTGACAGAGTGATATTCTATTCTGGCACAGAGAATAAGAGACAGAATGTTTTTGAATAAAATAGTGAAGATATACAGAGATTAAAAAAAAAGAAGAGAGCACACACAACTCAATACACAGAGACTCTCTCAATCTTCTGTCAACAAGAATTCTGAAGAACACTCATCAGAGAGATCAAGCTTTCAAAAATCTTCAGATCTCTTCAGCTCTCAAGTGTTCAAGGCCAACATCATCTCAACACTCCAGACACTCAACATTTCAGCTTGCTGAAATCATCTTTTGCTGGAGATCTATCTTTGAAGGCCTATCACCCTCAGCAAAGCTCATCTTCCTGAAGATTTCAAGGACTCAGGGGGAGCTTTGACAACATCACTGAATCCACATAGTCTTCTCAGTTGCTTGAGAAAGAGAAGACTGCCATCACTCTCTCACCCCCATTCTGTAAAGGGTTTTTCAAACTCCCTTCAAAAGTTTGAATCTGGTTTTTGAGCACCTTGTCAAAAGCTCATTGGTGGCAAGACACCTGATCAAAAAATCTGTTTTGGTTTTTGAGCACCTTATCAAAAGCTCATTGGTGCCCAGGACACCTGATCAACTCATCCTGCAGTGGATTCCTACCTAGGGTGGTAGAAGAGTGGATGTACCCAAGTTGGGGAACCACTATATTTCCTTGTGTCATCTGGTTTTGCATGTTTTCTTTTTGTTTTTGGCCTAGATTTTCTTGTGCTTAGTTTCTGCATAGCTTAGTTTTGTGATTAGTTTTATTTCTGCTTCTCTGCTTACACTCATTACAACAATTGTTGTAAAGCTTTGCAAAAGTTTTTCTTTGTGTTTTAAAAAGCACCATATACTCTATTCACCCCCCTCTAGAGTATATCAGATCTAGTTCCCCCTTTCAATTGGTATCAGAGGGAGGTTGGTTAAACATACCATTCCTGATTGGTTGTACAGGCTAACACCTGAACCCCAAGATCCCAAACTAGATCCTTCTTTTGTATTTTAATATTAGATTTTGTTTGCACAAGTCATGGCCCAAAACAAAGATTATGCAAGCACCAGACCTCCAGTGTGCAATCTGTCAAAGTTTGCACTTTGGAAAGCAAGGATTAAACTCTACATGAATTCTATTGACGAGGACATTTTTAATTCTGTTTTGACAGTGTGTCCCAGACCCCCAGAAAGTACAAGCACAAATACTGTTCCACCTCCATCAGGAACAGATGCTGACATCAAAAGGTGGAAGGTAGCTGATGCCAAGGCAATGAACATTTTAGCTCAGACAATGTCAGATGACATTTTTCAAAAAGTAGCTGAATGCAACTCAGCCAAGGAGATTTGGGACAAGCTCTCAGAAATTGTCTCTGGCTCAGCTGATGAGAGAAAGGACAGAAGATCCCATCTTATCTCCCAATATGAGAACTTCAAGAAGGGAGAAACAGAGTCAGTGGGAGACATGTACAACAGACTGAGTCTAATTGTCAGTGAACTGAGGACATTAGACAAAGAGATCTCACTGACAGAACTTAATGACAAGATCCTAATGTGCTTCCCCAGCACTTGGGATTCAAGAATCTGGCCAATCAAAGATGCCAGAAGTCTAAATGAGATCACCACTGAAGCCTTGTTGGGTAAGCTCAAATCTTATGAGCTACTCATCAAGAACAGAGAGGAAGAACAGAAGGCTGCTTCACCAGCCACAAGAAAGGAGAAGACTATAGCATTCAAGGCAACTGAAGATCTGCCTGAAGAAAAAGGAACAGGCAATGATGAACTTCTCAGCTTGCTGGCCAAAAGATTCTATAAGATGGCCAGAAAGGACTTCAGAAGAAGATCATACAAAGAGCAGGATAAGCCAAGGTATGACAAGTCCATTGGCAATAGCAAAGACATTATTTGCTTTGGTTGCAGGAAACCAGGGCATATGGTTCCTGACTGTCCAGAAAACAAGAACAAGGACAGAAGGGACAGAAAAGAAAGAAGAAAGGAGAAGGACTCCAAAAGGAATGGAAGTAGCAAACCTTCCTCCAGCAGAAATAAGCACACAAGGAAAGGATTTGTTGCTGAATCCTGGAGTGAGACTAAAGAGGAGTCAGAAGCCTCCTCCAGCTCAAGTGATGATGAGGATGATGCAGAAGAAAAGGAATTCTGCATGATGGCAATTAATGCCTCACAGCATAACTCAGAGGAAGAAGAGTCAGATTCAGACTCAGAGATTCAACCTGAAGAAGATCAGGTAATCAGTTCTTTTGATTTTACTTCAGAAGATTTTAAATCTGAATTTAAAGCATTGTGTTTAGATCTGTTAAAGTCTGAGAAAGAGATTATCTCTCTCAGAAATCAATTATCTGAACACAATGGCTTAAAGTCAGAAAACCTCAAACTCTCTCAGGAGTTGGAGAACTATAGAGAACAGATAGCTACACTGAAAAGTGAGCTCTCTGAGGCCAAGAAGCTTGAAGAATCCCTTAATGGGAGAAGCATCAAGCTGATGGACATCACAAGCACAGTGAACTCTAGACTTAACAGTACACTGGGCTTGGGTGCTTCATCCAGCCAACCTATAGTCCTAACAACTCCCATCAAGTTCATTTCTAGCAAGGGAAAGGGAGTTGTAGAGGTTGCCAGGAAAAATTCTGATCTGCCTCAGAAAACTAAAGTCCAGCACAAATCGTCGAACGGAGATCGACGATCGCCGAATGAAGATCGACGATCGCCGAACGCAGCTCGACGATCTCAGGACAAATCGTCGAACGCTGGTCGACGATCTCAGCCAAGATCGTCGAACGCTGGTCGACGATCCCATATACCTGACCTCAGCCATAGTCGACCGTCGAACGGAGCTCGACGATCTGACCCAAGATCGTCGAACTCAGCTCCAAGATCGTCGAACAGAGGTCAGAGCTCTGGAAATTTTTTCAAAGGCAAGTCAAAATTGAATCCTGAGGGTTCTTCATCCCAAACCTTCAACCCTTATACTGAATGGATTTTACCTCCAAGGAGATATCATCCTGAAGGATATAAGAGTCAGCCAGGGATGTCTTTCATTTCTGAATTTAAAGGTTATCAACCTAGGCCCAAGGTAAACTGGGTCAAAAACAAGTGAATTGCTTAATGTGCAGGTGAAGACCTATCCAACATCTAACCAGCAATGGTATTTGGATAGTGGGTGCTCTAAGCACATGACAGGGAACAAGGACAACCTAAATTCCTTTAGAGCCAAGCTTGGACCCAAAGTTATCTTTGGTGACTCCAACTTTGGACAAACTAAAGGATATGGAGCAGTCCAGATTGGTTCTGTAACCTTCAAGAAGGTAGCATATGTGGAAGGACTGAAGCACAACCTTATCAGCATCAGTCAGCTATGTGATGAAGGCTACCAGGTGACCTTCAGCAAAACCTTATGCAAAATCAAGTCAGAGGACAACACAACTGTGTTGACAGGTAAAAGGAAAGGTAACATCTACCTAGTAGATTTTCTTTCAACTACTATAGATATCTGTTTATTCAACTCAGTCTGTAGACCAAATGTTTTATGGCATAAGAGACTAGGACACCTAAACCTTAGAACTATTGCTAGGCTATCCAAGGACAACCTTGTTAGAGGACTACCTTCTGGCCCCTACAAGAAGGAAGGACTCTGCAAGGCTTGTCAATTAGGCAAGCAAATTAAAAACAGTTTTAAGTCACTTAATAAGAGTGATTCACCTAGGATACTGTATCTGTTACACATGGATCTATTTGGACCCATCACAGTACAAAGCCTAGGAGGGAAATCCTACACTTTAGTGATTGTAGATGACTTCTCTAGATTCACTTGGGTGTTTTTTCTAAGGAAGAAGTCTGATAACTTTAAGTGTCTGACAGAGTTTCTCAAATGTGTAAAGATTGAGTTCAATACTCACATTGCCCTGATCAGAAGTGATCATGGGACAGAGTTTGATTCTCTTCTTATGCAAGAGTTCTGTCAGAGTGAAGGGATCAGGCATACTTTCTCAGCTCCTAGAACTCCTCAACAAAATGGGGTAGCTGAAAGGAAAAATAGAACCCTTATTGAATCTGCCACTACATTGTTGTCAGATGCTCATCTACCTCTATCCTTTTGGGCAGAGGCAGTGAACACCTCCAACTATGTGCTGAACAGGAGTCTGATACATAAACTGAAGGGAAAGACTCCCTATGAATTACTCAAAGGGAAGAAACCTAAAGTTGACTATTTCAGAATTTTTGGTTGCATTTGCTATATTCACAATAATGATAAGAAACATCTAGCAAAATTTCAAGCCAAAGCTGATGAAGGAGTGTTTCTGGGATACTCCATGATCAGCAAGGCCTATAGGGTATATAATAAATCATCATTGAAAATTGAGGAATCTGTTCATGTTTCTTTTGATGAAACTAACATGTCTTTCAAGGAGAAGATTTCTTCTACCATAGAACCTTTGCAGGAACACTCTCTAGTTGAAGATATGAACAAGCTACAGGTTGCTCAAGAAGAAGAAAGCAGTGAAGATGAAAGCAATGCTCAACACATTGAAGCTCCATTTGAAGAGCCAGTTGTTGTACCACAAGAGGAAACAACAACACAGGTTGGTGAACAATCAACACCCCCTGTTGATTTAGTAACATCAAGAGACCATCCAATTACCCAAATAATTGGAGAACTCTCAGCTGGTGTGCAAACCAGAAATCAGGTCAACCAAAACCTGTTGCACACCTGCTTCCTTTCTCAAATTGAACCTCAGTCCATTCGAGATGCAGAGCAAGATCCACACTGGATCATTGCAATGCAAGAGGAGTTGCATCAATTTGAGAGGAACAAAGTATGGGAACTAGTGCCAAAGTCAAAGGATCATTCCATTGTTCGAACAAAATGGGTATTCAGAAACAAACTGGATGATCAAGGAGTAATAATAAGGAACAAGGCAAGGCTAGTTGCTCAGGGATACTCTCAAGAAGAAGGAATTGACTACGACCAGACTTTTGCACCTGTTGCAAGATTGGAAGCCATCAGAATTTTTCTAGCTTATGCAGCTCACAAAGGCTTCAAGGTTTATCAGATGGATGTCAAGAGTGCCTTCTTGAATGGAGACATCAAAGAGGAAGTCTATGTCAGACAACCTCCAGGTTTTATCTCTCCAACTCACCCTGATTATGTTTTCAAACTACATAAAGCATTATATGGTCTCAAGCAAGCTCCTAGAGCATGGTATGAGACCCTAGCATGCTTTCTCTTGGAAAATGGTTTTATAAGGGGTAGAGTAGACCAAACCCTTTTTATTAGAACCCATAAGTCCCATACCCTACTAGTACAAATTTATGTAGACGATATCATTTTTGGCTCTACTGACTCAAAATTGTGCAGAAGGTTTTCTAACCTAATGCATTCTAAATTTGAGATGAGTAGCATGGGTGAGCTATCCTTCTTCCTAGGATTGCAAGTCAAACAACATGCTGAAGGCATCTTTATTTCTCAAACCAAATATGCTCATGAGCTGGTTAAGAAATTTGGCATGTCTGAGGCATCTTGTATGAAAACACCCATGCCTACCAATGCTGTATTGGATGCTGATGAACATAGGAAACCTGTTGATCAGACAACATATAGAGCAATGATTGGCTCTTTACTGTATCTTACAGCTAGTAGGCCAGATATAATGTTTGCCACATGCATATGTGCTAGATTCCAAGTTAGCCCTAGAGAGTCACACCTCACATTAGTAAAGAGGATTCTTAGGTATGTTAAAAGTTGTCCAAATCTAGGTCTCTGGTATCCAAAAGATTCAGCATTTGAGTTAACTGGATTCTCTGATGCTGATTATGCTGGATGCAGAATTGACAGGAAAAGCACCAGTGGAACTTGTCAGTTCCTTGGTGATAGACTTGTCTCTTGGTTTTGCAAGAAACAAACAACTGTGTCAACTTCAACTGCTGAAGCTGAATATATGGCTGCAGGCAGTTGTTGTTCACAAATTCTGTGGATTCAAAATCAACTCCTAGACTATGGTTACAACTTAGAGAAGTCAAAAATCTTTTGTGACAATACAAGTGCTATCTCCATAGCTCAAAATCCAGTCCTCCATAGTAGGACAAAACACATAGAGATTAGACATCACTTCTTAAGGGATAATGTTGAAAAGAATAAAATTGAACTGCAATATATCCCAACTGATTTACAAAGGGGAGATATTTTCACCAAGCCTTTGGATGAAAAGAAACATACTTTCTTCCTAAATCAGTTAGGAATGCTAGATGGAGGAAGTCTCAAATAATATCCAAGATTTTGAAAGCTAAAAATGACCAAGACTAGGCAAAATTCTGATTTTCCTTAGTGTCTAAAATTTCTCTGATCTCTGAACTGCGCTCGACGATTTTCACAAAGATCGTCGAACGGAGTTCGACGATTTCCTGAATCGTCGAACTGAGTTCAGCGTTCCTTTGATAGTATGGACTATCTCTTCTGGTCAACGATCGTCGAACGGCGCTCGACGATTTTGTTCACTGAACGATCGTCGAACGGAGCTCGACGCCTTTCCAGATCGTCGAACGGAGATCGACGATTTTGGAGTCTCTTCAGATTCCTTTAGAAGCCTCGATCGTCGAACTGAGTTCAACGATCTTTCCTTTTCTGCGTCGAACCCTAATATAAAACTCATTTTTCGCCGTCGTTCTCTCTTGCGCTTTCAATTTCTCTGCAAACCTTTTCTCCCTCCAAACAGTTCTACCTTGGTCATTTTGTTTGTTAAGTTTTTGCAGGTACCATGGCCGTCTCAGTTGCTGTACTCGCCGCAATGAAATTTGATGCGGGTTTTGACATTGATCTAGACTCCTTCAACACAACTGATCAAGTCTTCCAGGACATCCTCATTTTATTCAAAGATCAGCATCTATCTGCCCTTATGACAACAAGAATCAAACTTGTCTCAGATGAAATCAAAGAGTGGGTATATACTGCACACAACCTTGACAACAACACTATTGTTGGATCCATTGGTGGCACCCAGGTACCTCTGACCCCAACAGTCCTCACAGAGGTTTTTGGTTTAAGGAATGGTGAAGACTCTGCTGAACTTTCTGGAGAAGAATTCTCTGATATTCTTGCCAGGATGGGTCATCCTGAGGGGAACCCTAGCAAGTTGTTTAAGAGGAACCTGTCAGTGGAATACAGGTTTCTGGCAGATGTTGTAGGCAATGTTCTGTTGGCCAAACATTCTGCCCATGACACCATCTCCAGATATCAGCTCTGCCTCATGGGAGCTCTGGTGGATAGGAAAAGCTTGAACTGGGGAGAAGTCTTTTTTGATCTGTTGAAGAAAAAGATAAACAAAACCTTTGTGAATTATGGAAGAATTCTGGGAGTCTTCCTTCAGGCTAAGTGCCCTACCCTGCTAGTCTCCTCTGGAGTGCACATCAATGCCTCCAAGAGACTCACCTGTGCCCTATTTGGGAAATGGGACAGGCAAATCATCAAGCCCAGCAGGCCCTTTCCATCTGCCCCTTCAGGCACCAGGACTCTAAGAGTCACTCCACCCCAGGTCTCTGCCCCTGCAGAAGACCTGCCTGCTGCTAGTGCTGCTTCTCCTCCTCCAAGTCCAATCTTACCCATTCCATCCACCACTCCAGCTTCATCCTCAATTACAATTTCCAGCCCATCTCCAACTTCTATTCCATCTCCAGCAACCATCTCATCTCCACCAGCAGACCACTTCCATCCCCTATTCTCTTATCCACCACCAGATGTCACCTCATCCCCATCCCTTCCATCCTTCACACTTCTGGATGAATCCTACATGGATGATTCCCCCTCCTCTCCTCCAGAACTACCATCCTCTTCCACCTCTTTCCAAGACCTTCTCCACCACATTATTGCCCAACCCACATTCACTCCATCCATATCCATCCCATTATCCTCCATCTCCACCATCCCCTCTCCTGAGCCATTCATTCCACCCTTCAGCCCTCCTCCTCCAGCTCCATCAGCCATCCCTGTACTCTCTACCTCTGCTCCTCTTCTTGAGCAAGTAGATCTCCCAGCCTTGGCTGACCAGCTGTATGAGCTCCTTGCACCCAGGCTCTCTCTTCTCATGGAGGCCTCTTTAGCTCCTCTACAACAGTCAGTGGCAGCTCTCTCTGCCAGGCTTTCCTCCTTCCTTACTCCTCAAGCAGCACCCCCAGCAGTGTGCCTTGATACAGCTGTATCTGTATCCAGGCAGGGGGAGATGCCCTATGAAGCCAGCCTTCATGCTGCTGTTGCTGCTGCTTCTGCTGCTACTGATGCTGTTTCTGTGTCTGCTTCTGCTACTGCTGCTGCTCCTGCATCTGTTGCCTCTGCTACTCCAGCCCTAGCAATAGATCTAAGGTCTTTGCTATCTACATTTGATCCTGCATTCTACTGCTGCCTCCCAGAGCACAATGCTGTCCAGCCCTCTGAAGATCTGTCCAAGGCTCTGGTGCCCTTCTCATGCTGTGACCCCAGTATAATTTCTGCTTTTATTCATTCTGTGACTGCTGCTTCTGATGATGTTACTGCTGCTGCTGATGAAGAAAAGGCTGTATCTGCCTCTAAAATTATCCCTGCTGCTGAAGAAATTGTGTCTGTTGAGCCCTTTTCCCAGGATTCTCTGATGACAGAGGCTGCTGTTTTTGAGCCTGCTGTAGATGTTGTTGTTGTATCTGAACCTGCTGCTGCCAAAATTCCTGAAATAATCTTTGTTGCTTCTACTGCTGCTCCAGTACCTGTTGTTATATCTGCTGATGCTTCTGTATCTGTTGCCCCTTCTGCTTCTGCTTCTGCCCCATCAGCTGCTGTTCAACTGAAAGAAAACTTGATGAAAAGGATTGATGCTTTATATGATGCACAGAGTTCTGAATCTGAGGATTATAACACTGCTTCTGATGATTCATCTGCCACCATTGCAAAGAAAAGGAAAGCAAGAAGTAAGGCATTGAAGAGGGTTCCTCCTGCCAAAGTTAGAGATGACAATGATGTCCCTTATTATATTCTGCACAACTGCCCAATTTCTGAGCATTGGATGCAGTTCTCTAAGAACCAGCTAAAGGCTATGAAGAAGAAGAGAAAGTATGAGAAAGATTCCACTCAGTTCAAGCACCCTCATCCTCCTCCACCACCTCCACCTGATGCAGGTGCAGGTGGCAGCTCTGCAAGTTCAGGCCCTGCTAGAAGCCAGGCTCCCTACCAACCTCATGCTAGAACTTATCAAAGGGAAAGCCAGTCTAGGGGCTCTTACTCTAGAAGGGGAGGATATAGGGGAAACCAAAGAGAGACTCAGGTTTACTCTAAAGGGCATTCCAGGCAGCATCCTTACTCTAGGGGAGGACATGTTCCTTCTGACACATCTTCTGGTCCTTTTCCCTATAAGCTCAAAGATACTGTGACTGCCAGGACTCCTCAAGATACTTCTTCCAACAGGTATGAGCCACCTGTTCCATTTGAGGACCCTGAGAAGAATCCTATGGCTTGGACTGCTAGAATGAAAGAGCTGGCTGCTTTAGATCAAATCAAGAAAGCCAAAGAGAAAGGCCTAGACACTTCCAACATCTCCACAATGTCAGAACAAAGACAGAAAGAACTAGAAAGATATGCTTCCAGCAAATTTTTTGATGCAGACAGGTACATGGAATTGCATCCAGCTGCAGTGGTTCCCAGGACATCAAAGCAAATTTATTTGGGTGCAGCTGATGATACCAGATCCAAACAACAAGCTTTAGATCCTAACAGGGAAATTAAAATGGTAAAAGGCAAAGAAAAGGAATAACTCTGTAAGGTGATAACTCTTGGTTTTTCTGACTGCCCTCTGGATATCATGTTTATATATATCTCTGTGATGGTTCTGTGATGTCTAGCTATTGTTGTTTTTATGTTTTTCTGACTGTATGGTGTTGTTTGTTTTTCCTATGTCTGTAAATAGTTTTCCTAACCCAAATAGGGGGAGATTGTTGGAACACCCTATTACTAATTTGGGTCAGGATCACTATGTCTCTAGGAATCTGTGTTTGACCTTCTGTATAGCTTAATAGGTCAATTAGAATTGAGTCTAAGGGTTAGGAGTCTAAGTTTGGAAGCTGCCCTGAAGACCAAGTTTTTCTGGAGACCAAGTCCAAATCGTCGAACTCAGCACGACGTTTCGTCGAACTCCGGTCGACGATCGTCTAGCTCAACTATTGACAGATCGTCGAGCTCCATTCGACGATCGCTGAGCTCAAACCTCATAATATCGTCGAACTCCATTCGACGATCGCTGAGCTCAGGTCGACGATTTTGACTCTGCATTAGATCCTTATCTCTGAGCTCAGTTCGACGATCTTTGAGCTCAGATCGACGATTTCTTTGCTGCTTGGATTTTCCAGTTCGCTGAGCTCAGCTCGACGATAGCAGAGCTCAGTTCGACGATTTCAGTTATCTTTCAGAATTCAAATTCAAATCAGATAGAAGTTATTCTGCATTTAATTCAGAAGGTCTGCCAGCCGTTTTCATTTACTTCTGGAGCAAGTTTCAAGGAATTTTTCAAGGAACAATTCAGTGGACTTTCCTTCAGAACAGATTATGCAATTAAGGCTGTAATCAATGCAGACCAACGGCTATCTTTGACAGAGTGATATTCTATTCTGGCACAGAGAATAAGAGACAGAATGTTTTTGAATAAAATAGTGAAGATATACAGAGATTAAAAAAAAAAGAAGAGAGCACACATAACTCAATACACAGAGACTCTCTCAATCTTCTGTCAACAAGAATTCTGAAGAACACTCATCAGAGAGATCAAGCTTTCAAAAATCTTCAGATCTCTTCAGCTCTCAAGTGTTCAAGGCCAACATCATCTCAACACTCCAGACACTCAACATTTCAGCTTGCTGAAATCATCTTTTGCTAGAGATCTATCTTTGAAGGCCTATCACCCTCAGCAAAGCTCATCTTCCTGAAGATTTCAAGGACTCAGGGGGAGCTTTGACAACATCACTGAATCCACATAGTCTTCTCAGTTGCTTGAGAAAGAGAAGACTGCCATCACTCTCTCACCCCCATTCTATAAAGGGTTTTTCAAACTCCCTTCAAAAGTTTGAATCTGGTTTTTGAGCACCTTGTCAAAAGCTCATTGGTGGCAAGACACCTGATCAAAAAATCTGTTTTGGTTTTTGAGCACCTTATCAAAAGCTCATTGGTGCCCAGGACACCTGATCAACTCATCCTGCAGTGGATTCCTACCTAGGGTGGTAGAAGAGTGGATGTACCCAAGTTGGGGAACCACTATATTTCCTTGTGTCATCTGGTTTTGCATGTTTTCTTTTTGTTTCTGGCCTAGATTTTCTTGTGCTTAGTTTCTGCATAGCTTAGTTTTGTGATTAGTTTTATTTCTGCTTCTCTGCTTACACTCATTACAACAATTGTTGTAAAGTTTTGCAAAAGTTTTTCTTTGTGTTTTAAAAAGCACCATATACTCTATTCACCCCCCTCTAGAGTATATCAGATCTAGTTCCCCCTTTCAGATACTGCACAAATACATGGATGTGATTCTCCCGACGGGTAGATCTGTGTATCCTCATTAGATTCCATTTAGATGCAGAATCGAAGTATTGAATAGGCATGCTATGTGAAGCCCATCCGAACGGGTTAGTCTCGATTGGTGATGTTTGTATGCTTTGTATTCCGGAGAAGACTCTGTGGTTATCACATAGATTTCGGAGTCACGGGTTGTGCAGATGACTGCGTTGAGAGTACTAGGGGCAGTCTCCATGAAAACAACAATTTATGGGGAAGAAGCGATAGTCATACCCGTACCGTGCGGCGGTAGTGCTACCGTCGGCGTTAGCTCCCTGTGAGCAAAGTATTGTTGAGAAGCCTATCTCGTGGATACTGGAGGTCTATTATTTTGAGGCCCGTCTATCTGATATGCGGGGGCCAATTTTGGGGGTGTGAGCTTAATTTGCTCAGCTCGAGTGGCCGTGTGTGCTAGTTTAGGATCATAATAGTGTTATGAATCATACGGATGGGAAAGGGGATGCTGACCCGCATCATGGCTTGTTGTGCCCGATGATTTGAGCACCAGGAAATGTCTGAACTGCACCCAACCCTATGCAGATTGATTTGGAGGGAGTCAAAGTGTGAATTTTAAGTCACCGTGACTTTGTTGTCGCCATAACATCGTTGTCTTTGGCTTTGACCATAAAATACTTGAATGCTCAAACTTTGCTAACCGTTGTAGAGAACAGAGGTGTGACCCTTGAGGTCCGGTGCACCAAGCATGTGCCCTGAGAGCATGGGGCATTGGGAGTTTGTGCCAACGTATGTGGCAAATGGTGCTTAAATTCCACGTTCTTATTGCCACATTGTGTTTGTGCTAATGCCTGCAGCCACCCAAAATGAGGGGTGAGGTTGCTATAATTTGGTCATCTAATGCTGACCATTGCTTTTGTTTGCTACCTCTGCGGTGGAATGTTTCTTGCAAGTGATGCTGAGCCAAGCAGGAAATTGCGGGCTGAAGTCCAGGATAGCTAAGCTGGACCTTGAAGGCCAAAGCGAATTGACCGTTTTGTTTATTTATTTCTCATGTGTGTCCGTCCTGCGTTCTGATGTATGCAAGGAAGTTTAATTTGAGTAAAACTTGTAAGGACTTAAGGCTAAGAATTCTTTGAGTATTTGTTACTCATTCGTAGTTGTGGTAGTGGACATTCATGTTGTTATTGGGTTCTATTTTTAATCTTTAATTTACTTCCGCCAGAATGCACTCTATGTTAGGGTACACAATATTGGATTATTATTTCAATTTAGTAACTCCTATAACACCTCTCCAATACACTCGAGTGGTCTATTAATGAGCATGTTACCGGGCAGCAGCACAAGCACCCTAACCCCTCTCCCTCCACGGGTAGGTTGTTGGTGGCCACAACCTCCCTTTGATGAGTCAAACTCGATAGTCAAGTGCGCACTACGGGGACTTCCCAGGAGGTCACCCATCCCAGTACTACATCCCGAGCACGCTTAACTATGGAGTTTTTTCAACTCTCATGACATTGAGCTGGGTTGTAACACTCCAAATCCCAATTTGGGTTGAGGTTGGGTGACACGGCCTAGGACACGGGCGTGTCCTAGGGCATGTCGTGTTCGGGTTGAGCAACCTCTCGAGTGCTCGATGAAATGCACTCGAGAAGTACTCGAGAGTGAACACGCCCTATGACACGGGCGTATCAGGGGGCGTGTCCTCCTCTGGTCGACTAACTACGCTCGACGATTGTCGAGCGCAAGTTGAGTTGAGTACACGGCCTGTAACACGGGCGT
This sequence comes from Platanthera guangdongensis, assembly GCA_039583875.1. Lineage (NCBI taxonomy): Eukaryota > Viridiplantae > Streptophyta > Magnoliopsida > Asparagales > Orchidaceae > Platanthera > Platanthera guangdongensis. The sequence goes on along the minus strand of CM077147.1, from coordinate 157,813,549 downwards.
GTCACAGGGCCATGTCCTTCTCGGGATCAGCCAAGGATATGTGTGTTGATGGACACGGGTGTGTCTTGGGGTACACATCCCAGGACACGGGCGTGTCCCATGGCCGTATCCCGCTCAATTTGAGTTTGTGGTGTGTTGCCTGTGGGATACGCCATGCCACACGGGCGTGCACTGTGTGACACGGGCGTGTCAGACATGTGACATGGGCGTGTCCTATGGTAGTGTCCTGTTCTTGGTAAGGCGGTTCGTGCACCGCTTAAGGGACACGACATGTGATACGGGCATGTCATAGGGCGTGTCAGCCCAGAAATGGAGATTTCTAGGCAAATCGTGGTCGTTCATTTCCTTCATCTTAGATCCAAGGGTCCAGGCCCTTCCCTATTGATATAAGACTAAGATTGGAAGCCTCATCTTCCATTCATTTCCCTTTCTCAAAATCTAGGGAGGGAGCTAGAGAAAGGATAAGGAGAAGGGAGATGACTGTCAGAGAAGCTTCAGCAGGCTGATTCGTAAGCCGAGTGCAGATTCATGGAGGCAAAGTCGTGGCGGTGGTTTCCATCCGGCTAGATCATGGCTCCAAAGCGATCGTCAAGGGTAACAATCTCCTTCTTGGACAAACGAAGTCATTTCTTTATGCATATGCATGGAATCCTCCACCAAGAGGTGGAAAGCGTAAGTGATTCCAGTTGAGTCTGCATTAAGAGCCGGAAGTGTGTAGCACGACATAGGCATGTTGTGTGAGACCCATCTGGATGGTTAGTCTGGATTGGTGATGGTTATGTGTGACCCAGAGAAGACTCTGTGTATTGTATGAACGCATGTGAATTGTGAATGTAAGATCCTTTTGTTGTGAACTCTGCATGAGCTATTTGCTAATCTTGGATGTTTTGTGTAAGCTCCTTGTGGTGTGAGCGCTATGAGCGCTATTTGCTCTAAGAGAGTAGAAAGCTGCGGCTAATCAGGAGGGAAAGCCGACCCGCATCAAGTGGTGCGCTACTGACGGTTTAAGCAACGGGAAATGCTTACCTACTCCTGGTTGTTTTGAGAGATCGATTGGTGGCAAGGCTTGGGAGGATGCGAGGAAGACCCGGCTTGCTGCACCATAATGGTGGGTTGACCTGAAGTGGAAATGCTCAAGTTTTCCGTGAGGTTAGTACCTCTGAGTGGGATGGGAGGAATGTCGCCAGCATGCGTGTTGGTGGACTAGGACCGGCCAACCAACATGTTAAAATCCTCAGCTCGGTGTGGGCAACTAGTATATCTAGTACACCAATAATGTGCCCTGAGTGCACAGATCGTCTGGTGAAGGCCGGCGTTCGTGATGATGTGGTGTGTGAGAGCACCTATTGTGATACTTGTTGTGATAGCTAGATGTTAGGATTGCAATGCATACAGGGAAGGAACCAATTCCCCAGGTAAGTGTTAGGGTCATTATAATTGGCCAGCTAATACTGACCGTTGCTTTGTTTATCGCTCTTGGGGTGGATGTCTAATTGCAGGTGCTGACGGGTTGAATTGAATTGTGCAGAATGAAGCCCTTGCTGCTTAAAGGGCCTTGAACTCCGTACGAAGAATTCTTGGATTTCATGTGTGGCCGGCCTGCGTGCCGATGTATGAAGTTGTATATTTTGTAAAGAGCAACTTGTAAGGCCTTAAGTCCATGAGCGTGTGTCTCTGTATACATTCCTGGTGATATATATAAATGTATGGTTTATATATTTAGTGGACGTTCGCTGTGATGAGTTCTTACAACTTAAAATGCTCCGCTAGAATGCTCTGAGTTAGGATACGAGTAGAATGTGATTTGATATTCCACCGTTTGTCTATGAAATATGTCGTGGGGCTCCAACCGGACCCACCGTTATATTCCATATGACAAATGGAGGAATTAGAAAGTGGTATCAGAGACAGGTTTGAGTTTTGTGGGAGGGAGAACATAATTGAACTCTAGAATGTCCACTAGTAATGTAATACATGCACGTGAGGAGCGTGAGCTTGTAGTCAATGTATGTTTGTCTATATGGACTGGACATAACTGGTGTTTTGTCCATTGATAGGTGACAAGGAGTGGTACTGGGCAGTCTGAGCCCCAGCGTTCTGATGAGAGTGCAGCACCAGTTGAGGCACCTACGCCTCCCTCAACGGAGACCGTACGTGTGGTTACTGAGACGGTGCTCGCGGTGTTACATGCACAGCCTACTAGGCAGGCAAGGCCTACAGAGGTGCCAGTACGGTTTCGTACAAGGAAAGGGCGTGCTGAAGTTGTGGTTGATGAGCAAACTGCTGATTAGCAACTGAAACGGTTTATGGAGTTTCATCCACCTACGTTTGGCGGAACGAGTTCCCTAACGCAGGAGGAAGATTGGCTCGCAAGAGTAAAGAGAATCTTGGCAGCAATCCGGACTGTGGAGGCACAGAAAGTTACCTTAGCTACTTTTTTGTTGGAAGGGGATGCAAGGCTTTGGTGGGACGAAGTGGAATTACACGACTTGGCAGGTTGAGGATTGTAAGAAATGTCGATAGAAGAATTTTCAAGATTATTTCAAGCCAAGTATTTGCGTGTATCGCAGCGGATTGCTATGGAGAATGAGTTTCAACGTCTGGTGCAGGGTGATAGTTATGTTGATACGTACCTGCATGAGTTTACCAGACTGGGACGCTATGTGGGGTCTACTTTCACTGAGGAGGCGCGGAACATGAATAGATTTTATGAGGGACTGCGTGATGAGCTGAGGTTGGCACTCCCGAGTTCGGTGAACCAAGGCTTCCAAGTGTTAGTAGTTACAGCCCGGGCGCTGGAGAAAGATTTGAAACGGGTGCAGGACAAGAAGAACTTGACGGTGGAGAAGCTAGAATTCAAAGTTCCACAGTTGGAACAGTCGAAGTTTAGGAGACGAGATAAGAAAAGGTTCAGGCCTGCTAAACCAACTCTGCCGACTGTTACGTCGGGAGCAACCTATGGACAAGAACGAGTTGAAACACGAACATGTTTTAAATGCGGGAAGCAGGGACATATAGCCCGTGATTGTTGGAGTGGCCCTCCAAGAAATGAGAAAAGGATAGGTGCATCTTATGAAGAAAAGGGTAAAGCAGTGGCCGAGTCATATGCATCCCGGACGCAACCTCGAGTGCAAAATCTTGAATTACAGCAACCACAAAGCTCAATCGGTGAAGTACAACAACCTCGAGTGTTTAGTTTGGAAGTACAATAGGCCATAAAATGAATTATGCGAGATGCGGATGAGCATAAGTAAAATGGAAGTGTGAACTGTATTACTTTGGTGATGTCTGTATATCTGGGATATATGTATGTATGTTATGTTTTTTATGTATGTATGTTATGTTTGTTTTGTGCGATGTTGTGGGGCGAGACAAGCTGCGGCCTCTGAGCTCTAAACCAGATCATTTTGCTAAGACACGACATTGTTATGTTGATGTCTATAGCTGGGCAAAATTTTTGGAGAAATTGTTTGAAGGAGGGGAGTGTTGTAACACCCCAAATCCCAATTTGGGTTCAGGTTGGGTGACATGGCCTGGGACACGGACGTGTCCCAGGGCGTGTCGTGTTCGGTTTGAGCAGCCTCTCGAGTGCTCGGAGAAATGCACTCGAGTAGTTCTCGAGAGGGAACACGCCCTGCAACACGGGCGTGTCAGGGGGCGTTTCCTCCTCTGGTCGATGAACTGCGCTCAACGATTGTCGAGCGGCAAGTTAAGTTGAGTACACGGCTTGTGACACGGGCGTGTCACAGGGCCGTGTCCTTCTCGGGATCAACCAGGGATGTGTGTGTTGATGGACATGGGTGTGTCTTGGGCTACACGGCCTGAGACACGGGCGTGTCCCATGGCTGTGTCCCGCTCGGGTTGATTTTGTGGTGTGTTGCCTGTGGGACACGCCATGCCACACGGGCGAGTACTGTGTGACACGGTCATGTCAGCCATGTGACACGGGGGTGTCACATGGCAATGTCCTGTTCTGGGTAAGGTGGTTCGTGCACTGCTTAAGGGACACGGCCTGTAACACGGGCGTGTCACAGGGCGTGTCAGCCCAAAAATGGAGATTTTTGGGCAAATCGTGGCCGTTCATTTCCTTCATCTTGGATCCAAGGGTCCAGGCCCTTCCCTGCTGATATTAGACTGAGATTGGAAGCCTCATCTTCCATTCATTTCCCTTTCTCAAAAGCTAGGGAGAGAGAGAAAGAGAGTGAGAGAAAGGAAAGGGAGAAGGGAGAAGGCTGTCGGAGAAGCTTCAGCGCTCTGATTCGTGAGCCGAGTGCGGTTTCGTGGAGGCGAAGTCGTGGCGGTGGTTTCCATCCGGCTAGATCATGGCTCCAAAGTGTTCGTCAAGGGTAACGATCTCCTTCTTGGACAAGCGAAGTCCTTTCTTTATGCATATGCATGGAATCCTCCACCAAGAGGTGGAAAGCGTAAGTGATTCCAGGTTGAGTCTGCATTTAGAGCCGGAAGTGTGTAGTACGGTATAAGAATTCTGTGTGAAGCTCATCCAGATGGTTAGTCTAGATTGGTGATGGTTATGTGTGAACCGGAGAAGACTCCGTGTATTGTATGGATGCATGTGAATTGTGAATGTAAGCTCTTTTTGTTGTAGCTCTGCATGAGCTGTTTGCTAATCTTGGATGCTTTGCGTAAGATCCTTGTGGTGTGAGCGATGTGAGCTCTATTTGCTATGAGAGAGCGGAAAGCTGTGGCTAATCAGGAGGGAAAGCCGACCCGCATCAAGTGTTGCGCTACCGACGGTTTGAGAAATGTGAAAGGCTGAACTGCACCTGGTTGTTTTGAGAGATCGATTGGTGGCAAGGCTTGGGAGGACGCGAGACAGACCCGACTTGCTGCACCACAATGGTGGGTCGATCTAAAGTGGAAATGCTCAAGTTTGTCGTGATGTTAGTACCTCTGAGTGGGATGGGTGGAATGTCTCCAGCATGCATGTTGGTGGACTAGGACCGACCAACCAACATTTTAAAAACCTCTACTCAGTGGTAGGCAACTGGTATATCCAGTACACCAATAATGTGTCCTGAGTGCACGGAGCATCTGACGGAGGCTGACATTTGTGATGACGTGATGTGTGAGAGCACCTATTATGATACTTGTTGTGATAGCTATATGTTAGGATTGCAATGCATACCGGGAAGGAACCACAGCCCCAGGTAAGGGGTAGGGTCGTTATAATTGGTCAGCTAATATTGACTGTTGCTTTGTTTACCACTTTTGGGGTGGATGTCTAATTGCAGGTGCTGACGGGTTGAACTGAATTGGGCGGAACGAAGCCCTTGCTGCTTAAAGGCCCTTGAAGTCCGAGCGAAGAATTCTTTGATTTCATGTATGGCCGGCCTGCGTGCCGATGTATGAAGCTGTATATTTTGTAAAGAGCAACATGTAAGGCCTTAAGTCCATGAGCGTTTGTCTTTGTATACATTCTTGGTGATATATATAAATGTATGGTTTATATATTTTGTGAACATTTGCTATGATGAGTTCTTACAACTTAAAATGCTGCACTAGAATGCTCTGAGTTAGGATACGAGTAGGACGTAATTTGATATTCACACGTAATTCCGCCATTTGTCTGTGAAATATGACGTGGGGCCCCAGCCGGGCCCACCGTTATATTCCATATGACGAATGGAGGCGTTACAACTCCTTGCTCTGTCCGTAGTATATGGCATCGGGCCCCGACAGACCTTCTGTTATATACTTTGCGATGGATGGGGGTGTTACACTGTGAACCCTCTCGTCCTACTGAACCATCGGCTCGCTGATCTGGTCTTTTGCCTTCTTGCCAAGACCATAGTTCTGATGGTCACTCGGCATGCTCGACTCGCGGGCCTCGGATACTTTTACATCCGTGGGTATGGGGACGTCGCTATCTGCTCGCTCCTTCTCAAGGGAGTCGAGCAAGATTTGCTTGCCATTGGAGACCAACGCCTTTTCAGTTTCTTTGGTGGCGGTGGGAGGCGAGGCGAGCTAGAGATGGCAAGTTCGGGCCTCTTCTGGCTGATGGGGGGTCTGGCGGATTCTTGCTCCATTCGACAATCCACTGCAGCCGCTCTCTCCCACGCGAGTGGGTCGGGGTGTAGCCTTGAATCCGCAAAAGTCGGGTGGTCTGGGATCAGCCTCTCTCCTGTAGAAAACAAACTTAGCCTTGTTAGAAAAGGTGGCCCCTTTTTGGCGAGTTCTTAGAAAAGTTGAGGGAGGATATACCTTTATCGGGAAGAACTTGAGGGAGTGAGTCGAGGCCTCTTCATAGGAAGGCAACCTCAAAATCTTTGTGGAGGAAGAATTGGTGGAGGTTGGAGTCGTCGCCTGTCAAGGTTGGCGGCCAGTATGTCCCCTCTCCCCGTTGGATGGGTGAATGGGGGATGTTGCCAAGATCGCCCTTGATGAAGACGAAATTGGTGAACTAGTTATGGTTCTTGTTGGCCTTCTAGCGCACCTTGAACTATGAGCCGATGAAGAACGCAACCCCGTCATTAGTGGCACGGTAGATGAATAGCTTTCAGAAAATAGCAAGATTGAACTCAATCCGTTCCCTTCAAAGGAAACTCCCGAAATCCACGAGCAAGATAATCGCGTTGGGGTTCATATGCGTGCGTATAGCCCCGAAATACTTGAACACCTAGCAAAACTCTAACCAGAAGGGCAGGACCAACCCCACTTCAAAATGTGAGATGGGGAAGGCGAGCTTGTCAGTAAAGAAAGTATTAATCACCTCACCCCTCCTAGGTCGACGCACAGTGAACCCAGGAGGGACGTGATCTACCACGAAGGCAAGATATTCCTACTCCGTGGGATTCCCATCAAAGAATGGGTACTTGGCAAACTTCTTGGCAAACATCAACCTCCCATCAACATCAGTTCGTGTCTTTCCCATTTTAGCAGATCTTCGTGCGAGTGCAAGTGCCGAGTAGTGTGTTTAACTAGGGTATATGTCTGCAATAATGGCGATGGGCTAGGGGTAGGTAAGGGAGTCCTATTTATAGAAAACTAATTAATGCTTGCTGAGCCGCCTACTTATCCCCACTCGCCGACCCTAACTCACCAACTTCTCGAGACTTGTTCTATCACAAGGAGAGCCGAATTTATTATCTGCTATCTCGCAAGTTGATGTCAGAAATCATTTTGTCACAAGCTCAATTTTTTTGAGTAAAGAGGATTTAGTAGAATACGTACGTACTGTGGCTCTATGTGTAGAGTTTGTCATAATTAATCTACATGTCAATCTTCTAAATGATAGACCGAAGCCTAGAGTAAAACTTGGTTGTGATAGAGGAGGATTCGTTCGTGCAAACCAACAAAAAAAGGCTATGTTAAGAAAACATTATGAAAGATTAGATCCAAGCGTTGTGGTTGCCCATTTTCTCTACAGGGACAGAAAGCCTCAGGGTTAGATGAATGGACATTAGAGGTCAAATGTGGAGTTCACTACCATACGTTTGTACATCTAGAGGCTCACTCTTATGCAGGAAGATTAAAGTTAACAGAGATACCGATAGTTGAGGAAATGTATGATGCCAGGGTAAAGCCATAGAAAAATTTTGGTCACTCTTAAACATAGAGATGCTTCTAACACTACTAGCATGTTGACTATTTATAATGAGAAATATAAACTACACCAAAAGGAGTCGGCAGGTATAACCCCAAATCAGTTTCATTACGTGTGTATTGTTGAAGCCGATTATGTTAGTTATGACATTGTGAACCAGTGGACAGTTGGAGAGTTTATATTTTGCGCATCCTACATCAGTTCAGCTAAGCAACTTATTTTCAGATGTCTTTTTCATGGACTATATTTATAAAACAAATCGATATTGTCTACCACTATTATCTATAGTTGGGATGACATCCACCAAAATGTTATTTTTTATATATTTGCTTTCATGTTGAACGAAACAAATAAAAGTATGCTAGATAAAAGTTGTCAACCAAATATATTGGTCGTGGACAGGGAGATCGCATTAATGAATGTTATTAAATATATCTTTCCTCAATGCAAGATTATTTTATGTCAGGTTCATATCAACCGCAATATTCTTGCACATTGTAAAAAATATTTCATAAAAGGAAAAGATTGTGAAGATTTTTTATGTGAATAGCAACAATTAGTGAACACCAGAACAATACATGATTTTAATATGAATTTTAACTCCATGCTAGTTACATACAATGATCATTATTCAGAGGTGCTAATTTATGTGGTGACAACATGGCTAAATCCCTACAGGGAGTTATTTGTTTCATTGTGGATTGATAAGATTTTGCATTTAGACAATGTAACAAAAAATCAGGTTCAAAGTGGTCACGGTCATTTGAAAAGATTTTTGGAGGTTTCTATTTGTAATTTGACTAGTGTTTGGAAAACATTTAACCAAATGATAAACCTTCAACATATTGGAATTAAAAGGTCGTTTGGGAAAAGTATAATTCAGGTAGAAACACGATTCAGAGGACCTTTGTACACTGATATTCTTGGTTTTATATCTATTGTGGCTTTGAAAGATACTCAGAAGGAAGAGGATCTAGCGAAGGCAGGATGTCAAGATGTTGTAGACTGCTTCCATAAAATGAGATTCATAATGGGTTTACCTAGTGCACATGAATTGGTGACATACATCAATCAATCTCATGTTTTCCAATTATAAATGGTGCATAAACATTAGAAGCAACTACAATTGCATTCCATACCTCTAAAGTCCACAAACTTAAAGTTAGAGGATGACATGTTTCATGACATCCAAATTGAGTTTGATGGTTTGCTCAACAAGTACAACAACAGCTCTGATATAAAAAATAATGAATTAAAGAGAAAATTATGTGAATTGGTGGATCCTACAACCTCCAAAACTTTTGAACCGATAATACCAAAAAAGTTGAAAGGTCGTCCTAAAGGAAGCACAAAAAAGTATAAAGATGACAATAAATCTACTAAACAAAATTTATCTTTATTTGAACATGTTATTTTGAATAAGCAAACACAAGGAAGTAACAACATATCGAAGTAAGATTCCGAAAAAAGTTCCAAAGGGACTACTTTTTATGCTCTATTCGTAAGTAAATGACACCATCTATCTCAACACATATAAGGGATGCAATAAATGTGATAGGTGATGGACATTGTGGATATCAGGTTGTATGACAATCTTTAAACATGGGAGAAAATTTGTTGCAAGTCAGTAGAGATCTCTCTTTAGAACTACAACATAACAACAATTTGTACACAAACATGTTTGGAAATGTAAGGTTGCAAGAGCTATTGCTATCTTTGGATTGCATTGTTGTGCCATCATCATTTGACAAATGGATGTTTATACTAAATATGAGATTAGTGATCGCAGCATGCTATAATGTTACACTCGTGCATTTCTCAAAATTTCAATCATTTACTTTCCTTTCGCTACATTCTACACCTCCAGAAGTTGGAAAGGTCATATTTATAGGATTTGTAAATGAGAATCATTTCAAATATTTGGTTATGGATGAAGAATGCACACTCCCACCAATTATTTCTGTGGCAAAGATATCACGAATCAATATCAGAATCATGGGTCATTCAATATATATCATTGTTTAGAGATATGCACTTCAAAGAGACTCCAAGTGCAATCGTTAATCTGACTGATCCATGAAGTCAAGGCATAAACTTATAATTCCGCAAGTTTAATGTCATCTATTATAAATGTCATTGTACAACCCCGTGTTCGTCGAGTGAACGAACCTAAGTTCGTTGTGTAGAGAACATGAATTCGTCGATGGGAGTTCAGTGAAATGATTCTGGACTTAGAATGTTGAAGTAGAGCATCCTGAAATCATCGCCCTGAGAATCAAGTTCATCGAGCTCAGCTCAGAGAATTGTCTCTGAGTTCGTTGAGCTGAGCATGACTTTTCGTCGAGCTGAGTTCGACGAACGTTGAACTCATTTCCCGTGTCTTTGGAATTTCTCTAAGTCTTGAGTCTCCTGCAGTGTGTTTTTGGCTAGTCCATGCAATGTTGACTCAAGCACATGGCCTAAACTCTAGGACACAGACATGACCCTGGCTATACAAGATGGGTGAATAATCCTAATTTAGTGAACCTAGCCCAAATCCAACTAGGGATCCAACACGATGCATGATTAAACTGGACGGAGGTACAATATGACCTTGCGGACAGGGTTCGATGAGCAACGGAGCTGTATGAAAGACTCCAACGCTATACAAAAGATGGGCTACATGGCCAATTCTCCTGGGATGACGGCCTTTTGCGGAAAGAGGGTCGTTTGTGCGTCCCGAGTATGGGTAAGTTGAGAGAAGAATTGATGTATGAAGCACACTTTACAAAATACTCAATTCACACTGGGAGCACAAAGATGTTCATGGACATGCAAAAGTTGTTCTGGTGGCCAAGACTAAGGAAAGTCATAGCGCATTATGTGGTGAAATGTCAAACCTGTGCTTTGGTGAAAGCAAAAAGCCAGAAGCCAGGAGGTTTCTTGAAGTCGTTACCGATTCCGGAATGGAAGTTTCCTTCAATGGATTTCATGCACGGGTTGCTGATATCTGAACGCAGGAATGATTCAATCTGGGTGATTGTAGACCGATTGACTAAAGTGGCTCACTTCCTTCCGAACAAGCGGGATGATTCAGTGGAAAGTTTAGCAAAACTCTATGTTGAGCAGATCATACGGTTGCACTGTGTTCCAAGTAGCATCGTGAGTGACCGTGATGGGCAATTCACATCGAAAAATTGTAGGCTAATCCATTAGTTATTGGCAATGAAGTTAACGTTCAGTACAACCTTTCATCCACAAACAGATGGCTAGCCTGAGAGGGCTAATACGACAATGGAAGATATGCTCCGAATGTGCGCCCTGGATTTTGGTAAGAGATGGGAAGATCATCTGTATATGGTGGAGTTTGCCTACAATAATAGCAACCAAGAGAGCATCGATATGACACCGTTTGAAGGTTTGTATGGTCGTAAGTGTCGTACACTGTTAGCTTGGACAGAAGCATGCGAATCCAAACTATATAAGCGTAAAGAAGTCGATGAAGCTAACTCGACGATACGCTCGATTCAGGAGAGGCTACTGACAGACCAGGATTGTCAAGCAAAGTACTACAACGCCAAGCACCGGAATGTAGAATTCGTGGTGGGTGATTGGGTATATTTGAAGATTAAGCCGTTCAAAGGCGTGTCCAGGATTCGGGTCTGAAAAAGTTAAGTCCGAGATATCTGGGTTTGTTTAAAGTGGTGGATCAAGTTGGGGAAGCTGCCTATTGTCTAACTCTTTCGGTATAATTGAGTGGGTTACATGATGTGTTTCACATATTTGGGCTTCAGAAAGCCGTCAAAGATCCAGCTCAAGTGATTGAGAATGATCATGTGTTGGTTGAGTATGGGCTAACGACGAAGGTTATGCCTATTCGGATCGAGGATAGAGCTGATAAACAGTTGCGGAACAAGACAATCGGGATGATCAAAGTTCGGTGGGACAACTGTGGCCATGAGGAGCTAACATGGGAGCGAGAGCAGACCATGCAAGCTGAATTTTCCGAGCTGTTTATTTAAACTATTGTGTAGTGCGTGTCAAGGTGTATCAAAGCTTTGTGAAGTTGTAATATTTTGTTTTTTATTTCCTTACTGTGTGCAAATTTCGGGATGAAATTTCTTATAAGGAGGGGAGGGTTGTAACACCCCAAATCCCCAAATTGGGTTCAGGCTGGGGAACACGGCTTGGGACACGGGCGTGTCCCAAGCCCTGTCCTGCTCTGTATGGTTGAGCAGCCTATCGAGTGCTCGATGGAATGAACTCGACGAGTTCTAGAGAGGGAACACGGCCTGCAACACGGGCGTATCCGAGGACGTGTCCTCCTCTGGTTCGACGAACTCCACTCGAGTAAATGTACTTGACAATCCTCGAGTGGGAACACGGCCTGTGATACGGGCGTATCATATGGCCATGTCCTTCTCTGGATTTGGCCAAGGCAATGAGGCCTAGTGAACACGGGCGGGACACAGGCGTGTCCAAATCCATGTCAGGGCACACAGCCTGTGACACGGGCGTGTCACATGGTTGTGTCCTGTTCAGGTTAAGTCGGTCGTGTGCCGCTTAAGGTACATTGCCTGCGACACGGGTGTGTCACAGGTCGTGTCATCCCCAAAATAGACATTTTCAGGGCGATTCGTGGCCATTCATTCCCTCCAAGTAGGATCTAACGATCCAGGTTTTATCCTACTGCTTTAAGGCTAGGAAACGAGAGATTGACTCTCATTTAGTCTTGGCCATTCTCTTTCTAAAAGAGCTAGAGAGAAAGGAGAGCAAGGAGGAGGAGGAGAAAGGGATCCGGCTGCCGGTGGAGCTTCTGAGTTCTGAATCGAGACCCGAGGCCAGATTTGTGAAGGCAAGGCCGCTGCGGTGCTTTCCAACTGGCTAGATTTCCATGGCTCCAAAGAGGTCGTCAAGGGTAACGATCTTCCTTCTTGGACATGTGAAGTCCTTTTTTTTGGAATGTGCTTGGATTTCCCCAACTAGAGGGCGGATTGTGGAGGGATTTCCCTTGGGTTGATTCTTGAAATCCCCAATCATCTTGCATATAGATCCGAAAATGTGTAGTACGGAATATGCATGTTGTGTGAAGCCCAACTGGACTGGTTGGTCTGGATTGGTGTTGTTCCATTTGCACACCATAGAAGACTCTGTGGTTAAATGTGTAGTTTATGGAGTCAATTGGTTGGACTTGTGAAGGGTAGTAGCAGGAAGTACTGGAGTGGTAGTCCAGAAAAATACCCTTGTGATGCTTGTGCTGTGTATTATGGCAAGACCAATTTTCTGGCACTGCAGGATGCTGCAGGGTTTGGGTAGAGTTGGGTGCAAAAAGAGAGTTTCTGCTGAACCCGCTAAGCGATCGTGAAGAACGCTAGCATGAAATCCCCTTGTTGATTATGAAGCCAGTCCTTGGTCGACATTGTGGCTATTGTGAAGCCAGTCCTTGATGGACATTGTGGCTATTGTGAAGATAGTCCTTGGTGGAAAGTGTGGCTATTGTGAAGCCAGTCCTTGGTGTACAGTATGGTTATTGTGAGCTGCGAGCTCTTAAAAATGCTTTGTGCCGAACATGAAAGGTGAAACCAACCAGCGCCTTAGATTTGGCCTCGGGTACGTTGGTATTCGGTGATGGCACGGAGACTTGAGCAACTGGGGTTGGCTGATCCGTACCTGCATTATGTCCGTCTGACTTGGAGACCTGAAAGTATGGTCAGTTGGAGTGCATAATGAGAGTCTTAGGCCTGCACGCCATTAAGATTAAATGCTCAATTTTACCATCGGGTTTCGGACCTGAACGGTGGTGGGACCCTGGTTCGCCGGTACACCAAGAATGTGCCCTGAGTGCACGGATCGTCGGGCCGCGTATCTGATAGTTGTGATTGATTGTTTGTGTGTGTGAGAGCACAATGTGAGATATATATCTGCCTATGAATTGTTATGCCTGCAGGGAAGGAATACCACTACCCCGGGAAAGGGGTATGGTCATTATAAATTGGTCAACTGAATGCGGATCGTTGGCTTATTTGCCACCGCTTGGTGGGTTGTCCTTGTGCATGTGCTGGAGATCCGAGAGGGACATATAAGGGCTGAAGTCCTTGCTGCTACTGCTGCTAGCCCATGAAGGCTAAGCAAAGAATGTTGTGTTTTGTTCATGTGTGGCCGGCCTGCGCACCGATGTTTGAAATCCACACTTGTAAAGAGTAACTGTAAGGTCAAACGATATTGTATTTGTTGTACATTCCTTCGAGATTTTTTATATAAATGCGGTTGTTTATATATATAGTGGACATTCATAGTTAGAGTTCAATATTATTGTTAAAATCTTCCCTTAGCATGCTCTGAGTTAGGATGCGATTGTGTTTTGGTATTAACCTGTAACCTCGCTGCATGTTTTGTGGCATATGGTGTGGGGCCCCGGCCGGACCTTCTATTATATGCTATATGAACAGATGGAGTCGTTACAACTTGTTGGGACCTAAAGGCGTATAGAATAGCCGTGAGCGTCTGTACTATATCTAATTGTTGGAACTATGTGTGTACAAAAGGGGCGGGAGCGCCCCCTACTGTCTCTACTTGTGCTCGTATCTACACATAATGTGCAAACCTTTGGTCAGGTTGGATAAACGTAGGGTCTAAATTGGACATACTTAGTGTGAATTACATATGGGAACACGATTGCTTCCGCTAAGTTAGTTTTTCCCCAAACTGGCTAATCGAACGGGAGTGGCCCATTGTTCAATTGCTTCTTTAGTTCGGGATCGTAGAAATCTTATACCATTTGTAAGACCCCCCCTCTCGGAACACAAAATATGGCACGAGGGGATTCTTATGCCCAGAACAGCCTCCTTGTTGTATCGTTAGCACAAGGCTAACTGTACTACAAGAAGCCTATCCTGCTGGCTAATCATATCAACCATGAAAACACAACCGAAAGAATATAAAATAGAAGTCAAAATACACACTAGTATAATAGTCCAGAACTACCGTAGAAATAAGAAGCAACCAAAACTTCTAAAATATCAGAGTACATGCCCAAAAAACTACAAAGGAGTCGCTCTAAAAACACTCACATCTGTCACCGACGGCAACGACGATACCGTCACATCGAGCCCTATCGTCCTGGCCCGGATGCCCTCTCGCGTAACCTAATGCGGCTCTATATGCGGGGTTTCCTCCTAAAATGGAAGACATAGGACTGTTAGTCATAAAGATTAAGTGGCTATCACATCCGCTCCCCTGGCAACTCCTCGACACCATGCGGATAAAGGAACAAGGGTATAATATATATAAATGAACAGTAGTACATGCAGGTGGTATAGAAGTAAACAATATTAGTGTATATTAGCAATTGCAACAAAGGAGTACAAAAATTATCATTAGCAATTCTACCATCTATAGCAGTATATAATATGAAGGTACAACAGAAAGTAACTTAACTTATATGAATGCTCATACAAACATATAAGTTAAGGATCCGCTCAACAGTAAAGTAACTAATCGTATAAGAGTGCCCATACAAACATATATGATAAGGATCTTGTGAATGTAATGTAATGTAACATCCCTCAAACAACTAGACCCCCTAAGAGTGGTTTTATCATGACTAGGTCATGACAAAGCCCTAGGTAGCCCAAGAAGGCCAAATGAACCTAGGAATGTAGGTGAGACCATTATGGTCTGCAAATAGTAGATTCCTAAACCCTAGTTTAGGATGACCATGAGGCTTTAACATGACTCTAAGACTCCACCATGGTCTCACCAACTCATTGTAAGGTCCATTAGAGCCCTAAGGATCCATTGGAGTCGACCCAGGGTGGCTAAGTTGACCTAGAACCACTCTAGGCCTAAGTTGGGCAAGGTGCTCTAATTAAGGGCAGTGTGCCATAGTGAAGCCCAACTAACCCTACCAGGGTCTTCCTAGACCTAAAGTGGGGTCAATGGGTCACTAAGGACCCAAGGGGGGCAGTCAAAGTGGTTAAGTTGACCAAAGTCAACTCTAACCCTAAGTGAGTCAAACTTTCCTATATTGGGTCAATTGACCATTCCCTCGCCAAGTGGATCCCACTCATGCACTCCTAACTCTAAAGTGAGGTCAATGGGTCACCTAGGACCCATTAGGGTCAACTCTATAGCTTAAGTTGACCCTAGTCAACCTTAGTCCTAAAAGGGTCAAAGTGCCCTAACTAAGGGGCAAGTGACCTACAGTGTGCAAGTTGACCCTACCCAAGTACTTCTATACTTTATGAGAGGCCGATGGGTCACCAAGGACCCATTGGGGTCAGCCCTAGTTGCTTATTTGACCAAAGTCAACCTTTGGGTCAAAGTAGTCAAACTAGCCTAAATGGCTAACTCAAGCCCAATCCAAGTGGGCTGGGCCTAGGAAAGTGTGGCACATTGGTCTAGGAGGTGGTGAGACACATTTTGGGCCCACAAAATTCAGAAATGGGTGACTAGGAGAGAGAAAGAGGGAGTTACCTAAAATTAGAGGAGAGAGAAGGAGGAGCTTTATGGCCATCATGGCTATGGAGGCCCCATAACTCCCACTTTTGATGGGGCTTTAACTCCTTGGAGGCAGGGGAGGAGTTTTCAGGTGGTGGCCTGCCAGTGGAGTAGCTCAGCCATTCAAATTTGGTGAAACCGAAAATCACCATTAAGGGGCTTTAATGGTGTCATGAAGAATTGGGGAGTTACAAACCTCCTCTCCCCAATTCCTTCATTAGAGACCTTCACCAGGACAAGGGGAAGAGTTTCCCCCGATCATATCCCAGTCACAGAGAAGTTGTTATGGAGGTTGCAGAGGAGCTGATGCTTGGTGGTCGGAAATGGCGAGGAGGCACAACACCCGCTCTCAGGTCGCGATTTAGGTCCTCCTCCACTCCTTCTTCCATGGGTAGATCATAGGATTCTTTTAGAAAGGGAATCGGGCTCAGTTGAGCCTGATCAAAGTTGGAAACTTCCTGGTTTTTCCATGTTTTTCATCTTGTCGGGATATCCGAAAAAGGCCCCTCCGGCGGTTGTGCCGCCGCTGGAGACAGCCACCACCTTAACAGAGGTGGTGGTGGCGGTGGCCGGCTAGGGAGTTGGCTAGGTGGTCGGCGGCAGGGATTTGAAGTTGGCCTGGGAAAATGAAATCTAGGCCGTTGCCGTGCAGGGACGATGACGGGATGTCGTCCAAATCTGCGCCAAGATTCGTGCAGAGAATGATTTAAACTATAGGATTATATTGTTGTATTTTAATGAATCTATCACACTTTATCTATTTAATGTTTTTAATTGCTAAAAATATTTAGAAGCTACTTCATAAAAAATGGTCAACATAAAAATTGTAGCCTGGTGAGTCTAGTTTACTGCAAAATTGGTATGAACCAGTTTGGGTGCATGGTTTGACCAGGACACTCATTTTGGTGTGGTCTATACCTAGGGCTAGACAGAAATTAAAATGGGTGCCCACACTTCATCTCTGGACCAAATGACTTGAAATTTGGACCGGGTGTCACCCTAGCCATATCTAGGTCCTGCCAAAAAATGAGAATTTTTGGGGACAATTTTTCTATAGTTTTTGGAATTATTTAATTTCTATAGGGTAAATTAATTGAGGGACCAAATGACCTCCAAACTCACTCATCTCATTTGGAGGTGGTTTGAATTGAAATCATGCAAACCCTAGCCTTGCCTTAGAAAGGGTATTTTGGTCAAAAGCGTACTTTGGATTTTGGGTGCTCAAATCACCTCAACAGAGGTTGAAATTGGGGCATGACTTGGCATGGTTTTTATTACCTCCCCATGGAATATGGGGTAGATTGGAATAGTTTTGCCCTAAGACCTAAGACCAAACCCTAAGGAGTGGCTTTTGTGCCTTGTGAAGGGCATGAGGTCAAAAGACCTTGAATGAACATGAAATTTGGTATGGAGGGTGCTAGGGTATCTAAAGCCCTCGGGTAAAAATATTATGGGATTTGGGAAAGGGTAGGCCCCACAAAACACTAACCCTAGTTTAGGGCGCAAATCTTATATGCTAGAATAGGTTAGTAAAACTCCTTAAACAATAATGAAATTTGGGTAGTGTGATCATAATGATAGATTGAACCCTTGGTAATTTAATTGAGAATTTTGGGACATTAATTTTAGTACTTCCTTTAAAAATGCATGAGTTGGCCCTACCTATTTATCTGGATATTATGATCCCACTGCACATTGGAAGTTCATGAAAATTTGGCAAAGGGAATTTCAAGCCTTATTGCTTATGTATGAATTTTATTAGAATTTTTGAATACATATTTGAAGTACCTACTTCACAAGCTCATTAATTTGGAAAATAGTTCAACAATTTTTTTAGATCTCATTACTTTCTAATAATTTATGAAACATGACTCAGAGCTTTTATATGCCCTTACAATCATTCTTGAATTTTCTCAGAATTTTTGGAAATGTTTTTGCTGCACTTGCCTCTTTAAATTGATAAAAATATGTCATATTCAAAATTAGAATTATAGGCTAAACCTTACTGAAAAATTAGGATACTTTGGATTTTATGTTCCATTGTCATATTGAATGTATCATAAATTTTGTGGAGCATTTAGTTTTCGGAAATTGGTACTTCATGTTCAAACTTGGTGTTTTGGATTTCTAGGATAATTAAATAAATTATCAGATAAATTAGGAAAATTATGAAATTCTGGATTTAGACTAAAAATATCATTATAGACCGCCGATAATTATTATAGGATTATCGGATGACTATTTTGAGTACCTTCCATTTTGCACTCCATATAGCTTATGTAGGTCTGTGTACACAGAGTCGAGTGAGTGTATTGCACTTGCATGTTCACATCATGTCGTAATTGTATTTCATAGCATAATCATTGCATATAACCTGACACCTATTGTATAAGTGGTATGTGACGCTTATACTATAGGCCCTGCAAATTGACCCCTTGGTTTATAAGCTCGTGCGAGTGTGCTTATAAGTTGAGGTTTATTTCAGTAAATATAAATGTAGGATTGCTAGAAAACTGACACCTTATCGTATAAATTGGTATGAGACTTTTTATACAATAGGAGCCCTGCAAAAAATCCCTTGGCTTATTTGTTTTCATATAAGTTAAGGTTACTTTCCTTGTTCAGTCTTTTTACCTTCATTCTATCTTGTATACTATAGAACTGCTAGTTTAGTTTCACCGCCATCTACATATTTGTTATTCTTCACCTTCATGTACTCTCCTTTCCTCCTCCCCGCTCGGTGCCTAGGAGCCATGGGGGAAGGGGCGGGGATGATAGGGCTTAGTCTTTTAGACTAACAGTTTTCGAACCACACCATTTTAGGGGATCGTGGAGCCCAGCATGGGGGAGCAGCCCCAAAGGTCAGCATGCTTGGAGATGGGGCAATCTAGTACCGGAGTTCAAACGGCAGGGACTATGAGTCCTATTCGATACTAGTTGTTTTAGTTTTGTTTTCGCGATGAGAGATATGTAGTAAAGGATTTGATGTACTAGGCATGAGCCCAAGATTTTAGTATTTTGTTATATATGTGGACACTCCCTTCGTGGAGATTATTATTATGTAATTTTTTGTGGATTTGCCTTTTATTATTTTGCTACAGTTGTGATCGATTTGGCCGGCAAGGTCGGCGTTTTGTAGTGATGACCTTCATGGGCGAGAAGTTGTCACCGCAAAGCGGTGGTTCTGGGCCTAAGACCCCGGTGTTTCAAAAAGGGGGGGCGAGTCTTACATGTAATATGATGATATGAATGCAATTAAATGACTCGCCCATGCTCACACACCTACAACTGCTCTGACAATATAGAGTTATAGTTCCCAGTTTTCGAGCAGATAGCTAACCGCTCAGGCATCACCAGTCGTGGCCAGACGGTGACAGTGGAACGGGTTTTTCCACTACTAGGCAGACATACACACTACCTGGCCTAGGCCTTCATACGCCTTAATGCTAAGAACACAACAACGGAGCTCACATGAGTACTACAGCTCAGAAGGAGCTTCGGGTAGGTGCGCACCGAGGACCAAGCCCAGCTAGCCTATCGTCATGGAGCGGAAGGAGCCTATAGGAGGGTATCACCAAAGGACTAAGACCAACCATCCATTTGGCATGGAAGGAGACCCAGGAATGAGCACCGAGGATTGTGCCCAACCATTCAAGGTCTATCTGTCAACTCCTGTCGGTCTGACGATCGGTGAGCCCGTAGACCTGCTATATTATCCGTAACCCAGGATTAAGACACCACGTGTCGACTCACACCACATGTAATTTCACATCATCATGGCACAGAAGGAGCCTATAGGAGGAAATCACCAGATGACCACGCCCAACCATCCACTGAGTGCGGAAGGAGCCTCAGGAATGAGCACTGAGGATCAAGCCCAACTGCCCAAAGTCTATTTTCATCGTTACAATTCTAGTGTGGTGAAACACATGCACTTATACCCTTTCACATTATCATGCTCCATGACACTTAAGTGTTCATCATTAACATGGGTCGCAAGACACCTTCATAACTCGCCAATCTCCCACTACTGCCCGAAGGGAAGCACGACACTAAGCAGCGGACCACTTTTCATCTACCTTATTTAACACGTCTCATGGCCACGATTCAACCACTTCTAATTCCTTCTAAGGATCAGGAATCCACTAACCATTATGCTTCGATCACCGTAATCACATCAGCATGAAAATCATCCACCCCTAGCATTAACATGAATTCACGGTTTAGTCATTAAATTACCGAACGTCACACCTTCATCCAAACCTAATCCATTTCACAATTACATTCATGTCCTTTTAGGTTTCTCAAACATTTGTTTATCACATGCACATTGTAAGAGTAGCAAACACGCAGCTAACAAGCAGCTAACAAATAGGCAAAAATTTGAATAATTGAAAATTTTATTATCCAAAAAGATATCATTTATAAAGGTATGACCTCCCTTTTATAGAATGGAGGAGATAGGAGAGAGTACAAACAAACAATGTGGGACTAAAAATTTACAGGGCTGAGCGGCTAGAAATTTAACAGACCACATAGGCCGCGCGGTTAGACAAATGGGCTAGCCGCTCGGCAACTCCAGCAGGAAGAGAACATGCCGCAATAGGAGACCGCTAGACTGCCTGATCTTCAAGCTTTTGAGAGAGACCACCAGACCGCTCGGACTACAAACAGCAATAGTTTGAACACAAACCTGCTAGAAAGGAACCGCTAGACCGCGCAGTCAACAACCCGCCAGACTAGACCGCCAGGCCGCCCGGTTTAATACTTCAACACTCCCCCTCAAGCTGGAGCATAGATACCAATCATGTCCAGCTTGTCACAAATGTGGAAGAAGGAAGTAGAGTCCGGTTTTGTGAAGATATCCGCCAATTATTTATCGGAGGTGACAAACGGAGTACAAATCTGCTTCTTCAAGACCTCTTCCTGAATGAAATGGCAGTCGACTTCTATATGTTTTGTTCTCATGGAAGACCGGATTTTTGGATATGTATATAGCGGCCTTGTTGTCACAGAACATAGGAAGATGATAGTCGTATACCTCTCCTAGGTTAAGCATGAGAGCCTGCAACCATTTTAAATCACATATGGTTGATGCCATACTCCGGTATTCGGCTTCTGCACTGGATCTGGAGACAACAGACTATTTCTTACTCTTCCAACTCACAAGATTTCCTCCAACAAAAGTACAAAAACCTGATGTGGATTTACGATCGCCTTTATCATCCGCATAGCTTGAATCTGAGTAGGCTTCAAACCTCAGATGACCATTCCTCTAAAAGATTAGCCCTTTTCCCGGTGCTGCTTTGACATACTCTAAAATCTTCAAGGCAGACTGAAGATGGCACTCCCTGGGAGCTTGCATAAACTGACTAACCTTGCCTACAATATAGGAGATGTCAGGTCTGGTCACCGTGAGATAGATGAGTTTGCCCACCAAACATCTATACCTCGTGACATTAGATAGAAGAGGTGATTCATCTGTCCATTTTTTGTCTTCTCCAATAGCCATGGGAAACCGGGCCGGTTTGGCACCTATCAATCATGCCTCTTGTAGAAGATCAAGAGCATACTTCCGTTGGGAGAAAACCAACGAGTCAAGTTTCTGAGAGATTTCAATCCCCAAAACGTATTTCGGGGAGCCCATATCCTTCGTGACCAGGTGTTGACAGAGGTGTTTCTTCGTCAAGTCCACCCCAGCTTGGTCATCGCCAGTAAGAAGAATATCATCCACATACACTGCCAAAACCACCAGTCCCGAGGTGGTTTTGCGAATAAATAAGGAGTGATCGGTCGATCTCCTTGCAAAGCCGATGGTAGCCACAATGCCACTGAACTTATCGAACCATGCCCGAGGGCTCTGCTTTAGGCCATAAATGGCCTTCTTCAAACGGCATACTCGTGTCCCCCCCTGAGCAACATACCCAGGAGGTTGCTCCATGTAGACGTCCTTCTAAAGATCCCGATAGAGAAAGGCATTCTTGACATCAAGCTGGGAAATAGCCCAATCCTTGTTAACAGCCACAGAGAGAAGAACCCGGTGGTGCTGAGGTGAGCAACCGGAGAGAAAGTATCAAAGTAATCAAAGCCATAAGTCTAAGTGAAGCCTTTGGCCACCAGCCGGGCCTTATAGCGATCCAAAGTGCCGTCGGGGCGAAATTTCACAATAAACACCCAACGACAGCCAACCACATCAGTACCCACATTTGGAGGAACAAGGGTCCACGTACCCCTCTCAGTAAGAGTAGCCATATCTTCATCCATGGCAGATTTCCAATGAGGAATAGCAAGAGCCTCCTGGTAGGTGCGGGGAGTGGCAGTAGCGGAGATAGCCAAGGCAAAACATCTGCGAGAAGGAGAAAGCCGATCATAGGAAACAACTGCCGCAAGCGGGTGTTGAGTACACACCCGCACCCCTTTGCGAAGAGCAATGGGAAGATCCAGGTCGACATGGGCCTCAGTGACCGGAGCGTCCATCGCGGAGAAGGCTGGCCCAGGACTAGAGAGAGACGGCTGCGGAGACGAGGTAGAAGGTGGAGGTGGTAAGACAGACAGAGGAGGAGACAGAGGAGGAGATGAGGTAAGAGGAGAGACGTCGATAGGCGTTGAAGGAATGGAGAGAGAGGGTGGAGAAGCAGAGACATCAGGAGGAAGAGGGGATTCAAGAGAGAACTAGGATGCATTCTCGAAGAAGGTCACCTCTGCGGACATAAATTATTTGCGCAGAACGGGGTAAAAACAACAATAGCCTTTTTGAATGGTAGAGTACCCCAAAAACACACACTTGGTGGAATGGGGGGAAAGCTTGTCGCGGGTAGCGGACGGAGCATGTACAAAATCCATACACCCAAAGACACGGAGAGGGAGAGGAAATGGTTCCTTGCTGGGGTATAGAATGGAGAAGGGGGTCTGGCCGTGGAGAACCGTGGAGGGAAGGCGATTGATGAGATAGCAGGCGAGAAGCACAATATAGCCCTAGTAGGAGCGGGGCACGTGCATCTGCGTCATGAGAGTGCGAGCGACATCAAGGAGGTGACAGTTTTTACGCTCCGCCACCCTATTTTATAGGGAGGTGTAGACCCAGGTGGTCTGATGAACAAGACCATGTTGCAGAAAGAAGGAGGAAAACTCATGACTAAGATATTCCTTAGCATTATCAGAGAGAAAAACTTTAATAGAAATGTCAAATTGAGTTGTGATCATATAATAAAAAGATTGCCAGACAGAAAAGAGTTCAGAGCGATCTTTTAATAGATACACCCAGATACATCTAGAAAAATCATCAATAAAAGTTACAAAGTAGGAACTACCCCGACCAACAGTGAGGGTAGGAGCAGGACCCCAGACATTAGAATGAATGAGATCAAACGGGCAAGAGGAGCCACGACCTTGCTTCGGCGGGAAGGAGGAGCGATGATGTTTGCCAAGCTGACACGAATCACAGTTGAGCGGAGGACTGGTCGGAGGTAAGTGGGGCAGAAGCTATCGAGAATCCGAGGCGGAGGATGTCCAAGGTGAAGATGCCAATGAAGCAGATCTGTAGAGGAGGAGGAGTAGGCAGACAGAGCGAAAACATTATCGAGGAAGTAGAGGCCGCTGCTCTCAGTCCCAGTAGTAATCGTCCGCTGGGTCCTCGGGTCCTGGAAAGAACAAGAAGTGGTAGTGAATAAGATAGAGCACTGAAGTTGCCTGCATAAAGTAGTAACACATAATAAATTGCACGGGAACTTCAGGACATGGATAGTGTACTCCAAGAGAAGCGACGGGGTGACTTGAACCATGCCCGTCCCATGAACCGTGGAGGGTGAACCATCCGCCACACGAACCGGGGGCAATCGGTCATGCGTTTCAAGGAGAGAGAAGCAATGAGGGTTGCTGGTGATGTGATTTGTATAACCAGAGTCAATCAGCCATTTACCTTGGGTAACGACGTGGGCACTACCTAAAGTCGTGGCCACAGAGGCAGATGGCCGAGAGGAGGCGGGGGTTGAGGAAGATGCATCACCAGAAGGGCGAAGATGAGGATGTTTCTGCCAGCAATGATCAATAGAATGTCCGGTACGACCACAGTGAGAGCAGAGGAACCTGGAAAAACCCCGCCCGCCAGAGTGGCTACAGCCACTAGGGCCCCCGCTGAGCTTAGTGAGCATAGGAGTCCTAAGGAGGAGGGGAGGACAACAGAGGACGCTGGAGCAGCGAAGTAACAACGGCAATGCGAGCCACGGTGGCATCCAAAGTGGGAGACTCCGCCTCACCCAAGATCTGCTGGCGGATCATATCAAAGGACTCGGGAAGGCGGAGAAGATAACAAACAACCAGGAGTTCCTGGAAGTATTTGTGTTGTTCAGCCAAGTCCGCGGAGAAGGGGCGATACTAGAGGATCTCTGCGCTAAGAGCCTGAACCTGCTGATAAGCCACAGCAGGAGACATGGAAGGGCGGGCGAAGAGGTCCTCATAGAGAGTATAAATGCATGACGTCTGCCCCCCCTTCGAATAGAGAGCAGCTAGGTGAAGCCAAGCATCCTTGACCGTCTCATCATGGCAAATGATGGGAAGGCACTCATCATAAAGGCTATTGGCCAGCCAAGTGCGGACAAGCGCATCACTCGCATCCTAGTCATCATATTGAGCAGAGTTAAGAGGAGGAGGGTCATCGGTGAGGTGATGACGCTTGCGCTGAGAGCGTAGAAGAAAGGAGAAAGAAACGCTCCAATGCGGATAGTTGGAGCCAACAAGTTTAGAAAGCGTGCCAAGGTTTCCAGAAGGAGTGGGAGGAGGAGGAGCCACAGGGGTGGTGGAGGTAGAGATAACGGTGGTGGAGAGACCGGAATTGTCCAAAGAGAAGGCAGGAAACCGCATGAATAGAAGAAGGCCGCGGGGAGAGAAAAAAGAGAGAAGGACGCATGATCTAAGGAGGAGGCCGCGATATGAGAAGGAGACCACAGCGAACAGGGATGAAACCACAGCGAACAGGGATGAAACCGCAGTGGGCTAAAGAGAAGAAGCTGCAACGGCACGGTGGCAGAACACCAGCGGCCAGGAAGCAGACCCAGGCACAGGGAAAGAGGTCGCGCGAACTAAAAGAGGCCGAGCGAATAGAGAGAAGAGGAAGCAGGGGACCCGTGAGAACAGGTCGATGAAAGACCGAAGGAAGTCGCGCGAACAGGGCAGTGACAAGGCAAAGAAGCCGCTTGGACAAGCCGCGCGGAAAGAATAGACAAAGACGGAATCAGGTCAAATCGATCGTTGGCTTTAATAC
Organism: Platanthera guangdongensis; assembly: GCA_039583875.1. Lineage (NCBI taxonomy): Eukaryota > Viridiplantae > Streptophyta > Magnoliopsida > Asparagales > Orchidaceae > Platanthera > Platanthera guangdongensis. The sequence continues at coordinate 157,788,248 of CM077147.1, read as the reverse complement.
CATGTAAGAGTAGCAAACACGCAGCTAACAAACAGCTAACAAACAGGCAAAAATTTGAATAATTGAAAATTTTATTATCCAAAACAATATCATTTACAAAGGTATGACCTCCCTTTTATAGAATGGAGGAGATAGGAGATAGTACAAACAAACAATGTGGGACTAAAAATTTACAGGGCTGAGCGACTAGAAATTAAAGAGACCGCACAGGCCGCGCAGTTAGACAAATGGGCTAATCGCTCGGCAAATCCAGCAGGAAGAGAACATGCCATAATAGGAGACCGCTAGATCGCCTGGTTTCCGAGCTTTTGAGAGAGGCCGCCAGACCGCTCAGACTACAAACATCAACAGTCTGAACACGAACCTGCTGGAAAGGAACCGCTAAACCAAGCGGTCAACAACCCGCCAGACTAGACCACCAGGCTGCCCGGTCTAATACTTCAACACATATAGGACCAATTTCGCTAAAACCTCAACATTAATCCTTACAGTTTCTTTCTCAAACCAAGCCCAATGCTTCACTAACTTCAGAATATCAAGTTCACAAGGCTTCACTACACAACCAATTTGACTGGACATTACCGAGTTTACGTGACTCGTATGAAGACATGTAACTCTCCGTTTTAATGGTATTTCCAAGGACTAAAACATTGGTATTTGGTCCATTACCTAGATCAGGCCATAACGTACCTGAAATCAACCTTAAAATCTGTTGCGTACAAGAAGTAGATTTCTGCACAAATAAAGTATCAGACCAGCAAGTTCGATTCGGCTTTCCCGAGTCTATAGATGTTGTATGAGAACGTGCAACTATACGTTGGAAAGGTATTTCAAAAAACTACGACTCTCGTGTTTAGCTGAAAACCCAGATCCGGACATTCCATTCCCGAAAATTGCCTCAACGTTTGCTGCGCGCAGAAAACAGATTTTTGCGCATCTTAAAGCGGAAAGAACGACATCGGTTCGTCTTCCTCCTCTAGCCAATATTTCCAAAATTTCATCCAGCATTCCTCCTCCATTATTCACCTTTGTAGGATCGTTCTTCTTCACGAAACCAAATCCACTGTCTCCTCTTAGAATGGCAGAGAGGTTGAAGTCAACTAGTCTCTAGGGCGAAGCCCTAGCACAATCCCTTCCTAGGAAATCTTCATCTTGCAAATCGAACTCCTTTGAGTCAACATCTCTCCTAGGAATTAAATATTGACGTAGCACCAAGGGATAGGGTAGGAAGCTTACCTTGTTTCCATTGGTTCGGACATTTCCGGTCGTGGACCTCGTTACTCTTTGTTGCGGCATCCTCTCCATCATTGGTGGCGTTCTTCCACGGAAACAGACTGATCTTCCTCGGAAACAGACTGATCTTCCTCCAGAAATCTTCAACTCTGGCGACTACTACTCTCCGACATTTTCGCATAGTTACGGCTCATCAAAATGAAAGGATAGTGATTAGCCCGATATTTATCTTGTTTTTCGGACCCATCTGGACTTGTTTTCTCACTCGTGCAGTGCATTTCAGCCGGAATTTGGTTATATTTGCTTTGTTCGGTCATTGACCATATTGTGCACTTTTCAGGCCCAAGTGTGTGCAATTGTGCATTATGTTGTTGGGGGTAAGCACATGGTGCTCCCGATGGCTCTTTCTGTTTGATTTTGTTTGCATTTCGATGCTGGGAGCCTGTGATCCAGCTTGGTTTCATTGTTATGCAGGTAGTGCATTTTCCCCAAGACAGGAGTTCTGATTTGTTTAAAATGCAAGGTCATGCGTTTCGTTCACGCACGGTCTGTGCCTGATCGTGCATTTTGTTGAGCAGGAGAAACATCGACTTGAGTTCGATGAATTTCATTGAGTTGAGATCGACATTCTTCACGCACGGTTGACGCACGTTTTATTCTAAACCGTGCGCGAAGGAAACACACGATTTCCTGTAGCTTTCATGTTTGTGTGTTTATTTTTTCCATTCTATGGTTAATTGTGTGCATTGTTGATGCACGGGCGGAAGCACCTGTGTGCATGTAAAATGCACGGTTCCCCTGTGTTGTCCTGATTTCCTATTTTCTGTTGCTACCCGTGTGATTTCCTTCACGCACGGGCGGAAACGTCCGTGCGCAAGTAAAACGCACGGGTCAATGCTTCTCCTTCTGCAGTCTTGTACTAAAACTTAATATCACACGGTTTACGCACGGTCTTGCACCAAACTGTGCACGCCTATTTTTCTGACCTGCTTCTATTTAAAGCGCAGATTTCTTCTTCCTGAGGACAGTTTCGGAGGAGTTCCGATCCAGTTCGACCCAGCCGCCTTTTCTGCTCCTTTGAGCGTGAAAACTCCACCTCCAGCCGATATTTTCTTTCTCCTCCTTGGAGAGTAGAACCAGCCACCTTTCTCCCTCCAAAAGCTTGTGATAGCTTCATCTCCGGCCACCATTTTCTTCTCCAAACTCCAAGCTCTATTTCAAGCTCATAAGGTGCTGCATCCTTGGAGTTCTCCGGTCAGATTTAACCCAGCGACTATTCACGAATAAGACGAGTTATTGGAAGGAGGTGAAGACCCTTCTGGACCACAGACGTCATTCGTAGACCAAGCTCGGACAAGTCTTGACAACCCTTTACTCTGGCCACGAATCTCCGAAAACCTTCATGCGTTTGGTTGTATTTGTCCCCCTCCTCTTGTAGTTACTTTATGCTGAACTTGTGGTTGTTTGATTGCGGGTTAAGAAGACTGATTATTTTAAGTATTTCAGCATGTCTATGTGTTGTTATATCTTAGAACTTGATTGTGTTATTGAGCTTCAGTTTTTCATGTTCTTGTTGAGATAGTGTCGTTCTAGCGATTGCTAGAAGCGTGTGTAGCGAAGAGGTGATTGCGACCCTCATTGGCTCATCCATCTTTCATATTACTCTCTTGAGTGATGCACCAAAGAGACGCGGTGACAACGACCCGCAATAGTCTTATTAGTGTTAAACTTAGGAAACTCCAAACCAAAACCCCCTTTGTTTACGTTAACACTTGCAATCACTTTTTAAATTGCAAAATCACACTCCCTACTTGCACTCCTCGAGAGATCGATATCCGGGGATTCAACTCCTCAACTTTATTACTTGACTACAATCGGTAGACTTGCAGACACACCAAGTTTTTGGCGCCATTGCCGGGGAGTGCAACCGTTGCATGTATTTTTCTTTTGAAAAAGTTTGTAAGTGTTTTTGGTATTTTGAAAGCATTTTTTGTGTGTTGTATGACAGATCCCAACTCCAGTGATAGGGTTGAAGATCTTGTCTGTGAGCTTGAAATCGTACGTGCGAGGCAAGCTTGCCTGCGTGCTGCTGCTGCTGAAGAAAGGATGGAAGATTTAGGCCAAGGTGGAAATGGCCATGGTGAACGGGTTGTTGAGGGCCAAGAGGTAGTCCAACCGCGCATTAGGACAATGTGTGATTTCACAACCCCTACTGAGGGAAGTGTTTACCATGGCTTCGGAGCAGCCATTGTAAACAACCACTTCGAGATTAAGCCCGCCATTCTGAACATGATCCGAAATAATACTACGTTCTCGGGATTGCCGAGTGATGATCCGCAGGTCCATCTGGCAGAGTTCTCAGAGATTTGCGGCACATTCCACTATGCCGGTATTTCTGATGACGTAGTAAAGCTGAGGCTATTCCCGTTTTCGCAGAGGGATAAGGACAAAACCTGGCTCCATACCATTGCGCCCGGGATAGCTACTACTTGGGAGGCTCTTTACTCTAAGTTTTTAGCTAATTTCCACTCGGTGGATAAAATTGTAAACGCCCTGGGGGAAATGGCTACCTTCTGGAAAATGGACCAGAAAACTTTATCTGAAGCATGGGAGAGGTTTGCTGACCTGCAGCGTCGATGCCCACAGCACGACTATGAGCCGTGGAATTTAGTTGAAATATTCTACTTTGCTATTGAGCCTAATTTTAGGGCTATGATCGACCCAGTAGCTGGAGGCACAATAATGAACCTATCTCCTGACGAGGCATTGAGGCTACTTCGCGACACTGCCTCCCATAGCACATACTAGACCGTTGGAAGAAATGCCCCTAGCGGTGCGAGGAATCTGTTTAAAGTAAATGTTGTGGTGTAGCAAGCTGAGGTGAGCCAGCATACATTAGATGGAAGGACAATGTTGACCAGATCGGCCCCTCCTCCAGCTCGGTTTTTGGACATTTTGTGCTAGGGTTGTGGTAACCCCGACCATCATGCTTATGAATGCACTGTTAGGGAGACCTTTGCTGAGCAATTAGGTATAACTTTTGATAAGAATGTAAATTTTATTAATAGTCAAAATCACACTGCTCCTTATAATAATGCGTATAACCCCAACGCGAGAAATCATCATAATTTCTCGTGGAATCAAAATGCTCCCGATCAATGGTGTCAAGGCGGCTAACATCAATTTGATGCTCAAGCCCCTATTAGCCAGCCGCAACCGCCTCATGCGGGTTATAATCTGAACGTTCTTGGGAATCGTAAGAGTGCGCTTGAGAAAATGATGGAGAAGTTTGTGGATATGGCCCAATCTAATATGGCCACTCAAACCTCTTCCATGAGGAACCTGGAAACACAACTGGGACAATTGGCCCAAGTGTTCCCCGAGCGTACTCGCGACACACTCCCAATTGATACAGAGAAGAACCACCGTGAGCAAGGGAAGAGTGCCGGGGATGTGGAGGAGTGCGATAAAAATGAAATGGCTATTAAATGTGAGATTAATGCAGTGGCGATGATAGCTTTATGTGATTCTCATCATGCAACATTCTTGCTTTTCAAGATGTTGAAAAACTGAATTTAAATACTGAATCTGATGACCAGAAGTCACTAGTGCAAGCTGATGGATCGATAGTAAAGACCGATGGAGAGATTAAAGATGTGGAAGTGATTCTGAATGGGACTACTGTAGTCACTGACTTTTAGTTGTTAGGACCCATAGGAAATACATCGAAACCCATCTTAGGGGTCCAATTCCTAAAAGCTAGTGAAGCTACATTGCAATTTAACGTGCGCGGTGTCACCTTGGCTTCCAAGGTTGATTTGCATTTACCACAGTCACTTCTCCCTATAATTTTAAATGAACCTGGAGAACTTCTAAAATTAAATGTTTTGTTATCTAATGATTTATCTAGTGCTGCAGATATAGATTATCTATCGAATGAGCAAGATCGGGTTAAGAAAGTGGCAGAACTACTGACGTTAGCTGAAGGAGAGTCAGAGATGGAGTCACTCGATGTGAAACAAGATTTGGTTGAGAAGAAACATAGGCTGAGCACAGCTGTAAAAAGCGTGCGGAAGACTGATTTAAAAACATCGATATATCCGAAAAAAGTTTGTAATACTGTTAAACAGGTGACTTGGGCTGATCTTTCACCCACTGCGGGTGAGGAAAGGATGACCCCAGATGAGAAAGATAGGCATGCTGCTGAATTGGTAGGTGTTGTTATACCACCCTGGTGATTACCATCTGTGGATCTGAAAAAGGAAAGAACTACTCATGCGCAAGGCATAGAATTTTGCCCACCATCGCGAGAAGGAACAAGTTAGGGGAAGAGGAGATTTGTCTTCCCTGGGCCCTAAAGTTTCTACTTGCCCTCATCTCGCATGACTGTGGGATCTCTCACAAGTTAGCATTTAGCTGAGGAGTGAATGATCTGTTGAACCCCTTTCCTGCTTTTTCTAGTTTTATTTATTGCTTAATGTTGTGTGTAACTTTAGACTTTTTCATTGCATTGTGAACTTATGCACTGAACAATATTTATAGAACTTATAATACAGTTATTTGGTTCACCTTAAGGAAGGTAAAAAAGTGGCTTATGGGAGACAACCCAATTTCCCTGCTTTTAATTTGTTCAATTATGCTGCTGATATTATATGTTTATAATATGCGTGGTTGGAGGTATTCTCTTGTGTAGGTGGAGTTCATTTGGGCCGTGGACTTTCTACTAAAATTAACGACAATCTTCTGGTATGCTCATTTGCTGTGCATGGGGTAACCTCTCCCTCAACTTTTATTTTTCTTTTTTTATTGCAAATCTTGGATCGATTGTTTAGTTTAAGTCTGGTGGGGGAGATTTATGCGGGTTACCTTTGCACATGCACTATTATCACTTTCATACCTAAAGTATATTTTGATTTTCCATTTCTATATTATCAAGTCTGCATTGTGCACATACACCCACATGAGTGGGATCTTAAGCACACGCTCGGCTCAAGTCAAATTTATTTCTTTTGTCTCAACTTTAAAATAGTGGTGCTGGCTTAGGAGTTTAGGGTAAAGTAGTGTGAAACTCATGGAGTTCTCCTAATCTAGTACTCATGGTGTGTAGAAATAGTATAGATTTAATTTTTCTTTATGCTCGTAGATTTTTACTTTTCTGCATTTGTGAATATTGTTTGTACTACTCAAAAGTATTGAATCTGGAGTATTCAAACGGTAGTGTAGGAATGTGTGTAGCTGCCACTAGTCTCGTATTACTCGAGTCGGGAGGAAGGATCATTTTTCTCAGTGGCTAAGAACTTATCCCAAGCTACTCTCGAAGCATTGGTGCATGCTTAGTCTGGTGTGAGCGTGATGTAGGCCATCGTTTTGGCCCGGTGGAGCTTTGTGCCGTTCCCGACATCTTATCCACGCTAGCCCTGTTGTGCCTACCCTTCTTTTCATTCAGCTCCACCATTGTTTCACCAAATCCTCATAGCCGATCCTAGTCGCACTCCTAAGTTGAGCTTTAATGTTTTACATTTTCATGATAGGTGTTGATGTGGTGAAATTCCTTGTGAATATGTGGACTCGCTCCAAAGTTTTTATCTGCTGAAGTTGTTAAAATAAAAAGATGATAAAAAAAATATATGTATAAAATATTTAATGGTGAAAAAGGTAAGTGAAATGAAAATGTGTAATTGAAAATCCTATTTGAGCTTTTGTTGTGGTAGGCAGTGCACACACCCATGTTATCAAGTTCAAGTCTGGTGGTGTGGTGCACCTGTATATATTATTGGCGAGAGGATATCTTTTTGTTGAGCTCATTTGGGTTTGGTGCGTAGCCCTTCTTCTTATCTTTGTTTACCTCATCGAAACCCAAGCCACATTTCTACCATTAAGTCCTACGGATTCACGCTTAAGTCAAACTAGCGTCATGGAGAGAATGTGAACGGGCAAGCATATGGTCCCCGACATTGATGGATTTCTTTGGAGGTGATCCCGAGCCCCGGTCTTTGGCAATGCTCAACTGAGTGGCCTGCCTACTTTCTTCCTACGCATGACAGAATGATTCTCCGGGATTATCTTTTTGAGTAGTTTCAATACTTATTTACATCTGTCGAAATTGATAAACTTCATAGCATAATTACAAATTGTATCTTTTATAATTTCTATGCTCATGATGTATTTGATTTCTAGCTTTACTTTATTTGGAAATTTCTAAACCAGGTAACTGTTTTCTAGTTAACGGAGAAATGATTTGATCGGGACGAGCAAATGTTTAAGTCTAGTGGTGTGATGAGTCTGATATTTATATGGTGTTTCGGACTCATCTGGGCTTGTTTTCTCACTCGTACACTGCATTTCAGTCGGAATTCGGTTATATTTGCTTCATTTGGTCATTGACAACATTGTACACTTTTCTGGCCCAAGGGTGTGCAATTGCGCATTCTGTTGTCGGGGGTAAGCACATGGTGCTCCCTATGGCTCTTTCGGTTTGATTTTGTTTGCATTTTGGTGTTGGGAGCTTGTACTCCAGCTTGGTTTCATTAGTGTGCAGGTAGTACGTTTTCCCCAAGGCAGGAATTCTGATTTGTGGAAAACACACGGTCGTGCATTTCTTTCACGCACAGTTTGTGCCTGATCATGCATTTTGTTGAGCAGGAGAAAGGTCGACTTGAGTTTGACGAATTTCGTTGAGCTGAGCTCGACGATCTTCACGCACGGTTGATTCACGATTTCTTCTAAACTGTGCGCGAAGGAAACACATGTTTTCCTGTAGCTTTCTTGTTTATGTGTTTATTTGTTCCATTCTGTGGTTAATCGTGCACTTTATTCATGCACGAGAGGAAGCACCCATTCGCGTGTAAAACGTACGGTTCCCGTGTGTTGTCCTGATTTCCTGCTTTTTGTTGCTACCCATGCGATTTCCTTCATGCACGGGCAGAAACATGCATGCGTGAGTAAAACGAACGGGTCAATGCTTCTCCTTCTGCAGGTTTGTTCTGAAAGTTAATATAGCACGATTTACGCACGGTCATGCGCCAAATCGTACACGCCTATTTTTCTGACCTGCTTCTATTTAAGGCGTATATTTCTTCTTCCTTAGGACCATTCCGGAGGAGTTCCGACCCAGCCGCATTTTTGGCTCCTTTGAGCGGGAAATATCCACCTCTAGCCGATATTTTCTCTCTCCTCCTTGGAGCGTAGATCCAGCCACCTTTCTCCCTCCAAAAGCTTGCGATAGCTTCATCGTCGGCCACCATTTTCTTCTCCAAACTCCAAGCTCTGTTTCAAGCTCATAAGGTGTTGCATCCGTTGAGTTCTCCGGTCAGATTTAACCCTGCGATTATTCACGAAGAAGATGGGTTATTGGAAGGAGGTGACAGCCCTTCTGTACCCCGAACGTCATCTGTAGACCGAGCTCGGACAAGGCCCGACAACCCTTGACTCCGACAGCGAATCTCGGAAAGCCTTCGTGCGTTTGGTTGTATTTCTCCCCCTCTTTTTGTGGTTACTTTGTGTTGAACTTGTGGTTGTTTGATTGCGGCTTAATAATACTGATTATTTTAAGTATTTTATCATGTGTATGTTTTGTTACATCTTAGATCTTGATTGTGTTGCTAAGCTTCAATTTTTCATGTTCTTATTGAGATAGTGTCATTCTAGCGATTGCTAGAAGCATGTGCGGCGAAGTTGTGATTGCGACCCTCATTGGCTCATCCATCTTTAATATTACTCTCTTGAGTAATCCACCAAAGCGACATGGTGACGGCGACCCGCAATAGGCTTATTAGTGTTAAAATTAGGAAACTATAAACCAAAACCTCCTTTGTTTACGTTAACACTTGCAATCACTTTTTCAATAGCGAAATCGCACTCCCTACTTGCACTCCTCGAGAGATCGATATTCGGAGATTCAACTCCTCAACTTTATTATTTGACTACGATCGATACACTTGTCGACGCACCAGATAGCGATGGCTAAGCTTCGACTCTTCTATTTTATAACAAGGTATTAGGTTTAACTCCCTTGCCACATGTCGCCGTGTAATTGTACCACCCTTTATTACCCTAAATTTTGCCTTATTGAAAGGATCGGTCCAAGGAAGTCAAACTGCACTCATCTCGAAATTCGGTTCAACCCGCCAACACAAGCCAGCGAATTCTGCCTGGGTGAAAAATGTTCAAGTCAAATTCAGCCAGTATCAGCTTCCATGCTCGACGAATTAGTGAGTATCGTCAGGCATATTTGACGAACCCTCCTTCGGTCCTCCCGAATCGGATAAGCAATATTCGCCGAATTCATCGAATATCTTTAGTGATATTCAACGAATTCTCATTGGCCGAAACATCAACTTCAATCCTGTCAAACTCCTTCAACAATATTCGGCAAATTCATCAGATATCCACAATGATATCCGACGAATTTCCCTTAGACTATTTTGTCCAAATACTGGCATTGAGTGTTTCAAGCATCAACCAACAATACTCGACAAATTGGAATCAAAATCGACGAATTCATTGGATATCCTCAGCCATATCAGACGAATTTACCTTGAATTTTTCCTCCAATGATATTTGACAAACTTGTCGGATATTCCTTATGATATCCGATGAATTTATCTTGGACAATTTCACTTATACCATTCCCCTTCGATTCGTTGGGTATCACCCATCCCAACATTTCACCCAATGCACTCGGCACCTTTTTCCAGTGCACCCCAAGACTGAGTCATGTTTTTGACTCAGAACACGCGCGAGGGGCCTAGAGCGAAATGGGACGTTACAAGTTATCTCTATTTCAGGTGCAGAAAATCATTCATCAGACGGTCTTGATCTATTAATGGTAGAATTTTTTTCAGCAACATCCCTTTAAAAGATTCCCATGAAAATCCCTCTGCGAGGCCGTCTTTCATTTGGATCCACAGCACTTCGCAAGGCCCTTTAGGTGGTAAGTGGTGACCATTACCTTCTGGTCTGCGGAGATCCCTGAATACAAAAAGATCTCCTCAATGGCAATGATCCAATCATCTAAAGCCATGGAATCGACACTCCCGTCATAGGTAGGAGGTCATAATCGTTGGAAGTGTGAAATGAAATTCATCGCCAGGGGAAACATAACTGGAGGCATCAGAGGAGTAGGAGGAACAGGTACAGTCTGCCCCACAATCGGGTCCATCACCCCAGGTTGCTGCTCAAAGGCGGCAGTCAACAACACCTAAATTTGCATTTGCATTATAACCATTTGTATTGGAATACCCTCATTTCTTTGTCGTAGCCCTTCAATCATGGCCTCATTTTGCGCACCTGATGACTCACCCTTCGAATGGGGAGTTGACTTCATCGCAATACGCTTTGGTGGTATTCCTAATAGTACAAATGAATAACTCATCAAAACCTAGGTTGAAGCTAAAACTACTCAACTTTGTTGAGACCAAAGATGTTTAGATACTTGCTCTTGCTGCTACCTTGCTCTAGGATTTTTAAAATTGATGTTATGCTTTAACTTATGATGGCACATCATCGTCCTACTTACTCATGTGCATATAAAATAAATGCAAGAATTCTTATTTCTTTGTTTGAAAACCATGTGTGTATTTGTGTCATCATATAGATCTTCACTTGGCACTTGTGCTCATGCTATGTTATGTCATGCATACAGTGTTATGCATTCTAATAGAGCCCTCAAAGTATATTATGGGTGGTGTAGCATGAAATATTATGCATCCCAAACTACACAACATCACATGTAATGAAAATTTAAATCTAATGGGATGATTATTATGCATCTCATACTACATAACAATCACATGTTGCTTCCAATGAGGATCCATATACAAACATATATTATGCATCTCATACTACATAATATGCCCCGTATACTTCTTATCATGCTTATGAGTGTAGTGTTCATGCTTCAGCAAAGATGTACTGATGACATATCAGTGTGTGTATCCAATTAGACAAGACAACTAATACTTTACTAGATATAGTCGTTCGACCAACTTGTCAAACAAACCTGCCTGTGATACCAACTGTCACAACCCGCATTTTCTCAGCATTAAATTATATATCAGAGTAAGAGTAAATACCCGTCATGATGCCATGTCGTATATGGTATAACCACATATGCAAAGGCAAGAACCTACTCCTAATACTTTTCGTGAAATTCGCAAATTTGTAATGGTGAAAATATAGTTTGAGTTTAAGTTTTGATGGTCGTATCCCTCGTCTCAGTGGATCAACTAGTCCTCCGGTAAAATTTACATATACACAGCGGAAATACTTTATTTAGTTCATTTACTATCCTATATGAGCATGAAAATCCAATACAACAATTCATGATATGCACACTTCTAGATTTAATATAAGTACTATAAGTGCTTTTACGTTTGTTAAAAATATGATGACATTTGATTTAAAGAGATGTTATAAGTATAAGCTAAGAAAAAAGATTTCTTTTACTTTTAAAGTAACTAACATGCAACCTAGCATAAATCCTTCCCAGAGAGAATGTATGCAAAACAAACCACCAAGAAATTGCGTAACAACTAGCAAATAGTCTAACCTCTACAATAATTCACTGTGGGTGTCAACAACCAGACACAAAACTACAGAACGGAATGTATGTCTGAAACAAAGTGAGAACAACAAAACTACCTCATGAATGTAAGGGAAGAGCCATTGCTACTACTGGACAATGCCCGAGGTCACCAAGTCTAGCTACTCAAACCGCTACTACTCCGAGCCTGCGATAATCAAAAGAAAAGAATGCCTCAGCAAGAATATACAAGTGGCAGTAAGGGTTAAAATGAAGTAGTTAGGCAAGTTAAAAGGGTTACCAACCCAAACAAAATAGCTATCAATCCACAATATCTAAATCATAAAATAAGAAGCAATGAAGAATTTACAGAGGTTTAAGTATGAAAAGTTACACCAAGTGCAATATAGAGCTAAACTTCATTAATATTTACAAGAGTATGCTTATGAACATATGTATATATATAAAAAATACTTATCAACTCAAACCCATTAATCATTAAAATCGATAAAATTGGTACTGAGTCGGTGATAATATTTTCCAACACAAACCATCTGAAAGTGAGAGTTAGATCTGAAATACTCTAGAGGGGGGGGGGGGATGAATATAGTATTCTTAAAAAAATCTTAACATCTATTACAGCTTTTGCTGTAAATTAAAAGTGCAGAAATAAATATAGTTAGCACACAATAAACCTAAAGCACAAGCACAACAAGAACAAAAGAAAAAGAGGCAACCAGACGACACATGAATTTTATAGTGGTTCCCCAACCTGGGTACATCCACTCTTCTACCACCCTTGGTAGGAATCCACTCAGATTTTTGATCAGGTGCCTGACACCAGTGAGCTTTTGATCAGGTGCTCAAAAAACAACCCAAGTCTTTTGACCAGGAGGCTTACAACCAAGGAATCACTTTTGAAGGGAGATGACAACCCTTTATACAGTGGGGGGGGGGTGAGAGATGATTTTGTCTTCTCTTTCTCAATATACAACTGAGAAGACTGTGGATTTGATTATAACTTATGGCTCCCCCTGAGATGTAGAATGAATCAAGGAAAAACAGGAGCTAAGCTTCAGGGTGATAGGTCTTCAAACTGAATTCTTTACCAACAATAATCTTCAGGAACTTCTTTGACTGATGGAACTGATGTTGTGCTTTTGAAGTGTCCTGGAGTGCTTGAAGAAAGAAGACTCTAGATATAGGTATTGTTGTTCTTCTTCAGGTACTGATGAGCTTCTGGTCAAGTGCTTCTCTATATCAGAGAATGCCTCTTGTTGACAGAGCAGATTGTTCAAGACTAAATATTTCTCAATGTCTCTATAATATCTGTATGCTTCTGAGTGAACTGTGCTTGTCTAAAACTTTCTTAATGATCCTTGATGGTTTCTATCTATCTGTGTGTCCGTTATTCTCTTCTGTTCTTTTATATTTTATGTCGAAATATGTCTTTTAAAAATTTGAATTCTTCTTCAATTAATGCTGACAGTCTTGAGAATAAACGACATTGATTTATTTCCCCAACTGTCTCATGAAAAATGGCGAGCAATAATCCTAGAGAAGACCATAATTAATGATCCTTCTAACAGTTATATTCAGATAATGTTAGAGCATTAATTTCTCATGAATTATTGCATTAGAGTGGGGACAGAAGGCCGGAAATAACTAAGTCTGGAATCATCGAACAGTTGATAGAAATCGTCGAACTGAGTCCACAGTTCGTCGAGCTGAGATGTTGTGTTCGTCGACCAGACAACTTCTGTTCATCGAGCTGAGTTCCATGATCATCGAGCTGGAACCTGAACTTGTGTCTCTTTTGAACTTTGCCTATTCTGTGTCTGAAGTTCGTCGAGCTGGTAAATGTGTTCGTCGACTGGAGTTCAGCAACTTTCTAGAGTTGTCATATATTCTTTGTGTCGACTGATATCATGTGTGTCGACACAAGCCTTCTATATAGTGTCGACATAATCTTTCCACAGTATCGATTGATGATCTGGGTGTCGACACAAGTTCTTCTAGTGTCGACTCCGTTGGTGTCGACATATACTCGGAGTGTCGACACAAGTCTTCTGGTTCTTAGTTGTTGAAGTAGATGATCCAGAATTCGTCGGGTAGAGAACTGAGTTCGTCGACCTGAGACTAGAGAACATAGTCTCGACAGAATGTTGTAGTAGTCCAAAGATTCGTCGACCAAAGAATAGTGTTTGTCGAGCTAAGTCTGGAGAACCTTGAATTCGTCGAGCTGAAAATGATTCTGGACTTAGAGAAAAATTGATAAACCTACGGCAATAGAGTTGAAGTGGAAGTCCAGAAATCGTCGAGAAAACAATGAAGTTCATCGACCTGAGAACTAGGTTCGTCAACCTGAGTCTAGAGAACAGTCTGGACTTAGAATTCTGAAGGTGGAGTCCAAGGATCGTCGATCTGTGAATGAAGTTCGTAGAGCTCAGCTCAGAGAATATTTATCTAAGATCGTCGAGCTGATAATTACTATCGTCGACCTGAGTTCGACGAACGTCGAACTCATTTTACTTAGTTTCTTGAGAAATCTCTGAATCTTTGGAAAAACAGTAAGTCTTGAGTCTCTGGCAGTCTGATGATGGCTTATCCATGTGATGTTGTTACTGAGGACTTGACATAGACTCTAGGACACAACTATGACCCAGGCTATACATGTTGGGTCACATCATCGTAGCTTAGTGAACCTGGCCCAAATCAAACTAGGGATCCAACAATATCCACCTATTTGGGTGAGGTCACTAATAGACTCAAAATAAAAACATAAAGTAAACAAAGCAGGAAAAACATATATCTGGCAGAGATAATTAATACATGCAGCAGATATATTTACACAAGATCTTTGTTCAAACAATATGAAACAGTTTAAGAGAGAAAAATAGAAGTAAAATAGTTCATATTTCATTTCTTCTGCTTCTTCTCCTGATGCTTTACATCCTTGTCCTTGTCTCCTGGCTTGGTAAATGTTATTTCCTTATTTGGATTTGAAGCTTGTTCCACAGTCATTGTCATGTCAGCAACCCCTATAATATTCAGAGATGTAGCTCTAGGGACCACTGCTTCAAGTTGTAATTTCATATAATCATCAATATTAAAAATTTTGTTAGCCTTTTCAAACCTTTTCAGTTCTTCTCTCCTGTATTTGGACATTATAGTGTATTCAAAAATATCCTTCCCTTCAGCCTTTGCCTTGATAATCATAGAAAGGCCCACTAGTTCCTGAAACTTGGCCATTTTAGCTATATTGGTTGTTTCTGGATCTTCATAAGGAACAAGAGGAGAGGTTGATCTTCTAGAACTTTCAGCTTATTGATGTTGATGTTGTTGATGTTGTTGTTGCTGATGTTGTTGTTGCTGCTGATGTTATTTTCTTGAAGAGTGTTGCCTGTGCTGACTGATACCAGAGGAAGATCTGCCATGATGTCTTTGATAAGTTTGAATAGGGGCAGACCTTTGAGAGATTGAACCAGGAGCACCAGCTGCAGGAGGAGGAGGAGGTGGTGGATCTTTTCTATACCCTTGAACTGGTGGAGGAGTGTACCTTCTACTCTTCTTCCTTTCCTTCTACGGATTCTTAGATAGCCACATCCATGCTAGCATCCCTTTGTATGGAGTTATCTTTTGAAGAATGTAATTAGGAGTGTCATTGTTTGGATTAGGCTTAGGAGCAGGAAGAGGAGCAGCTTTTCTTTTCTTTGATACTTTCTTCCTATTCTTTGTATCCTCCTCATCTGAGTCCTCATCCTCATCTTCATCATGATCATTTTCAGAACCCTGAGGGTTATCATATAAATCATTCAAAGCTTTCAAAGCCTCAACAGAAATAACAGGCTTTTCTGGAGCAGGAGTAGGAGTTTCAACAAGAGTTGGAGGAGAAGCTACAAAAGAATCATAACTAACTTGGATAGAGTTTTCAGCTGCTACCTTATTTTCCTCTTCAATATCAGCCATGATCAGTTCATCTAGATCTGGCAATGGAGAGTCATCCATGACATAACTAGGAGAAGAAGAAATTTCTGAAGGAGCTGGAATATCTATGGGCTCAGGAACAGCAAAACTATCACTGAGTTGCTTTGCAACTTGTGGACTTACTAGAGATGTATATGGTACAATAGCCAAGTATGGCTTAGTAGTATATTCTGCTTTAAGATATCTCAAAACTGCAAATTTAAAAATTTTCAACAAATTGTCTAAATCAACTGTGGGATTAATGATGAAATCACCACAAGTAATTATTGTCTCAGAGACTGACTCTTCCAAGTCCAAGCCAATATCAATAAAATTAATAAAATCAAGATCATCTGTATCAATATACTCTGTATAGTCTACTGCTACTATTGCTACCTCTGCTGCTGGAGCTGCTAGTGCTAGAACTACTATAGCTACATCATTAGACATCTCCCCCTGCATGGTTTCAGGAAGACCTGAAGCCATGCCCTTGACTGAAGATGGGGCAGTAGTGAGGGCAGTGATCTGTGCAGATAGGGTAGTAATTGAAGTAGCAAGAGGTGTAATGGCCTCTGTTATTAGTGTTTTGAGAAGGGGAGTGAGGAGGGCAATGAGAGACGTAAATGTGGAGGTGTCCAATGGTGGAGTGGTAGAGGGTGTTGCAGAAGGTGTAGAAGTGGGAATTGTGGGAGGGATAGAATGTGGAGCATCTAGTATGTGAACATCTAGAGGGGATGCATGTTGAGGGATGGTAGATGTTGATGAGGATGGATGGGTGCATCTTCCATGTGGGTGATTGGAGGAAGAGGGGAATTGGGAGGTGATGGTGGTATGTTGAAAAATGGTATGGAGGATAAATGAGGAGGAAGTGGAGATGATGGAGGAGATGGTGCTGGTGAAGCATATGGAGATTCTAGTGGAGTAGGAGGTTGAGTAGGGCATTATGGAGGTGTGGAAGATGGATGGATTTGTGTTGCTGGAAGGGGGGATGGAAGAGATGGTGGTATTGGAGAGATAGTGGATGATTGAGGAAGGATCTCTTCAACAGGGTGGGAAGTGGCCTTTATAGCCCTTGTGCATTCTGAAGCTAGGGTGGAAGAGGTAGAAGCCTTAGTTGGCTTGGTTATTGTCCTCTCCCACTTGCCAAATAAGGCACATGTTAGCCTTTTGCTGGCATTAATGAATATGGTCTGGGAGACCAGTGATTCAACAGCTTTTTCTTGTAAAAAGATCCCTAGGAGCCTCCCATAGCAAACTTCCTTTTTATTATTTTTCTTCTTTATCAGATCAAAAAGAATCTGTGCCCAATCCACCGGTTTCTTATTTATGATTGCACACATGACTAGAAACTGGTGTCTGATGATGTAGTCATGGGCAGTATGTTTCCCAAGCAGAACTTTTGCAACCAAATCCGCCAAAAACTTATAAGGGGCAGAGAGGTGTTTCCTCAATAGTTTATTAGGGTTATCTCCAGTATAACCCATTAGGCCCAGCATCACGTCAGACTCCTCTATTTCAATCTCTAGTTGCTCTTCTCCATTCCTTAATCCAAAAATTTCAGTTAAAATTGCAGGAGTTAAGGAGACGGGGTTACCCGTAATGGTGTATGTTATCGTATTCTCCTCTATTGGCGATAGGGTGTAGACCCATTCTCTAATTTCAATGCTGTGTAGTTTGATTCTTCTTGTCATCAAGGTTTTGAGTTCTTGTTCTTCAAGTAGTTCCAAAATGTAAAGGAATATGGGATCAGAATGCTGAAATGAATCAAAGTCCACATCAAAACCTGTATCGAACATCATGCCTGCGAGAATGCTTGCCTGAATCGCCATGGAATCACCTGCAAGAGAGAAACAAAAACGGCGATCAAGTACAAAGGAACAAAAAGCGTGGGACGGAGGTCGAAGAAAACCTAAATATAGTGTTTTCAATAATATGAATCGACAGACTCCGTTCCACGAAAATAGAAATAATTCTTCGAACTGAGTTCGACGAAATAATTTTGAACGAAATAATTCATCGATCTTATTCAGAAGAATTGAAGACAGTTCATCGAACTTTGTTCGACGAATATCTTCTAAAGCAAGTTCGTCGAACTCCGTTCGACGAAAATTGTTTCACTCACAGAGAGTTCGCCGATCTTCGTTCGATGAATATCTCTCAAACTTTCCCGGTTCGTCGAACTCCATTCGACGAACTTTCGAAAATTCATCGAGTGCAGATAGAAATTAAATAAAGTCTTCTCCATTGATCATTCCAAGTTGATTTACAAAGAACATATCATTTCTCTCATCCATAGGTTTGATGAATAAATCATCCCTTTGTAAATCAGTGTAGATATTGATAAGCTTGATTTTATTTTTGCCTACACACTCTCTAATGAAATGATGTCTTATGTCAATATGTTTTGTCCTACTATGGTGAACTAGATTCTGGGATATGGCCATACACTTGTATTATCACAGAGTAGGGTTGAATTATTTAAGTTGAACCCATAATCTAGAAGTTGATTTTGTATCCAAAGCATCTGTGAACAACAGCTGCCTGCTGCAATATATTCTGCTTCAGTAGTTGAGGTTGACACTGATGTTTGCTTTTTACAAAACCAAGATACTAATCTCATACCCAGGAACTGGCAAGTCCCTGAAGTACTTTTTCTATCTACCCTACATCCAGCAAAATCAGCATCAGAGTATCCAGTTAACTCAAATTCTGATTCAGTAGGATAGCATAGGCCTAGATTAGGACAACTGTTTATATATCTCAAAATCCTTTTTAGTAAAATTAGGTGAGATTCTTTAGGGTTCACCTGGAACCTAGCACAAAGACATGTGGCAAACATAATATCTGGCCTACTTGCTGTGAGGTATAATAGGGACCCAACAATGCCCCTATAAAGTTTCTGATCCAAAGGTTTCCCTGGTACATCAGAATCCACAACAGCATTGGTAGCCATGGGTGTTTTCTTTGCTGAGGCATCATCCATCCCAAACTTCTTTAGAAGTTCTTTAGCATATTTTGCTTGAGAGATGAAGATGTCATCAGGGAGCTGCTTCACTTGGAGACCAAGGAAGTAGGAAGGCTCACCCATGCTACTCATTTCAAATTTGGAATGCATAATGTCAGAGAACCTCTTGCATAATTTGGAATCTGTAGAGCCAAATATAATATCATTCACATAGATTTGTACTAATAAGATTTGGTCCTTATGATGTCTAGTGAAAAGTGTTTTATCTACAGTTCCTCTTATAAATTTATGCTCTAATAAAAAACTAGCTAAGGTCTCATACCAAGCTCTTGGAGCTTGCTTCAGATCATAAAGAGCCTTATGAAATTTGAAAACATAAGACGGGTAAGTTGGAGAAACAAACCCTGGAGGTTGTTCTACATAAACTTCTTGTTTTAGCACTCCATTTAGAAAAGCACTCTTCACATCCATTTGGAAGGCCTTGAATCTCTTGTATGCTGCATAGGTAAGGAATATTCTTATGGCTTCCAATCTTGCAACAGGTGAAAAGGTTTGATTATAATCAATTCCTTCTTCTTGATTATATCCTTGAGAAACAAGCTTAGCCTTGTTTCTCACAATGATTCCTTGGGCATCCAACTTGTTTCTGAAAACCCATTTAGTTCCAATAACTGGGTAGTTTTGGGGTCTTGGAACCAAATCCCAAACTCTACATCTCTCAAATTGATTTAGTTCCTCCTGCATTGCAAGTATCCAGTGGGGATCCTGCTCAGCATCATGGATGGATAGAGGTTCAACCTGAGAGAGAAAATAGGCATGCATCAAATCTTGAGTGAGTTGATGCCTTGTCTGTACACCTGCTGATATGTCTCCAATCACTTGAGATCTGGGGTGATCCCTAAGTGTGACAAAATCAGTGGGTGGAGTTGGTTGGGCAACAACATTTGGAATTAATTCCTCCTATGGAATTGTATTTGCTGTTGGTAGAGATTCATTTTCTTCAGCTTCTTCTTCTTCACTTTCTTCAATGGCTTGTGGAGAGGGATGAGTTGGAACCTCTTGGGTGAGGTTTAGTCCATCCAAGGTCTCACACAAGTGGGGTACCTGCAAGTTGCTATTGGTAGAAACTTCTTTCTCCTTGCAATACATGTTAGTCTCATCAAATAAAACATGAATAGACTCTTCAATTTTTAATGTTGATTTATTAAAAACCCTATAGGACTTGGTTACTTGGGAATATCCTAGAAAAATTCCCTTTTCATCCTTAGCCTCAAACTTTCTAAGGTATTTTTTGTTGTTGTTATGAATGTAACATAAGCATCCAAATACTTCGAAGTAGTTGATTTTAGGTTTCTTTCCTTTGAGCAATTCATAGGGAGTCTTGTTCTTTAGTTTGTGAATAGGCTCCTATTCAGGACATAATTTGCTGTTCTTACAGTCTATGCCCAAAAGGTTAGGGGCATGTAAGCATCTGCAAGTAATGTACCTGCAGCTTCAATCAGTGTCCTATTTTTACTTTCAGCTACCACATTTTGTTGGGGAGTTCTAGGAGCTGAGAAGCAATGCATGATACCTTCCTTCTCACAGAACTCATACATAAGAAGAGACTCAAACTCTGTGCCATGATCACTTCTGATCAATACAACATGAGTAGAGAACTCAATCTGTATGGTCCTGAGAAAATCTGTAAGAACCTTGAAGGTGTCTGACTTAGATCTTAGAAAGAATACCCAACTGAACCTGGAGAAGTCATCCACTATAACCAAAGTGTAGGATTTCCCTCCTAGGCTTTGTACAACAATGGGTCCAAAGAGATCCAAATGTAGCAAGTACAAAATCCTAGGTGAATCACACTTATTAATAGATTTAAAACTAGTTTTAGTTTGCTTGCCTAATTGACAAGCCCTGAAGAGACCTTCCTTCTTGTAGGGACAAGAAGGTAGATCTCTAATAAGGTTGTGTTTAGATAGCGTAGCAATGTTTTTCAGATTTACATGACCTAGTCTTTTGTGTCATAAGTCATTCTGATTACTAGTTAAATTAAGTAAACAGATATCAGTTTTGGCAGAAAGAAAATTTAGTAAGTATATGTTGCCTTGTCTATTTCCAATTAAAACGGTTTGATTGTTTTTATCAATAATAGAATAAGTGGATGAGTTAAAGTATACCTGATAACCATCATCGCATAACTGACTTATGGAGATGAGGTTATGCTTGAGTCCACTTACATATGTCACCTTTTTTAATATGACAGCTCCTATTCTTACTTCTCCAAATCCTTCTGACTGACCACATTTGGAGTCACCAAAGATAACCTTTGGCCCCAGCTTGGACTTGTAGTTGGATGAGATATCCTTACTACTAGTCATATATTTGGAGCTGCCACTATCCAGGTACCAAGTTTGATTTACCCCTGGACAGCTCTTCACCTACAATAGAAAACAGTTAATGGTTTTTGACCCAGGTTACCTTGGGTCCTTTGTATTACTGATAAGAGAAGCCGAAAATAACAGAGAATTCAGGTTGGGACTTGTATCCTAGGGGGTGATATCTCCTAGGTGGTTTGACCCAGTCAGCTAGCGAATTAAATGGTTTCTTAGAAATATATAAGTTGCTGTTGGAATTATAATTTTGATTAAGTCTTCCTGGGTTCGAGGAATTTCTGTAAGTTCGTCGACCAGAGTTCGATAAATTGGGTTGAAATCGTCGATCTCTGCCCAGAGAATGAACATGTTCATTCTCTGTGCACCACGTTCGTCGACCTCTGCTCGACAAACCATATAGAGTTCGTCGATCGCAGTTAGACGAATAAATGTAACTATAGTTTGCGTTCAGAGTTCGTCGATCTGGGTTCGACGAACTAGCCCCATTTCGTCGATCTGAGTTCGATGAAAATTACTGAACCTTGTTTTTACTAGGTGTTTTCTGGTTTTTGGTTCTCTGTCCTACTATCTTAGGGATCTTTTCTACTATTTGTGTGTCATTTACTGTTTTTTTTTCCTTTAGCAGATACAAATTTTATTGGTGTTGATAAAATGTTCTTCTTGAGAATGGGAGGCAAACCTGATGGAGCACCCAAGCCTTGCTTGCCATTAAGTCTGGCATTAACAGTACTTGTGAAATCCATCAGCTTGTGGCTTCTCCCATTGAGAGTTTCCTCAAGTTATTTTGCCACACAAAGCTCTGATTTAGTGAAGTTATTTTTTCATTTGCTAAGGTTAATTCATCTTTTAACCTAATGTTTTCAGATTGAACATCCTCTAAGTTTCCTAATTTTTCCCTAAGAATTTTAATTTCTTTTTCAGAATTAATCAAATCTATGCACATTAACTTGAAATAAGATTTAAATATTTCAGAGCTGTAGTCAAAGTAGGACAATACCTAATCTGTCTCTAATTCAAACACTCCTTCATCTTCAGACTCTTCTTCTTCTAAGTGACTTCTGGAGGCATCAATTGCCATGAGGAAAACCTCCTTTACTCTTGTTTATTCCTCATCTTCACTGGAGCTTGAAGATGTTGACTCATCTTTTGTCTCACTCCAGGTCTCAGCCACAAAGCCCTTTTCCTTCTACTTATGCTTGATAGAAGAGGGTTTGCTGGTGTGCTGTCTTCTGGTTTCCTTCTCTCTTCTCTTCCCTTTGTTTTGGTTCTCTGGACACCCAGAGAGGAAGTGCCCAGGCTTCCTGCATCCATAACACACAATTTCTTTGGTTGGTGTATTGTCATCATTTCTTGATGACTTTCTCCTAAAATCCTTCCTGGCCATCTTGTAGAATCTTTTAGCAAAGAGACTCATGAGCTCTTCATTTGATGTTACAGTCTCTATCTCTTCAGTGGCTTTGAAGGCAATACTTTGTTCTCTTCTGGCTGCTGGAGGTGTTCTTTGTTCAGCTGCCTCCCTGGTCTTTATCAGCTGTTCATATGACTTCAGTTTGCCTAATAGAGATTCAGTTGAAATCTCATTCAGGCATCTGGCCTCCTTGATGGGCTAGATTCTTGTATACCATGAGCTTGGGAAGCACATCAGGATCTTATCATTTACTTCAGTAAGAGTGAAGTTCTTATCCAAGGTTTTTAGCTCATTGATAATTGAGCTTAACCTATTATACATATCAGAAACTATCTCAGCTTCTTCCTTCTTAAAGTTCTCATATAGGGATATGAGATTTGATCTCCTATCCTTTCTCTCATCTACTGATCCATCCACTATTTGGTTTAGGGAATCCCAAATGGCTTTTGCTGAGGTGCACTGAGCGACCTTCTGGAAGATATCATCTGACATAGTTTGTGCCAGGATATTCATAGCTTTGGCATCTGCAATTTTTGCCTTTCTTTGAGTTTCAGTCCACTTAAGTGGTGGAACTGCTGTTGAACTTGTAGGTGTTGCAGAGGTGGATGCTTGTGGGGGACCTGTCAAGATTGAATTGTAGATATCTTCATCAATGGAATTCATGTATAGCCTAATGTTTGCCTTCCAAATGTCAAACCTATTAAGGTTGCAAACTGGAGGTCTGGTGTTTGCATAATCCTTATTTTGTGTCATGGCTGTGTTTATAATTTAAATGAAAATAAAGTAATGTGTAGATATAATATAGGATATTTGGTTCAAGATTTTACTTGTACAACCAAAGGAACCTCCTCTGATACCAATTGAAAGTGAGAGTTAGATCTGAAATACTCTAGAGCGGGGGGGGGGGGGGGTTAATAGAGTATTCTTAAAAAATTCTTAACAGCTATTACAGCTTTTGTTGTAAATTAAAAGTGCAGAAATAAATATAGCTAGCACACAATAAACCTAATGCACAACCACAACAAGAACAAAAGAAAAAGTGGCAACCAGAAAACACAAGAATTTTATAGTGGTTCCCCAACATGGGTACATCCACTCTTCTACCACCCTTAGTAGGAATCCACTCAGATTTTTGATCAAGTGCCTGACACCAATGAACTTTTGATCAGGTGCTCAAAAACCAACCCAAGTCTTTTGATCAGGAGACTTGCAACCAAGGAATCACTTTTGAAGGGAGATGACTACCCTTTATACAGTGGCGGGGGGGGGTGGGGTGAGAGATGATTTTGTCTTCTCTTTCTCAATATACAACTAAGAAGACTGTGGATTTGATTATAGCTTATGGCTCCCCCTGAGATGTAGAATGAATCAGGGAAAAATATGAGCTAAGCTTCAGGGTGATAGGTCTTCAAACTGAATTCTTGACCAACAATAATCTTCAGGAACTTCTTTGACAGATGGAACTGATGTTGTCCTTTTGAAGTGTCCTGGAGTGCTTGAAGAAAGAAGACTCTAGATATAGGTATTGTTGTTCTTCTTCTTCAGGTACTGATGAGCTTCTGGTCAAGGGCTTCTCTGTATCAGAGAATGCTTCTTGTTGACAGAGTAGATTGTTCAAGACTGAATATTTCTCAATGTCTCTGTAATCTCTGTATGCTTCTGAGTGAACTGTGCTCTGTCTAAAACTTTCTTAATGATCCTTGATGGTTTCTATCTATCTGTGTGTCCGTTATTCTCTTCTATTCTTTTTATATTTTCTGTCGAAATCTGTCTTTCAAAAATTTGAATTCTTCTTCAATTAATACTGACAGCCTTGAGAATAAACGACATTGATTTATTTCCCCAACTGTCCCATGAAAAACGACAAGCAATAATCCTGGAGAAGACCATAATTAATGCTCCTTCTAACGGTTATATTCAGAGAATGTTAGAGCATTAATTTATCAGGAATTATCGCATTAGAGTGGGGACAGAAGGCCGAAAATAACTAAGTCTGGAATCATCGAACAATTGACAGAAATCGTCGAACTGAGTCCATAGTTCATTCGAGCTGAGATGTTGTATTCGTCGACCAGACGGCTTCTATTCGTTGAGCTGAGTTCCATGATCGTCGAGCTGGAACCTGAACTGCTGTCTCTTTTGAACTTTGCCTATTCTGTGTTTGAATTTCGTTTAGCTTGTAAATGTGTTCGTCGACTGGAGTTCAACAACTATTCTAGAGTTGTCATATATTCTGTGTGTCAACTGATATCCTGTGTGTCGACACAAGTCTTCTTTGTGGTGTCGACATAATCTTTCTACAGTGTCGACTGATGATCTGGGTGTCAACGCAAGTTCTTTTAGTGTCGACTCAGTTGGTGCCGACATATACTCTGAGTGTCGACACAAGTCTTCTGCTTCTTAGTTGTTGAAGTAGATGATCCAGAATTTGTCGGGCAGAGAACTGAGTTCGTCGACCTGAGACTAGAGAACATAGTCTCGACAAAATGTTGTAGTAGTCCAAAGATTCGTCGACCAAAGAATAGTGTTCATTGAGCTAAGTCTGGAGAACCTTGAATTCGTCGAGCTGAAAATGATTCTGGACTTAGAGAAAAATTGATAAACCTCTGGAAATAAAGTTGAAGTGGAAGTCCAGAAATCATTGAGCAAAGAATGAAGTTCATTGACCTGAGAACTACGTTCGTCAACCTGAGTCTAGAGAACAGTCTGGACTTAGAATTCTGAAGGTGGAGTCCAAGGATCGTCGATCTGTGACTGAAGTTCGTCGAGCTCAGCTCAGAGAATATTTCTCTAAGATCGTCGAGCTGAGAACGACTATCGTCGACCTTAGTTCGATGAACGTCGAACTCATTTTACTTAGTTTCTTGAGAAATCTCTGAATCTTTGGAAAAACTCTAAGTCTTGAGTCTCTGGCAGTCTGATGATGGCTTGTCCATATGATGTTGTTACTGAGGACTTGGCCTAGACTCTAGGACACAACTATGACCTTGGCTATACATGTTGGGTCACATCATCCTAGCTTAGTGAACCTAGCCCAAATCAAACTAGGGATCCAACACCATCAGTCCAAACATCTCGAAAAGGCACTGTGGTGGTGGCCATATTGTCCAACACAACCAAACAACCCATAAGAAGAGAAGAAAACCCACCAGTTGTAATGATTCACAGACAAGCATGAGTTTGTGGTCTTTTATCCACTGTCAACCAAAGGCCACAAATAATCATACAATATATTAATAAATGAAAAGAAACATAAGACTTAGCATCGGATTTCCACGATTCGCAAAGGAAAGAAAACCAAACAAATTTCCTAAGGTATACCCGACGAATTTGGAGTTCACCCGATGAAAAGTTCTAAATACACATAGATTCGTCGAGAATATTCGACGAATTTCCCTTATCTCAAATCGAAAATCGGCGAATTGACTCGATGAGCTTGAAGATACTTGACAAATCTACTCAATGAATTCTTCTAAACCCAAAGATACTTGACGAATTATACTTGGCGATTTCAAAGAAACTCGACGCCAATACAGTATCCACTCGACGCCTCTCTGCTTCACTCGGTGCAAAGGCAACACTCGATGCCAACAATGTAGCCACTCGATGAATTACACTTAGCGAATTTAAAGACACTTGATGAATTGAAGACAGACTCAAAGAACTGACTCATCGAATCCAACACTTGACGAATTCAAGTCATACTCAATGAAATGACTAAATGAATCAAGCCACTTGACGAATTCAAGTAAGACTCAACAAATTGAGACACTTGACGAATTTGACTTGATGAATTTTAGTTGGCCTCATGAGTTTACTCGACGATTAAGACTTGGACCTATCTCTACACTACACTTATTCAACAAATACAAATACATAACCTTTTCTTAAGTTCTATTGATGAAAAGAAAAAAATAATAGGAACAAAAGAACAAACAAGAGGGGAAGAACCACCACTTGCCTGAAAATCTCCTGAAACTCGTACTACCAAGCTCTCAACCTCAAGATTCTGCTGAAAGAACTCATCTACAGTCTCTAAAACCTGTCATGGAAAATACAAGGGTTAGGCTTCTACCTCAAACCCCAAAAATCCATGAAATCCAGAATACTTACTGCACACTTGAAGAGCTCGGCGAGAGATTTTCGGATCTATGCTCCGTTGAAGATTTCCTCCGTTAGAGCTCCTGAAACGGCGATAAGAAGTTTCATAGAGGAAGGTCGCCGCCCTCTTCTTTCCGCTCTATGGACCAAAATTTTGGGGAAGAAGGGTGAATAGGATTTTCTATATTATATTATAAATATAATAACTAGTAGAACTCAAATGACGAGGGTGTCCAAATCAACTCGGTTTCCGACAAAATTCGTACCAAAGCTAAATGGCGGTGCTGTGAATCCAACGACGAAGTCGAAATCATGATCCGACACTAAACTCGGGATAAAATTACCTGATGTTAAAACAACAATAATCCTTATAAATTTCACCGAGATCCCAATTAAGCCCGGATCGCAATGAAACATCACAAGAACGCTTTAATTAATTACTTTAATTTTCCATGTCAAAACTCTAATTCTGATGAGTCTAAAAAATAGTCACTCGCCCCCAACAAACAAAATATCTCATTAATGACAGTGCAACGTTAACTATGTGTCAACGTAATGCCCTTAAGTCATTATTACACCACAAAGGGATTAAAATAATTATAGAAAATTCGGGGGCGCTACAACCGACCTCCCAGTACACAAGACATGGTCGAGGGGAGTCTTATGCCTTGAACAGCTGCGCTGCGGTAACATTAAGACACAGGCTAATCTGTACCACATGTCATCTATCCTCCCGGCTAATCCGATATCATAAATTTCAACCCAACCAAAAGAAGAACATAGATGTCATAATATATGTTAAAGTTTGGTTGTTTGTCCTTCTAGCTGGGTGGATAGTTGTTTGGGCGGTCTAAAGGTTTGTTCAGGCAGTCTGGTTCTCCGGGAGCTTATCCTAGCAGATGCAGTCTGAGGGCTTGGCACAACAACGGTTTGACAGTTAACAATGGATCTGGTGGCTTACCGCAGTAGCGGTCTGGTGGCTTGGCGCAGCAGCTGTCTGACAGTTAGCCGTAGCAGTGGTCTGTTGGCTTACCACAGCAGTGGTCTGGTGTCTTACTGCGGTTGTTGTCAGGCAACGAGCATTGGTAGTTAGGCGGCTAGCAGGTGGTCTGGCTGTTATCAGTGGCGGTCTAGCGGCTAGCAGATGGTCTCAAAGTTAGCAGTACTTTCTACAATATTGCGGTTTGACAATGGCAAAGTGCATACCCGCGCGGATACTTATTTAGTTCCACATCTCTTATTTTATTCTCTTATCTCTTATTGTTTTCTCTCATCTCCCCCATTTTCTATAATAAGGGGGCATAACTATGTAATGTTTATCTTTTGGAGCAATAAAATTTGTCGTTTATTTACCTCTTCGTCATTTGTTTGCTCATTTTTCACATGATATGAGAGGGAAACCGATCAATTGCTCCAATCTGATTGCAGTTTGATTTTCTAACCACGCCGGCTTCTTTTGCTAGTCGCTCTTCTTTGCGACTTCTTCTTTTTGCACGACCTCTTGGCTGTTCGCGCTTTCTTATTTCTCCTTTCTCCTTGCGAGTTGTTTCTTCCTGCGACTTGTTTCTTCTCGTGTGAGTTGTTTTCTCTACTCGTGCGGCTTCTCCTATTATTGCGCATGTCGTGTTCACGTGGCTTCTCTTCTCTGCTGCGGGATCCGCATTTGTGTCGTGACATCTACCTTCCTGCTGGTGTGTTATCACCTTGACCGTTGTTAGATCCCTAGTTTGGATTTGGGCTAGGTTCATAAATTAGGATGAGTTTGACCCACATTGTATAACCAGGGTCAAGTCTATGAGTCCTAGAGTTTTGTCTAAGTCATTGGGTTCAACCTTTATGGATCATCCAGCAGAGGTCCTCCATAGACTCAGACTTAGAAGAATTCAAAGTTCAAAATTATCAGTTCAAAATTCTTCAAACTGACCTCGATGATCGTCGATCATAGATTGACGAACTCAGACTTATTTCTCTGAGTTGAGCTCGATGATATTCGAGCTCAGGTCGATGATCTCCTCATTCAGACAGATTCTCTGCTCGACGAAATCTGGAGTTCAGCTTCAACAGACTCTTTCCAGTTTATTTTCTCTGAACTCAGGATGACGAAGAGAGATTCTTTGTTCGACAAACTTAGAGTACAGTTTTGGCAGTTTATTTCCAGAATGCAGTTCGCTGAGCTCAGGTCGACAAACAAGAATTATCAGCTCGATGAACTTGGAACTCCAGTCGACGAATTCTGTTCAGAGCTCGATGAATTCTATCCCAAGCCAGACTTAGCAGTTTCCCTTATTTCTGTCCTTACTTATTATATTATTTAGCAGTAATTCTCTGAGTAATTAATGCACATATTCTTATGAATATAGTCATTATTGGCAGCATTAATTATGGTCTTCATCATGGTTAATTACTTGCTTATTTTAATGGGACAGTTGGGGAAACTCATTAAAGATTATATTCCAGCAGTTTCATTCTCCAGAATTAGCCAACAATTAATGTTGGGAATTCCAAATTCAAGAAGAGAACTCGACAGCAGAATATATGAGAAAGAATTTTCTTTCAGACAATATAATATACAGAGAATAGAGGTGATATAAGCAATCAAGAAAAATCAGAAAGGACACACTATGATACAGAGAAGAGATACGAAAACATACAGAAGAATATCTGCTTCTTCTCCGTGCAGAAAACATTCTGTTTTAACCTTGTTCTTTCTAAAGACTGAATAAGAACAACCATCAATATCAATAATATTGTTATACTTCTACTCTAGGAATATTCAAGGACAACAATAATTGAATCAGTTAGAAAATTCTTGGATCACTTCAAGACAAGGCTAAAGACCTACACCCTGAGCAAAGCTCCAAGCTTTTGAACCATTCATTATTTCAGAAGGAGCTTTGATAACTGAAATCCACAAGTCTTCTCTGTTGTATAGAGAAAATAGAAGACACCATCAGCTCTCTCAACCTCCTATAAAAGGGTTTATTAACTCCCTTCAAAGGTTTATTCTTGGTTTTTGGGCACTTGATCAAAAGCCTAAAGGGTTGTGAGATCTCCCTAGAAATAGATTTTGTGGTGACAGTCACCTGATCAAAAACCTGATAGTGGATTCCTACCAGGGTAGTAGAAGATTGGATATACCTAGTTTGGGGAACCACTATAAAATTCTTGTGTTGTATGTGTATGATCATTTCTTTTTATTCTTGATGTGCTGTGATAGATTAGCTTAGTTTGCATTTCCTTTTATACTACTCTATTATCACCTATTTTACTCTGATAAATTCTAATATAGCCAAAAATTTCAAATTACTCTATTCACCCCCCCTCTAGAGTAATCAAATCTATCCCTTATCTTTCAATTGGTATCAGAGCAGGTTCCTTTGGTTGTGTAAGCTAATACTTGAATGAAAAGATCCTTGTTAGATCTGATTTTCTTTTTTCCTAGTTTTTTGTCTATTTCACATCATGACACAAAACAAAGATTATGCAAACACCAGACCTCCAGTTTGCAATCTGAACAAGTTTGCTATTTGGAAGGCAAGAATTAGACTATATATGAATTCTATTGATGAATATATTTTTAATGCTGTTTTGACAGGACCATAAGTTCCACAAACTACATCTACTTCTACTTCTAGTACACATGTTGTTCCACCACCTGAGTGGACAGATGCTCAAAATAAGGCCAAGATAGCTGATGTCAAGGCCATGAATATTTTGGCTCAAACAATGTCTGATGACATCTTCCAGAAAGTGGTACAGTGCACATCAGCCAAAGCTATCTGGGATTCTCTTAACCAGATGGTTGCTGGTTCTGTAGATGAGAGAAAGGATAGTAGATCAAATCTCATCTCACAATATGAGAACTTTAAGAAAGATAAGTCAGAGTCTATGAGTGACATGTACAACAGACTAAGCTTCATCATCAATGAGCTGAAGACTCTGGACAAGGACATCACCCTCACAAAATTCAATGGCAAAATCCACATGTGCTTCCCCAGCTCATTGGATTGTAGAATATGGCCAATCAAGGAGGCCATAAGTTTAAATGAGATTTCCACTGAATATCTTCTTGGAAAGCTTAAGTCCTATGAACAACTAATAAAGACAAGAGAAGCTGTAGAGCCGAAGAATCTTTCAGCAGCAAGATAGGAACAAAGCATAGCATTCAAGGCATCTGAAGAATCAGAAGCTCCAACGGCTAATGAAGAACTTCTAAGTCTATTAGCCAAGAGATTTTACAAGATGGCAAAGAAGGATTTCAGAAGAAAGTCATCTTGGCAAGATGACAAGCCAAGGTATGACAAGACCCCAACTAAAGAAGTTGTTTGCTTTGGTTGCAGGAAGCAAGGAAACTTTATATCAGAGTGTCTAGAGAATCAAAAGAAGGAGAAAAGAAGAGAAAGAACCCACAAAGCAGCACTACAACAAGCCCTCCTCCAGTAAGCATAAAAGGAAGGAGAAAGGGTTTGTGGCTGAAACATGGAGTGAAACTGAAGATGAATCTTCATCTTCTAACTCCAGTGAAGATGAAGAAGAGGCTAAGGCAAAGGAGATTTGCTTGATGGTCATTGATGCATCAAGCAACCTATTTGAAGCTGAGCAATCAGTCAGTGAAGAATTTTTATCTAAAGAGGATCAGGTACTGTCTTCCTTTGATTTTAATTCAGAAAATTTTAGAATTGAATTTAAATCTATATGCGTTGACTTAATTAATTCTGAAAAAGAGATTAAACAACTTAGGGAAAAATTGACTAAATAAGAAAACATGCTTTCTGAAAATATCAAATTAAAAGATGAATTAACAATAGCTAATGAACAGATCATCATATTAAAAACTGAATTAACTGAGGCCAGACAACTTGAAGAATTCCTAAATGGGAGAAGTATCAAGCTGATAGACATCACAAGCACAGTGAATGTCAGGCTTAATGGCAAGTTGGGCTTAGGTGCTTCATCAAACCAACCCCCACTTATTCAGAAGAATATTTTAACAACTCCAATAAAATTTGTTTCAGAAAAGGGCAAGGAAAAGATAGATAATAATAATATCAAACAATCAGAATTAAAACAAAAGAATAAGAAAAAAAAGAATAAGAAAGACCTTAACGATAACAATATTCAGCAGATTTTGTCGAACTCATTTCGACAAAATGTGTACAGTTCGTCGAACTCAAGTCGACGAACTCAGAACACAAACATTTATTACAATTATTCTCTGAACTGCGATCGACAAAACCAGTATGGTTTGGCGACCCGAGATCGACGATATTGGGGCCCAGAGAATGAAAACTTTCATTCTCTGAGTGGAGTTCGATGAACTCATCCCCATTTGTCAAACTAAGATCGACAAACTTATCAGAATTCGTCGAACCCAGTTCATTATAATAGAAACTTTAATTCATATAGATCATTTAATAAACTAAAATAATATGTTAATCCATTCACCTAGTGGATAATTCCACCTAGAAGATTTCACCCCTTAGGATATCAAAATCAACCAGAATACTCGTACATTTCCAGCTTTAATTATGTAAATAAACAAGGACCCAAGGTAACCAGGGTCAAGAATAGCTAATCTGTTTTATTGCTGGTGAAAGACTATCCCACCACAGAGCAATAGTGGTATATGGATAGTGGTTGTTCAAAACATATGACGGGAAACAAGGACAACTTAATCAACTATAAGTCAAAGCTAGGACCCAAAGTAGTATTTTGTGATTCCAATTGTGGCTAGACTGAATGATATGGAAAGGTCAAAATTGGAGCAGTCACCTTCAATAAGGTTGCTTATGTAAGTGGACTGAAGCACAACCTTATATCCATAAGTCAATTATGTGATGAAAGGTTTTAGGTATCTTTTAACAAAATCTCATATATTATTACTTCTGTAGATAGCCAAGTAGTATTAACTGGTACTAGAGTTGGAAATATCTATGTAGTTAATTTTAAGTCATCTAAAACTGAAATATGCCTGTTTAACCAAACTAGTAATAATAATGATCTTTGGCATAGGAGATTAGGATATGTAAACTTGAAAAATATTGCTAAACTCTTTAGTGACAACCTTGTTAAAGGATTGCCTTCTTTCCCCTACAAGACGGAAAACCTTTATAGTGCTTGTTAGTTATGTAACCAAACTAAAAATTGCTTTAAGTCACTTAATAAGAGTGATTCACCTAGGATTTTGTATTTACTACACATGGATCTCTTTGTACCCATTGTTGTATAGAGCCTAGGAGGGAAGTCTTATACCTTATTAATTGTTCATGACTTCTCAAGGTTCACTTGGGTGTTCTTCTTGAGAAACAAGTCAGATAACTTCAAGGTTCTTACAGATTTTCTTAAGAGCATAAGGATTGAGTACTTTACTCCAGTTGCATTGATCAGAAGTGATCATCGTACTGAGTTTGAGTCTCTTCCCATGCAAGAATTCTCTGAGAAGGAAGGTATCAGGCATTGTTTCTCTGCTCCTAGAACTCCTCAACAAAATAGGGTAGCTTGAAGGAAAAATAGAACACTGATTGAAGCTGCAGGCACACTACTTGTAGATGCTCACTTGCCCCTATCCTTTTGGGTAGAGGCTGTGAGCACAGCAAACTATATACTGAATAGGAGTTTTATACACGAACATAAGGGCAATATGATCTACTCAAAGGGAAGAAACCTAAAGTAGATTATTTTAGAGTCTTTTGTAGCATTTGTTACATTCATAATAACAACAAGAAACACATTAGAAAGTTTGAAGACAATGATGAAATAGGAATTTTTCTTGGATATTCACAAGTAAGCAAGGCTTATAGGGTGTACAATAAATCATCTATGAAAATGGAAGAATCTATTCATATCTCTTTTGATGAGACTAACATGTTTTACAAGGAGAAGATTCCTTCTACCAGTGAGACTTTGCAAGAACCACATATGTGTGAGAATTTGGATGAATTGACCCTCACTAATGAGGCTTTTACACAACCTTCTCCACATGTTGCTGAAGATAGTGAAGATGATGACACTGAACTCAGTGAAGAGCCAACAACAGCTATAATTCCATAAGAGGAATTAATTTGCCAAGTTGTTGCTCAACCAACTCCTCCTACTGAATTAGTCACACTTAGAGATCACCCTATATCTCAAGTGATTGGAGACATATCAGTCAGTGTGCAGACAAGGCATCAACTCCAACAGGACATGATGCATGCCTGCTTCATATCTCAAACTAAGCACCAATCCATTAAAGATGCCGAGCAAGATCCATACTGGATTATAACAATATAAGAGGAGCTCAAAAAGATTGAGAGATGTAGAGTTTGAGATTTAGTTCCAAGACCCAAAGACTACCTAGTCACTGGAACTAAATGGGTATTTAGAAACAAACTAGATGCTCAAGATCTTATCATAAGGAACAAGGCAAGATTAGTTGCTCAAGGCTATAGACAAGAGGAAGGCATAGACTATGAACAAACATTTGCCCCTATCGCAAGGATAGAAACAATAAGGATATTTCTAGCTTATGTAGCCTACAAGAAGTTCTCAGTATATCAAATGGATGTCAAAAGTGCATTCCTAAATGGTGAACTCAAAGAAGATGTCTATGTGGAATAACCACCAGGTTTTATCTCTTCATCTCATCCATCTTATGTTTTCAAATCGCATAAGGCTCTCTATAGTCTAAAGCAAGCTCCAAGAGCTTGGGATGAAACCTTATCTAGCTTTCTCTTAGAACATAACTTTTTTAGAGGCATAGTAGATATGACTTTATTTATCAAGCATCATCATGATAAAATCTTGTTAGTACAAATATATGTAGATGTCATTGTATTTTGTTCTATAGATTCAAAACTATGCAAAAGGCTCTCCAACCTTATACATTCCAAGTTTGAAATGAGTAGCATGGGTGAGCTCTCCTACTTCCTTGGTCTCCAAGTGAAGCAGTCCCCCGATGACATCTTCTTGTCCCAATCCAAATATGCTAAGGAGCTGATCAAAGGTTTTGGGATGGTTGATGCTTCAACAAAGAAAATACCTATGGCTACAAATGCTGTAATTGATTCTGATGAACATGGGAAACCAATAGATCAGAAATTATATAGGGCCATTGTTGAGTCCATATTATATCTTACAGTAAGTAGACCAGACATTATGTTTGCTACATGTCTTTGTGCTAGGTTCCAGGTGATCCCTAAAGAATCTCACCTTATTTTCCTAAAAAGAATTTTGAGATATATAAAGAGTTGCCCGTATTTAGGACTCTAGTATCGAACTGAGTCAGGATTTGAGTTGACTGGATACTCAGATGCTGACTTTACTGGATGTAGAGTGGACAGATAGAGCACATCAGGGACATGTAAGTTCCTTGGTGATAGACTAGTGTCTTGGTTTTCCAAGAAGCAAACATTTGTGTCTAGCTCAATAGGAGAAGCTGAGGACATAGCGGCTGGCAGTTGTTGTTCACAGAGGTTGTGGATTCAGAACCAACTACTAGATTATGGTGTTAACTTAAATAATTCAACTTTACTGTGTGATAATACTAGTGCAATTTTCATTGCACAGAATCCAGTGCATCATTGTAGAACTAAGCATATAGATGTAAGACATCATTTCATTAAAGAGTGTGTACACAAAAAGAAAATTAATCTCACCTTTTTCTCTACTGATTTGAAAAAGACAGATATCTGCACCAAACCCTTGGATGAGAAGAAACATCAGGTCTTTATGAATCAGCTAGGTATGATAAATGGAGATGCATTAATCTAACTTTCTATCTGTGGTCGAAGAATTTGCCACAGTTCGTTGAACGGAGATCGAAAAACTGAGAAATGTTCTTGAGAAATTCAGCGAACTGAGTTCGACAAACTCTTTGTGTGAGAAGTTCTATTCGTCGAACGGAGATCGACGATTCTGCTTCAGAAAAATTTTCGTCGACCTGAGAACGACGAAAACTTTCCCTTCTTCAGACTGAGATCGGCGAACTCTTTTGTCAATAAAATATTTTGTCGAACTCAGATCAAAGAATTTTGTTTATTTCATAGGACGTAGTCTGCCGCTTCATATTCTGAAAACCATATAACTAGGTTTTTTTCGAGCTCCATCCCGCGCTTTTTGTTCCCCTTGCACTTGATCTTTCTGTTTCCTATTGCAAGCGATCAATGGCGATTTCGGCGAGCTCTCTTGCGGCAATGAAGTTTGGCATGGGATTCGATATAGATTTTGAATCATTTCAACATTCCGATCAAATTTTCCTGGATATACTGAAAGTATTTGAGGAACAACAATTAAATAACTTCACGACAACCAGAATAAAGATAGCTGCTACTGAAATAAGAGAATGTGTGTTCACCTCCTCTACTCCAAACGCCGACACAATGACAGGCTCAAATATCTGGTAAGAACGTTTCTCTAACCCCCGCAATCTTAACTGAAATCTTTGGCTTGATAGATGGTGAAGAAGATTTAGAGATTGATAATTATGAATTTGATGACATGTTGAACAAAATGGGTCATGTTGGAGAGAACCCTAATAAGTTATTAAAGAAAAATTTGTCTTCTGAGTATAAGTTTTTAGCTGATGTGGTGGGCAAAGCACTGCTAGGAAAACATACTCCTCATGATTATATTACCAGGCAACTGTTTCTGGTAATGTGTGCAATAATGAATAAGAAACTCGTAAATTGGACAAGGATTCTGTTTGGCTTGATCAATAAGAAGAACAGTAAAAAGGAAGTGTGTTTTGGAAGAGTTCTTGGAATTTTCCTGCATGAAAAGTCTTCTTAATCCCTGGTCTCTCAAACCATATTCATTAATGCCTCTAAAAGGCTAACATGTGCCTTGTTTGGAAGGTGGGAGAGTACTATCCCAAAGCCATCTAAGGCTTCAACCTCTTCCAGAACTTTTGAGGATACAACAGCTGTAGCAACTGATCCCTCACCCCCAAAAGTTATCCCCTCCACCATAATTCCATCCACCCAGATTCCAACACCTCCATCTCAACAACCTACATTTCCACAAATTTCAATTCCTCCATCAACCATCCAACAACCATCCTATCTCCAGCTCATATGCCAACACCAACTCAATCTACTGAACATCAACCAACACCAATTCAATCTCCAGAGCATACCACACCACCCCTTCCCCACTTCCTCAATCCCCACTTCCTCCTCATCTTGCTGATATCCCTCTCAATAACCTCTCATCCATTCCATACTTTGATCTGCAATCATCTCACATCAATACTACATCACCTCATGTTGAACCCATGATAGACACCACTACTTTCCCTTCATCATCCATCCTCTATCCTTCTTTATCAACTCAGACACCCTCTGAGTTTTTGCAAATGGATTCCCCTTCCCTTCCCTCTCTTCTGGAACTCATCACTCCCCTTCTCTTACAGCTTATAGCAGAGGCCATTAAACCTCTTGTTGATTTTATTTCATCCTTATCTGCCGTCATTTTTGCTGCCCCCACTATCCCTTCTTCTGGGGGCGTGACTTCAGGACCCTGTGAAACTAGGTAGGGGGAGATATCCAGAGAAGAAGCTCTAGTTTCCTCTCCTCTAGCAGTTGCAGAAGCAGCAGTAGTTTTGCAGTCAGATGAGCTAGCAGATGCAGATGCAGATGTAAATTTTCTTACAGAAGTTGAGACAGCAGTTGATATGCATTGTATAGATGAGCAAGTTGACTTGCCAGAAGTTTGACTGTTGGTGATTGACTTGTCAATCCAACAGAAGATATATTCAATTTATTAAATTCTTTTTGATACAACTTATTTGAGTTAGCTTCTAGAAGTCTGCCCAGAGCAATCTATGTCTATAGTTTGATATACTTCACCAATGAGCCCTGAAGTTGTTAATCAACTAAAGGCAAGTTTTGTAGTACCAGTGATTTCAGAAGAACATGTGACTGAGAATGTTCTTGAACAAGTCTCTACTCCAGAGAAAAAAGCTCTTTCCCCTCCTACCTACAAAATGGATGATAGTCCTTTACCAAACCTGGATGACATCATCCTTGCAGATATAGAAGAAGAAAATATGACTATTTCTGAAAGTATTGCTGAACAAGAAGCTTCAGAATCTTAAGTGCTACCTCAAGCTGAAAAACAAATCTCGAAGGAAGCCTTGAAGAAAATTGATGCTATGTATGACAACCCTCCAGGATCCTCTGATGAAGATAATGATGATGAAGATTCTGATGAATCTGATGATTCTAAAGCCAAGAAGAAGGTTGCTAAGAAAATGAAAGTTTTTCAAAAGGATTCTCCCAAGCTAAATCCTTCCCATTACACTCGCTATTATATTCTACAAAAGATTACTCCTTACTCTGGGATTCTTTCATGGATGTGGCTATAAAAGAATGAGCAAAAAGAAAGGAAGAAGAGAAGAACGTACAAGTCTCCTCCTAAGTACTTCATGAAAGACCCTCCTCCTCCTCTTCCATCAGCTGGGGCCTTTGGAAGTGTGACTCATGGATCAGCACCCATTGCAAAGACCTATCAGAGACACTCCAAGCCAAGACCACAAGCAGCAGTCAGCAGCAATCCTCTCAGAACAAGCCTCCTCCAGCTACAAACAAGAAAAGTACTTTATGTAAGACCCCCTCCCCCTTACCAAGGAGGCTCCCGGTCTTATGCCCAGAACTGCCTCCTTACGTTGACACTAACTCACTGGTTAGTTGACATCGCAAGACGTCGATCCTACCGGCTAGTACGATCATATAACCTGTTCGGCCAATTGAGAAATAGAAGCATAAATGCAGTGTATAAACAGCTAATCCACAAGTCACAACAATATCATCTATAATGAAAATGAAAGTACAATAAAGTCCAGGATGAGTACAACAAAAGAGAAGGGGCTTAAGCCCTCTACATGTAATCAAATCTCTCTCTCTCAAAATGACAACAAAGTGGAAGCTAAACTATCATCATAAAACTCGTCCCACCTGACGACGGGCTGCAGTAGTAGTAGAAGGTGGTGGTGGTATCAGCTCCTCACGTCCTGCCACCTCGTCCTGCTGGTCATATTGGTACTCCATCTCCTTGAGCTCCTAAAATGATTTGGTTATAACTGACCGTTAGTCACAAATACTAAGCCGTTTCCTCCACACCTCGCCCTCGCAACTCCTAGGCACTGAGCGGGAGGACGAAGCGGAGGACAACAAGGGGTATAATAAGAATAGGTGACAGTGGAGCTATACTAACAAGTATAGTAACAACTATTTCTACTCTACCAGTTATATATATATATATATATATATATATATATATATATATATATATATATATATATATATATAGCACATGAAAGGTATGAAGAACTGTACAGAAAATAAGTAAGGTGCTGTAAGTAAACAAAGTACTGAAAGTAAAACAGAGTAAGAATGGCAAGTATAATATGCTACTACTAAACTACCATCATAGAAGTCCCTTAACTTATATGAATGCCCATACAAACTTTTCAGTTAAGGTTCCATAAATATAACTTATCATATAAAAAACCCATACTAATATATATATATAATAAGGATCTATGGTGCGTATGACCTAATTAAGAATGTATGATATGCATGCGTTTTATGATTCATGTAAGTTCAACTCACCCAGACGACTTTGTGATAACAGACCTTTACTTCCCGCTTTTTGGAGCTAACATCACTCTCTGGTACCACCGTTGTGGCTACGACAGCAGTGGAGCGGGCGTCTCCACTCTAAGGCGGGTATAAATACTACTATGCCTAGACCTCCCATACGCCTCTATACACATCCCAGGTGCACTCTATAGTCTTTACGTACTATTTGATGGCTAACCACGAGTCTTTTTGGTTGAGTGTGCATTTTTGAGGATCGTCCTCCAGATTGCAGCGTAAAACAACCCACAGGCCGCTCAAACCATCACCCCTCATCATAGTCACCATACTGTCATCAGTGTGATGATTGGCCCAGTACCGCATGACCTGCCATAAGTTTATTTTTATGCACATGCAAGATATTCCAACCCGAGACTCCAGCTCGGAGGACCAACCCATCCTGAAACCCTCAAATCCATCACGGGTGTGATTGCACATCAATGCCTCAGTTCTGAATCCATCCAACCCTTCACGGTTGAGAATATACATCAAGCCTTAACTATGAATCATTCCAACCCTTCACGGGTGAGAATGTACATCAATGCATTAGACTATTAAACTACTCTTGTATAATGTTATTATACCTAAGAATTTAGGGTTAATCACAGGACTGCCCAGGGCATGCCCGGTGAAGGGCTATTGGGGGCACTAGGAACTACGATGGGCTGAAGCCCAAAGCTCACTATCTCAAGGATATTTAATTTTATTAATGTCTACCCATGATCCATACCAACTCTCATTGTTATTCTGGGACAAACCTAATAATTTAGAATGTTATCAGGAGGGTGACGGTCTTCTGCCGATCTCCATTCTAGCCACTATCCTTGAGATTTTGCACTATACCACTCGTTATCAAGAAGTGACATATTGGACACCAACCTGGGTTCATCTTCCTAATATAGATTCCATCTCAACCGACAACCTTAACCCCTGAGGGTCCTAGTATTATGTGCTATTTTTACTAAGCACACTCATAACCTTATGTTGACCCATATGACGTGTCTTCCAAATTCTTAGGCCAACTGCCTCTAATTATTTATCATGGTTTGCTATGACATATAATAATGATCATCCTAAGTTTCAATATATTTCTAAGGGATTAAGGACCTAAATTAATTCTTTTAATTTAGTGACTCGGGGTCACCTTGCACATGATGTACTACTTATAATTATTCAATCTACCTAAGGAATTTACTAGGTGTTCCATAAGGTTAAATATCACTGCCTATCAGGTTTCATAATTTTCCCATGCAAATTTCTATTTCATACCCATTTAAAATTAAAATCCTAATTTGACCACTTTCCAAATAAAGTACATCAACTGTACAACCAAAACTTCTGAGAAAATTACTGAGTATTCTTGTTGATATAGTAAAGCTAAATACAAAATTTCAAAATCCTAAACAGTGATTTGACCAAACTTATATCCATATGAACAATATTACCAAAATGTCATTATTAGGGTTTTCAGCATATAGTGACATCCAAAAATTATCAAATAATTTATTAGGACTTAATCACAGAAATAAACTATAGTAAGTTTTTTCATAATATTTTAGCAATAATTGCCCTTATTTAGAATTAATTTCCATAATAGGCAAAATGGTAAATTCTAAATAAAATCCAAGTTAACATTAGCTAACAGTCCCATAAATTTTTTAGAGGTAATATATGTCCTAATAAAGCTTGTGACAAAATTTCAGAATTTAATAAATTAATATGCCCTAGATTCATATTTATTTCCTAACTAGGCATATTTTTCAATAATTCCAAATAATGGGATTTTTGATCCAAAAAATCCCAACCTTCCTAAGGGAGGTATGTTTCATCCCAAAAAGCCTCTGTCCAGAGTTTCATGGACAGGCAATGGTCCAAATGGGCAAAATTTCCATTTTTCTATTTTTAATATAAGCACCCCATATTTAAACATACCTATCTCATGCATGTGAGATTTCCCAAACATGCATCGGTCAAAATGACCTGAAATTTTTACCAAGGTTTTAAATTGTCCTAATGGACATTGCACCAAATTTGGGGCCATTTGAAGTCATACATCTTGAAAGATACATTTAATTTAATTATTAGTATTTCACCAAATACTATAGCAAAAGTCTGACCAAAACTTCTCATTTTTGGTCAAAGCATAGGTTTACCCTTAACACAAGACTGACCCAAATGTCAGGCCATGAAGAATTATGGTTTCGCTTGGGCATTTATTTTAAGATCTGCCCTACCCTAGGTCCAGTCATGATAGAATGGTCCTACACGGACTTCTACTGTACCAAATCATGACTTTGGGGTGTCATTTTAAAGGTAAGGTAAAGGCCTACATTTTTCATGTTGATAGATACCTCTGAATATGCCTCGAACATGCATAAACGTTACACGCAACATCACTATAATAGTGAGACAAAAAAAATACCCTATTCATAAATAATCAGATTAATTAATTTAAATGGAATAAAATGGTTGGGATCGGGTCATCGTCCCCATCAGCCAATGGCTGGGATTGAGCCGTCATGGGCAAAGTTTGCCGGCTTATTCCGGCCACCTGGGTCGGTGCCACCGCCGGCGAATTTTGCCACCACTTCCGTTGAGGTGGTGGCTAGCGTTTCCTGGCGGTGAGGCTCCTGGAGGTGGCTCCTCTGGCGATCCCGAGCTAGAAGAAAAACTCGGAAAACTGCACACAATCTCTCATGGTATTGGGCTCAATTGTGCCTGATCT
Source organism: Platanthera guangdongensis (assembly GCA_039583875.1). Taxonomy (NCBI): domain Eukaryota; kingdom Viridiplantae; phylum Streptophyta; class Magnoliopsida; order Asparagales; family Orchidaceae; genus Platanthera; species Platanthera guangdongensis. The sequence goes on along the minus strand of CM077147.1, from coordinate 157,746,327 downwards.
CTCACCTAATTGATCTAGGAATCTAGTACGGGGTGAGGTGAGGCGAAACGAACCTGTAGCCAGGCCTGGCGGCATGTGCGGTGGTGGTGTGGCACGGCTGATGATCTCTATGGCAACCTAGCCTGATTTTTCGTTTCTCCAGCAAACTCCTTGCTCCAGGTATCGAACTCCACTCGTTTCAACCTCTGAAGCTGATGGTGGGCTTGGATTCGACTTAGAGTGGGTATGTGAGGAGATTAATTAAGGGGGTGGTCGGCCATGAGCATAGGAAGCTCCTCCTTGCTTCCAAGTATCCACCAGCCCCTCAATTCTGCTGAAAAGAGCCTTTGGAGCTCAGTCATGAGCTTGGGCAGAGGGAAGGAGTGCCACGTGTTCTCCATTCCCACTTTTCCTCCCTTCTCTCTCTTCCCCTTTAGCCAAAACCCCAAAAAGCCCCTTTGCATGTCACTACCCTCCAAATTTAGAGGGTAGGGACTATAAATGTGCACTTGGGCTGGTCATGGGCATTGACTTATGGGCTTAGCCCTTTGGGAATGGGTTTGGTTCCTTCTTTCCTTCATTTAGGCCCTTTGGTTAACTTGTTGACTTTTAGGTTAACTTGGTCAACATGGTGAGTGGGCTGACCCCACTTGGTGTTCATGGACCCAATGGTACCACCCAACTTGGGTTGGGCCATGGTGGTGCCCCACTTGGACTAATTGGGCCTTTAAGTGTGTGTTTTACCAAATTAGGATTATGGTTGACTTGGGTCAACTTGGGTCAATATGTGACTTAATGATATGGCTTATGGGTTACTTAGATTTTTATTAGAGTTAGGGGTGTAGTGGTCGGGCCTATGTGTAGCTAAGACCACAATTTAGGCTAGTTTGACTTGGGTTAACTTGGGCCCTATAGTGGTTCCCATGTGACTACACCCTAACTCCATGGTTCAAACCTACCCTAAACCCATGCCTCCACCACATGTCCTAGCCCAATCTAAGAAAGGGGTCTAATTGGAAATGAGAAGTTACACTTCAGCTTCTCCTGATTATTCAAAGAAGGACTCTAGTCCTAAAAGGCCAGAATCTCCACCTATCCCTTTTGTAGATCTATAATATGAAACAACTGCAAAAATTGCCAAGTTTTGAGAGCCGGTTGGACTCTATATGATCAAAAAAGCTAAAGCAAAAGGAAAAGATCCATCACAGTACTCTGCATTGTCATGTTATAGAAAAGAAGAGCTCAAGAGGTATTCAAAAGCTAATAAATTTTTCAATTTAGATGAGTATATGAATCTGCATCCTGAAACAGTAGTACCAAGGGCCACCTCATGCTCTATAATTGGAGCATCTGACATGACAATGTAAAAAAGAGAAGCTACAAATTCAAATAGAGAGATTATATTCAGACAACCCTCTGATAAATCTGACAAAGCTGAGAAAGAAAAGCCAAAGAAGAACAAATAACTATTGTGTTTAGTTTTTATTTTCTTAACTATAATTGTTAATCATGAAGCATTTGTGTACATATCTGTTGGATATTTTATTTTCTGCTAGATATATTTTATTCTTCTTTATGATTGTTTTCTTTTGCTTGTATTAGTGACCTCACCCAAATAGGGGGAGATTGTTGGAACTCTAGTTTGGATTTGGGCTAGGTTCACTAATTAGGATTAGTTTGACCCACATTGTATAGCAAGAGTCAAGTCTATGAGTCCCAGAGTTTAGGCTAAGTCATTAGGTTCAACCTTCATGGACCAGCCAGCAGAGGACCTTAGTAGACTCAGACTTTGAAGAATTCAAAGTTCAAAATTATCAGTTCGAAATTCTTCAAACTCAGCTCGACAATTGTCAATTGCAGATCAACGAACTCAGAGTTATTTTTTGAGTTGAGCTCGACGATATTTGAACTCAGGTCGACGATCTACTCATTCAGAAAAATTCTCTCATCGATGAAATTTGGAGTTCAGCTTCAACAGATTCTTTCCAGTTTATTTTCTCTGAACTCAGGACGACGAAGACAGATTCTTTCTTCGGCGAACTTAGAGTGCAGTTTTGGCAGGTTATTTCCAGAATGCAGTTCACTGAGCTCAGGTCGACGAACAAGAATTATCAGCTCGACAAACTTGGAAATCCAGTCGACGAATTTTGTTCAGAGCTCGACGAATTCTGTCGCGAGACAGACTTAGCAATTTTCCTTATTTCTATCCTTACTTATTATATTATTTAGCAGTAATTCACTGAGTAATTAATGCACATATTCTCCTAAATATAGTCGTTATTGTCAACATTAATTATAGTCTTCATTATGGTTAATTACTTGCTTATTTTAATGGGACAGTTGGGGAAACTCATTAAAGATTATATTCCAGACGTTTCATTCTCTAGAATCAGCCAGCAATCAATGCTGAGAATTCAAAATTCAAGACGAGATCTCGACAGTAGAATATATCAGAAAGAATTTTCTTTCAGACAATATAATATACAGAGAATAGAGGTGATATAAGCAATCAAGACAAATCAGAAAGGACAAACTGTGATATAGAGAAGAGATACAGAAATATACAGAAGAATATCTGCTTATTTTCTGTTCAAAAAACATTCTGTTTTCACCTTGTTCTTTCTGAAGACTGAAGAAGAACAACCATCAATATGAATAGTCTTCTTCTACTTCTACTCCAAGAATATTTAAGGACAACAATAATTGAATAAGTCAGAAAATTCCTGGATCACTTCAAGACATGGCTGAAGACCTACACCATGAACAAAGCTCCAAACTTTCTGAACAATTCATTATTTCAGAAGTAGCTTTGACAACTGGAATCCACAAGTCTTCTCTGTTGTATAGAGAAAAGAGAAGACACCATCAACTATCTCAACCTCCTGTAAAAATGTTTGTTAACTCCCTTCAAAAATTTATTGTTGGTTTTTGGGCACCTGATCAAAAGCCTAAATGGTTGTGAGATCTCCCTGTAAATAGATCTTGTGGTGGCAGTCACCTGATCAAAAACTTGATCTTGGATTCCTACCAGGGTGGTAAAAGAGTGGATGTACCTAGTTTGGGGAACCACTATAAAATTCTTGTGTTGGATGTGTGATCATTTCTTTTTGTTCTTGTTGTGCTGTGATAGATTAACTTAGTTTGCATTTCCTTTTAAACTACTCTATTATCACCTATTTTACTCGGATAAATTCTAAAACAGCCAAAAGTTTCGAATTACTGTATTCACCCCCCCCCCCTCTAAAGTAATCAGATCTATCCCCTATCTTTCAACTGTGTATACTCTTTCTCTTCTTTCTTTCTTTTCCTTCTTCGCGGCTTTGTTTTTTGTTCGTGTGACTTCTTTTCTTATTTGAGCGGCTTCTCTGTTGTTGTCTTGCTTCGACTTCTCCTATTCTTTTTTTCTTCTAGGTGCTATTTCTCTTTTCGCTGCAACTTCTCTAACCACTGCAGGCTCCACATCTTGGTTGCAGCCTCATCTCTTGTCGTTGGTGTGTTATCATTGTGACCGCATGGTATTCCCATGCGGTTTATTCGTTCCTTGGTCATTGTGTCTTCTCTTCTCGCTCGGTTACTTCTTGGTTTGCCTTTTTTATACCCGGTTCTCTTTGGCTTCTCTTCAAACCGTGCAGTTTGAATATCTGCCTCTCTCTTTCTCTTGGTCGCTGGCTCTCTGCGACTTGTTTGCCATCCAGATCGGTTTGGTTCTCTCCTTCTTGGCCGAACGGTTTCTTTGTTCTTTTTGAGATGTTTTCTCTCCTCTACCGCCCGTTGTCTTATGGCTTCCCCTAATAAGTGGCTTATTGACTCTGGTGCCACTTGTTACATGACTGGCAACTTACATTTATTCTCCTCTTTGACTAATCAGAACATGAAGTTTCCTGTTATTATTGTAGATAGGATTTCTACTCTTGTACATGGTGTTGACACTGTTCATCTCTCCCCGTCTTTGCTGCTTACGGACACTCTCAATGTACCCACTTTCCCATGTAATTTACTCTCTGATCATGCTCTCTGCACTCAATTAAATTGCATGCTTAATTTTTCTAGCACCACTTGTTCTTTCTCTGATTCTCTCTCAAAAGCTCTTATTTATACAGGGACTGCAAGTGGTGGCCTTTTCTTTCTTGACCATGGCGGTGCTCTTTCTGCTTCTTCATCACTTCAGTAATGACATCGTCGTATTGGCCATCCTCCTTCTCTTCTCATTCATTAACTTTTCCCAGACCTTCCTTCAAAGGATTTTCCTTTGAATTTTGAAGTCTGTCAGTTTGGTAAACATCATTGCTCTTCTTTCCCAGCTCGGATGGGACGTAGTTCTTCGCATCCCCTTAAACTAGTACATTCTGATATTTGGGGTCCTTCTCCTACAACCACTTTTGGTATAGGAAGCTTGTACTTTGTTACGTTTAGTGATGATTTCTCTAGGTGCACTTGGTTGTATCTCTTGAAGGACCGTTCTGAGCTGTACTCTGTGTTTACTGCTTTTTATAATGAGATCTCCTCAAAATTTCAGGTGCCAATTCAGGTTATTCATACATAGAATGCTGAGGAATATGTCAGCCGATAATTCTCTGATTTTTGTGCGATCCATGACTTGATTCATCAAACTACTTGTCCTTATACATCTCAATAGAATGGTGTTCTTGAGTGCAAGAATCGTCATATCCTTGATGTTGCTCACAGCCTTTGTTTATAAATGAATGTTTCTCGGTCTTATTGGGGTCATAATGTTATCCTTTATTGCTATCTCATCAACCGTATTCCCTCATCTGTTCTTCAAGTCAAGACCTTATTTTCTATTTTGTTCCCTAAGGATAATCCATTCCATTTACCTCTTAAGATTTTTGGTTGTACAACATTTGTTCACATACCTTCTCATAGTCATGACAAACTTTCTCCCAATTCTGTTAAATGCATATTTCTTGGTTATTGTACAACTCAGAAGGGCTATCGCAATTATGATCCTCTTTTGCGCAAATATTATGTGTTTGTTGATGTTACCTTCTTTAAAGATACACAGTATTTTTCTCCCGCTTCTTCTCTCTTGCCATCTGATACTTCTTCTTCAATGCCTATTATCTCGGCACCTCTGCTGGAACCAGTACTTTCCACAACTGTTACTCTGTTGCTGTCTCTGTCACTTGAGACTGATTCTTTACCCTTAGAGCCTTCTATTCCTATTCCCGGGGCTCTTCTTTCTTCTGACAGTTATTTAACTCCTTTGGACAGGTGTGATCGTGATCTTCCCATTGCACTGCAGAAGGGCATTCGGCAATGCACTAAGCATCCTTTTGATGCAGTTTTCTCCTATGCTTAGCTTTCCCCAGTTGGCAAGTTTTTTGCTCTTACTATCTCTTCTACTATTATACCGTCTACATATCAAGAAGCTCTTACCATTCCTTAGTGGAAATCCATAATGGATGAAGAAATGAATACATTAACTGAGAGAGGTACTTGGACTCTTTTTCCCCCACCTCTAGGTATTTATGTGGTTGGCTGTCCGTAGGTCTTTGTTGTTAAGTATCTTCCAGATGGTTTTGTTGATCGATTTAAGGTGAGGCTTGTGGAAAAAGGGTTTACTCAGACATATTGGGTAGACTTCTTTGATATTTTTCTCCCGTTGCACGTATCTGCACTATACACATTCTCTTCTATGTATCTATTAATAGAGACTGGGAGATTTCTCAGTGAGATGTGAAGAATGCCTTCCTTTATGGTGATTTGCAAGAGGTGGTTTACATGGAGCAACCTTTTGTATATGTTACTCAGGGGGAGTCTCAAGTGTGCATGCTTCAGAAGGTAATTTATGTCTTGAAGTAGAGTCCGCGAGCTTGGTTTGAAAAGTTTAGTGGAGTTGTGTCTCTTATTGGGATCAATTGAAGCTCTGCTGATCATTCTCTGTTTATACTCAAGAATACTATAGGCCTTGTGGTTCTTGCTGTCTATGTTGATGATATTCTTCTGACTAGTGATGATAAAGAAGGCATTGATCTAGCCAAAAGACATCTTCAACAACATTTTGTTACTAAGGATATGGGAACTCCAAAGTACTTTCTGGGAATTGAGATTTCACAAAAGTGGAACTCGATGTTTCTTTCACAGCGAAAGTATGTGTTAGATCACTTAAAGGAGACCTGTCTTCTTGGCAGAAAACCTGCTCGTTTGCCGATGGCAGTTGGAGATGATAAGGGGTGGATTGAAGATTCTCATCTTCTTCCAGATTTCACTATGTACAGACGACTTGTAGGTAAACTCATATATCTGACTATTACTAGGTCAGATATTTGTTATGCGGATGGAAAGGTCAGTCAATTTATGCAAAATCCTAGAGAGTGTCATCTTCGGTCTGCCATGAAAATTCTGGAGTATGTGAAATGGTCTCCAGGAAACGGCTTGTTGTTTCAAAAGAATATTCACCTGAAGATTGAAGCGTATTCTGATGCCAGCTATGCTGATAACAAAGAAGATAAAAAAGTCTAAATTAGGTTTTTACACCTTTATACGAGGAAACCTTGTTAGCTGGAAAAACAAGAAACATGCAGTGGTTTCAAGGTCAAGTGATAAAGCAGAGTATAGGAGTATGGCTTCTGCTACGTGTGAGTTGAAATGGTTACGAGCTCTTATGCTTGACTTGGGAGAAGTCTATGACCATCATCTTCCTATGTTCGTGTTGGTGCAACCATAGTGATCTGGAAGTGACCAAGCATGTTGCCTCACTGCCAACTCAGTATGAGACTATCAGGGTCGCACATAAGATTGTGGTGAAATTAGGAGATTGGATCTGTACTATTTATCTCATATGATGAGTTGAAGGATATTGAAAAACGGGATGAAAATATTCTAAGGAATATGTTGTTGAGTATGTTTAGCTCACTCAACTCCATTAGGGCTAAAGCCGTTGACTGTGTTTAGTTCATTCATCGTCATGGAGGTTGGAAGATTCTAAGGCATTTGGCATTGAGTGTTTTTAGCTCCCTCAATTCAATCAGGTTTAAAGCGTTGAGAGTGTTGGGTCCATTCAACGCTTTTCCAGGTTAAGTGTTAACTCTGTGAATGTTGGCATTGAGTTCGTTGAGTGCAATGACTGTCACACTTAAGCGTTGTGTGTGTCGAGTCCACTTAACGCCTTCATCGAGTAAAGCGGTTTACCTGGCGAATCTTGCTCTTAAGCATTAAGTGTATTGTATTCACTCAATGCCGTTCGACGAATCCAATTCGATGTTCTGGCCTTTGGCGAAGATTTCGTCGAGCTGAGTTCGACGAATGCGTTCGACATTCTGGCCTTTGGCGCAGATTTCGTCGAGCTGAGTTCGACGAATCCAGTTCGATGTTCTGGCCTTTGGCGTATATTTTGTCGAGCTGAGTTCGACGAATGAGTTCAACGTTCTGGCCTTTGCTGTAGATTTCGTCAAACTGAGTTCGACAAATTGTTCGTCGAGCTGAGTTCGATGAAGGACCGTGTTGATTCAAATGTTGACTTGCTGAATTTATCTCCTGGGATATAAATAGGATGTTTTAGGGTTCTCTGGGACGGTTCCTTTCATTTAGCACATGAGCCAAGACAATGCGATTAGAAGAAAACCTAGAAACCTGACTGAAGAGTTCCGTCAATCCTGTCACTGATTCCGATCCCGATCCCGATGAGTGTCGTCGCCGCCTCTCCTACAATAATTGTAGCAGTCTATGGAGATGCTGATTATATTCTCCCGACCTAGCACTTGTGTGACAAGTTGTTGTAGGTTCTCCCGATCATGTGGATAACTGTAGAGGCAAGGATATAATTTCTGCGCTCAAGACTCTAGCCGCGGTGTGGCCTGCCTGCTTTTTCTGGAGCATCTAGGTTGAGTTCTGACTCAATCCCTCAAAGGTAATTTTTATTCCAATATATTTTACTTCTTGATTCATGAATATTGCTAGATCCGAACTTGTTTGGGTTTTTATTATACTTTTTTTGCTGCGTTCACAAGTGTTGTGCCATCCCCAAAAACCCAACAGTGGTATCAGAGGGAGGTTGCCGGTAATATTCATTATTTCAGAAGTTGCTGAATCCATGGCGTGTAGATTTGGTGATTTTAAAGTGTTCCAAATACCCAAATCTAATCTGAGATCTTTCAAAGAATGCATGTGATTTATTTGAGTTTACTCCTTAATAGTAACTGTCACTGTGTTGGTTTGTGAAACTAAGTATGTGTTAGATTTTCATTCTCACATAAAGTGATGAGCTTGTCTACTGTGTAAGTGGAATTAGTATTGCTCATGTCCCTTGCATGTAGGTATGAAGATTTGGACATGTTTTATATGTTCAGACTTAGCCCAGTTCATTAAGTGTTGATGATTCTTGTGCACACCTAGGATGCATTTGGATTATGATTGTTGTATTTTATTATGCTTGATGTGTACACTTGTTATGTGTTAACCATGATTAAAGAGTTAATCAGCATTTTAATATCCCTTAAGAAATATTAAGTATTCGGATGCCTTCTGATGGATGACACTCTTCCTGCCTCGATCGATGAAGTGTGGGCTTTCCAAAGCAATGTGCATTAATCTATCTTGGTGAGTGTGCGAGCGGATAATTATGATATCCCACTATCGACATTGGGTCTAACATAACTGGGTGACATCAAAGGTTGAGTGCCCAGAGGCATGGGGTTGGCATACAGCATATGATGGATGCAAATAAAGAGTTATTCACTAGTCATACAAGAATTGCATTGTGATGCAATTGTCAAGCGTTGCCTACCTAAATAGTTACATTGTGAGAGAAAAGCCAAAGCTGACTCATAGTATTTGTGATATGTATCTTGTCCACTAAGAGGGTTACTCGCCAAACTCTTCGAATTGATATCGATGGTTATTGGTTTGATAAAAATAGTGAGAGCTCTTGATTTGTAACAACCCCTATCCGTCGCATAGCATATAGCAGTAGGTCCGGCCGGGGCCCGACGCCATATACCACAGACAGACCGGGTGGTTACTTATGGAAACCATCCAACCAATCTCTACGTCCTACACAGAGCATTCTAGCGGAAGCAGTTTATAAAAGTTGTAAATAGAGAACCCAGCATCAAAGCACGAATGTCCACTAATACAAAATAGGAATGTTATACAAAATACCCAAAACAAGCCTTAAGACCTTACAAAATGTTTCACTTGAATATTACATGATTTACAAACCACGGCACGCAGGCCGGTCATACATGAATAAAACAGTAAACACTTCCATTTGGGCCTTCGAGGGCCGGCTTCGCAAAAAGGGCTTTAGCCCGCAATTGACCGCTTGGTCCAGCTGCACCTGCAAGCAACAAACCACCGCACGGTGGCAAAACAAGGCAACGGTCAGCAATGCTGACCAAATTATAACGATCCCGCCCCCAACTCGGGGCGGCGATGCTCCTTCCCTGCATTTCATTAGCATAAGCGAGCAATGTATATCAATAGCCTTTTCATCACCTAAGTTGGCTCGCACGGCCACACGCCCCGTGCACTCAGGGCACATTCTCGGTGAACCGGTCGATGTCACGTCAATTAAAGCCATAGACATTCTGGACTCACCACCGCCACTTGGACGGCCAAACCTATGAGCAATTTGTCTTCCTGTCCTGGGTCACGACAATTTAAGCCATTGACCGCCGATGACCCTACTCTATGCCAACGGTAAGTGCCACTTGCCTTTAGGTCTCTTTAACCGAACGACATAGAACGGGTACGGTTCCATATAACCCGTGCTCACATCGCAACGACAATTTAAGCCATTTGCGCGGGTCAAACTTCCACCGAGTCCCATTTCCATCACAAGTCACATAACCCGGTTATGTTCAAGTTGGCTCTCAGGCCACCAAGTTGGCAAGATCTCGTATCCGCCCAGTTTTCCGGGTGCACCTTTGGGTTAGTCCCCAAGGCTCCCTGCTGCAATCTACCGCGTAGAAAACTTGAAAAACAACCAATAGCACGGAGTCTTTTCCGGCTTTATGCAATGCAACATCACCGATCCAGACCAACATGTCCGGGTAGGCTTCACACATCATGCCTATGTCCGTTCTCGCATACGTACTCTAAACAACGGGGACTTCACATATCTACCCGAAGGAACGCCTCCAACTCTCCGCAAACTCGCGAGAGCGGGCTTCCTATGCTAGGAAAGAGAGTTATTCGTGCTCAAGATGAGGATCGTTACCCTTGAGTTCCTCTTTGGCGCCATTGAAAAGTAATCGGATGGAAATCACCGCACTAGCGTTGCCTCCGTGGATCCGGAGTCGGCTTGCGATTCGGAGCTCCGAAGCTCCTCCAATGGCGGATCTAGCTCCTTCTTCCTCCCTTGGCTCTCCTCTCTCTCCAAGGATTTAGAAAGATGATAAGGTATGAAAAGTGAGGGTTTTCCAAGTCCACTCACGGGTATATCCTCTCAGGAACAACCCCCAGCCGTTGGATCGTCAGTTAAAGAAATGAACGGCTTCGATTCGGGGCTAAAATGCACAATCTGGACCGAACACGGCCTGGCACACGCCCGTGTCCTGGGCCGTGTGCCTCATTCGCCATCAAAATCGAATCTCCTGGAACCGCACACGGGTATCGAACACGCCCGTGTTCGAGCTGACACGCCCGTGTTCCACCTCACACGGCCGTGTGGCCGGCCGTGTACCCCATGAGTTTTCCCCATTTTCAACCCGAGCACTGCACGGGTTCTAGGACACGCCCGTGTCCTTACCCGTGTCACATTGACACGCCTGGGCCCCAGGCCGTGAACACGAGACACTTCGTCGAGTGAAGATCGACGACTTGATGACATGGCCTTGGACACGCCCGTGTCCTAGGCCGTGTGCCTTGTCTCGACGATCGTCGAGCGAATCTCGACGACTCCCCGAGACGATCGTCGACACGGGTCGACACGCCCTGCGACACGCCCGTGTCGCAGGCCGTGTGCCCACTCTCGACGAATCGTCGAGTAAATCTCAACGACTTCGCGGCTAAGTGTCGACACGGGTCGACACGCCCTGCGACATGCCCGTGTCGCAGGCCGTGTGCCCACTCTCGACGAATCGTCGAGTAAATCTCGACGTCTTCGCGGCTAAGTGTCGACACACGCTTGACACGCCCTGGGACACGCCCGTGTCCCAGGCCGTGTGCCTGCTGCCAGAACCCAAAATGGCCCAAAACGTCCCCCTTTTGCTCCTTTGAGTTTCGGGGCGTTATAACTCTCCCCCTCTTAAAAGAATTTCGCCCACGAAATTAAATAGAGGAAAGACATGTACAAAACCAAAATTTGTACCTGAGCGGAACAACTCCGGATACTCGTCAAGCATAGTCTGCTCTCGCTCCCAAGAGAGCTCCTCACGACCGCAATTGTCCCACCTGACCTTGACCATCCCGATCTCTTTATTACGTAGCCGCTTGAACTCCGAGTCCTCGATCCGCACGGGCTTGACCTTTGTCGTTAGCCCACTATCCACCGGCACTTGATCAACCGCGATCACTTGCGTAGGCTCTTGCACCGCCTTCTGAAGCACCGAAATGTGGAATACATCATGTAATCCACTAAGCTCCACTGAAAGCTTCAACCGATAGGCCGCTTCCCCAACTCGCTCCAGAACCTCAAATGGTCCAAGGTATCTTGGGCTTAGCTTTTTCAATCGACGCACCCGCGAGACACCCTTGAACGGCTTGATCTTTAAGTATACATAATCGCCCACAGCGAACTCCACATTCCTGTGCTTGGCATTATAGTACTTTGCTTGCCGGTCCTGAGCGATAAGCAACCTCTCCCGAATGGTTCTCACCAAAGAAGTAGCATCCTCCACTTCCAATCTCTTATACAACTTTGACTCACCCGTTTCTAACCAAGATAACGGCGTGCGACATTTCCTACCATATAGGGCCTCGAAGGGCGCCATTTGTATACTCGCTTGGTAGCTGTTGTTGTATGCGAACTCCACCAAATAAAGGTGGTCTTCCCACTGCTTTCCAAAATCTAAGACACACATGCGGAGCATGTCTTCCATGGTTCTATTGACCCTCTCGGTCTGCCAATCCGTTTGCGGATGGAAGGCTGTGCTGAACTTCAGCTTCGTTCCCAACATTTGCTGCACAAGCCTCCAATCATTGGACGTGAACCGCCCATCTCGGTCACTCACGATGCTGCGGGGCACACCATGAAGCCGTACTATGTTATCTACATAGAGCTTTGCCAACTTCTCCACAGGATCATCCTTCCTATGCGGAATAAAATACGACACCTTCGTTAAACGATCAACAACCACCCAAATGACGTCGTTCCCCTTTTGCGACCTTGGCAAACCGTGCACAAAGTCCATAGAGATGTCGTCGAATTTCCACTCCGGAATAGGCAAGGACTTAAGAAATCCTCCCGGCTTTTGGCACTCCGCCTTTACCGAGGCGCAGGTTTGGCACTTCGCTACGTATAGCGCAACATCCTTCTTCAAACTCGGCCACTAAAACAGTTTCTTCACATCACGGTACATCTTCGTGCTCCCCGGGTGAATCGAGTACTTGGTATGGTGTGCCTCGTACAACAACTCCACCCGTAAATTGCCCACACTTGGGACGCACAGACGACCGTCTTTCCAAAGCAATCCGTCCTCCACGACGAATTGGGAATTTGACCCATCCAGAGCCTCTACCATGAACTGCTTCATATGAGCATCCATATCCAAAGCCTGCCGAATATGATCAGCCAGGTCATATTGGACTTCAGTCCAATTCAGAACTGCTTCAGCACTTGATTGTCTATCCACACAAACAATCTCCATCGCCTCCAACTCCCGCACCAACCGCTCATCATGCACCGATAGCCAATTGGCTTGAGCTGGGGCTCGGCGACTCAATGCGTCTGCAACCGCATTCCCTTTGCCAGGCACGTAGTGGATCTTGAATGTATAGTCCCCCAGGAACTCCATCCATCTACGCTGCCGCATATTCAGATCCTTCTGATCGATTAGATACTTTAGGCTCTTGTGATCGGTGTAGATATCAATCTTCACACCATACAAATATTGTCTCCACAGCTTCAAGGCAAAAATCACGGCCGCTAACTCCAAGTCATGGACCGGATAATTCCTCTCGTGCACTTTTAGCTGTCTCGAGCCATAAGCTATCACGCTTCCGTGCTGCAGTAGCACGCAACCCAAACCGCTGCCCGAAGCATCGTTATATATCTCATAGCCTTCGGTTCCACATGGCGAACTCAGCACAGGCGCCGTGGTCAACCGACACTTCAATTCCTCAAAAGCTCGCGCGCACTCCGGCGTCCAAATGAACTTATGCTCCTTCCTCGTCAAAGTAGTGAGAGGTAACGCTATCCGCGAGAAGTTCTCTACGAAGCGCCTATAATAGCCGGCAAGCCCCAGAAAACTCCGGACTTCCGCTACAGTAGCAAGCTCAGGCCACTCCCGTATCGCAACAATCTTCGCCAGATCCACAGCAATACCCTCTCCACTCACTATATGACCGAGGAACGCCACTGAGGACAGCCAAAACTCGCACTTCGAGAACTTGGCATACAACTGGTTTCTCCTTAGCGTTTCCAACACCAAATGAAGATGCTTGAAGGATCTTCCTCACTTTGCGAGTACACCAAAATATCGTCGATGAAGACGATCACGAACTGGTCCAAGTACTCACTGAACGTCCTGTTCATCAAATCCATGAATACTGGCGGCGCATTAGTCAACCCAAACGGCATGACCGTAAACTCATAATGCCCGTATCTCGTACTAAACGCTGTCTTCGGGATATCACTCTCCCTTATTCTCAGCTGATAGTACCCAGCCTTGAGATCCAACTTCGAGTACACCGTCGACCCGACTAACTGATCAAAGAGATCATCAATCCGGGGGATCGGGTACTTGTTCTTCTCCGTCAGCTTGTTTAACTCCCGATAATCAATACATAGCCTCAAGCTTCCGTCCTTCTTCTTAACAAAGAGGACCTATGCGCTCCAAGGCGAAGAACTCGGGTGCACATATCCTTGCTCCAGCAACTCTTGCAGTTGAACTTTCAGCTCCGCCATTTCCTTAGGCGCTAGCCGATACGGAGATCGTGACACAGGCTTTGCACCTGGCACTAGCTCGATCGTAAAATCTATCTCCCGCTGAGGTGGGGCTCCAGGAAGATCCGCGGGGAACACATCAGGGTATTCTGATACCACTGAAATACAATCCAACGCGGGCTTCGGCTTTGCAGCCTCCACTAGTGTAAAGAACAGTTCTGCACCAGCACGAACCGCCTTCACCACCTGAAGAGCAGACATCAATGTCTTGCTCGACCCCTTTAAGCCCGTAAAAGTCATTTCACGACTTGCTACCAGCTTAACTTCCTTGCTACCGCAATCTATATGGGCCTGCTGCTCCGAGAGCCAGTCCATGCCAAATATGACGTCGAACTCCACTAACAGAAGTAAAGACGCCCGCAGGTCGAACTCCTGCTCTCCAATACGAATCTTAACATCGCAGATTCTATCCGCTCGCATCGAACACCCATTGGGCAACAACACATCCAACTTATCCTTCGCCATCGAAGAAGGGACTCCGATGCATGATATAAATCCTTCGGACAAGAAGGAGTGTGAGGCTCCCGTATCGAAGAGTGCTCGTGCCGGATTTTCACAAATCAATACAAATCCTAAACAAGTAGTGGTAAGGTAACATGTGCATAACAAGTATTTAAAGAAATTGACTTGCTATAAATTAAACCGTACCTGTCACCACATCAGCTTGTTTAATGGCCTCCTGTTGGCCAAGATTGTAGACCCTTGGTTGGGCCGGAGCGTAATGGGATGCGGTCGACTCCACCTCCTTTCCCTTCTCTTCATAAGTAGCTCCCGGCCTCCTCTCGGACTTAGGACGTCCGCTCCAACAATCACGGGCGAAATGCCCCGTCTTTCCACATGTAAAACACGCGCCCGGGGTCCGACTCGTAGTCGCCCCAGAAGCACCAGAAGGAGCTGGACCCGACGTCCTATGCTTCTTGAAAGCCCTCCGATAGCCGGACTTTGAAGTAGTCGGCACTTTAAACTCATATTTCTTCTCACCCAAGCTTTTCTTTGCTTGTACGTTCTTCATGTCCTTCTCCAAGGACCGGGCAGTATTGACCAAGGTTAAGAAACCCTGCATCATCGGCCCCGAGAGTAGTAGTCTCAACTCATCTCTCAAGCCTTCGTAGAAGCGATTAGTCTTGCGCTCCTCATCCATGATGGTGGAGCTAGCATAACGACTCAGACGAGTAAATTCGTGGAGATATTCATCCACGCTCCTCTCACCCTGTACAAACTTCAGAAATTCGTTCTCCAACGCTATCTTCAGCGTCGACGGGAGGTATCTAGCCAAGAACAATCCCGAGAATTCTTCCATCGGAACGTCTATAAGTTGTCTACCTCTCAAATGATGCAGCTCCAATCCTTCCCACCACATCCTCGCTTCACCGTCCAACAGGAACGTAGCGATGGTGGTCATTTGCCACTCCTCCGTCTCCGTTGCTGTCATGACTCTCTTCACCCTGGAGAGCCAGTCTTCAGCCTGAGATGGGGTTCCCAACCCCGAGAATAACGGAGGGTTAAAGCTCATAACATGCTTAAGCTGCCTCTCAGTTGCCCTCCTTGGCACTACCGCTTCCAAAACCACTTGCTCCACCCTCCTCGGCTCAGCCTCTTGAAGAGGTACTTGCTCCATCACAGGAGCGGGCTGCTGCGCTTGCCTTCCAGGCTGCGCATTAATCACGGCCAACACCGCTTCAGCCACCAATCGTATGTTCTCCGCCGACAGAGGTGTTGCAGGAGCAACATCCGGTGCACTACTAGCCTCAGAAACTCGGCGTTCTGACGGCCCAACACCACTTCTGGTCACCTATAGTGGTACAAAACACCGTTAAGCGACCAAATAAATTGCAAACAGCAATTATAGGAACACGCAGGTTCCTCAAACACGAGTATTTTCATTCCTAAGTGGACATTCATGGGTTCTTTTTACTGTTATTACGATGACCCACACAACGTGCTCACCACCCCTTAAAAAGAATTCGCCCACGAATTCACTTTAAGCCTGACCAAAACCAGTAGCCTGATACCAAATTGTAACACCCCCTATCTGTCGCATAGCATATAGCAGTAGGTCCGGCCGGGACCCGACGCCATATACCACAGATAGACCGGGTGGTTACTTATGGAAACCATCCAACCAATCTCTACGTCCTACACAGAGCATTCTAGCGGAAGCAGTTTATAAAAGTTGTAAACAGAGAACCCAGCATCAAAGCACGAATGTCCACTAATACAAAATAGGAATGTTATACAAAATACCCAAAACAAGCCTTAAGGCCTTACAAAATGTTTCACTTGAATATTACATGATTTACAAACCACGGCACGCAGGCCGGTCATACATGAATAAAACAGTAAACACTTCCATTTGGGCCTTCGAGGGCCGGCTTCGCAAAAAGGGCTTTAGCCCGCTATTGACCGCTTGGTCCAGCTGCACCTGCAAGCAACAAACCACCGCACGGTGGCAAAACAAGGCAACAGTCAGCAATGCTGACCAAATTATAACGATCCCGCCCCCAACTCGGGGCGGCGATGCTCCTTCCCTGCATTTCATTAGCATAAGCGAGCAATGTATATCAATAGCCTTTTCATCACAGACGTTGGCTCGCACGGCCACACGCCCTGTGCACTCAGGGCACATTCTCGGTGAACCGGTCGATGTCACGTCAATTAAAGCCATAGACATTCTGGACTCACCACCGCCACTTGGACGGCCAAACCTATGAGCAATTTGTCTTCCTGGCCTGGGTCACGACAATTTAAGCCATTGACCACCGAAGACCCTACTCTATGCCAACGGTAAGTGCCACGTGCCTTTAGGTCTCTTTAACCGAATGACATAGAACGGGTACGGTTCCATCTAACCCGTGCTCACATCGCAACGACAATTTAAGCCATTTGCGCGGGTCAAACTTCCACCGAGTCCCATTTCCATCACAAGTCACATAACCCGGTTATGTTCAAGTTGGCTCTCAGGCCACCAAGTTGGCAAGATCTCGTATCCGCCCAGTTTTCCGGGTGCACCTTTGGGTTAGTCCCCAAGGCTCCCTGCTGCAATCTACCACGTAGAAAACCCGAAAAACAACCAATAGCACAGAGTCTTCTCCGGCATTATGCAATGCAACATCTCCGATCCAGACCAACATGTCCGGGTAGGCTTCACACATCATGCCTATGTCCGTTCTCACATACGGACTCTAAACAACGGGGACTTCACATATCTACCCGAAGGAACGCCTCCAACTCTCCGCAAACTCGCGAGAGCGGGCTTCCTATGCTAGGAAAGAGAGCTATTCGTGCTCAAGATGAGGATCGTTACCCTTGAGTTCCTCTTTGGCGCCATTGAAAAGTAATCGGATGGAAATCACCGCACTAGCGTTTCCTCCGTGGATCCGGAGTCGGCTTGCGATTCGGAGCTCCGAAGCTCCTCCAATGGCGGATCTAGCTCCTTCTTCCTCCCTTGGCTCTCCTCTCTCTCCAAGGATTTAGAAAGATGATAAGGTATGAAAAGTGAGGGTTTTCCAAGTCCACTCACGGGTATATCCTCTCAAGAACAACCCCCAGCCGTTGGATCTTCAGTTAAAGAAATGAACGGCTTTGATTCGGGGCTGAAATGCCCAATCTGGACCGAACACGGCCTGGCACACGCCCGTGTCCAGGGCCGTGTGCCTCATTCGCCGTCAAAATCGAATCTCCTGGAACCGCACACGGGTATCGAACACGCCTGTGTTCGAGCTGACACGCCCGTGTTCCACCTCACACGGCCGTGTGGCCGGCCGTGTACCCCATGATTTTTCCCCATTTTCAACCCGAGCACTGCACGGGTTCTAGGACACGCCCGTGTCCTTACCCGTGTCACATTGACATGCCTGGGCCCCAGGCCGTGTACATGGGACACTTCGTCGAGTGAAGATCGACGACTTGATGACACGGCCTTGGACACGCCCGTGTCCTAGGTCGTGTGCCTTGTCTCGACGATCGTCGAGCGAATCTCGACGACTCCCCGGGACGATCGTCGACACGGGTCGACACGCCCTACGACACGCCCGTGTCGCAGGCCGTGTGCCCACTCTCGACGAATCGTCGAGTAAATCTCAACGACTTCGCGGCTAAGTGTCGACACGGGTCGACACGCCCTACGACACGCCCGTGTCGCAGGCCGTGTGCCCTCTCTCGACGAATCGTCGAGTAAATCTCGACGTCTTCGCGGCTAAGTGTCGACACACGCTTGACATACCCTGGGATACGCCCGTGTCCCAGGCCGTGTGCCTGCTGCCAGAACCCAAACTGGCCCAAAACGTCCCCCTTTTGCTCCTTTGAGTTTCGGGGCATTACATGATTAAAGTCCTATTTGAAAGATAAATTATATTTTGAAATGTGGTACTAATTTGCTTTGCTTGTATACATGTATAATTTCTATGGCAAGTGGTTCACACTCCACCCTGTCCCTCAGAGCGATTCTTGAGAAGGTGAAGCTGAGTGGTATAGATTATTTGGATTGGTACAGAAACTTGAGAATTGTTCTCAGGAAAGAACGCAAGCTCTATGTTTGGGAAGAGGTATCCACAGATGAGCTTGTCGGGAATGCACCCCATGATGATAAAGATGCTTATAAGAAGTATCTTGATGACTCCTTAGACGTCGAATGTCTCTTGTTAGCGATCGTGAACTCTGAGCTTCAGAAGCAACACGAGAACATGGGTTGTAAGGACATTGATGAGCATCTCAAGAAAATATTTCAAGTGTAAGCTCGTTAAAAGAGATTCGACGTCACCGAGGCATTTCTCCAGTGTCAGATGGGAGCTCGGGACCTAGTAGGGACTCACGTACTCAAGATGATTGGTTATATCGAGAACCTTGAAAGACTAGGTTTCCCTTTGGGACAAGAGTTGGCTACAGACCTGATCCTGCAATCGCTGCCGGATAGTTATGAGTAGTACGTCTTGAACTATAACATGAATAAAATAAACAAGACACTGCCCGAGCTCCTAGGCATGTTGCGAACTACCGAGATTAATATGAAGAAGGACAATTCTGCTAGCCCCATATTGATGGTGTAGAAAGGCAAGGGCAAGGTCAAGGGCTTCAAGAAGACGAAGGTGGGACCTAAGTCTGGACTAGATCCCAAGTCTTCTACACTGAAAAAGAAAGGCTCAGGGAAAGAATGGAAGTGTCACAATTGTGGCAAGGCTGGTCATTGGAGGAGGATTTGTCCTTCATACATTGAGGGTCTATAAAAGAAGAGAGGATGTATGACCACCACTTCAGGTATATATATTATAGGAATAAACTTTTTGCTCCTTCATCATGGGTATTGGATACCGGATGTTCTTATCACCTTTGTATAAATGCGCAGGTACTGTGAAGGATAAGAATGTTGAGTAAAGGAGAGGTGGATCTGCATGTTGGCAATGGAGCAAGAGTTGTTGCCGTTGCCATGGGGGTTTATTGTCGTGCTTTGTCCAGCGGGCTTGTAATAGAACTAGATAATTGTTATTTTGTTCCTTCCATAACTAGAAGCATTATATCCATTTCTTGTTTGGACATGATGAGTTTTTCTTTTATTATTAAGAACAATTGTTGTTCAATATTTAAGAATAATGTTTGTTATGGTATAGCCCAAATGTTTAATGGTCTGAATGTTTTGAACTTAGACCACCCGATCTATAATATTAAAAATACTAAAAGACTAAGAACAAATGACTCGAACCCTACGTATCTTTGGCATTGTCATTTGTGCCATATAAATGAGAAACGTATATCCAAGCTCCATATAGATGGACTGTTGGACTCATTTGATTATGAATCATTTGAGGGATGCGAATTTTGTTTGTTAGACAAGATTACTAAAGTTCCTTTCACTAGCATCAATGAGAGGGTTGATGATCTCGTGGGTATAGTACATAATGATCTATGTGGACCCATGAGTTCTATGGCTAGAGGTGGGTTCTTCTACTTTGTTACATTTACTGATGACTTCACTAGATACGGATACGTGTATCTTATGAAGTGCAAATCTGAAACCTTTGAAAAGTTCAAACTGTTTAAAAGCAAAGTAGAAAACCAGTTGTGTAAGAAGGTTAAACCACTCCGATCTGATCGAGGTGGCGAATACCTAAGTCATGAGTTTTGTGATCATCTGATAGAGTGTGGTATTGTATCACAGCTCACTCAACCTAGAAAACCACAGCATAATGGTGTGTCTGAGAGGAGGAATCATACTTTGTTAGACATGATACAATCGATGATGAGTTATGCAGATTTGCCTAATTTCTTTTGGGGATTTGCTCTAGAAACTGCTGCTTTAACATTAAATCGTGCTCCAACGAAATCAGTTCTAAAGACACCATATGAGATATGAACTAGGAAACATCCCAGTATGTCGTTCATTAAGGTTTGGGGTTTAGAGGCATACGTGAGATGTCAAATGACCGATAAGATGGAACCCAAATCAGATAAGTGTTATCTTGTAGGGTATCCTAGGGAAACCAAAGGGTACTATTTCTTCCTACCATCCGAGGGCAAAGCGTTTGTCGTAAGGACTGGTGACTTTCTTGAGAAAGTGTTCTTAAGTAGAAAGACAGCTAGGGTAGAACTTGATGAAGTTAAGGAACCATAAATAGTTAATTAATCAGAATTGGAACCTAAGTCAGGACTACAAGTAGTTGTAGTTGGAGAACTTGCTCAGGAAACACAAGTTCCACGTAGATCTGGTAGACCAAGATTTAATCCTAAGAGATATGGATTTCTGATGTCTCAAATAGGTAATGTTTTGCTTATGGATTATAGTTATGAGCCTACAACCTACCATGAGGCTATGTGTGGACCGGACTCCGAGAAGTGGCTTGAGGCCATGAAATCTGAAATGGACTCCATGTATGAAAACCAAGGATGGATTTTGGTGAAACCACCTGAAGGGGTAAGACCCATAGGGTGCAAGTGGGTCTTCAAGAAGAAGACTGACATGGATGGGAATGTACAGACATTCAAAGGCTGACTAGTGTCAAAGGGTTTTAAACAAATTCATGATGTTGACTATGATGAGACTTTTTCCTCTGTTGTCATAGTTAAGTACATCAAAATTCTGCTTGCTATTGCTGCGTATTAGGACTATGATATCTGGCAGATGGATGTCAAAATGGCTTTCCTTAATGGGAACCTCCTCAAGGAAGTGTATATGACACAATCTGAAGGTTTTATATCTCCAGGTGAAGCCACTAAAATATGCAAGCTGCAGATATCCATTTATGGATTAAAATAGGCTTCTCGAAGTTGGAATCTTTGTTTTGATGAAAAGATAAAAGATTCTGGTTGTATCAAGAATGAGGATGAACCTTATGTTTACAAACGAATTATGGGGGCATTGTAGTCTTCCTGATATTGTATGTAGATGTCATACTATTGATCGGGAATGACAAATTGACCCTGCATATTGTTAAGAACAACCTAGGGGACTTCTTTTCGATGAAGGACTTAGGGGAAACGACTTATATACTCGGTATTAAGATCTATAAAGATAGATCGAAGAAGTTACTGGGTTTGACCCAAAGTACCTACATTAACAATTTGTTGAAACAGTTCAGCATGCATGATTCCAAAAAAGGATTCTTTCCCATATATAATGGTGTGAGTCTCTCTAAGGATCAGTGTCCTAAGTCTTGTGAAGACAAGGACCACATGAAATTGGTTCCATATGCTTCGGCAATTGGATCAATTATGTATACAATGTTATGTACTAGACCTGATGTCTCTTATGCTTTGAAAATGACTAGTAAGTATTAGCCTGATCCCGGTGAAGGTCACTGGATAGTCGTCAAGTATATCCTCAAGTACTTGCGAAGAACTATGGATATGTTCTTGGTATTTGGCGGAGAGGAAGAGCTCGCTGTAAGTGATTACACGGATGCTAGCTTCAAAACTGATAGGGATTATTCAAAGTCTCAGTCAGGGTTTGTGTTTTTCCTGAATGGAGGTGTTGTTAATTAAAAGAGTTCCAAGCAGGATACAGTTGCCGATTCTACTACTGAGGCCGAATATATTGCCGCTGCAAATACAACGAAGAAGTCTGTATGGATTAGGAAATTCATTGGAGAGTTAGATGTAGTTCCTAGCAATGTTCGTCCTGTAGATCTCTACTATGACAACTACGGTGTAATATTTAACACATATGATGAGTTGAAGGATAATGAAAAAGGTGTTGAAAATATTATAAGGCATTTGGCATTGAGTGTGTTTAGCTGACTCAATGCCATTGGGGCAGAAGGTGTTAAGTGTGTTTAGTTCATTCAACGCCATGCAGGTTGGAAGATTCTAAGGCATTTGGCGTTGAGTGTGTTTAGCTCACTCAACGCCATCGGGCTGAAAGCGTTGAGAGCGTTGAGTACAGTCAATGCTTTCGTGGGTTAAGTGTTAACTCTACGAATGTTGGCTTTAAGTATGTTGAGTGCATTGACTGTCACACTTAAGCATTGAGTGCGTCGAGTACACTCAAGGACTTTGTCGAGAAAAGGAGTTTACCTAGCAAATCTGGATCTTCGGGGCTGAGTGTATTGTATTCACTCAACGCCGTTCGACAAATCCACTTCGACGGTCTGGCCTTTGGCGCAGATTTCATCGAGCTGAGTTCGACGAATGCGTTCGATGTTCTGGCATTTGGCGCAGATTTCCTCGAGCTGAGTTCAACGAATCCAATTCGACGTTATGGCCTTTGGCGCATATTTCATCGAGCTGATTTTGATGAATGCGTTCGACATTCTGGCCTTTGGCACAGATTTCGTCGAACTGAGTTTGACGAAATGTTCATCGAGCTGAGTTCGACGAAGGCCCGTGCTGAGTTAAATGTTGACTTTCTGAATTTATCTCCTGGGATATAAATAGGCTGTTTTGGGGTTCCCTGGGACAGTTCCTTTCATTCAGCACACGAGCCGATATTGTGCAATAAGAAGAAAGCCTAGACACCCAACGAAAGAGTTCTGCCAATCCTATCGCCGATTCTGATCACAATCCCTGTGATTGTCGCCACCACCTCTCCTACAACAGATCTAATAGTCTGTGGAGACCCTTAGTTTCCTCTCTCGACCTAGCACTTGTGTGACAAGTTGTTATGGGTTCTCTCGATCGAGTGGATTACTGTAGAGGCATGGATATACTTTTCGCGCTCAAGACTCTAGCCGCTGTGTGGCCGACCTGATATTTCTAGAGCATCTAGGTTGAGTTCTGACTCAATCCATCAAAGGTAATTTTTATTACACTATGTTGTACTTCTTCATTCATGAATATTGCTAGATCCGAACTCGTTTGGGTTTCTGTTGTTCTTTTTCCGCTGCGTGCACAAGTGTTGTGCCATCCACAAAAACCCAATAGTTTTGTGATAGCAAAGCCGCCATTTACACATCAAAGAATCATGTCTTTCATGAGAGGACAAAGCACATTGAGGTTGATTGTCATTTCATTAGGGAAGAGGTGGCACTCCCTTCGTTGCTTCTATTAAAGAACTGATAAACTTCTTTATAAACAAGTTTCTGCTTCAGATGTTTGTCGCAAGCTGGGCATGGTTGACATACACGGTCCAGCTTGAGGGGGAGTGTTAAAGTTTGGCAGTTTGTCCTTCTCGTCGGGCGTCTAGTTGTTCGTGCAGTCTGGCGGTTTGTTCAAGCGGCCTGGTTCTTTGGTAGCTTATCCTAGCAGATGCAGTCTGAGTGCTTGACGCAATTGCGGTTTAACAGTTAGCAGCGGCGGTCTGGAGGCTTACCGTAGTAGCAATCCGGTGGCTTGCCACAACAGCGGTCTGACAGTTAGCCGCAGCAGCGGTTTGGTGGGTTACCACAACAACGGCTTGGTGTCTTACTATAGCTATGGTCAGGCAACTAGCATTTGCAGATAAGCGGCTTGCAGGCGGTCTTGCGGCTAGCAGTGGCGGTCTGGAGGGTAGCACGCGGTCTATCAATTAGCAGTCCTTTGTACAATGTTGCGGTTTGACAGTGGCAAACCGCATAACCGCGTGGATACTTATTTAGTCCCACATCCCTTATTATATTCTCTTATCTCTTATTATATTCTCTCATCTCCCCCATTTTCTATAAATAAGGGGGCATACCTATGTAATCTTTGTCTTTTTGGAGAAATTAAATTTGCTGTTTATTTACCTCTTGGTCGTTTGTTCACTCATTTTTCACAATATCACAGTAAGTAAATATCCAAAAACAATACATCAACAATAAGATGCTACATCAGCTTCTTTAATATCATAGTACATGACACTGCCCGAAGGCTATATCTTAACGCTCAAACTCATGTCGGTCACAGAAGGAAGTGAGGGTATCATTATATCAGGCCCTGTCTCCCTGCCCTAGCTGTCCTCCTCCACAAGGCGTTGTTGCTGCTCCATCTGCGGTTTATCCTCCTAAAAATTGTATACATAGCAACCGTTAGTCATAAAGACAAAGTGGCTATCACATCCCTCACCACAGAGACTATTAGGCATCCGACTGAGGAAAAGAAGAAGGAACTCTACATAATTCTAGTATATAATCAACAAGTGACAGAATATCTTTGTTATCTAGCATTTCATGTATATAAAATGGCAATTTGTAAAAAACAGGTGTCAATAGTAAACATCAACATGAAAAGAGGTAATCTATACTGCCAACATCAACATTTATCATAATTACAAAAATTAACTTAACTTATAAAAATGCTCATACAAATTTATAAGTTAAGGGTAGGACACAATAAAGTAACTCACCATATAAAAATGCCCATTCAAATTTATATGATAAAGATCTTATAGAGTGCAATGCAATGATATGAAATGAATGCAATATGATAACTCACACACACACACACACACACACACACACACACACTTCTATGTCGACATAGACCTTTAGCTCCCACTATTCGAGCAGGTAGCTAACCTCTCAGGCGTCATCAATTGTAGCCAAACAGTGATAGTAGACCGGGCACTACTAGGCTAGCAACCACACTACAAGGTCTTTTCCTTCGTACGCCTCAACGCTAAGAACACAACAACGAAGCCTTTGTGTATTACATCTCAAAAGGGGTCTTAGGTAGATGTACACCAAGAGCCCGACCCAACTGGCCTACAACTGGCATAGAAGGAGTCTTAGGGAGAATATCACTAAAAAACCATGTCCAACTATCCACTGGCCCAGAAGGAGCCTTCTGGAGTGAGCAGGGAAGGACCAAGACTAACTGCCCAAAGTCTAACTGCCAACTTAAGTCGGTGTGACGAATACGGGCCCGTAGACCTTCCACCAAGTCCTCTTCACATGGTCACATACCATGTGTCAACACACACCCAACCATTGCCATTCACTTTTACCATGCCATCATACATTTGAGGGCTCCAACAGAGTCCCTTCGTATTATAACCAACGCTATGCTCCAAGGAACGCAAGGATTCACATTTACCACAGGTGACAACCCACCTTAATTACCACAACAGTCCCTCACTGCTACCCGTAGGGAGTTAACACAACTCTAAGCAATGGACTACATCATTAGCCTCTTCAAAATTTGGTATCAAGGTTCAACTCACCTTATGGCCATGGGATATACCTCATCCAATCACTTTTTCTTTAAATTAAACGTGTGCACAATAATTATACCATTTCAATCATCTCATTAAGACCTTGCTTCATAAACTTAGAAATCATAACTGTGTGTACTTCTTCCAAACTTATTAATCATGCAAAGATCCGGTCATATTATCGTCGGTTATTTACCATCTGATCTCCTAAGTCATCAATTTGTAAAGTAATGTAATCATTAATTATTAAGACGTCACGGCTACCGTCACCGTTCACTAAAACAGGATTTTAAAAAGCTAGATTCCACCAATAATTACGAGCAACCCCAAATCAAAAAGGTGTTCTCGAGGGATACATCTTCCATATTGAGCACGGGATCCTAATCGAACTCCATCATAACCAAAATCAGTATCAGCCCAGCTGCGTATACTTGGATAGAACACAACCTGCACATATGTTATTACAGTGTAACAACTTCGATTTCACATTCTTTAATCATCATGGCTACTTTTAAAATGTGTAACCATCCGTTAGAAAGTTCTATCTGAGGGCTACAACTTTCAAGTTAAACCCAAACATGAATCAGACCGGATTATACCTAAAAACGGACTTAAAGTCTACTGTGCACAGAAAAAAGATTTATGTACAACACTTTCCATTCATCATAAAGATGGATGAAAGACATCAGTTCGTCTTCTCCCTCCAGCCATCACAAACAGAACAACCAACATCTCTCTATCCTTTCTCCCTCATTAGAACACGATTATTCATGAAATAAAGTTCGTCATCTTTGAATTGAAGAGAGGAGATGATTGAAGTTCATCATGCGACGAACGACATCCTAGAACGACGTTCTAGTGTGGTCCCTTCAGAGGAAGTCTCCACTAAACCTCAAATCATGGTTTCTTGATCTGATGTCTCTACTACACATTAGATCTAAAGATCTATCTCCAAAGGAGGGCTAGGAAGCTCACTTGATTTCCAGTCATGGATCGTGTCCTCCTTATTAGCAGCATGGCGGCGTCTACCTTGGGCTCTCGTTCTTCTCAGCGAAGAGTTCGGCACATGAGGAAGAATACTAGAGACTATGTCTTGGACACCATTTATAAAGGAGCTGCCAGTTAGATCTATGGTTTCCTGATCTGAGAGTATCTCCACGGGATAGCATCCTACCGCAGTGCGATACCACCAAATCCACCACTCAAGTGCCAACACCTGTCCTGCTACTGCCGCAAGGTATCCTTCTATCAAGGTGCGGAAGCTTATAGAGAACTATTCCAATATACTAAAGAATATTGTATGACTACCGTTGGGCAGTTTCTTACACATAACTATGTTGGGTTTCTCTATGAGGATGGAACAACGCTTGTGCACGCAGCGGAAAAGATAAACATCAAGAAAAACCCAAAGAGATGTGGATCGGGCCATGAACGTTGAATCAAGAAGTTATCAAAACTAGGCAAAAATTACCTCGGTGGGGTTGAGTCACAACTCAACGGAGATGCTCCAAACTTTGTGTTCCTGCTGGTGGCGAGTCGTACGTGGAATAGTGTCCACGTTTCTGCAGAAGTCCACACGAGCGGGAGAACACTGGGCTTTCCGAAACACGGAAAATCGGGAAGGATGAAAGGACCGCACCTTGCTTTCCACGGACTGCTAGGTCCGCGCCAGGAAAAGCAACACCAGCGACGATCGCCGGAAATGAAGGTGGTCAACGGAGCAAACACGGCGGCGGAACTCTTCCGGCGGCGGGATTGGGATCGACGGAACGATTGCGGAATGGAACTCTTCCGTCGCGGGTTTCGATCAGCTACAGGAGAAAATCGCGCTCTATCTTTCCCGAAAACCCTAAGTGTTGTATTTATACCAAAGGTATAAATAAACCTAGGCTTATCGCTATCCGCAGACCACCCAAGAATAAGGTTCAGAATCGGCGAGTATCAATCGGCGAGAGTCGGCGAGAGTCGGCGAGAATCGATCGGCGAGAATCATCATGGATCGGCGAGAATCAGAGTACAAAACTCGACGATTCTCGCCGATCGTCGAGCCTAACTTGATGATACATGTCGAATCTCGTCGACCGTCGAACCGCGGTCGACGATACATGTCGAAGTCGTCGATCGTCGAGAATCAGCATATTGATTCTCGACGATTCTCGTCGATCGGCGAGAATCAAAGAGATGATTCTCGTCGATCGGCGGGAATCAGAAAGATGATTCTCGACGAACGTTATCGTCCCTCGGACAACAATCTTACCAGCCCTCCTAGGCAACATTTGCCCAAACCGACGATCCTTTAAGGCAACACTTTGCCCACAATCCTATTCAAGGCGGTGATTGGTAACCTTTACCAACACAGTCAATCAACCAACTTCTCCACATCTCTTATGTGCGACCCTGCAGGCTCATATCGCGTTGGAAGTGAGATTACATGTCTGATCACTTCCAGATCACAATGGTAACTCCAACAGACTCCCACTTGATCTCGAAAGTATCAAAGCAAAAACCTCACAAACAATGAGCGGCATCTAGCAATGCATCATTGCTCCCCAAGCAATAAGATTTCATAACTCATAAGCCTTTATGACCAATGTATCAGCGTTGTCTTTGTCCCTTTGTCCCTTACATCCGGAAAGAACTAGAGGCATGGACCGTGTCACCCTCGTAATAGCTCAATCCAAGTTTCTTGATCCAGGATGGACTTCCAGAGAATGGTGAGTCCAATATCACATATTGACTCAACCAAGCATGGCCATGCATTTCTCAGTCCAGTTCCATCAAGGGGCCCATGGATGCAACTCCTGTCATACAGGAGGACAAATCCCATATCTGCTCACACACAAACACCCAAATGATTCGTAACATGCCCAACAACCACCCTTATCATCAACCTTTCTCAAGGAAGACTTTAGATGGCATCAAAGCACGCTCTTCCTCACTTGATGAATGCTGTGACTTCAGGTCAAAGGATCACAACACCATTGTCAATTGAGATCTACTCGTGACACGATTGGATAACAATCCACAGAGTAGTCTCAGGTTGGGTCTGACCAGTATAACTTGTTCACTAACAAGTACCCACGTGATGACTTGATATCACAATATCATGACCTGTGATAACCGGTCATCAGTCAACACACGTGCCAGTCTCCATGTACCATCATCACCCTTAGCTTCTATGATGATACTCGACCAGGGACCTTTAAGATTGAAGCTTCAAATAAATCATGGGCTCTCACATTCAAGTCACATACTTGATGTCCCATGGAAGCGAACATTCTAAGGGTATTTATTATGTTAACATTTAACTATCATATAAAAAAAGACACAATAAAAGAACTTGCCATTAATTATAAGAGAAAAATTAGGTACACAGTTCATCATATGAACAAACAGCCAACAAAATATAAGATTACATGCAACCTACAAGATTCTCGCTAGAGTTGATCATTTAGGTATCGTATACCCATGGATCTAGTATGACCATCATACTTTCTCTGCGTGAGAGGCTTTGTCAGCGGATCCGCAATATTTTCCTCAGTCGACACTATGCAAATGTTTACATCTCCTCGTTCGACAATCTCACGAATAAGATGAAACCGCCGGAGGATGTGCTTGGAGCGCTGATGAGATCTAGGTTCCTTAGATTGTGCAATTGCACCATTGTTATCACAGTAGAGAACTACGGGACCAACAATGCTAGGAACTACATCAAGCTCGCCGATGAATTTCCTAATCCATACAGCCTCCTTCGCCGCATTAGCTGCTGCGATATACTCGGCCTCTCTTGTAGAATCAGCAACTGTCTCTTGCTTGGAACTCTTCCAGCTCACAGCTCCTCCATTCAGGCAAAACACAAAACCTGACTGAGACTTGGAGTCGTCTCTATCAGTTTGGAAGCTAGCATCTGTGTAACCACTTACAACGAGCTCTTCCTCTCCACCATACACCAAGAACACATCCTTAGTTCTTCTCAGTACTTCAGGATATTCTTGACTGCAATCCAGTGACACTCACCGGGGTCTGACTGATACCTGCTAGTCATGCTCAAAGCAAAGGAGACATCGGGTCGAGCACATAACATCGCGTACATGATTGATCCAATTGCCGAAGCATATGGAATCAACTTCATGCGGTCCTTATCTTCACAAGACTTTGGAAACTGGTCCTTAGAGAGATTCACACCATGAGACATGGGCAAAAATCCTTTCTTGGACTCAAGCATGTTGAACCGCTTCAACACCTTTTCGATGTACGTACTCTGGGTCAAACCCAGCAACTTCTTCGATCTATCTCTATAGATCTTAATACCAAGTATATAAGTCGCTTCACCCAAATCCTTCATTGAAAAGCAGTTCCCTAGGTTGTTCTTAACAACTTTCAGGGTAGGAATGTCATTTCCAATCAATGGTATGTCATCTACATACAATATCAGGAAGACAACAATGCTCCCACTGATTCGCTTGTAAACACAAGGCTCATCTTCATTCTTGATGAAACCAAACTCATTGATTTTCTCATCAAAACGAAGATTCCAACTTCGAGAGGCCTGTTTCAGTCCATAAATGGACTTATTCAGCTTGCATATTTTAGTGGCTTCATCTGGGGATACAAAACCCTCGGGTTGTGTCATATACACTTCCTCAAGGAGGTTTCCATTAAGGAAAGCCGTTTTGACATCCATCTGCCAGATCTCGTAGTCATAATACGCAGCAATAGCAAGCAATATCCTAATGGACTTTACCATGGCAACAGGGGAAAAGGTCTCATCATAGTAAATACCATGAATTTGCTTGAAACCCATAGCCACCAGTCGCCCTTTGAATGTCTGTACATTCCCATCCATGTCGGTATTCTTCTTGAAGACCCACTTGCACCCTATGGGTCGTACCCCTTCAGGTGGTTCCACCAAGTTCCAAACTTGGTTTGCATACATGGAGTCCATTTCGGATTTCATAGCCTCAAGCCATTTGTCGGAGTCCGGTCCATTCATAGCCTCTTGGTAGGTTGCTGGTTCATCATCATGATCCATAAGCAACACATTACCTATTTGAGACACGAGAAATCCATATCTCTCAGGCTCAAACCTCGGTCTACCAGATCTACGTAGGACTTGTGTTCCCTGAGCAGGTTCTCTAGATACAACATCTTGTAGTCCTGTCTCAGAATCCAATTCCGGTTCATTCACTACATGTGGTTCTTGAACTTCTTCAAGCTCTACCCTTTCAGTCTTTCTTGATAAGAACTCTTTCTCCAAGAAGACACCAGTCCTTGCGACAAACACTTTGCCCTCAGACGGTAGGTAAAAGTAATACCCTTTCGTTTCCTTAGGATATCCACCAGATAACATTTATCCGATTTGGGTTCCAGCTTGTCAGGCATTTGACGTCTCACGTATGCCTCACAGCCCCAAATTTTAATGAACGACATACTAGGACGCTTCCCAGTCCATATCTCATATGGTGTCTTCAGAATCGTTTTCGATGGAGCGCGATTCAATGTCATTGCAGCAGTCTCTAAAGCAAAACCACCAAAAGGAAACAGGCAAGTCTGCATGACTCATCATCGAACGTACCATGTCTAACAGAGTACGATTTCTCCTCTCAGACACACCATTATGTTGTGGTGTTCTAGGTGGAGTGAGCTGTGATACAATACCACACTCTTTCAGATGATCACGGAACTCATGACTCATGTATTCGCCACCTCGATCAGATCGGAGTGCTTTAACCCTTTTACCCAACTGGTTTTCTACTTCATTCTTGAACTCTTTGAACTTTTCAAAGGTCTCGGATTTGCACTTCATAAGATACACATATCCGTATCTACTGAAATCATCAGTAAATGTAACAAAGTAGAAATACCCACCTCTAGCCATGGAACTCATGGGTCCGCATACATCACTATGTACAACACACAAGAGATCCTCAACCCTCTCAGTATAACCAGTGAAAGGAGCTTTAGTCATCTTGCCTAACAAACAAGATTCGCATCGCTCAAATGATTCATAATCAAATGAGTCCAAAAATCCATCTCTATGGAGCTTGGATATGCGCTTCTCGTTGATATGGCCCAAACGACAATGCTAGAGATACGTAGGGTTTGAGTCATTTGTTCTTAGTCTTTTATTATTTTCTACATTACAGATCAGATGGTCCAAGTTCAAAACATAAAGACCATTAAACAATTGGGCTACAGCATAACAAACATCATTCTTAAATATAGAACAACAATTGTTCTTAATTATAAAAGAAAATCCAATCATGTCCAAACATGAAATAGATATAATGTTTCTAGTTATGGCCGGAACAAAATAACAATTATCAAGTTCTATTACAAGCCCACTGGGCAAAGAAAGACGATAAACCCCTACGGCTACAGCAGCAACTCTTGCTCCATTGCCGACGCGGAGGTCCACCTCCGCTTTACTCAGCAATCTTCTCCTTCCCAGTTCCTGCACATTTGTACAAATGTGAGAACCACATCCGGTATGCAATACCCAAGATGAAGGAGCAGAAAGGTTTATCTCTATAACGTAAACATTTGAAGCGGAAGTCATACCTCCCCTCAATTTCTGCAGACCCTCAATGTACGAAGGACAGTTCCTCCTCCAATGACCAGCCTTGCCACAGTGGTGGCATTTCCCTTCCTTCACCGTGCTTTTCTTTTTCATCAGTGCAGAAGACTTGGGCTCAAGAAATGACTTAGGTCCCACCTTTGTCTTCTTGGAACCCTTGGCCTTGCCCTTGCCCTTATGCACCATCAGTATGGGGCTGGCAGGCTTGGCCTTCTTCATATTGATTTCGGCAGTTCTCAACATGCCTAGGAGTTCGGGCAGTGTCTTGTCTATTTCATTCATGTTGTAGTTCAAGACGAACTGCTCATAACTGTCCAGCAACGATTGCAGGATCAGATCCGTGGCCAACTCTTGACCAAGAGGAAAACCCAGCCTTTCAAGGTTCTCTATATACCCAATCATCTTGAGTACGTGAGTCCCTACTGAGTCTCGAACTCCCATCTTGCACTGAAACAACGCTTTTGTGATTTCGAACCTCTCTTGACGAGCCTGCCCTTGAAACATTTTCTTGAGATGCTCGTCAATCTCCTTGCACCCCATGTTCTCATGTTGCTTCTGAAGCTCAGAGTTCATAGTGGCAAGCATAAGGCATTCGACATCTAAAGCATCGTCAGTATACTTCTTATAAGTATCTTTCTCAGCACGGGAAGAGTTCCCGGTCGGCACCTCGGGGGCTTCTTCTTCCAAGACATAGAGCTTTCGCTCTTTCCTGAGAACAATTCTCAGGTTCCTGTACCAGTCCATGTAATTTGTCCCGCTGAGCTTATCCTTCTCAAGGATGGCTCTCAGAGACAACGTGGAGTGTGAAACACTTGCCATGGAATTCTACAAGAATTTATGCAGAATAAAATCAGTACCAAAATTTCAAATACAATTTATTTTAATTTGGACTTCAATTAAAAATACTCCCACTATTTTATTCGAAATGATAGCCCTCACTAACAATTCGGAGAGTTCATGCGAGCTACTCTCTTAGTGGACAAGATCCGTATTTCACCAACACAATGAGTCCGCTTTGGCGTTCCTCTCATGATGCGGTTATTTAGGGAGGCAACGCTTGCCAATTGCATCATCATGCAATTCTTGTATGGTTGGTGAATAACTCTTTATTCGCATCCATCATATGGTGCATGCCAACCCTATGCCTCTAGGCACTCAACCTTTGAGGTCACCTAGTTAAGTATGACCCGATGTCGACAGTGGGATATCACAATTATCCGCTCGCACCCTTACCAAGATAGATTAATGCACCTTGCTTTGGCAAGCCCACACTTCATCGATCGAGGCAGGAAGAGTGTCATCCATCGGAAGGCATCCGAACACTTAATATTTGATGAAGGGATTTTAATTATAGGTTAACAATTAACCATGATCAACATTTGATCACTGTGCACATCCAAAGAAAAACAATCCTAAACCACATGCATCCCTTATGTGCACATCCTTACACCATCAACAATTGATAGAAGGAAGGGCTAAATCTGAACATCCGGAATTTCCAAATCAACAGATTTACATGCATTGGACAAAGGCAAAGACAACTCAACTTAAAGCAGTAGACAAGCTCATCTCTCTTTGTTGGATTCAAAATCCAAAACATACTCGAGGGATGGTTACTGCTAAGGAGACAACAATTTCTAACATTTAGAAATTCCCACGCAATCCCAGACGTTCTTGGCAAAGTACCAAGACTAAATCTAGACATTTAGAATGCTTCTAAATCCCTAGCTTTACACGCACTGGAATAACACAACTTCCAAAACAACAGTCATGGCCGAAACCTGGCTCTGATACCACTGTTGGGTTTCTCTGTGAGGATGGCACAACGCTTGTGCACGCAGCGGAAAAGATAAACATCAAGAAAAACCCAAAGAGATGTGGATCGGGCCATGAACGTTGAATCAAGAAGTTATCAAAACTAGGCAAAAAGTACCTCGGTGGGGTTGAGCCACAACTCAACGGAGATGCTCCAAACTTTGTGTTCCTACTGGTGGCGAGTCGTACGTGGAATAGTGTCCAAGTTTCTGTAGAAGTCCACACGAGCGGGAGAACACCGGGCTTTCCGTCACACGGAAAATCGGGAAGGATGAAAGGACCACACCTTGCTTTCCACGGACTGCTAGGTCCGCGCCAGGAAAAGCAACACCAGCGACGATCGCCGGAAATGAAGGTGGTCAACGGAGCAAACACGGCGGCGGAACTCTTCCGGCGGCGGGATCGGGATCGGCGGAACGATTGCGGAACGGAACTCTTCCGTCGCGGGTTTCGATCAGCTACAGGAGAAAATCGCGCTCTATCTTTCCCGAAAACCCTAAGTGTTGTATTTATACCAAAGGTATAAATAAACCTAGGCTTATCGCTATCCGCAGACCACCCAAGAATAAGGTTCAGAATCGGCGAGTATCAATTGGCGAGAGTCGGCGAGAGTCGGCGAGAATCGATCGGCGAGAATCATCATGGATCGGCGAGAATCAGAGTACAAAACTCGACGATTCTCGCCGATCGTCGAGCCTAACTTGATGATACACATCGAATCTCGTCGACCGTCGAACCGCGGTCGACGATACATGTCGAAGTCGTCGATCGTCGAGAATCAGCATATTGATTCTCGACGATTCTCGTCGATCGGCGAGAATCAAAGAGATGATTCTCGTCGATCGACGGGAATCAGAAAGACGATTCTCGACGAACGTTATCGACCCTCGGACGACAATCTTACCAGCCCTCCTAGGCAACATTTGCCCAACCCGACGATCCTTTAAGGCAACACTTTGCCCACAATCCTATTCAAGGCGGTGATTGGTAACCTTTACCAACACAATCAATCAACCAACTTCTCCACATCTCTTATGTGCGACCCTGCAGGCTCATATCGCGTTGGCAGTGAGATTACATGTCTGATCACTTCCAGATCACAATGGTAACTCCAACAAACTATGCCCGTAACTCAGCTGGACTACCACCACACGGTATCCCGCTACCGCCGCGCGATAGTAACTTGACGACTATCGAGTAAACTCAGTGCTCGTCAAATACACTTTACATCCAACATGTTCACTCTACGAACACTACCACCAGTGGTATCCCACTACCATGATGCAGTAACAACTAAAAGATCATCAAGATCTGTCGTGAACACTAGATGATCTCTGCCACCAGTAGCCCACTACCGTCATGCGTTAGAAACCTAACAACCAACATCAAGCCAACACTTCCACGAACCCGTGCTTCTCATCATAATACTTCATCTGTCATACCTAAGCCTCTAGCATGCAATCTTGAATCAATCTAATCATAGCATCAGTGCCATCGATATACTCCACTTCCAGCGCTTTAGAATCTTCATCTTGAACCCATGATAAAGGGGTCTTACACCTCCTACCATAAAGTTCTTCATAAGGTGACATTCTGATGCTTGCTTGGTGGCTATTATTATATGATAATTGCACCAACGGTAAAATTCTTTGCATTGTTGTCTCTTATCCAAAGTGCGTAATCTCAACAAGTCCTTCATTATTCTGATTGTTCTATTAGACTGACCATCGATCTGAGGGTGGAATGTCGTGTGAAAGGCCAGGCGAGAACAAAAATATGCTTTAACTACCTTCCATTCCTGAAGGTGAAACATCCATCATGGTTCGAGACGATCGTCTTCGGCAACCCATGGTACCGAACAAACTGTTCCATAAAGAGACGCTCCAACACAACAACATGCATATCCTTACTCATCAGGATAAACCCGAAAACCTTGGTCAAGCAATCCACAGTCACACAAACTGAATTATTCCCTGATCGCAATCAGAGAAGGCTATGAACAAAATCCATGGAGATTTCCTCAAACTTCCATTCCGGGATGGGGAATGATTGCAACAATCCACTGCGCTCCTACACTACACCTTTACCTTCTAACGAGCCTCACATTCTGTAACATAGTAGGTGACATCCCTATTCATCCTTGGCCAAAACAAGGTCCTTCGCAAGTTGGTGTACATTTTGGCAATTCTTGGGTGAACAAAATACTTGGTGCAATGTGCCTCTCTCAAGATGTCTTCCTGAATTCCACCACCTGCATGTATGTAAATCCTGCCATGGAAATGAATTAGGTCTTCTCCTAGCATATATCCATCTACTGATCCTCCCACAATTGCTTGAAACTCCGGGTCCACCCATAGGAGCATCCTTCCCTTGCTCTGCCCGAATTTGATCTTACATGTCACAATCTATACTCAAGGTAGACAAGTACTCTGTATAGGTCTCTTAAAAAGACTTAAACACCTGTGTAATCTCCATCTCTTCAATTACCCTAACCAACTCCATAACCATCAATTGATATTCAGGGCTTCCCACAAATGCCTTCTTGCTTAAAGCATCCGCTATTGAGTTTGCCTTCCTGGGGTGATAGTTCAAAGTAAATTCATAATCGCTCAAAATCTCCCACCACCGCCGCTGCCTCAAGTTCAAATCCTTCTAGGTGTGGATGTACTTCAAATTCTTATGATTCGAAAAGATCTCATAGTGGAATCCAAATAAATAGTGTCTTGATGCAAACCCAAGGGTTCGACGGATTAAACTACACAATCTTAGGTTCGATAATTAAATAAATACGTAGCGAGCGGTTTCTCTAAATAACACTATCGATTACTCAAGATATTATTAGCACAATTTTCAACATTAAACAACACAAAGCATCGCTACCCCTTATAAAGATTGAACGAGGGCTATATGCCAATGTTCGCTCAAGCGAATAAGACCTACCCGATCCGGACAATTAGCAATTCAAAATAAAATTATACGCAAACATTCATATTTCTAATAAGAAAAAATCCGGAAAAAATAGTGATTTAAAATTAAGTCCAAATCAATCCTAAAATTAATTAATATGAGGGTATACAAAATCACTTGAACGCAAGGGGAAATCAAGGTTGGCGAACCAGATTTCTTCTAGTGTTCACGAGATCAACCCGTTCCAATTATACGAGAATATTTAGAAGAATAACACACTTAAAGTTTTTTTTAATTTAGCATGATTTCAATATAAATCCGGACAATGAACTAGCCTTCTAATCCACCAATTCTCACACCGATTTAGAATAAACACACAAAGAATTTGTTTAGAAATCATTAACCAAATCCCAAGAAGTGTGTCCACGATATTGAGTGGCGGAGAACGCTCACGACGGTGGTTGATTTTTTATTTCCACGCAAACCCACAGATCTACACTGGACGATGAAGACGCGAGCCGTTTTTCCTTTGCAATAACCCTAGGAAGAGGGAGATCCTTGAAAGCCAATATTTATGAAAAGTGGAGAGAGGAAAGGTGGAAAGAAAAATTTAATCAAGATAATGAGGATGGTCCTTTTTTATGGGGGATGGTTGGTCGGATTTGTCTTTGGGGATGAAGAGGGTGGTCGGCTTAGGTGTTGAAGGAGAAGAGAGGGCTCGGGTGGATGTAGATGTGGGTGGCCAAATTTTTGAAAGGGGAGGGAGAGGGTGGTAGCTAGGAGGGTGGCCGGCTAGGTTTTTTCGAGAGGGAAAGAGGGGCGCAGTTTTGGAAGGAAAATTAGAGGAGGAGGAGGAGGAGGAGGAGGGGAAGAGGAAGCCTAGATAGAGAGGAGGGAGGTGGCTGGCGGCCTAGAGAGGGGAGAAAAGGGGAGGGCCAAAATTTTGAGAGGAGGAGAGGAGAGGAGGAGGGAAATCTCAAGCAAGATTAGAGTTTTCAATTCTCATTCATTCTCTACCAATTTCTTCATAAGCATGGCTATATATAGCGTACACCACTCAATCCCCAACCTTGAAAATTAAACCACTTATGATGGTTATATGCACCCATCTTACATATGAAATGAAATAGTAAAAAACAACACATGATGGTTATAAGCACCCATCATAAAACATGAAATAAACTCTTAAAATAAAATTGCTTAAAAATAAAATTGCTAAAAATATAAATGATAAAATATATAATTATAATTATATATTTCATTTATTGGCGGCGACAGACGTCGAGCAAAACATGAAGCGGCGGTGGCGGTGGCGGTGGAGATGAAACGTCATGGTATACTCCTATCTTCGAGCTTGCGACAACGATCTTCCCAATCCACGAACTTTAGATGACGGGGATCCACGGCCGCATCAGCATCGTCGACATCAATCCTAGCCCACTTAAAATTACTCATCACCGATGAGTGGCCTGTGAGGGAAGAATAGTCCAAAGCAGCAGCAACATGGGGCAAATCTGGCCCCGCTATCCATGTCATAGTAGCATGTACGTCCATGAGCACTGAGAACCTGTCTGGCAAAGAAACAACAAAACTTCTAAGGAAACGCGAAAGGGTGTCAAGCAAAAGAAATAAAACTTGAATCTTACCATCATGTTCAAGAACAATGGAATCAACATGGGAAATAGACACAACAAAAATAACAATCCCCATCCCAAGAGAACATGTAGTGGTAGAGAATAACGACGAAGAAAGCCACTCGGGTGGAACAGAGACGTATAGTAAAAAGTCCGGAAATGTGAAATAAAGTGAAACACCCTGTGCTATATAAGAATCTGAAATAAAAGCATGAAATCTGACGTTCTTCATAATCATGGATGGGTCGGCATTGCTACGTATTAATTTATTAATGGAGCCAGAAGGAATCCACTCGGGGACTGACCAGACTAAACCCAAATCACTAAATCTAGCATCGGATGGTCTCCGAAAGGAGTGGAAGTGCATACGACATAACTTAAAATGAAACACTAACGTCCTAGAAAAATGAGGGGAGAATCCATGTGCTACATGACTTGACCCAAAAGCATAGGTTAATGAGGGTAAGTCAGGTGGCATGGGAGCCTTATAATCAGAGGTGATTGTAAAGGGCTCCAAAACCGCAGTCTTAATTTTAACTTTAATATTTTCACGCATGGCATGAAGATATGCCAAGGATATCCTCGCATCATAAATAATGGAGTTGGACACTCCCGGAAGTGAAAAGAAGTGCGAGCGATACAACTCAAGGGGCCTTCCTAAAGTCACTAACGTGTGAAAATGAGGGTCATCAAAAGGCGATGGATAAATGTGGGCAACCAGATGTGGTATATAAGTATTTCTAGTGGGTACCACATCCAGAGGCACAAAAATCAAAGGGTCGTAAACAGTCGAGTACAAAACCGGAGATGGACACACAGAAAAATGAACTGTCAAAAGTGACGCGTAGTCAAATCTACGAGGTGCGGTAAAAAGGCCAAATACTAATGCGCTCAACCTAGTAATATCTATATGCTGAGACAACGCCAATGTAGGAACTAATAAAGTGGGTGTCACACAAAAACTCAAACAAGGACTACCGATTCCACGTCCTAAAAGGTCAACTAATTTGGGCAAATAATCAGGAGGAAAGGTCGGCAAAATCAAACACCGGATAAAATCTGAATCAGTATAAATTTCACACAACGGTGACAACATCAAAGAACTCTCATCCGGGTGTATAACACAAGAATCAACCAAAAGTAACCTTCCCTCAGATGATATCTCATCCACAATAGTAATAGGGCAATCCTCACTCTCAGGCTCCTCAGATAACTCAGATACAATCTCGGTGGGTGCGATCGTAGACTCTACCATGATGGGGATCGTATCCTGGAGAGGGCACTCAATATTAGTGGTCAGACATAACACTAGCAGTGAAAATAATAGGTAACAGAATACTCTCATAGATCGGAATATAATCATTCCATACATCGTTTTCTAAATCACTAGGGATTCCCTCACTATCAGAATTATCAGACTCGTCAGGTACTAATGTACATGACGTAATACTCTCACCTAGGTGGTCATCTTCAGGATCAAGAGATACTATATCCATTTCAGAATCCTCAGAGGTATCAGTCACTATCGCAAGGGTCTTAGACATCGAGGCTAAATGGGACAAAGCTCTAGTATTAACATCTTTTGAGTCTAAGACATATGAACTATTAGGAATGGTCCCTAAAGGTGGGTGTTGGCCTACACGGACTTTCCCTTATGAAACGAGCGAGGCTTATTCTTATGAGCATTGTGCTTCTCAATATCCAATGCAACATTAAAAGTGGTGTTTAGGTCGGTGTGACCATAACGCAGTAATTTACCCCGGATGTCGGAGTTTAACCCCTTATGAAACCTAGAGAGAGTGAGCTCTAGCATCTCCTTCACACCGCACTGAACCATCATATCCTTAAGAAGACTCATATACTCAAAGACTGACTTATTCCATTGTTTAAGTGTAGACAAATCATCAAACATCTGCTTTCGATGGTACGTAGTGACGTA
The DNA here is from genome assembly GCA_039583875.1 of Platanthera guangdongensis. Classification (NCBI taxonomy): domain Eukaryota; kingdom Viridiplantae; phylum Streptophyta; class Magnoliopsida; order Asparagales; family Orchidaceae; genus Platanthera; species Platanthera guangdongensis. Next base: position 157,705,872 of record CM077147.1, on the reverse strand, counting down.
CTAGTATGTCAGCATGACCTTCATGTTTGTCCAACCAATGAGTAATTCACCGTTCTTGGCTCTCAGACGTCATTCCTCATTAAACCACAATATCTTAGCTCTACCTAACAGCTTCATTCTCGCCACTCGCATCATATTCGCGTCAGTCGATTTGTACCACTAAAAGTAGCACTCTATTTCCATAACACAGTCTAGGAAAACTTGGGGTTCTCCTAATCCATCGTACGTTGGGGGTTTGACCCAGATGGCCCTAGTAATATCAAACTCATTATTTGCACGCGGGACATGTTCATTATTATTATTAAAATTATGGTTATTATTTCCTTCCGCACGTTGGTTGGCAGGTTGATTACGGGGAGCCGCGAGATTTAATCTTATTTCGGGGAGTGCCTCCCTAAAAGACATTATTTGTTCAGTGAAATCCTGACGAAGTTCCTCAATCGCTGTGGGACCGTGACCCTTATCCCGTTCCTCCTCCATATGGGAAGAAGATGGGGTATACTCTGTACCTAATCTAGTGTGCATGCAAAAAAACAATAGTACTGGCCTAAGGGAAAAGACAACATAAGGAATTGTTCCCGATTACTATCTAGGGACGAAAAAAAAATTTTTTTGAATTTTTTTACTGAAAATAATAAAGAGACTATTAAAAAAATATTGATTTTTTTCCAGGAAATTTTAATTTGAGGCCGCCATTGGCAGACCAGAATTGTTTTTTTTTTTTGAAATTTTGACAAAAACACATACAAGACAAGTGCATGTTCTCGAACAAGGCAAGTGGGGGAGGGTGTCAATTAGGAAATTGACGTGAACCTCCGTCTGATACCAATTTGATGCAGACCCAAGGGTTCGACGGATTAAACTACGCAATCTTATTTTAGGTAATTAAATAAATACGTAGCGAGCGGTTTCTCTAAATAATACTATCGTTTACTCAGGAAATTATTAGCACAATTTTCAACATTAAACAATGCAAAGGATCGCTACCCCTTATAAAGATTTAACAAGGGCTATAGGCCAATGTTCGCTCAAGCGAATAGGACCTACCTGATCCGGACAATTAGCAATTCAAAATAAAATTATACGCAAACATTCACAATTCCAATAAGCGAAAATCCGGACTAAAATAGTGATTTAAAATTAAGTCCAAATCAATCCCAAAATTAATTAATATGAGGGTATACCAAATCACTTGAACGGAAGGGGAAATCGAGGGTGACGAACCCGATTTCTTGTAGTGTTCACGAGATCTACCCGTTCTTATTATACCAGAATATTAGGAAGAATAACATGCTTAAAATTTATATTTTAAATTAGCTCACCTTCAATATGTATCAGGACAATGAACTAGCCTTATATTCCACCAATTCTCACAATGATTTAGAAGAAACACACAAAGAATTAGTTTAGAAATCGTTACCCAAATCACAAGAATTCCTTCCACGATATTGAGTGCTGGAAAACACTCACGACGGTGGTTGATTTTCTATTTCCACGCAAACCCATGGATCCGCACTGGACAATGAAGATGCGAGCCATTTTTCCTTTGCAATAACCCTAAGAGAGGGAGATCCTTGAAAGCCAATATTTATGGAAAGTGGAGAGAGGAAAGGTGGTGACAATAATTTTAATCAAGTTGATGAGGATGGTACTTTTTTATATGGGGGATTGTTTGTCGGATTTGGATTTGGGGATAAAGAGGGTGGTGGGCTTTGGTGTTGAAGGAGAAGAGAGGGCTCGGGTGGAGGTAGATGTGGGTGGCCGAATTTTTGAAAGGGGATGGAGAGGGTGGCGACTAGGACGGTTGCCGGCTAGGGTTTTTTGAGAGGGAAAAAGGTGCTCGGTTTTGGAAGGAGATTTAGAGGACGAGTAGGAGGAGGGGAAGAGGTTGTCACAACCTGCTTTTTTCTTCGAATTTAGGAAGTATCAGAGTATTAGAAAAACAAGAAGACTATGAAAATTTCATGGGTTTAATGGGTAGAAGAATCAGATATAATTTTAAGGGTCGTATCCCTCGGCTCGGTGGTTCATCTAGTCCACGGTTTAAAACTATACTTGTACGCAGCGGAACATACTTTATTTATTTTTTGACATCCTAAGAGAGTGCATAAGTGACCCCCGAGATCAACTTATACTATGCAAGACTCCAGATTTATAATATATCATAAGTAGGAAAACGATCTTTGTTTACGTTGCTTGAAAAGTAGTGTATGAGTTTTTTTAATAAAACATGTTGATCATGAGATTTACATATTATAGTGTTTTTGAGTTTAGAAATAACTAGCAACCTAGCATAAAACTTCCCAAGAGCAAGTTGACTATCTCCAAAAAAGGTAGCAGTAAAAGAAAACATATCCAGTATCATAAGGTAAAACTACCAGTGGGCGCCAACAAACTGACACGAACCCACTGACAAGTATGTATGTCTACAAGAAAACGGGAAAACTACCTCACAACAGCCAAGAGAAAGATCCCTACAACTCAAGGGATCACCAACAACTCCACAGCAAATCTAGCCGTCTACCCGGCTACTAACCAAAACCTGAGACATTCAGAAAAGAAAAGAACACCTCAGCAAGTACAAGTAGAAAATCAGAATTAAAGCGTTAAATCAAAATGGAGCAGGAGTGTAAGAAAACAAGACAGTAAAAGCAAACATTGTCCAAAGTAAACAAAAGTACACCAAGTACCAAGCAACAACACCAAGCCCTGCTCAAATCCTACAGAGGCTATAAGGCAAAAGACAAGAAAACTTGCCACAATATGTTGTATTAAACCAGGAAGAAACACCTAACAATCCTAATTTGTGAGGAATGGCAGTACTAAATCATCATGGTCCTGAGTTGGTGACCAAAAATAGTCCCCCAAACAAACAGTTCAAACAAAAATAAAATTTCACTATCAGCACGAAACCACCACAAACCCAGCCCGTACCTGGGATAAAAAGGGTGGCGGCGACAGCAAATGCCTAGCCCGTACCTGGTACTAAAAAGTGGCAGCCACGGCCCGCACATAAAACATCCCGCTCCTTTAGAGCGTCAAAATACCACTACCAGTCATAACCCATGACTCGACCCTCAAAACAAAGGAAGAACGAAAGGCCGACAAGACATTTCCCCTAGGAGGTAAACACTCGGGAAGAAAAGTAATTGAAAAGAAATAATTTCTACCTACAGGAATCGTCGAACGCAGCTCGACGATTTTCGTCGAGCGCGGGAAATATCGTCGAACTCAGGAAAATCGTCGAACGCAGCTCAATGATTTTCCTCGAACACGGGACACGGGAAATCGTCGAACTCTGTTCGACGATTTGCCTTTCGTCGATCACAGGTCATGGGAAAAGTCGTCGAACGCCGTTCGACGATTTTCCTTAACCGCAGGCCACAGGAAATCGTCGAACTCCATTCGACGATTTGGCGTTAAAAGCAGGCCATAGGAAAACGTGAAAAATAGGCCACGGGAAAAATATCGTCGAACGCCGTTCGACGATTTTCGTTACACCGAAAACTGGCCACGGGAGAATCGTCAAACTCCGTTCGATGATTTCAGGTGGGCCCTGAACTAAGGCTCATCGTCGAGCTCAGCTCGACTATAATCGTCGAACCCAGATCGACGAATTCCATCGATGTGGCTGCATTGAGTGTACAACATTCCTGTACCTCCAACTTCGTTCCCGACCAAACTTCTTAGCCTAAGTCAAACCTATTAATGGTAACCTAAGTATGAAACCTCACTGTTATTAAATTCTAGGGTTGAAATACCACCCAAACAGAGGTTTAACAGGGAACACTTTGATAAACAGAAAACAAAACTACAGCAACACGGCCAGGAATTTGAGTTTCAGAAACTGAGGAAAAATTGAAATAAAGAACAAAAAGGAGCATTTCTGGTTCAAGGTCTTCATGATTTTTACAGGAAAACAGAGCAAAGTAATAATCTTAGGAAAACATAAGTGAAAACAATCAAATTGACATGAATAGGAGAAGAAAACTTGGCAAGGGTAGGAGCACCACTTGCCTCAAATACCAGCAATTTATCTTGCACAACCCTTCCTCTCTCTCTCGGCTCCAGCCGCAACAACACCTAAACAGGATCTAAGGTTTTAATGGCGGAAAAGGATCAAAGTAAAAATTTTGAGACCTCTGGAAACACCACGAAAATTGAATCTCTTACCGTATGAATGAAGGTCTGGGCAAGAGCACTCCAAATCCGCTTTCGGAATAGAATTTCATCCACTAACGCTCCCAAAATCGGCGTCTGAAGGGTACAAGGTTGGCGGTTTTCTTCCTCTCGAACAAGCAGCGGTTACTCTTTCAAGGAAGGAGACAGTGAAAGGACTCGTTTTTTGTCTAAGGCTTTATATATATATATTTATGCATGGACACGTCTATTCAGACTTACAGCCAGCTAAAAGCCATTCATTCGTTCAAACCTTAATAATTAATCATTTGCATCATTATTATTAATACCACAAAACGACGCGAAAACCGAACCACCTCAGATTCCGACGAAATTGACACCGTAGCTAATTACCCATGCTACGAACGCAACGGCGAAGTCAAAATCAACTTTCAACAAACAAAACTCGGGTTATCACTACCCGAAGCCAAAACACAAGCATCCCCCGAGAGGCCTCACCGGTCACCAAAACAGACCCGGCTTGCTAGAGAATCTTGCCAAAAAGGCTACTAACAACCACACAAGGAATCTAGAGAGCTAAGACCACGCTCTAACAAACTGTACAAGCCAGAAATACGTCAACGTAACGCCAAACGAGAATTAAATAATCGCAGAAAAAAACGGGGGCGTTACAGTCACTCCCCCTAAAAGAAAGTTTCGTCCCGAAACTTTATATACGCTACTGCTACTATAGAAGGAAAGTAACAAACAAGAGTTACTAGAAAGAAAAAGTACCAATCAAATCAAGGGAACAAATAAGGGTGAGCCTCCCTCATAGCCGACTCTAGCTCCCATGTCGCGCTTTCCAAATCCTGATTCTTCCATAGAACTTTCACCATCGGGATAGACGTCGTCCGCAGCACCCGATCTTGAGTATCCAAGATGCGGACCAGCACCTCAACATATGAAAGATTAGGCTCCAACTGGGGCACAACATCCAAGACTTTCCCACTGCTTCGCACACAATTCCGCAATTGGCTTACATGAAACACATTATGAATACATGGGAAATTTGTTGGCAAATTCAATCTATATGCTAACACGCCAATCCGTTCAACAATCTTAAATGGGCCCACATACCTCGGGTCCAATTTCCGGTTCTTACCAAACATCTTAACAACAACCATCGGGGAAACCTTAAGAAACACAAGGTCCCCTACAAAAAATTCCAACTCAGACCTACGCCGGTTGGCATTCTTCTCATATCTCTCATGAGCAATATGAAGCTTTTCTCGAATACGTTTGACAGCAGTTTCCATCTCCTCGAGTGCATCCGGACCCAGCACAGGCCTCTCTCCGACCTCGGTCCAAAATAAGGGAGTTCTGCAGCGCCTCCCATACAAGGCTTCTAACTGAGCCATTTGCAAGCTCTCCTGGAAACTGTTATTGTATGCGAATTCCATAAGCCGCAAACGCTCATCCCACGCTCCTCCATGGTCCAAGATGTAGCACCTGATCATATCCTCAACTATATGGTTCACTCGCTCAGTCTGACCATTGGTCTGCGAGTGCTAAGCTATAGAATACCTCAAATCCGTACCCAAACCCTCTTGCAGACTCCTACAGAAGCGAGATGTAAAATGGGAGTCTCGATCCGAAATGATGCTAACTGGCACACCGTGCAATCTGATGACTTCATTCAGATACAGCTCTACTATATTTTTCATCGGATAGTCAATCTTGTACGGCACAAAGTGAGCACACTTCGCCAGTCTGTACACTATAATCCAAACAGAATCAAATCCTCTAGGAGATCTCGGGAAGCCCATAATGAAGTCCATAGAAATACTTTCCCACTTCCAAGTCGGGATCTCCAACGGAGTCAACTTGCCACAAGGCCTTCCATGATCGGCCTTCATACGCTTGCAAGTGTGGTACTCAGTAACAAATCAGGCTATATCACCCTTCATCCCATACCACCAGGCTATCTGCTTCAATTCATGATACATCTTTGTAGATTCTGTATGGTAGGAACACTGGATCCATGAGCCTCTCTGCAAATTATGCCACTGATGTCTCCAACATCTGGGATGCAAAACCTGTCGCGGTACTTCAAAGTACCCGCATCATCAAAAGAAAAATCCGGCAACTCCCCTCTCTCAGTCCTGGGTACAAGTGTAGAAGATCCGGATCATCCTTCTGGTGCAACCTGGTAAGTGCAATCCAAGACGGCTCTGCCACTGACAAACTGCTCTGCATGTCACAGCGTCCTACGGAAATATCCATCAGGAGGAACTCTTCCACTAAATGATCGGCGGTGAGATTAAAGATCTTCGCCGTCTTCCGGCTCAGGGCGTCGGCCACCACATTGGCCTTGCCCGGATGATACTGTATATCCACATCATAATCGGCCACATACTCTAGCCAACGCCGCTGGCGCAGATTTATCTCCTTTTGTGTGAAGACATACTTTAGGCTTTTATGATCAGTGTAGATTTTGCACTGGGCACCATAAAGTAAATGTCTCCACAGCTTCAGGGCAAAGATCATTGCTGTGAACTCAAGATCATGCGTAGGGTAGTTCCTCTCATGAGTCTTCAATTGCCTCGACCCATACACAATCACCTTCCCTTCTTGCATCAACACACCTCCGAGCCCAACATGCGAGGCATCCACATAAACATCATAGTCCTTGCCCTCCGTAGGCAATGTCAAAACAGGGGCAGAACACAACCTGCTCTTCAGCTCCAGAAAAGCATCCTCGCATTTCTCGTTCCAAATGAACGTCGCATTCTTCTGTGTCAGCTTAGTCAAGGGAGCTGCCAGGGTAGAAAAGCCCTCCACGAATCTTCTATAATAGCCGGCCAACCCCAAGACGACCCCGATAAACTATCTAGGAAGTCCAAGGATATGTGGTCGAACTTCCATTCCAGTATAGGCAATGACTTTAAATATCCACCAGGCGTATGTCACTCGGCCTTCACTAAGGAACAAGTCTAGCACTTTGCTATATATTGCGCTATGTCCTTTTTTAGTCTTGGCCACCATAATAGCTTTTCAATATCTTTATACTTTTTTGTGGTCCCCGGATGAATTGAGTATTTGGTATAATGAGGCTCATACATTAATTCTTCCTGTAGTTTACCCACCTTTGGGACGCACAATCGACTGCTCTTCCACAACAGCCGATCATCAATAGTAAACTGGGCATTTAACCTATCCAAAGACTCAGCCATGTAGCATTTCATACTATCGTCCTACTCAAAATCCTGTCGAATCCGGTCGGCGAGGTCATACTGTACCTCTATCTAATTCAAATGTGCTTCAGCACTAGACCTCCTATCAACGCAAGTGATCTTTAAGGCCTTCAAATCTCTAATAAGACGCTCGTCATGCATCAGTATCCAATTGGTTTGTGCGGTAGCCCTGCGACTTAACGCATCCGCAACTGCATTCCCTTTGCCAGGGACATAATGTATCTTGAAGGTGTTCTCCCCAAGGAAATCCATCCACCTCTGCTGGCACATATTTAAGTCCTTCTTATCCATCAAATACTTCAGGCTCTTATTATCTGTCTACATATCGACCTTCATGTTATACATGTAGTGCCTACAAAGCTTCAGAGCAAATATCATGGCCGCTAACTCCAAGTCATGGAGTGGATAATTCCTCTCATGCACCATCAACTGGCACAAGCCATACGCTATTACATTCTTATGTTGTAGTAGAACAAAGCCTAAGTCGCTCCCTGAAGTGTCATTGTAGATTATATAACCCTTTGTCCAAGATGGTAAGCACAAAAAAGGCGTCGTGGTCAAATAGTCACGAGCTATATGTACCTACTTGCCACAATTATAATAGTGGATTGGGCCTCCCAGCCCATATGATGCACCAGAAGTAACAAACGAAGAAGCTGGTCTGAAATACTTGGCCTTCTTTTTCCACTTTCAATACCCGTGAAAGATAGGGGATAGATCAGATTACTTTAGAGGGGGGGGGGTGAATAGTGTAACTTAAAACTTTTGGCTATTTTAGAATTTAGCAGAGTAAAATAGGTGATAAAAGTAGTAGTATAAAATCAAATGGAAACTAAGCTAAACTACCACAACACAGCAAGAATAAAGAGAAAATGAACACACACAGACAACACAAGAATTTTATAGTGGTTCCCCAAACTGGGTACATCCACTCTTCTACCACCCTGGTAGAAATCCACTATCAAGTTTTTGATCAGGTGACTGCCACCACAAGATCTATTTACAAGGAGATCTCATGACCCTTTAGAATTTTGATCAGGTGCACAAAAATTAAGAATAAACTTTTAAAGGGAGTTAATAAACACTTTTACAGGAGGTTGAGGGAGTTGATGGTGTCTTCTCTTTTCTCTATACAACAAAGAAGACTTGTGGATTTCTATTGTAAAAGCTCCTTCTGAAGTAAAGAATGGTTCAGAAAGCTTGGAGTCTTACTCATGTTGTAGGTCTTCAGCCTTGTCTTGATGATATCCTGGAATTTTCTGACTGATTCAAAGTTGTTGTCCTTGAATATTCCTGGAGTAGAAGTAGAAGAAGATTCTTGATACTTCATTGTTGTTCTTCTTCAGTCTTCAGACAGAACAAGGGGAAAACAAAATGTTTTCAGCAGATATTCTTCTGTATATGTTTGTATCTCTTCTCTGAATACCACTGCTATATTGTTGTCTGTCTCCTATAGTCTGAAGGAAAATTCTCTTATATATTCTGCTGTCAAATTCTCCTCTTGAATTTTTGAATTCCAAGCATTAATTGCTGGCTGATTCTGGAGAATGACACGGTTGGAATATAATCTTTAACGAGTTTCCCAACTGTCCTGTTAAAATAAGCAAGTAATTAACCTTGATGAAGACCATAATTAATGCTGACAATAACGGCTATATTCTTGAGAATATAAGAAATAATTACTTAGAGAATTACTGCTAAAGAATATAATAAATGAGGAAAGAAATTAGGAAAACTTCTAAGTCTGGCTCAGGACAGAATTCATCGAGCTCTGAACAAAATTAGTCGACTGGAGTTCCAAGTTCGTCGAGCTGAGAAATCCTATTCATCGTCCTGAGCTCAGCAAACTGCATTCTAGAAATAACTTGTCAAATCTGCTCTCCAAGTTCGTCGAACAAAGAGTCTATCTTCATCGACCTGAGTTAAGAAAAAATAAACTGGAAAGAATCTGTTGAAGCTGAACTCCAGATTTTGTCGAGTAGAGAATCTGTCTGAATGAAGAGATCGTCGACCTGAGATCGAATATCATCGAGCTCAACTCAGAGAAATAACTCTGAGTTTGTCGATCTACGATCGACGATTGTCGAGCTGAGTTCGAAAAATTTCGAACTGATAATTTTGAACTCTGAATTCTTCTAAGTCTGAGTCTACTGAGGTCCTCTGCTGGCTAGTCCATGAATTTTGAACCTAATGACTAGCATAAACTCTAGGACTCATAGACTTGACCATGGATATACAATGTGGGTCAAACTTATCCTAATTAGTGAACCTAGCCCAAATCCAAACTAAGGATCCTAAAATCTCCCCATATTTGGGTGAGGTCGCTAATACAAACAAAAGAAAAATAATCACAAAGCAGAATAAAATATATCTGGCAGAAAAATAAAATATCTAGCAGATATGTACACAGGTGCTTCATGATTAACAATTAGAGTTCAGAAAATAAAAATTAAACACAATAGTTATCTGTTCTTCTTTGGCTTGTCTTTGTCAGCTTTGTTAGATTTTTCAGAGAGCTGTCTGAATTTAGTCTCTCTATTTGGATTTGCAGCTTCTCCTTTTGACATTGTCATGTCTGATGCTCCAATTATAGTGAATGAGGTGGCCCTTGGTACTACTGCTTTAGGATGTAGATTCATATAATCATCTATATTGAAAACTTATTAGCTTTAGCATACCTTTTGAGCTCTTATTTTCTATAAGATGACATTGTAGAGTACTGTGATGGATCTTTTCCTTCTGCTTTAGATTTGTTGATCATAGAAAGTCCAACCAGCTCTTGAAACCTGGTCATTTTTGCAGTTATTTCTTGGTCTGGATCTACAAAATGGATAGGTGGAAATTTTGGCCTTTTAGGACTAGAGTCCTTCTTTGAATAATCAGGAGAAGCGGAAGTACTTTTCTTATCTGTAGTAGGAGGAGGCTTGCTCTGAGAGGATTACTGCTAACTGCTACCTTGTGAACTTGGCTTGGAGTGTCTCTGATAGGTCTTGGTAATAGGTATTGATCCTTGAGTCACTCTTCCAAAGGCCCTAGCTGATGGAGGAGGAGGAGGAGGGTCTTTCCTGAAGTACTTAGGAGGAGACTTGTACATTCTTCTCTTCTTCCTTTCTTTTTGCTCATTCTTTAATATCCACATCCATTATGGAATCATAGGGTAAGGAGTAATCTTCTATAGAATGTAGTAGGGAGTGTCATGGGTAGGATTTGGCTTGGGAGCAGCCTTAGGAACAACTTTCCTTTTCTTAGCAATCTTCTTCTTGGCTTTAGGATCATCAGATTCATCATAATCTTAATCATCATTATCTTCATCAGAGGATTCTGGAGGGTTGTCATACATAGCATAAATTTCCTTCAAGGCTTCCTTTGAGATTTACTTTTTAGCTTGAGGTAGCACTTGATATTCTGAATTTTCTGGTACAGCAAAATTTCAGAAACTATTTTATTCTCTTCCTCTATATCTGCAAGCATAATATCGTCTAGGTCTGGTATAGGACTATCGTCCATTTAATAACTGGGAGGGGAGATAGCCTTGGGAGTTGATTCTATGAGTGGCTCACTGAATGCAAGACTTGTCTTTTGTTGCTTAACAACTTCAGGGCTTATTGGGGAAGTATAGCACACTATAACCATAGATTGCTCTGGGAAAACTTCTGGAAGGTAATTCAAATAAGTTGTATCAAAAGAATTTAACAAATTGAATATATCCACTGTGGGATTGACCAGACAATCGCCAACAGTCAAAACTTCTGGAAATTCAACTTGCTCATCTGTACAGAGCATATCAAAAATCAACTGTTGTCTTAACTATATTTACATTTGCATCTGCATCTGCTAGCTCATCTAACTGTAAAACTGGTGCTGCTTTTTCTACTGCTTGAGGAGAGGAGACTGGAGCTTCTTCACTGGATATCTCCCCCTGCCTGGTTTCAGAGGTTCCTGAAGCCAGGCCCTAGAAGAAAGGACAGTGGGGGCAGCAGAAATGAGGGCAGATATGGATGAAATAGAATCAGCAAGAGCTTTAATGTCCTCTTCTATAAGCTTTGAGAGAAGGGGAGTGATGAGTTTCAGAAGGGAGGGAAGGTAAGGGGAATCCATTTGCATGAACTCAGAGGGTGTCTGAGTTGATACAAAAGGGTGGAGGATGGATGATGAAGGAAAAGGAGTGGCGTCTGTCATGGGCTCATCATGAGGTGATGGAGTATTGATGGGAGATGATAGCAAATCAAAGGATGGAATCGATGAGAGGTTATGGAGGGGGATGTCAGCTAGATGAAGAGGAAGTGGGGATTGGGGTGGTGTGGTATGCTCTGGAGTTTGAAGTGATGTTGGTTGATGTTTAGTAGATTTAATTAGTGTTGGAGTATGAGCTAGAGATGAGGATGGTTGTTGGAGGGTGGATGAAGGAATTGAAATTTGTGGAAGTGTATGTTGTTGAGATGGAGGTGCTAGAATCTGGGTGGATGGAATGTTGATGGAGGGGATAACTTCTGGAGATGGGGGATCAGCTGTTACAACTCTTGTATCCTCAGAAGTTCTGGAGGAGGTTGAAGCCTTGGATGGCTTTGGGATTGTCCTCTCCCACCTTCCAAACAAGTTACATGTTAGCCTTTTGGAAGCATTAATGAATATGGTCTGGGAGACTAGGGATTCAACTGCCTTTTCCTGTAGAAAAATTCCCAGAATTCTTCAAAAACACACTTCTTTCTTACTGTTCTTCTTCTTTATCAAGTCGAACAGAATCCTTGCCCAATTCACTGGTTTCTTATTTATTTTAGCACACATTACCAGAAACTATTGTCTAGTAATATAATCATGAGCAGAATGCTTTCCTAGCAATACCTTGCCCACCACATCAGCTAAAAATTTATATCCATAAGTTAATTTTTTTTAACAGCTTATTAGGGTTCTCTCCAATATGACCCATATTATTCAACATGTCATCAAATTCAGAACTATCAATCTCTAAATCTTCATCACCATTTATCAAACTAAAGATTTCAGTCAATACTGTGGGGGTTAAAGAAACCTGGTTACCAGATATTGTTCCTGTCATCAAGTCGGCGTCTGGAGTAGAGGAGGTGAACACCCATTCTCTGATTTCAGTAGCAGCTATTTTTATCCTGGTTATCATGAAGTTCTTCAACTATTGTTCCTCAAATAATTTCAGAATATCCAGAAAAACTTGATAAGAATGTTGAAACGATTCAAAGTCTATGTCGAATCCGATGTCTAATTTCATTGCCGCAAGAGAGCTCGCTGGAATCGTCATTGATCGCCTGCAAAAGGAAACATAAAGATCAAGTGTAAGGGGAACAGAAAGTACGGGATGGAGCTCTAAGAAAACCTAATTATATGGTTTTCAGAATATGAAGTGGTAGACTCCGTCCTGTGAAATAAATAAAATTCTTCGATCTAAGTTCGACGAAATATTTTATTGACAAAAGAGTTCGTCAATCTCAGTCTGAAGAAGGGAAAAGTTTTCATCATGCTCAGGTTGATGAATATTTTTTGAAGAAATATTGTTGATCTCCATTCGACGAATAAAATTTCACACACAGAGAGTTCGTCGATCTCAGGCCGACGAATTTTCTCAAGAACTTTTCTCAGTTTGTCGATCTCCGTTCGACGAACTATGGCAAATTCTTCGACCACAGACAAAAAGTTAAATTAATTCATCTCCATTTGTCATACCTAGCTGATTCATAAAGAACAGATGTTTCTTCTCATCCAAGGGTTTGGTGAATATATCTGTCTTTCGCAAATCAGTAGAGACAAAGGTGAGATTAATTTTCTTTCTATCTACACACTATCTAATGAAATGATGTCTTATATCTATATGCATTGTTCTACTATGATGCACTGGATTCTGTGTAATGGAAAATGCACTAGTATTATCACACAGTAGAGTTGAATTATTTAAGTTGACATCACAATCTAGGAGTTGGTTCTGAATCTACAGTATCTATGAAAAACAACTTCTTGTGGTGATAGGCACCTGAGCAAAAACCTGATTGGTGATAGGGCGCATGATCAAAAACCTGAGTGGATTCCTACCAGGGTGGTAGAAGAGTGGATGTAGCCAACTTTTAGGGGAACCACTATAAAATTCTTGTGTCGTATGTGATGCTCTCTTATTTTTATTGTGTGCTGCTTGTTGAATAGTTTAGTTATATTTATGCACCTACCGATTACACTTATAGGTATTACTATTTTAATTCTGTAATAAACATCTAACAAGATTTTTAAATACTCTATTCACCCCCCCCCCCTCTAGAGTTAAACAGATCTAACACATTTGGTGGTATGTTCCATACCGTCCTTCACCTGAGTTTAGAGAAAATAAAATGGAAAGAATTTGTTAAAGCTGAACTCCAGATTTCGTCGAGCAGAGAATCTGTCTGAATGAAGAGATCGTCGACCTGAGCTCGAATATCGTCGAGCTCAACTCAGAGAAATAACTCTGAGTTCATCGATCTGCGATCGATGATCGTCGAGTTGAGTTCGAAGAATTTCGAACTGATAATTTTGTACTCTGAGTGTTAACCCAGAATTCGGCAATCCTTCCCAAGGAAGCCAGCTCGCTAGTCGCGGCCTACTCCAGTTTCCTCCAGGAGGTCACGATGCCTTCATTCGAGCGGATAGGCCTTTCTGTCTGCTCAGGCCGCACGGCTTGGGCGGTCTCAGTGGTCTGACCGCCCAGGCCCTGCCTTGTTCCCTTGGTCGGAAGGGGCCGCGGACTACTCCTACAGTCCGCCCCTGCAGGCCACACTCATTTTCAGCTTAACCGCAGGCTTGTCTAAACAGGTCTCCCTTTGCCGGATTCAGATGCCTATCCGCCCAGACCGCTCAAACCACCAAACAAAGGTGGAGACCTGCCCCCAGGCCTCCAGCCAGCTACCTCAGCTTCCACCTCGCCAACACGCGTGACCTGCCTCGTCAGTAAGGCAGGTCACTCAGCCCTTATCACCCAGCAACGTGGGCAGTCAGCTTCTTCAGTCCATCTGCGGAGTGCGGACGCTCCAGCCGGCTACCCGCAAAGAGCAACAGCAACATTCAGTTCCCCGCGAGCTGGGCAGACTCGAAGTGTAGTCGACTTCCAGTCGGCCTACATTGATGAACCCTAGCCCCTCAGAAACAGCAGTCCTCAACTTCGGCGTACTCAGCTCGTCAGTAGATGTGGGCTCCGCAGACTCAGCGGACACGCCATGCAGCTCGCCACTCCTTTGCCTCCAGCATCCCTCTTCAATAGTAGGGCCAACCTCCTCATCCCGCATAGTCTTGACGCGGGATTTGTCAGTTGTGTCGGACTCCGCAGATTCTCCTCGTAGTCCGCCAGGCAGCAGAACCTCCTCAAGGCAGTCCCAGACCGCATAGCCTCATGTAGACTCAGCGGACTCAGCGGGCACTCCTCAGGTCACACCCTTAGCGCAATCTCAGCTCAGCAGCAGCAGACTCGGCGGACTCTCCTCGCATTCTGCCACTCAGTCTCCCAGTTCGCCATCAGCAGCACCAGCTCCAAAATCAAGCCCCAGTCCGCACGGCCTATTGCGGACTCAGTGGACTCATTCCTCTTCTCGCTTCAGTTACCTTCTCACCGGGGGTAACGTCACCGCAAGCCGTTACCTCCTCGGGCCTATAAATATACCCCCATGCCTCTTATTTTGGGAGGATGCAACATCGCAAAGGTTCTCACGCTCGAAGATAGCCCACAACAAGTTCAACTACTGCAGACTCCTTTTCTCAGTCTGCAGTCCCTCTTATTGTAACCGTGCGTGGCCTGCCAGCTTCAGTTGCCATACTGTGCCACCTTCTCTCTGCCCTTAGTCTCGCGGCCTGCCGGCCTCAGTTCCCAGACCGCACGGTCTCCATTTTTCCCTTAACCGCGTGGCCTGCCGACCTGCCTCCTCAGTCCGCGCGGCCTCTTCTGGCACTCCTTCCTTAGCCGCCAGCTTTCTCTTTGTACCCCTTTATTGCTTTCTTGTAAAGGTGTATTAGCAAGCTGTAACTCGATAATAATCAAATGAAATCCCGTCGCAATAGTGGAATTTAATCTGCGGCGGGCGAAGTCTGTTGTTTCCGCTGCTAGCGGCCCCTCTCTCTTCTCCTCGTCTCAGCTTAGCTCTCTCGGCGTCAAGCTGCAAGCACAACCGTCCAACTACCTGTCTGCTCGACAGCTCCTGATCTACCTCCTCCATTGATAATCAACCTCCTCCACAGCTCATCAGCCTTCCCGGCTGCTCCCAACAAACCTCTCCTCTATCCCCGCAACCCTCGAACAAGCGCTTGCTCCAATCTCGAGCACTCAGAAGCTTCCTCTTTCCATTCAACCTTCATCCTCTTCCTCTCCTTGCTTGTGAGATCGAACACCCCCTCCGTATTAACTAGGCGGTGTCGTTTTCATGCATTAACAGTAACACGCCAGCTTCAGATCTGAATAGATGGTGAACACCCATAGTTTTCCATGTCAGATCATCGTTCAGCCGAGAACCTTGCTCAATCAAGTCCCAGAGATGATCCTCTCTAAGAATCCTTTGAGCAATCGCGCTGTGAAAATGCTCAGCAGTTCCAAGCCATCAACCAAATCCTTGTTACAATCACCCAGCAGTTGCAGACTCAACCTGCAGCAGCTCCAGTGCCACAGCTGCTCCGATCAATCCATCGCAACCATTGGAGCATCAACAAGCTTATCCTCCAGCTTTCCCGCCAGTATATCCTCCTTAGACTGCAACCTTCCCGCAAGGGCCTGCAGCCCCTTTGCGACCTCAAGATGATGAGTTTGCAGCTCGTCAAAACTTCTTCCGGGAAGCATCCCGGGGAAGTCTTTCTAGATTTCTCAACTTTCAGGGAAGTCATCCTTACCCTTCAGCTCCTGCCTTTTCTCCTGCAGTAACTTTTCCCTTTTATCCTCCTGCATCTTTTGCAGCTGCAGCTTATGCTCCATTTTATCCTTATGCTGTAGGAGAATAGGGAGAGCCTTCGCCGTTTACAGAGAATGTTCATCATGAACCAACTCCAGCTAACTTCAAAGAGCCCCGGTTACCGATCTATACTAGAGAGACTGATACAGTGAAGCATATCCAAGCTTTTGAGTCAGTCGTTGCTGTCAAAACTCTTTCTGATGCAACTAAGTGCATGCTCCTTGTCACAACCTTTGATGGGCAAGTGAGGGACTGGTTCTATGGTCTTCGCCCTCACTCCATTACTTCCTTTGCTGATCTGCGAAGGAAGTTCTTGCTTAGATTCTCTACTTCAACTAAGAGAAAGGGCGATCGTGAAGCCCACTTTGAGATCAAGCAGCATGGGAGTGAAACTTGGTCTCAGTTCGTTGATCGATTCCAAAGAGAAATCTTTGACATCGAGAATGCTGACCTAGAAATGTATCGAGTGGATCTTATCCACGGTCTCCGTGAAAGACCTCTCAAGTTTGAAGCCAATGTCTAATCATCGAGAACATACCAAGAGTTGACTTCCTTAGCCAACTCATACATCCGAGGCGAAAATAGCCACAATGACCACATATCACGAGGAGTTTTTGCATATGTGTAGTTGGGGCTATCCAACTCTCATGCGGATGAATACGGGACTTTGGATCCTTGCCGGCATCTAACACAGAGTGTGTGCTAGGGAGGCCCCATGTGTTAGCTCTGTTGTGCTTCGCAGAGGATACATTACAGTTACGGTGATCTTTCCTTGACAAGCAATGGAGATCAAGCGTAGCCTTGTTTCTTCGATCATCTAACAACTGTGATGGCCGAACACTCTATGGTACTCTCGATCCGTGCCTTCACGGGACCCATAACTCCACTGATCTTTCCATAGACAAGTAATAGGCCACTTGGCGCAACTAGTCTCATTGATCAGTGATGATTGTACCCGAGGCAAGAGAGTTGTGTATCTAGCAATCCTTCTCAGGATTTCCCGTGCTTTTCTCTTTTGTGTGCCCTTCTAAAGGATACGTGGCCAGCCCTCTTTGAGTAGGACTATACTCGGGATGACCTTTCTCATGCAAGCGATGCATAAGGACCACGGGTGATCTCCTGTGGCAGCATCCAGTCTTTCTTGGTCATCTACGAGTATAGACCTCTTTTTTGTCAACTGCCTTCTTTCACAGGTGAACAGGTTAATCCGACCTACCAAAAGGATTTCCAACATTCATTTTGCTTATGCTCATGTTATATGCAATGCTTGCTCGAATCTCTATCATATGATGACTTGCAATTTCTCTACTTGTATAAGCTCCATTACTCTCATCTTTTATTCACTGCTTGCTTAAGCTCTATCAGAAATACTATTGGAATCTAGTCCAGATTGGCAAAGTTCGTCAAGTTCTTTCTCTGCTAATTTGATCATATCTATTATAGTATATCAACAGTCAATACTCGACTTGTTGATCTGGACTTCATGTTGAAGACATCTCTAATATAGCAAGAAGATCACTACTCTAGTTTGATCTTCCTTTAATTATCAGCAGAGTGTATCAGGCATTTCCTCTACTATATGGTCATATTGACCTTATTCTATCAAGAGTTAGCATCTGCAAGCCTCGTCTCAGGTACTTGTAGCTTGGCTCATTATTATATGTCTGTTGCTCACTTTTCTCTTTACAGTGGTTAGTAGGCACCTGCAAGTCCTATCTAGGTACTTGCAGCTTAGACATTAAATACCATATCTACTTCTAACTCTCATTTTACAGAAAACAGCAGATGCTTGCAAGTTTCTTCACAGGTACTTGCAAGCTACTTTCACATGTTTTGTCTACTCCTAACTCTTTTCTTGCAGAGATCAGCAGACACTTGAAAGTTTCTTCACAGGTACTTGCAAGCTACTTTCACATGTTTTACTTGCTTCTAACTCTCATTTTGCAGAAAACAGCAGATGCTTGCAAGTTTCTTCACAGGTACTTGCAAGCTATTTTCATATGTTTTGTCTGCTCCTAACTCTTTTCTTGCAGAGATCAGCAGACACTTGCAAGTTTTTTCATAGGTACTTGCAAGCTACTTTCACATGTTTTGTCTGCTCCTAACTCTTTTCTTGCAAAGATCAGCACACACTTGCAAGTTTCTTCACAGAGAACAACAAACACTTGTAAGTCCCTTCACAGGTACTTGCAAGCTATTTTTATATTCTAAATTTTCCTCTAACATCTCTTTTGCAGAAAGCAGCAAACGCTTGCAAGCCTCCATCAGGTACTTGCAAGTTATTATGCTCCAATATTTTCATCTCACCTCCATTTTGCAGAACTCAGCAGAAGACACATCTACCTCATTTTGCAAAGGCAAAACTAGGTACACTCAAGGTGTACCTCCCATTCATGCCTACACTAACTTTCCTCTTGCATGAAAAAGACAGGCAGCACCAAACTCCTTAGGAGAGACATCAGGTTCTATCTCTCCTTTCCCCCTTCCTTTCCTTTGGTGTGGATCACAATTTTGGTGAGTCTCCAACTTTTTCAAAGTTCTCTTCTGAACATAAAGAGTGCGGGGATTATGTTAACCTCGAAATCGGCAATCCTTCCCAAGGCAGCCAGCTCGCTAGTTGCAGCCTGCTCCAGTTTCCTCCTGGAGGTCGTGACACCTTCGTTTGAGCGGATATGCCTTTCTGTCAGCTCAGGCCGCACGGCCTGGGCGGTCTTAGCGGTCTGACCGCCCAGGCCGCACCTTATTCCCTTGGTTGGCAGGGGCCGCGGACTGCTCCTGCAGTCCGCCCCTGTAGGTCGCCCTCCTTTTTAGCTTAACTGCAGGCTTGTCTCAACAGGTCTCCATTTTCCGGATTCAGATGCATATCCGCCCAGACCGCTCAAACCGCCAAACATAGGTGGCCACCTGCCCCCAGGCCGCCAGCTATCTACCTCAGCTTCTACCTCGCCAACACGCGCAGCCTGCCTCGTCAGTTCGGCAGGTCGCTCAGCCCTTGTCACCCAGAAGCATGGGTAGCCAGCTTCTTCAGTCTGCCTGCGGAGTGCGAATGCTCCAGCCGGCAACCCGCAAAGTGCAACAGCAACATTCAGTTCCTCGAGAGTTGGTCGGACTCGAAGTGCATTCGACTTCAAGTCCGCCTACATTGATGAACCCCAGCTCCTCAGCAACAACAGTCCTCGACTTCGGCGGACTCAGCTCGTCAGTAGATCCGGGCTCCGCGGACTCAGCAGACTCGCCATGCAGCCTGCCACTCCTTTGCCTCCAGCATCCCTCTTCAGCAGCAAGGCCAACCTCCTCAGCCCACATAGTCTTGGCGTGGGCTCAGTCAGTTGTGGAGGACTCCGCGGATTCTCCTCGCAGTCCGCTAGGCAGTAGAACTTCCTCAAGGCAGTCCCACACCGCATAGCCTCATGCAGACTCAGCAGACTCAGTGAGAACTCCTCAGCTCGCACCCTTAGAGCAATCTCAACTCAGCAGCAGCGGACTCTCCTCTCAGTCCGCCACTCAGTCTCCCAGTTTGCCATCAGCAGCACCAGCTCCAGAAGCAAGCCCCAGTCCTCACGGCCTGTTGCAGACTCGGCGGACTCCTTCCTCTTCTCGCTCCAGTTACCGTCTCACCGGGGGTAACGTGACTACAAGCCGTTACCTCCTCGTGCCTATAAATAGACCCCCATGCCTCTCATTTTGGGAGGACGCAACATCGCCAAGGTGCTCATGCTCGAAGATAGCCCACAACAAGTTCAACTCCTGCAGACTCCTTTTCTCAGTTCGTTGTCCCTCTTCTTGTAACCACACGCGGCCTGCCGGCTTCAATTGCTAGACCGCGCCGTCTTCTCTCTGCCCTTAGTCCTGCGGCCTGCCGACCTCGGTTCCCAGACCGCGCGGTCTCCATTTTTCCCTTAACCGCGCGGCATGTTGACCTGGCTCCTCAGTCTGCGCGGGCTCTTATGACAATCCTTCCTTAGTTGCTAGCTTCCTCTTTGTACCCTTTTATTGCTTTGTTGTAAAGGTGTATTAGCAAGCTGTAACTCGATATTAATCAAAGGAAATCTCGTCGCAAGAGTGTAATTTAAGCCGCGGTGGGAGAAGTCTGTTGTTTCTGTTGCTAGCGGCCCCTCTCTCTTCTCCTCAGCTCAGCTTAGCTCTCTCAGTATCAAGCTGTAAGCACAACCGTCCTAGTACCCGTCTGCTCGACAGCTCTTGATCAACCTCCTCCATTGATGATCAACCTCCTCCGCTGCTCATCAGCCTTCCCGGCTGCTCTCAGCAAACCTCTCCTCTATCTCCACAACCTCGAACAAGTGCTTGCTCCACTCTAGAGCACTCAGAAGCTTCCTCTTTCCCCACAACCTTCATCCTCTTCCTCTCCTTGCTTGTGAGATCGAACACTGCCCTCCGTGTTAACTAGGCGTTGCCGTTTTCGCGCATCAACACTGAATTCTTCTAAGTCTGAGTCTACTGATGTCCTCTACTGGCTGGTCCATAAAGGTTGAACATAATGACTAGCCTAAACTCTAAGACTCATAGACTTGACCCTGTCTATACAATGTGGGTCAAACTTATCCTAATTAGTGAACCTGGCCCAAATCCAAAAAAAGGATCCAACAACCCGGACTTCGGTGGTTTTGGTACCTTGAACTCCAGGCACTTTACTGCTAAGTCCTTCATACTTTGGACCCTCTTGAGATTCTGCTCTAGAGATCGAACTGTATTGACCAGGGTCAGAAACCCTACATCATGGGACCTGAGAGAAGTAATCTCAAATCATCACGCAGTCCTTTGTAGAACTGGTTGGCCTTGCGTTGCTCATCCGTAAAAGTAGAACCAACATATCTCCCCAATCTTGTGAACTCGTGCAGGTAGTTGTCCACGCTAATCTTGCCCTGCGTCGGTCTCTGAAACTGATTTTCCATAGCTATTTTATGCACTGTTGGGATGAACCGAGCCAGAAATAGTCTCATGAACTATTCCATTGAAATATTGAAGAGTTGTCTCCCAGCAAAGTGATGCAACTCTAACTCATCCCACCATAATCTTCCTTCACCGTCCAGAAGGAATATGGCTATCGTAACTTCTGCTACTCCTTAGTCTATGTTGATGACATGACTCTCTTAACCCTAGAAAGCTAGTCCTCAGCTTGTGTTGGGGTTCTAGTCCCCGCAAACACTGGTAGATTAAAGCACATCACATGCTTTAGCTATTTTTCAGTTCCTTTCCTCTGCACAACTAGCTCTGCCACAACTTGATCGACCAATATAGGTTTTGCTGCGTCAAGCGATACGTGACCTAATCACGGAGTAGGAGGATACACTTGCCTCCCTAATTGGGCATTCATCATAGCGAACACCGTTTCAGCTACCATTCGTATGGTTTCAGTAGAAGGAGGGGTCGTAGGCGCGTCATTGGGCGCACTACTCTCCTTAAAGTGTTGACGTTATGACTGCTCTACATCACTCTTAGTCACCTATAATCATGGAACACTCAATCAGGTGAAAATAATTGACAAAAATCAATCATAGGAACACGCAGGTTCCTCAAACATGTGTATTTTCATTCCTAAGTAGACATTCATGGGTTCTTTAATGTTATAATGGTAACACACATACATGTGCTCACCACTCCTTAAAGGAATTCTCCCACAAATTTAACTAAGAAAGACCGATACCATGGTCTGATACTAACTTGTAACACCCCCATCCGTCACATAGCATATATCAGAAGGTCTGGTCGCGGCCCGACGCCATATACAACGGACAATTAGTGGAGTTACTTATTGAGACCATAATCCATAGACGCGTCCTAACTCAAAGTGCATTCTAGTGGGAGTAATTTAAGATTACAATAAGAACACAACCAACTGATTGTCCACTAACACAAAATAGGAATGATAAACCAAATACACAAATAGTATTGACGTTAAGGCCATACAATGTTCAACTTAGAATAATTTGTCTTGCATATATCGGTATGCGGACTGGCCACACATAAATGATAAAGTAAATGGGTTATTCGCTTTGTCCTTTAAGGGCTTGCTTAGCAATCCTAGGCCGCAGCAAGCTATTTCTCGCTTGGCTTGGCTGCACCTACATAAACATTTCACCGCATTGGTGGCAAACAATAGCAACGGTGAGCATTAGCTGACCAAATTATAACGACCCCATCCCTTATCCGGTGTGGCGGTGCTCATTCCCAGCAGGCATTAGCTTATACAAATATTGGCAATTGGAACGTGAAAATTAAGCACCATTCGCCACAGACATTGGCCCAACGCCCAACACCCAGTACTCTCAAGGCATATTCTTGGTGCACAGGACCTCATGGGTCACAACTCCATTCTTTGCGATGGTCAGCAATGTTTGAGATTTTAGTCTTTCGGAACCAAAACCGAAGACAATGCCCCTAATCTTCAACCAAGTCATGATGATCTCCAGATACACACTTTAACTCACTCCAAGTTGAACGACATGGGTTCAGTACAGTTCAACTATTTTCTCGTGCTCAAATAGTCAGGTGCGTCAGCCACGATGCGGGTCAGCATCCCCTTTCCCATTTCGTATGATCCATAATCTCGTTATAATCCTAGGCTAGCACTCACGGCCGCCTAAGCTGGGCCACAAAGGCTCTCAACACCACAAATTGTCCCCCAGGTCTTCAAGAGACATACCTCAACAATCAATAGCCCTCAGGTCTACCAGAGACAGGCTTCAAAAATCAATAGCCCTTAGGTCTCCCAAAGATAGGCTTTACAAACAAACATAGGTCACTAGGAGCTATCGCCGGCGGTAACACTACCGCCGCGCGGTAGAGAATAGACTATCAGTTCTCCAGCCTTTGTGGTGTTTTCCTGTAGACCACCTCTATTACTCTCACCGCAGCCATCTGTATGCCCCGTGACTCTGAAATCTATGTAATTACCATGGATTCTTCTCTGGCATACAAAATAAATAAACATCACCAATCCAGACCAACCTGTTCGGATGGACTTCACACAATATTCCAATTCCATACTTCAATTCTAGATCTAAATGCAACACTAATTGGGATAAAAAGATCTACCCGTCGGGAAAAGCACTTCACTTGTTCGTGGAGCATCTACCATCACATGCTAAAAATAAGGACTTCACATGTCCAAGGAAGAGGATCGTTACCCTAGAATTTAGTTTTGACGCCATAGTAGAGATTTCAGCTGGATGGAAACGACCGCTTCAGCTTTGCCTCTGTAGATCCAAACTTTTAACGCCCCCGGTTTTTTGTGTTTTGTTTGATCTTGGATTGGCGTTACGATGACGCATTTCCGGCCTTTCATCGTTGTAGAGTGTGGTCTTAGCTCTTTAGGTTCCTTGTGTAGCCTGGTTGTAGCCTGTTAGCAAGATTCCCCAGCTAGTCGGAGTCTGTTTTGGTGACTCGGTTGGGGCCTCTTAGGGAATGCTTGTGTTTTGGCTTCGGGAGGTGTTAGCCCGAGTGTGCGATCATCGGATGTTGTTTTTGACCTCACCGTTGTTTTCGTAGCTTGCGTGTTTAGCTACGGTGCGAGTTTTGGTCGAAGTTCGGGATCGTTTGCTTCCGCGTCATTTCGACGTTTGTTTTGTTAGCTGTAGTGGTTGTTGTGTTGTGCATGGTCTGGTTTGGCCGAGCTTGTTAGGCTGGTGCCTCGTTTTCTTTTTAGCTAAGGGATTAGCTGATTTTTTTGTATGTTTGGGTGATCACGGGCGTAACCCAGGGCATGTCGTGCTCGGGTAGAGCTCTCCTTTGTGTGGTCGACGAATTTTGGTCGACGGGTGTTTTTGGTAGGAACACGGCCTGTGACACGGGCGTGTCACAGGGCGTGTCCCCCTTCGATTCGTCGAGCTGCGCTCGATGGTCGTCAGACGGTGTTTTAGTGAGTACACGGCAGTGACACGGGCGTGTCGTATGAGACACGGGCGTGACACGGGGCGTGTCTCCCTGTTCGGCGATCGGCGCTCGGCGATCGTCGAGCGGTGTTTGAGTTGGTACACAGCCTGTGACACGGGCGTGTCACAGGGCGAGTCACCTGTTTCGTCGAGCTGAGATCGACGATCGTCAAGTGGGTAGGTGGGTAGATGTGTGAGTACATGCCCCATGACACGGGCGTGTCGGACCGGACACGGGCATGTCACGGGCGTGTCTGGGGCGTGATCCGTACCTTTTTCCTGAGTGCTTCATTTTTATGCCGTGATTCATTTTTCCTCCTCATTTTCTTCGTTCCCGATTCTGGAGAAGCTTCTAGCGGAGGGTTTTGGGTGGAGATGGTGTTGGGTTTTTTTGGCTGGTCTTTGCGGGAGGGAGCTCGTTTTTCTCGTGCGATAGCGGATTTGGCTCGCTCTCGTCTAGATCTTCCCTTCCATGTAAGTTTTTCTTGATTTAGGGTTGATTCTAGAAGCTAAGAATTTTTTGATTTCTTTTATTCTTCCTCAAGGCTTTAGTTTTGGTCTTTTAGGTGGCCGATCTTGCCGCCGGTGCCAAGCTTTGGAGATAGTTGTTGTTTTTCCTGGAGGTAGAGGCAAGTGGCTCCCTTGCCCTTGCCAAATTATTTCTAACCCATACTCTGTTTTCATTTCCTGTGCAATAGCTCTGTTCTCTTTGTTTTCCTCCCTAGAGCAGCAGGTTGAGTTGTAAAATCAAGCTTTAAATCAAGTGGTTGTTTCTTTACCTTCTAGATTTTAATCAAGCTTTCTCACTTTTTGTCTCGGTTTGGTGTCCAATAGGTAGCTAGAGTTAGGATAAGGCTGCGTTTAGCTGTAGTTTAAATATAGTTGCGGTAGCCCCGAGTAGATATGATAGAAGGGAGAGTTGGAATTAAATTCCCAACTCTTTGATTTCGCGCGTTGAGAGAGTTCAGGCTGCGGCTTTAACTAAAATTTATGTTTACCCTAAGTAGAAAGTGCTGACAGCATTGGGTGAGCCGAGTTCACTCAACGCCGTCATCCAGCGTCGCTTTTGCGGCTAAGTATTTTGGCGTCAAGTGAGTGGAGCTTACTCAATGCTGCGTCGAGTGGGCTCGACGTTTCTGTATTGGGTTCGTGTGTTTCCTTAGGATTGTTAGTGTGACTTTTCCCCTAGGGGGTGTATTGGGTGTTCGGCTAGTTTTTGCATACCGACTCTTGGGTTGTGGCAGGTGGTGGAGTTTTGGTGCCTCTGGAGGGGTGGTTTTGTGTGGAGAGCTGTGGCTATCGCCTTTTTCCCCGGTTTGGGTTGGCGTGTGAGGGACCCTAAAGCTGCCACTGTTTGACCCCTTAGCCCTTTTTGGATCTGGTTTTGGTTATGTATTCAGATCCAGGTTTTGACCACGGCCATTAACCCACAAGTTAGGATTGTTAGCTCCTTTCCTACTTATGTTTTTTTTTTCTCTTGGCATATATGTATATGTCTGTTGCTGTTGCAGGCTCTTTTGTAGGGCATATTGCTTTTATTGCTCGCACTTGGTGTGCTTTGTTGTGCTTTAGACAGTGCTCTTTTCTTACTGTCATGCCCTTTCTTGTGCTTATAGCATTTTTTTTGTCGGGTTGGTAAACCCTTCTTAATTGCTCATAAATCTAATGCTCTATATACCTTTTTGATTATTTTCTTGCTGAGGTGTTCTTTTCTTGAATGCCTTGGGTCCAGGTTGTAGCCAGTTCAGCGGCTAGTTCTTTTGGAGGGGCTTGCTTGTGGCCTCTTAGGTTGCTGAGATAGCTGATCCTCGATTTTGTGAGGTAGTTCTTTACCTTTCTGTATAGACATGCATACTCACCAGTGGGTTCGTGTCAGGTTTTTGACGCCCAATGGTGGCTTCTTACGATGTTGGGTATGAACTAAAACTACTATTTTTGCCTTTTTATGGATGTTTACTTGTCTTCTGGGAAGGATTTAGGCTAGGTTGCATGTTAGTTATTTTAAACCCTAAAGCATTACTATATGTATCTCATGCACGTCATATTTATAAAACTAAGACACTATTTTTCCTTTAGCGTAAAAGACTATCTTTTATATATACTATATTCACCTTAGAGTCGCGCATACCATGAGTCGTCCCAAGGGGACACTTATGCTCATTTAGGGTGTCAACTTAATTTAACCAAAGTATTTTCTGCTGCGTATAAATATACGTTTAATTGTGGACTAGCTGATCCACTTTGCCGAGGGATACGGCCTTTCAACATAACTGGTTTTCTTTCATATTAATCAACGATTTTTCCTCAAAATCTAATGTCTGGAGTTTTACCTGAGCGTGTGCAGTTATCCCCTGCATGACATGGCATCACGACACGTATTTTCTCTTGCTCTGATGCGGTGTAATTGTAGAGAAAATGCGGGTTGTGACAGTTGGTATCAGAGGGAGGTTGCTTGGCAAATGGTCGGGCAACCTTTCCCTTGTTTGCATTAGTGGTTAGCGTCATACCATACACACACCGATATGTCATCAGCACGTCTTGGCTAAAGCACGAACACTACACTCATGAGCATAAAGAAGTATACAGGACATATTATGTAGTATGGGATGCATAATATGTGTTTGTATATGGATCCACCACAGGAGGCAACATGTGAGGGTTATGTAGTATGGGATGCATAACCTCACCACATGCATGCTGCTAGCACGTTTTCTTTTTTCGTTGCATGGGAATGTTATGTACTATGGGATGCATAACATTTTCATGTGTACGCCGCCCATGGCATGCATTAAGGCCTTTTTTTAGAATGCATAGCACATCATGCATAGCATAACATTTTATAAGCACAATGTGCCAAGCTAAAGATTTTCATGATGACATATGTACACGCATGGTTTTGAGTCAAAAAGAATACAAATACATGCATTCATGGTTTAGGCACATGAGTTAATATGATGGTGGTGAACCATCTTAGATTAAGCATAACATCATCATGGTAAAAACAAATCCCAGAGCAAGTTTTGCAGTTGAAGTTCATATTTAAGTGTGTTTGTCTGTACTGGGTAGTTTTGTTCTAGCTGTTGGGCTGGGTTTTGTCTAAGCTTGTGCGATATTAGGATGGCGAGACGTCTTGCGACGAGATCGACTCCCCAAACAGAGGGTGGGTTGTCGGGAGCGCAGAGCGAGGCGTTGATAGAAAGCCTGCGACAGAGTAATGAGGCCTTATCGAGACAGGTAGTGGATATGCAGGCTCAGATTCAATCTCTTGTAGCAGTGGTGGCAGGATGCACTTGGGAGTCATTTAAGGTGATGCTGTAAAGTAAGTTTCTGCCTTCAGTCGAGAGGGACCGGCTAATGAATGACTTCTTCCATTTGAAGCAGAGGGAACTCACGGTTAGTGAGTATGAGATTGAGTTTAACAAGTTGAGTCAGTTTGCTCCTAGTTTGGTGAGTGTTGAAGCAGATCGAGTTAAACGGTTTCTGGGTGGACTAAGAAGCGATATTCAGCAGTTAGCGAATGCCTATGGAGCATTCAGTTTTGCCAGCATGGTAGAAGCTGCCTCGAAGGTCGAGGCCATTGAGAGTGACAAGAATAAAGGACAGCATATGAGGAAGGATAAGCGGAAGTCCGGTGGAGGGAAGTGCCCTCAGGAGCCTGATGCTGTCTCGAGAAATAAGAACAAAGAGCTTTGTAGCTTCTGTGACCGGCCGGGCCACCACTTGGAGAGGTGTTTCAAAAGGATGGGAGCGTAGAAGAAGGAACAGCTGCATGCGATTCAGGGTGCTCCCAGAGGAGACTTGGTGTGTGCCTTGTGTGGAAGGAAGGGGCATGATGCTGCCCGTTGCTGGTTAAAAGATAAGGTATGTTTTCAGTGCGGCCAGAAGGGTCATCTCAAGGCAAGGTGCCCTCAGACCCAGCCTATTCTGCAGCCAGTTCCCCTCCAGGCTTTGCCACCGCCTCAACAAATGGATAAAGGAAAGGGGAAGCTGAATTTGCTTTCAGCAGACGAAGCGCAGACTTCGACCAAGGTTATCTCACGTTCGATTCCTCCCCAGCAATTTTTTCATGTTCCCTTTTTGGTTGTAGTTTTCGTTTTAGCGTTTGTTGTCTTAGATGCGTGCGCTATTAGTAGGACGATTTAAGGTAAAGAATCGCTGGGCGTGCGTTGTCTTCGATTCCGGCGCTACCCACTCATTTGTGGCAAGAGCCTTCGTGGAGCGTTTCAGTTTGGGCCTAGATCGTGTTGGTGGTACCTTTTGCGTTAAGTTCCCCTCCGGTGAATCTGTGGTTACGGACCTGGGTGTCCTTGATTGTCTAATTTTGTTGGGGGATTTTCTAGCAAAGGCAGATCTGAAGGTGATTGACCTGGAGGACTTCGATGTTATCTTGGGCATGGACTGGTTGTCAAGGTACGATGTTGTTATCCAGTGCAAGGGTAAGCGCTTGGACTTTATCAAAGATAACGGTCAGCCAGGGAGCGTTTATGGGTATTCTCTCCAGGAGTCTCCAGTCATTTCTACGGTGCGTGCTCGGAAGTTGCTTGATTCTGGCTGCTTTGCCTGTGAGGTCTCGCTAGTAGGGACAATTGTTAGAGCGCCGCGTTTGGAGGAGATTCCTGTGGTGTGTGACTTCTCTGATGTGTTTCCCGACGATCTTCCTGGTCTTCCACCTGATTGAGACATCGAGTTTGTTATAGATTTGGAGCCAGACACGCGTCCTATTGCAAAGGGGTCGTACTGGATGGCCCCGCGAGAGCTGGAAGAGTTACGAATCCATCTGGATGAGATGTTGGCAAAAGGTTTCATAAGGCCGAGTTCTTTGCCTTGGGGTGCACCAGTGTTGTTCATTAAAAAGAAAGATGGGTCGATGAGGCTATGCATCGATTATAGAGAGCTGAACAAGGTTACTATTTAGAACAGGTACCCTCTGCCTCGAATTGACGATTTATTTGACCAACTGTGTGGTAGTGTCGTGTTTACCAAGATTGATTTTTGTTCGGTCTATCACCAGTTGGGGATTCGGGAGTCAGATGTTCCGCGGATGGCGTTCCGTTCTCATCATGGGCATTTTGAGTTTTTGCTTATGTCATTTGGTTTGACTAGTGTGCCCTCAGCTTTTATGGATTTGATGAACAGAGTTTTCAAGGATTTTCTAGATAAGTTTGTGATTGTCTTTATAGACGATGTTTTGGTGTACTCTAAAGATGCGGAGGAGCATGACTGACATTTTCGTCTGGTCTTGGCGACTCTGAGAGACCATAAGCTATACGCCAAGCTGAGCAAATGCGAATTTTGGTTGCCTCAAGTTTCTTTTCTAGACCATGTGGTTAATAAGGAGGGAATATCGGTGGACCAAGAAAAGGTCGGTGCTGTTATGGACCGGGCGAGACCTGTTACTCCCAGAGAGATCAGAAGCTTCTTGGTCTTGGTTGGCTATTATAGAAGAATTGAAGAGGGATTCTCTACCTTGTCTGCATCGTTGACCAAGTTGACGCAGAAGAATGTGGCCTTCATATGGGATGTCAAGTGTGAGGAGGATTTTGAGGAACTAAAAAGAAGGTTATTGAAAGTGCAGCTAGATCTGATATACTCTAGAGGGGGGGTGAATAGAGTAAATGGTGCTTAAAAAGTTTTTACAACAATTGTTGTAATATGAGTGAGCAGGGAAGCAGTAATAAATCTAATCACAAAACTAAACTAATCAAAAGCTAATCACAGAATAATAACAGCCAAAAACAAAAATAAAGACAAGCAAAACCAGATAACACAAGGAAATATAGTGGTTCCCCTAAACTTGGGTACATCCACTCTTCTACCACCATAGGTAGGAATCCACTGCAGGATGAGTTGATCAGGTGTCCTGGGCACCAATGAGCTTTTGATAAGGTGCTCAAAAACCAAATCAGATTTTTTGATCAGGTGTCTTGCCACCAATGAGCTTTTGACAAGGTGCTCAAAAACCAAACTCAAACTTTTGAAGGGAGTTTGAGAAACCCTTTACAGAGATGGGGGTGAGAGAGTGATGGAAGTATTCTCTTTCTCAGATCAGCTGAGAAGACTATGTGGATTGATGGTGTCAAAGCTCCCCCTGAGTCCTTGAGATCTTCAGGAAAAGAAGCTCAGGAAAATAAGCTTTGTTGTAGGGTGATAGGCCTTCACAAGTTGAGCTCCAGCAAAGGATGATTTCAGCAACAGCTGAAATGTTGGATGTCTGGAGTCTTGAAAGATGTTGGCCTTGAACACTTGAAAACTAGAGAGATCTGAAGATTTCAGAAAAATTTGATCTCCTTGGATGTGTGTTCTTGAAAATTCTTTGAGATAGAATATTTTGTTCTTGTTCTGAAGATTACTGATGTCTGTCTGTGTGTGTCTGTGTATATGTCTGAGAGATTCAAAAATTCTTCTCTTTTATTCTCTGATACTGAATGAAAAACATTCTCTGTCAAGAATAGCCGTTGGCCTGCATTAATTGCATCCTTAATTGCAAAATGTCTTCTGGAGGAAAGTCCATAGAAATATTCCTTGAAAATCCCTTGAAACTTGTTCCAGAAATAAATGAAAACGGCTAGGAAATCTTCTGAATTAATTGCAGAATAAATCCTTAACTGATTTGAATTTGAATCTAGAAACATCCTTGAAGTTATCTGAAAACGTCGAACTGAGCTCAACTATCGTTGAACTGAGCTCAGCGATATGGATTTATACAGCAGCAGAACATCGTCGATCTGAGCTCAAGGATCGTCGAACTGAGCTCAGAGATAGAGATCCAAAGCTGAGTCAAGATCGTCGAACTGAGCTCACCGATCGTCGAATGGAGTTCGACGATATGAAGAAGTTGAGCTCAGCGATCGTCGAATGGAGTTCGACGATCTGTCGAAGTTGAGCTAGACGATCGTCGATCGGAGTTCGACGAATCGTCGTGCTGAGCTCGACGATATGACTTGGTCTCAAACTGAAAAAGTCTTGGTCTTGAGGGCAGCTTCCAAACTTAGACTTCTAACCCTTAGACTCAATTCTAATTGACCTTTTGAGCTATACAGGAGGTCAAACATTGGTTTCCTAGAGACATAGTGATCCTGACCCAAATTAGTAATAGGGTGTTCCAACAATCTCCCCCTATTTGGGTTAGGATTACTATTTACAAAGTTTGGAAAAGTTAAATAACATACAAGCAGCAATACAGAAAAACAAAAAGAAAAGCTGGACAGCAGAACCACAGAGATATATATATATATCATCCCAGATAATAATCAGAAATCACAGAGATTGTCACCTTACATTGTCATTTCCTTTCCTTGCCCTTAACAAGTTTGATTTCTCTGTTGTGATTGAGGGCTTCCTTCTTTGATCTAGTATCATCTGCTGCACCTAAAGTGGTTTGCTGTTTAGGCCTGGGAACTACAGATTCAGGATGCAGTTCCATGTACCTGTCAGAATAAAAAAATTTGCTTGATGCATATCTTTCTAACTCTTTATTTCTCTGTTCAGACATTGTAGAGATGTTAGAGGAATCTCTTCCTTGCTCTTTAGCCTTTTTGATCTGATCCAGTGCAGCAAGTTCTTTCATCCTTGCAGTCCAAGCAGTTGGATTGTTCTCAGGGTCTTCAAAAGGTACTGGTGGCTCATATCTGTTAGAAGGATTGTCCTGAGGAGGCCTGGATGACACAGTTTCCTTTAATTTATAGGGAAAAGGACCAGAGGTGGTATCAAATGAAATTTGTCCTTCCCTGGAGTATGGATGTTTCCTTGAGTATCCTTTGGAGTAGACCTGGAAATCTCTTTGATTGCCTCTGTATCCTCCTCTCCTGGATTGAGAATCCCT
Source organism: Platanthera guangdongensis (assembly GCA_039583875.1). NCBI lineage: Eukaryota > Viridiplantae > Streptophyta > Magnoliopsida > Asparagales > Orchidaceae > Platanthera > Platanthera guangdongensis. Next base: position 157,673,861 of record CM077147.1, on the reverse strand, counting down.
GGATTGACTTCCCCTATAGTAGGATCTAGCATGTGGCTGATAGGGAGCTTGACTTCTAGTAGGGGGTTGAGCAGCTGAACTTCCACCTGCACCTGCATCAGGAGGAGGTGATGGAGGAGGATGAGAGTGTTGGAATTGTGAAGAACCCTTTTCATATTTCCTTTTCTTTTTCATTGCTTTCAGTTGATTCTTAGAGTACTGCATCCAGTGCTCAGTGATAGGGCAGTCATGAAGAATATAGTATGGTATATCATTGTTATCTTTGACCTTGGCAGGAGGTACTCTCTTCATGGCTTTGCTCCTTGCCTTTCTTTTCCTGGCAATGGTAGTAGAAGAATCATCAGAGTCTGTTCTGTACTCATCACTTTCAGAACTCTGATCATCATACAGGGCATCAATTTTCTTCATCAATTCTTTCTTGAGCTGTATAGAAGTAGATGAGGCAGCAGAGGGTGTAGCAGCAGAGGTTGAAGTAGTAACAGTAGTGACAACAGCAGATACAGAAGTTGTTGCACTTGAATTAGAAACAGTAACAACAGCAGCAGATACTACAGGTTCTGGAGAAGTAACAACAGCAGCAGCAACAGATTCACTAACAGTAATATCAGTAGCAGAAATATCAGCAGAAATTTCAGAAGTCTCAAACTCATGTGCCTTTGTCATAAGGATCTCCTTAGTGATTGGCTCAACAGCAGTAACAGAAGTATCAGCAGTAGTATCAAAGCTTTAAGCAACAGTAGGGGCAGCAACATCAGAAAAACATCAATGCTTTCATTAGAAGAGGCAGCAGCATATACTGAGTGGACAAATGAGGTGATGATGCTGGGGTCATAGCAAGAGAATGACACAAGGGCCTTGGACAGATCCTCTGGGGGCTGGACAGCAACTGTCTCTAGCAGACATCTGAAATATATAGAATCAAAATTTGAAAGCAAAGACCTGAGGTCTATTGCAAAGACTGCAGCAGGATCTTGAGACACAGTAGCAGGAGCAGATTCAAGAGCTGAAGAAACAGCAGCAGGCAGGCACACTGAAACAGCAACAACAGCAGCAGCAGCAGCAAGCAGACTCACTTCATAGGGCATCTCCCCCTGCCTAGATTCAGACATGGCTGGATCAAGGCACACTGCTATAGGGGCTGCCTGAGGTAAAAGAGAGGAAAGCCTGGCAGAGAGGGCTGCCACTGATAGGAGTAATGGAGCCAAGGAGGTCTCCAAAAGAAGAGATAGCCTGGGGGCTAGCAATTCATACAGCCTGTCAGCAAGGGCTGGAATGTCTACTTGCTCAGTAGTGACTGGAGCAGAGGTAGAGGATGGAGGAGTAGCTGTTGGTGAGGGTAGTGGAGAGATGGAGTAGTGGGGCAGGGATGGTTGAGGTGTGGGTAAAGTGGATATGGAGGACAGTGGGATGGAGATAGATGGGGTGAAGGTGGGTTGGTCAATGATGTCTTGCAGAAGAGCTTGATAGCAAGTTGAGGATGAGGGTAGCTCAGGAGGAGAGGATGGTGAATCATCCATAAAGGAATCATCAATGATGGTGAAGGAAGGAATGGAGGGTGATGAAGTGATATCTGGTTGAGGGTAGGAGAATAATGGATGGAATTGGTCTTCTGTGGTTGGAGGAGTGGGGATTGGAGATGGTGTGGATGTTGGAGAGGGGTTGGAGATGATGATGGTGGATGGAGTTGGAATGGTAGATGGAAGGGGAAGAGATAGAATTGGAGGAGGAGGAGTAGAGGCATCTGCAGGCAGGTCATCTGCAGGGGCAGAGACCTGTGGGGAAGTGACTCTGAGAGTCCTGGTGCCTGAAGGAGTCCTGAAGGAGGGCCTGCTGGGCTTGATGATTTGAATGTCCCATTTACCAAACAGGGCACAAGACAGTCTCTTGGATGCATTGATGTGGATTCCAGAAGAGACCAGCAATGCAGGGCACCTATGCTGCAGAAACACCCCTATAATTCTTCCAAATTTTACAAAACTTTTGTTTATCTTCTTCTTAATGAGGTCAAAGAATACCTCTCCCCAATTCAAATTCTTCCTGTCTACTAGGGCTCCCATTAGGCAGAGCTGATACCTTGAGATTGTATCATTAGCAGAGTGCTTAGCCAGTAGCACTTTCCCAACTACATCAGCCAGGAATCTGTATTCCACAGAAAGGTTCTTTTTCAAGAGCTTGCTAGGGTTAGCCTCAGAATGACCCATTCTGGCAAGCAATTCAGTATACTCTTCCCCGACAAGTCAGCAGTATCTCCACCAGTTCTTAACTCAAAAACCTCTGTTAAAAATGCTGGGGTTAAGGGTACCTGAGTGCTAGATATTGATCCAACAATGGTGTTGTTGTCTTGATTGTGGGCAGTGTAGACCCATTCCTTAATCTCATCAGATGCAAGCTTAATCCTTGTTATCATGATTGCAGTCAGGTTCTGCCCCTTGAATAACCCCAAGATATCCTGAAAAACCTAGTCGGTTGTGCTGAAGGATTCCATGTCTATGTCGAAGCCAACATCAAACTTCATGGCGGCGAGAACAGCAACAGACACAGCCATAGTTACCTGCAAAAATTCAACAAACAAAACGCAAGTGTAGAAATGTTTGGAGGGAAATAAAGTTCTTGCAGAGAAATCGAAAGCGCAAAGGAGAACGACGGCGAAAAATGAATTTTATATTAGGGTTCGACGCAGAAAAGGAAAGATCGTTGAACTCAGTTCGACGATCGAGGCTTCTAAAGGAATCTGAAGAGTCTTCAACATCATCGATCTCCATTCGACGATATTGGATAGCGTCGAGCTCTGTTCGACGATCGTTCAGAGAACAAAATCGTCGAGCATCGTTCGACGATCGTTGACCGGAAGAGATAGTTCATACTATCTGAGAAATGCTAAACTCAGGTCGACGATTTCAGAAATCTTCGATCTCCGTTCGACAATCTGGGGGAAAATCGTCGAGCGCAGTTCAGAGATCAGAAAAACTCTAGACACTAAGAAAAATCAAGATGTTTGCCTAGTCTTGGTCAATTTTTAAGCTTTTAAGATCTTGGATATTATTTAAGACTTCCTCCATCTAACATTCCTAACTGATTTAGGAAGAAGGTGTGTTTCTTTTCATCCAAGGGCTTGTTGAAAATATCTCCCCTTTGTAAATCAGTTGGGATATATTGTAGTTCAATTTTGTTCTTTTCAACATTATCCCTTAAGAAATGATGTCTAATCTCTATGTGTTTTGTCCTACTATGGAGGACTGGATTTTGAGCTATAGAAATAGCACTGGTGTTATCACAAAAGATTTTAGACTTCTCTAAGTTGTAGCCATAGTCTAGGAGTTAGTTTTGAATTCACAAGATTTGTGAACAACAACTGCCTGCAGCCATATATTAAGCTTCAGCAGTTGAAGTTGACACAGAAGTTTGTTTCTTACAAAACCAAGAGACAAGTCTGTCACCAAGGAACTGACAAGTTCCACTGGTTCTTTTCCTATCAATTCTGCATCCAGCATAAACAGCATCAGAAAATCCAGTTAAATCAAATGCTGAATCTTTTGGATACCAGAGACCTAGATTTGGACAACTTTTAACATACCTGAGAATCCTCTTTACTAGTGTTAGGTGTGACTCTCTAGGGCTTACTTGGAACCTAGCACATATACATGTAGCAAACATTATACCTGGTCTACTAGCTGTAAGGTACAGTAAAGAGCCAATCATTGCTCTATATGTTGTCTGATCAACAGGTTTCCCATGTTCATCAGCATCCAGTACAGCATTAGTAGGCATGGGTGTTTTCATACAAGATGCTTCAGACATGCCAAATTTCTTAACCAATTCATTTGCATATTTGGTTTGAGAAATAAGGATGCCTTCAGCATGTTGCTTGACTTGCAATCCTAGGAAGAAGGATAGCTCACCCATGCTACTCATTTCAAATTTAGAATGCATTAGGTTGGAAAACCTTCTACACAATTTGGAGTCAGTAGAGCCAAAAATAATATCGTCTACATAAATCTGCACTAATAGGGTATGGGACTTATGGATTCTAATGAAAAGAGTTTGGTCTACTCTACCCCTTATAAATTCATTTTCCAAGAGAAAGCATGCTAGGGTCTCATACCATGCTCTAGGAGCTTGCTTGAGACCATATAATGCTTTGTTCAATCTAAAAACATAATCAGGATAAGTTGGAGAGATAAAACCTGGAGGTTGTCTAACATATACTTCCTCTTTGATGTCTCCATTTAGAAATGCACTTTTCACATCCATCTGATATACCATGAAGCCTTTATGTGTTACATAAGCTAAAAATATTCTGATGGCTTCCAATCTTGCAACTGGTGCAAAGGTCTGGTCGTAGTCTATCCCTTCTTCTTGAGAATATCCCTGAGCAACTAGCCTTGCCTTGTTTCTTACAATTACTCCTTGATCATCCAGTTTGTTTCTGAATACCCACTTTGTTCCAACAATGGAGTGATCCTTAGGCTTTGGCACTAGTTCCCACACTTTGTTCCTTTCAAATTGATGCAACTCCTCTTGCATTGCAATGATCCAGTGTGGATCTTGCTCTGCATCTTGAATGGACTGAGGTTCAATTTGAGATAGGAAGCAGGTGTGCAACAGGTTTTGGTTGACCTGATTTCTGGTTTGCACACCAGCTGAGATGTCTCCAATTATTTGGGAAATTGGATGGTCTCTTGATGTTACTAAATCAATAGGGGGTGTTGATTGTTCACCAACCTGTGTTGTTGTTTCCTCTTGTGGTACAACAACTGGCTCTTCAAGTTGTTCTTCAATATGTTGAGCACTTTCTTCATCTTCACTGTTTTCATCCCTTTGGGTAACCTGTAACTTGTTCAAGTCTTCAACAAGAGAATGTTCCTGCAAAGGTTCTATGGTAGAAGGGATCTTCTCCTTGAAAGACATGTTAGATTCATCAAATGATATATGAACAGATTCCTCAATTTTTAGAGATGATTTATTATAAACCCTATAAGCCTTGCTGATCATAGAGTATCCCAGAAACACTCCTTCATCAGCTTTAGCTTAATTTTTGCTAAATATTTCTTGTCATTGTTATGTATGTAGCAAATACAACCAAAAACTCTAAAATAATCAACTTTAGGTTTCTTCCCTTTGAGTAATTCATAGGGAGTCTTTCCCTTTAGTTTATGTATCAAACTTCTATTCAGCACATAGTTGGAGGTGTTCACTGCCTCTGCCCAAAAGGATAGAGGAAGGTGAGCATCTGACAACAATGTAGTGGCAGATTCAATAAGGGTTCTATTTTTCCTTTCAACTACCCCATTTTGTTGAAGAGTTCTAGGAGCTGAGAAAGTATGTCTGATCCCTTCACTCTGACAGAACTCTTGCATAAGAAGAGAATCAAACTCTGTCCCATGATCAGTTCTGATCAGGGCAATGTGAGTATTGAACTCAATCTGTATACATTTGAGAAACTCTGTCAGACACTTAAAGTTATCAGACTTCTTCCTTAGAAAGAACACCCAAGTGAATCTAGAGAAGTCATCTACAACTACTAAAGTGTAAGATTTCCCTCCTAGGCTTTGTACTGTGATGGGTCCAAAAAGATCCATGTGTAACAGATACAATATCCTAGGTGAATCACTCTTATTAAGTGACTTAAAGCTGTTTTTAGATTGCTTGCCTAATTGACAAGCCCTGCAGAGTCCTTCCTTCTTGTAGGGGCCAGAAGGTAGTCCTCTAACAAGGTTGTCCTTGGATAGCCTAGCAATAGTTCTAAGGTTTAGGTGTCCTAGTCTCTTATGCCATAAGATATTTGGTCTACAGACAGAATTAAACAGGCAAATATCTACATCAGTTGAAAGAAAATCTACTAGATAGATGTTACCTTTCCTCTTACCTGTCAACACAGTTGTGTTGTCCTCTGAATTGATTTTGCATAATGCTTTGCTGAAGGTCACCTGGTAGCCTTCATCACACAGCTGACTGATGCTTATTAAGTTGTGCTTGAGTCCTTCCACATAAGCTACCTTCTTGAATGTTACTGATCCAATCTGGACTGCACCATATCCTTTAGTCTGTCCAAAGTTTGAATCACCAAAGATAACTTTGGGTCCAAGCTTGGCTCTAAAGGATGTGAGGTTGTCCTTGTTCCCTATCATGTGCTTAGAGCACCCACTATCCAAGTACCATTGCTGGTTAGATGTTGGATAGGTCTTCACCTGCACATAAGACAATTCATTGGTTTTTGACCCAGTTTACCTTGGGCCTAGGTTGATAACCTTTAAATTCTGAAATAAAAGACATCCCAGGTTGACTCTTATATCCTTCAGGATGATATCTCCTTGGAGGTATAATCCATTCAGTATAAGGGTTAAAGATTTGGGATGTAGGACCCTTAGGTTGGATTTTGATTTGCCCTTGAAAAAATTTCCAGAGCTCTGACCTCTGTTCGACGATCTTGGAGCTGCGTTCGACGATCTTGGGTCAGATCGTCGAGCTCCGTTCGACGGTCGACTATAGCAGAGTTCAGGAACTTGAGACCGTCGACCTGCGTTCGACGATTTTGCCTGAGATCGTCGATCTGCGTTCGGCGATCATCGATCTCCGTTTGGCGATCGTCGACCTCCGTTCGACGATTTCTGCTGGGACTTAGTTTTCTGGGGCAGATCAGAATTTTTCCTAGCTACCTTTACAACTCTCTTTCCTTTGTCAGAAATGAATTTGATTGGAGTTGTTAGAACTATGGGTTGGCTGGATGAAGCACCCAAGCCCAGTGTACTATTAAATCTGGAGTTCACTGTGCTTGTGATGTCCATCAGCTTGATGCTTCTCCTATTAAGGGATTCTTCAAGCTTCTTGGCCTCAGACAGCTCACTTTTCAGTGAAGCTATCTGCTCCATACAGCACTCCAACTCCTGAGAGATTTTGAGGTTTTCTGACTTTAAAGTATTATGTTCAGATAGATGATTTCTGAGAGAGATAATTTCTTTCTCAGATTTTAGCAGTTCTAAACACAATGCTTTAAATTCAGATTTAAAGTCCTCTGAGTTAAAATCAAAAGAACTGATTACCTGATCTTCTTCAGGTTGAGTCTCTGAGTCTGAATCTGACTCCTCTTCTTCTGAATTATGTTGTGAGGCATTGATTGCCATCATGCAGAACTCTTTCTCTTCTGCATCATCCTCATCATCACTGGAGCTGGATGAGGCTTCTGAATCCTCTTCAGTCTCACTCCAGGATTCAGCAACAAACCCCTTTCTTGTATGTTTATTTTTGCTTGATGAGGGTTTGTCATTCCTCTTGGATTCTTTCTCCTTTCTTCTTTCTTTCTTGTCCCTTCTGTCCTTGTTTTTGTTTTCTGGACAGTCAGGAACTATGTGCCCTGGTTTCCTGCAATCAAAGCAAACAATGTCTTTATTATTATTAATGGACTTGTCATACCTTGGCTTATCATGCTCCTTGTATGATGTCCTTCTGATGTCCTTTCTGGCCATCTTGTAAAATCTTTTGGCCAACAGACTGAGCAGTTCATCATTGCCTGTGACTTTGTCTTCAGGCAGATCTTCAGTTGCCTTGAAGGCTATGGTCTTCTCTTTTCTTGTGGCTGGTGAGGCAGCCTTCTATTCTTCTTCTCTATTCTTGATGAGTAGCTCATAAGATTTGAGCTTACCCAATAGAGCTTCAGTGGTGATCTCATTCAAACTTCTGGCATCCTTGATTGGCCAGATTCTTGAATCCCAAGTGCTAGGTAAGCACATTAGAATTTTGTCATTGAGTTCAGTTAGTGAGATCTCTTTATCCAATGTCCTGAGTTCACTGACAATTAGATTGAGCCTGTTGTACATATCTCCCACTGACTCAGTTTCTCCCTTCTTGAAATTCTCATATTAAGATATGAGGTGGGATCTCCTATCCTTTCTCTCATCAGCTGTGCCTGAGACTATTTCAGAGAGTTTGTCCCAAATTTCCTTTGTTGAATTGCATTCAGCCACCTTTTGAAATATGTCATCAGACATTGTCTGGGCTAAGATGTTCATAGCCTTGGCATCAGCTACCTTCCATCTCTTGATGTCAGCATCTGTTCCTGATGGAGGTGGAACAGCATTTGTACTTGAGTTCTCTGGAGGTCTTGGACATACTGTCAAAACAGAGTTAAAAATATCTTCGTCAATAGAATTAATGTACAGTCTGATCCTTGCTTTCCAAAGTGCAAACTTGGATAGATTGCACACTGGAGGTCTGGTGCTAGCATAATCTTTGTTTTGGGCCATGATTTGTGAAAACAAAATCTAATAATAAACTACAAAAGAAAACAGATCTAACTAGGGATCTTTTGGGTTCAGGTGTTAGCCTGTGCAACCACCAAGGTGTGGTATGTTTAACCAACCTGGCTTTGATACCAATTGAAAGTGCAGCTAGATCTGATATACTCTAGAGGGGGGGTGAATAGAGTATATGGTGCTTAAAAAATTTTTACAACAATTGTTGTAATATGAGTGAGCAGGGAAGCAGTAATTAATCTAATCACAGAACTAAACTAATCAAAAGCTAATCACAGAATAATCACAGCCAGAAACAAAAATAAAGACAAGCAAAACCAGATAACACAAGGAAATATAGTGGTTCCCCTAAACTTGGGTACATCCACTCTTCTACCATCCTAGGTAGGAATCCACTGCAGGATGAGTTGATCAGGTGTCCTGGACACCAATGAGCTTTTGATAAGGTGCTCAAAAACCAAATCAGATTTTTTGATCAGGTGTCTTGCCACCAATGAGCTTTTGACAAGGTGCTCAAAAACCAAACTCAAACTTTTGAAGGGAGTTTGAGAAACCCTTTACAGAGTTGGGGGTGAGAGAGTGATGGAAGTCTTCTCTTTCTCAGATCAACTGAGAAGACTATATGGATTGATGGTGTCAAAGCTCCCCCTGAGTCCTTGAGATCTTCAGGAAAAGAAGCTCAGGAAAAGAAGCTTTGTTGTAGGGTGATAGGCCTTCACAAGTTGAGCTCCAGCAAAGGATGATTTCAGCAATAGCTGAAATGTTGGATGTCTGGAGTCTTGAAAGATGTTGGCCTTGAACACTTGAAAACTAGAGAGATCTGAAGATTTCAGAAAAATTTGATCTCCTTGGATGTGTGTTCTTGAGAATTCTTTGAGACCGAATATTTTGTTCTTGTTCTGAAGATTACTGATGTCTGTCTGTGTGTGTCTGTGTATATGTCTGAGAGATTCAAAAATTCTTCTCTTTTATTCTCTGATACTGAATGAAAAAACATTCTCTGTCAAGAATAGTTGTTGGCCTGCATTAATTGCATCCTTAATTGCAAAATGTCTTCTAGAGGAAAGTCCATAGAAATATTCCTTGAAAATCCCTTGAAACTTGGTCCAGAAATAAATGAAAACGGCTAGGAAATCTTCTGAATTAATTGCAAAATAACTCCTTAACTGATTTGAATTTGAATCTAGAAACATCCTTGAGGTTATCTGAAAACGTCGAACTGAACTCTGCTATCGTTGAACTGAGCTCAGCGATATGGATATATACAGCAGCAGAACATCGTCGATCTGAGCTCAAGGATCGTCGAACTGAGCTTAGAGATAGAGATCCAAAGCTGAGTCAAGATCGTCGAACTGAGCTCACTGATCGTCGAATGGAGTTCGACGATATGAAGAAGTTGAGCTCAGCGATCGTCGAATTGAGTTCTACGATCTGTCGAAGTTGAGCTAGACGATCGTCGATCGGAGTTCGACGAATCGTCGTGCTGAGCTCGACGATATGACTTGGTCTCAAACTTAAAAAGTCTTGGTCTTGAGGGCAGCTTCCAAACTTAGACTTCTAACCCTTAGACTCAATTCTAATTGACCTTTTGAGCTATACAAGAGGTCAAACATTGGTTTCCTAGAGACATAGTGATCCTGACCCAAATTAGTAATAGGGTGTTCCAATAGTTATTTTCAGCTCCAATTTTGTCTTTGCCTATGGAAGGTTGTGAGTATGATATCTATGTGGATGCGTCGCATGTCGGACTGGGCTGCGTACTGATACAGGGTGGGAAGGTGATTGCGTATGGGTCGAGGCAGCTAAAGACTCACGAGAGGAACTACCCTACGCATGACCTGGAGTTTGCAGCCGTGATCTATGCGCTGAAATTGTGGAGGCATTTGCTGTATGGTGCGCAGTGCAAGATTTTTACTGATCACAAGAGTTTAAAGTATGTCTTTACTAAGAAAGAATTGAATCTGCGCCAGCGGCGATGTTTGGAGTATGTGGCCGACTATGATGTTGAAATCCAGTAACATCCCGGGTCTACCAAGATTTATCATGATTTAAAGCAGATTGCCTGGTGGTGTGGGATGAAGAGGGACATATCCAGATTTGTTTCTGAGTGTTACACTTGCAGGCGTGTGAAAGCCTACCATGGGAGGCCTGGTGGCAAGCTGACTCCCTTGGAGATTCCGACGTGGAAGTGGGAGAGTATCTCGATGGATTTCATTACAGGCTTACCACGATCTCCTAAGTGGCATGATTCAGTTTGGGTAATCGTAGACAGATTGACGAAGAGTGCTCATTTCGTACCATTTAAGATCAATTATCCGATGAGGAAGATAGTCGAGCTGTATTTGGATGAGGTTATCAGATTGCATGGTGTACCTGTAAGTATCATAGCGGATCGAGACTCCAGGTTCACGTCTCGTTTTTTTTGGAAGAGCCTTCAGGAGGGGTTGGGTACAGATTTGAGGTATTCCACAGCTTATCATCCGCATACCAATGGTCAGACGGAGCGAGTAAATCAGATTGTGGAAGATATGATCTGATGCTATATTTTGGACCACGGAGGAGTGTGGGGCGAGCGCTTGCAAATGGCTCCTTTTGAAGCTTTGTATGGGAGGCGCTGCAGGACTCCCTTGGTTTGGGTTGAGGTTGGCGAGTGACCATTTGTTGGGTCCAGAAGCGCTCGAGGAGATGGAAACCGTTGTGAAGCTTATTCTGGAAAAGCTTCGGATACCCTAGGAGAGATATGAGAAGAACGCCAACCGTCGTAGATCAGACTTGGAATTTGTGGTGGGGGACTCAGTGTTGTTAAAGGTCTCCCCATTGATCGGAGTCAAGCGGTTTGGCAAGAACAGGAAGTTGGACCCGAGGTACGTGGGACCGTTTTTGATTGTTGAGCGGATTGGGTTATCAGCTTATAGGCTGGCTTTGCCCGCAAATTTTCCTGGAGTGCATGATGTCTTTCACGTCAGTCAGCTGCGGAAATGTGTGATGAATGGCCGGTAGGTTTTGTATTATGTGCCTCTGTTGGAGCAGAATCTTTCTTATGTGGAGGTTCCTGTCCGCATTCTGGATTCTCAGGTTCATGTGTTGCGGAAGAAGTCTATTCCTATGGTTAAAGTTTTATGGAAGAATCAGGATGTAGAAAGTGCGACTTTGGAATTGGAGTCGGCTATGAGGGAGTCTCACCCTCATCTGTTTCCCTAATCTTGTGTCTGGTACGTTTTGTGTTTTTATATATATATATATAGCCCCTTCTTGGCTATTTCTCTCACCTTGATATGGGTATTGTGAGTAAAGTTTTGAGGCGAAACTTTCTTTTTTGGGGAGTGGCTGTAACGCCCCCGGTTCTTTCTGTGTTTTGTATGATCTTGGATTGGCGTTACAATGACGCATTTCCGGCCTTTCGCCGTTGTAGAGCGTGGTCTTAGCTCTTTAGGTTCCTTATGTAGCCAGGTTGTAGCCTGTTAGCAAGATTCCCCAGCTAGTCGGAGTCTGTTTTGGTGACTCGGTTGGGGCCTCTTAGGGAATGCTTGTGTTTTGGCTTCGGGAGGTGTTAGCCCGAGTGTGCGATCGTCGGATGTTGTTTTCGACCTCACCGTTGTTTTCGTAGCTTGGGTGTTTAGCTACGGTGCGAGTTTTGGTCGAAGTCCGGGATCGTTTGCTTCCGCGTCGTTTCGACGTTTGTTTTGTTAGCTGTAGTGGTTGTTGTGCTGTGCATGGCCTGGTTTGTCCGAGCTTGTTAGGCTGGTGCCTCGTTTTCATTTTAGCTAAGGGATTAGCTTTTTTTGTGTATGTTTGGGTGACACAGCGTGGGTCACGGGCGTGACCCAGGGCGTGTCGTGCTTGGGTAGAGCTCTCCTTTGTATGGTCGACGAATTTTGGTCGACGGGTGTTTTTGGTAGGAACACGGCCTGTGACACGGGCGTGTCACAGGGCGTGTCCCCCTTCGGTTCGTCGAGCTGCACTCGATTATCGTCAGGCGGTGTTTTAGTGAGTACACGGTAGTGACATGGGCGTGTCGTATCAGACACGGGCGTGACACGGGGCGTGTCTCCCTATTCGACGATCGGCGCTCGACGAACATCGAGCTGTGTTTGAGTTGGTACACGACCTGTGACACGGGCGTATCATAGGGCGTGTCACCGGTTTCGTCGAGCTGAGATCGACGATCGTCGAGTGGGTAGGTAGGTAGATGTGTGAGTACATGCCCCGTGACACGGGCGTGTCGGACCGGACACGGGCGTGTCACAGGTGTGTCTGGGGCGTGATCCGTACCTTTTTCCTGAGTGCTTCATTTTTATGCCGTGATTTATTTTTCCTCCTCATTTTCTTCGTTCCCGATTCTGGAGAAGCTTCCAGCGGAGGGTTTTGGGAGGAGATGGTGTTTGGTTTTTTTGGCCGGTGTTTGCGGGAGGGAGCTCATTTTTCTCGTGCGATAGCGGATTTGGCTTGCTCTCGTCTAGATCTTCCCTTCCATGTAAGTTTTTCTTGATTTAGGGTTGATTCTAGAAGCTAAGAATTTTTGATTTCTTTTCTTCTCCCTCAAGGCTTCAGTTTTGCTATTTTAGGTGGCCGATCTTGCCGCCGGTGCCAAGCTTTGGAGATAGTTGTTGTTTTTCCTGGAGGTAGAGGCAAGTGGCTCCCTTGCCCTTGCCAAATTATTTCTAACCCATACTCTGTTTTCATTTCCTGTGCAATAGCTCTGTTCTCTTTGTTTTCCTCCCTAGAGCAGTAGGTTGAGTTGTTAAATCAAGTGGTTGTTTCTTTACCTTCTAGACTTTAATCAAGCATTCTCTCTTTTTGTCTCGGTTTGGTGTCCAATGGGTAGCTATAGTTAGGATAAGGCTGCGTTTAGCTGTATTTTAAATATAGTTGCGGTAGCCCCAAGTAGATAGGATAGAAGGGAGAGTTGGAATTAAATTCCCAACTCTCTGATTTCGCGCGTTGAGAGAGTTTAGGCTGCGGTTTTAACTAAAATTTACGTTTACCCTAAGTAGACATCGCTGACAATGTTGGGTGAGCCGAGTTCACTCAATGCCGTCATCCAGCGTAGCTTTTGTGGCTAAGTATTTTGGCGTCAAGTGAGTGGAGCTTACTCAACGCCGCGTCGAGTGGGCTCGACGTTTCTGTCTTGGGTTCGTGTGTTTCCTTAGGATTTTTAGTGTGACTTTTCCCCTAGGGGGGGGGGGGGGGTATAGGGTGTTCGGCTATTTTTTGCATGCCGACTCTTGGGTTGTGGCAGGTGGTGGATTTTTGGTGCCTCTGGAGGGGTGGTTTTGTGTGGAGAGCTGTGGCCACCGCCTTTTGCCCCGGTTTGGGTTGGCGTGTGAGGGACCCTAAAATTGCCACTGTTTGACCCCTTAGCCCTTTTTGGATCTGGTTTTTGTTATGTATTCAGATCCAGGTTTTGACCACCGCCATTAACCCACAAGTTAGGACTGTTAGCTCCTTTCCTACTTATGTTTTTTTTTCTCTTGGCATATATATATATATATATGTCTGATGCTATTGCAGGCTCTTTTGTAGGGCATATTGCTTTTATTGCTCGCACTTGGTCTGCTTTGCTGTGCTTTAGACAATGCTCTTTTCTTACTGTCATGCCCTTTCTTGTGCTTATAGCATTTTTGTTGTCGGGTTGGTAAATCCTTCTTAATTGCTCATAAATCTAATGCTCTATATACCTTTTTGATTATTTTCTTGCTGAGGTGTTCTTTTCTTGAATGCCTCAGGTACAGGTTGTTGCCAGTTTAGCGGCTAGTTCTTTTGGAGGGGCTTGCTTGTGGCCTCTAGTGTAGCTGAGATAGCTGATCCTCGATTTTGTGAGGTAGTTCTTTACCTTTCTGTATAGACATGCATACTCACCAGTGGGTTCGTGTCAGGTTGTTGACGCCCACTGGTGGCTTCTTGCGATGCTGGGTATGAACTAAAACTGCTATTTTTGCCTTTTTATGGATGTTTACTTGTCTTTTGGGAAGGATTTATGCTAGGTTGCATGTTAGTAATTTTAAACCCTAAAGCATTACTATATGTATCTCATGCACGTCATATTTATAAAACTAAGACATTATTTCTCCTTTAGCGTAAAAGACTATATTTTATATATACTATATTCACCTTAGAGTCGTGCATTCCATGAGCCGTCCCTCGGGGACACTTATGCTCATTTAGGGTGTCAACTTAATTTAACCAAAGTATTTTCTGCTGCGTATAAATATACTTTTAATTGTGGACTAGCTGATCCACCGTGCCGAGGGATACGGCTTTTCAACATAACTGGTTTTCTTTCATATTAATCAACGATTTTTCCTCAAAATCTAAAGTCTGGAGTTTTGCCTGAGCGTGTGCAGTTATCCCCTGCACGACATGGCATCACGACACGTATTTTCTCTTGCTCTGATGCAGTGTAATCGTAGATAAAATGCGGGTTGTGACAAAACTCGCCTCACGAATTCGAGCTCTGAAACTCCAACGGTGGGGAGATCTCTTTCGAACGAATCTCATTCTTCCCTTTCCAGCCGCTCAACTATAAAACTCCAAAATAATGAAGTGAAAATGGCACTTCCAAGGCTTTAAACCAAGCTACCTCCGCGAAGTACCGTTAATCAACGACTTGGTCTGTGAGCCACCTCCCATGCCCTCCATTCACAGGCCGACACATGGCCACGCCATTACAATTTTGTTATCTCCGCTCAATAGGATACTAACACCACGCAGTAACTAGCGTCAGATATGACACGACTGCTACCGCTGTGCGGTAGCAACCCGAGAGCATTGCCAATAAATTGACTAAGCAACCGCCAGCAATTTTTCTACTGTTGGGCGGTATCTTCCCGAGAGTCCTTCCACTATATTCAACCGCCAGCGGTATCTTTACTGTTGGGAGGTATCTTCCCGAGAGTCCTTCCAACATTAGAGATACCGCTGGCAGTTGCTTAGTCAATTTATTGGCAAAGCTCTCGGGTTGCTACCGCACGGCTGTAGCAACTATCGCGCAACGGTAGCGGTAGCAGTCATGTCATAACTGACGGTAGTTATAGCATGACGATAGTATCGTATCGCACGGCGATAAAAAATTCTAATGGCATGTCCACGTGTCGGCCTGCCATTGGAGGGCCTTGGTGGTGGCTCATGAACCAAGTCGTTGATTAACGGTACCGCGCGGAGGTAGCTTGGTTTAAAGCCTTAGAAGTGCCATTTTCACTTCATTCTTTTGGAGTTTTAGAGTTGATTAGCTGAAAAAGGAAGAAAGAGATTCATACGAAAGAGATCTCCCCACCATTGGAGTTTCGGAGCTCGAATTCATGAAAAGAGTTTGGATCTATAGAGGAAAAGACGAAGCAGTCATTTCCATCCGGCTGAAATCTCTCCTTTGGCATCGAAACGGACTTCTAGGGTAACGATCATCTTACTTGGACATGTGAAGTCCTTCTTTTTATCATGTGTCGGTATACGCTCCACGAATATGTGAACTGGTTCTCCGATGGGTAGATCCATGTATCCCCGTTAGTGTTGCATTTAAATCCGGAATAGAAGTACATAATAAGCATGATGTGTGAAGCCCATCAGGGCAGGTTGGTATGGATTAGTGATGTTTGTATGTTTTGTACGTCGGAGAAGACTTCATGGTAATTACGTATATTTCAGAGTCATGGGGTGTGCATATGGCTGCTGTGAGAGTACTAGAGGTGGTCACCAGGAAAACACACCAAAGGGTGGAGAACCGATAGTCCGTCCTCTACCGCGCGGCGGTAGTGCTACCACCGGCGATAGCTCCCAGTGAGCTATGTTTGTTTGTAAAGCCTATCTCTGGGAGACCTGAGTGATATTGATTTTTGAAGCCTGTCTCTAGGAGTCCTGAGGGCTATTGATTGTTGAGGTATGTCTATTGAAGACCTGTGGGAAAATTTGTGGTGCTGAGAGCCTTTCTGGCCCAGCTTAGGTGTCCATGAGTGCTATCCTAGGATCATAACGTAGTTGTGGATCTTACGGAATGGGAAAGGGGATGTTGACCCACGTCATGGCTGACGCGCCTGACGATTGAGCACGGGAAATGGCTGATCTATACCCAACCCTAGTAATTCGACATGGAGTGAGTCAAAGTGTGTATCTGGAGATCATGATGATTTTGTCGAAGATTAAGGGCATTGTATCAGGTTTGGTTCAGAAAGAATAAAAGCTTAAACGTTGTTGACCATTGCAAAGAATGGAGGTGTGACCAATGAGGTCCTGTGCACCAAGAATGTGCCCTGAGAGCGCGGGTTGTTGGGCATTGGGTCAACGTCTGTGTCGAATGGTTATTAATTTGCACGTTAATTTGCCAATGTTTATATAAGCTAAAGCCTGAAGGGAAGGAGCACCACCACCCCGGGTTTGGGGTGGGATCGTTATAATTTGGTCAGCTAATGCTGACCGTTGCTTTATTTGCCACCATTGGGATGGAATGATTTCGTGCAAGTATAGTTGAGCCGAGTGGGAAATAGCGGGTTGAAGCTTATGGTTGCTATGTCTCCCCTCGAAGGCCAAAGCGAAGTTTTGTTTACTATTTCATGTATGACCAGCCTATGTGGCAAAGTATGTAAAACACTTCTATTTGAGGAAACTTTTGTAAGGTCTTAAGGCCATAACAATTTGTGTATTAATGTTATCATTAGTTTAGTGGACATTCGTTTTGTTGGGTTTTAAGCGATTAAATTTATCTTCTGTTAGATTGCACTCTAAGTTAGGATAGGTTTATGGATAATGGTCACAATATATAACTCTGCTAACTATCTGTAGAATATGGCGTGGGGCCCCGGCCGGACATTCTGTTATATCCTATATGACGGATGGGGGTTGTTACAATTTGGTATCAGACTCTGGTGTCGGTCTTTCTTATTTGAATTTGTGGACAAATTCTTTTAAGGGGTAGTGAGCACGAGTTTGCGCGCTACTATCATAACATGAAAGAATCCATGAATGTCCACTTAGGAATGAAAACACATAAGTTTGAGGAACCTACACGTTCCTGTAATTGCTTTTGGTAATATTCTTGGTCGTCTAATTGACAGTTTCATGATTATAGGTGACTAGGAGTGTTGTAGAGCAATCCCAACATCAGCACTGTGTGGTGAGTAGTGTGCTGAATGACGTGCATGCGACCCCTCCTTGTAACGTCCTGATTCGCGCTAGACCCCTCGTGTGCATTTTCAGGTCAGGAGAGTGGACTTGGGGTTGTGTGCGCTAGTGGATAGGCTTGCAACTAAGCTGGGGGAAGTGCGGACTCGACACTGAGTGTCTGGACACTACCACACCGCAATAGTAGGTACCACATAGCGGTAGCCATCGTCGAATATATAAGATGAATACCCAAAGGAGTCGAAGGCGTTGAGTGATCGTCGAGTGGAGTCAATGATCGTTGAGTACTACCATGCGACGCTAGCAGTTGTTGAGTATATACGACGAATACCCTTTAGTATTTGAAGGCGTTGAGTGACCGTCACGTGAACTTAACGATCATCGAGTAATACCTTGCGGAGGTAGCGGGATACTACGCGGCGGAAGCAGTTATTGAGTATATACGACGAATACCCGGAGGAGTCGAAGTCATTTAGTGGACAAAAGATCATCGAGTGCTATCACGTGGCGGTAGCAGTATATTGTGCAGTGGTAGTCGACTAATTTATTGGCGTATGGCTCGGGAAGTTATCGTCTGGCATTAATGATATCGCGGGCGGTAGCCCCTCTGAATTATTTATTACGACACTCTATAAGATATCGCGTTGTGGTAGGAAGAGTATTGCACGACAATAGCGTACAGGTGGTGGCACCTGAGTGGGCAGTTTGGACGGTGGCTTGCGAAGGAAGTTAATTTTGACGTTATCGTGCAGCAGTAGCATGCTACCGCGCGGCGGTAGCTCCCTGATGAGGAAACTCTAAATCTATTTGGCCGCTTCCATTATATACGGATGTCCAAGACTTGGCCGACAGTTTTCTTCTCCAATTTTCCTGAGAGAACGAATGGTGCGGAGCTTTTCTTGGAAGGACAAGGAACGAACGGGCTTTCTATCGGAGGAGAAGAGCAAGAGTCGAGGCTGATGTCGTCATGCAATCAAGGAGTATAAAAAGATCTATGGTCGAAAATGAGGTGAGATTCTTACCCCCTCCTTTGGTGCCAGATATTTAGTTATGAAATAGGAGAGATGACGGCTCAAAGGAGTTCGTCCTTGGTGATAAATGGAGATCTCCTAGGAAGAGACCATGCTAGAGCCTTCACCTTAGGGTTTGTTTTTTTCAACCTTTCCTCTCTTAAATATGAAGATGGTGGACTTGGTTTCGTGAAGAATGATGGTTTAATGAGGGTGAATGAGGGAGGAGGAAGAGATGAATGCTTTTTTGTATAAATTGTTAAAGGAGGAAGACGGGCTGATGTCATTCATTGGTCTTTAAGATGCGTGCAAAAATCTGCTTTCGGTGCGCAGCGGAATTCAATGTAATTTTTGAGTATAGTACGGCCATATTCATGTCTTGGGTTGAACACAAAAATTGTAGTCTTCGGAAAGACCTTTCCAACAGATGGTTGCACATTCCCATAGGAGCTATGTAGCTCCGGGAATGTCCGTTCAAATTTTCTGCATAGCAATATGTTAAGTGCAGGCTTTTTTGGTTGACTTGTACATTCGGGTAACTAGGATGAACGGATGGTTGTTGGATCTTGAATGGATAAATGGATGTTGGATCTTGAGTGGATAAATGGTTGTTAGAATTTGAATGAACAAATGATTGTCAGATATTCGAGCGAACAAATGGTTGTTGGATCCTTAATTGAAAACTGGTAAAGATGCATCTTAACAATAATACATGAATGTGTAATTTATAGCTTGCGGCGATCAAAGTGGTTGGAAGTGTAACAACCCCATCCGTTCACAGAGTATATATTAGAAGATCCGGTCGGGGCCCCACAACATATACCACAAAACAGGCAGTGAAGATACATAGTGATACCAGAGTAACGCAGCGCAGCCTAACACATTGCATTCTAACGGAAGCCTCTAACACTACACTTGAACTTCACACCTGAATGTCCAACATATAAAAACTCCACATTTTATACATGATAGGAATGTCTTACGCATACAATTAGTTGGCCTTATGGCCTTACAGGGATTTCAAAATAGTGGTCACGAACATTGGCACGCAGGCCGGCCGCATCAAAAGAAAACATAACACTTCCATTTATTTTAGCCTTCGAGCGCTAGCAACGGCAGCAGCAAATGCAGCAGGGACTTCAGCCCTTATGCGTCCCGCTCGGCTCTCCAACACCTGCACAGGGACATTACACCCAAGGGTGGCAAATAGAGGCAACGGTCAGCATTCAGCTGACCAAATTATAACGACCCTAACCCTTTCTCACGGCAGTGGTATTCTTCCCTGCAGGCATAGCATATCACAAGCATGTATATATATCTTACATATAAGGTGTTTTCACGCACACATGCCATCACAACCGTCAGCCACCTGGCCCGACGATCCATGCACTCAGGGCACATTCTTGGTGTACCGGCGAACCTGTTGCCCACCACCGTATCAGGGGTCGCAACCCAACGACAAATCACTTGAGCATTTACTCCATGGCATGCAGCCGGAGTTTCTAGTCTTAATGAACCGGGATTAGTACATAGCCCCCCAATGTATCACGGCGCGTAGGCCTAAGACTCTTGCTATGCGTTCCAACAGACCGCACCTTCTGGTCTCACATCGGACGGACATAGCGCAGGTCGGATCATCCACCCCACGTTGCTCAAATCGCCTTGCCATCACCGAGCACAACGTACTCGCGGCTAAAGAAAAGGCGCGGGCCGGTTTCACCGATCCTGT
Source organism: Platanthera guangdongensis (assembly GCA_039583875.1). Lineage (NCBI taxonomy): Eukaryota > Viridiplantae > Streptophyta > Magnoliopsida > Asparagales > Orchidaceae > Platanthera > Platanthera guangdongensis. Next base: position 157,653,762 of record CM077147.1, on the reverse strand, counting down.
TCTGGCATTCAAGCCTGGGTGCTTTCCTGGTGCACCAGTACTTACTCTTACACCCATTTCATGTCACGCATCAGCGGGTCTTTCCTGGGCACACCAGTACTTCCTGCTATTCTCTTCACAGGTAGGACACCGCAAATATCACAAATGTCAGGGGTCTTTCCTGGCTACCACGCCAGTACTTCCTGCTACTCCATTCATAGGTACCACCTATAAACATTAAGCATTACAAAGGGTATTTCCTGGAATTCAAATCCAGTACTTCCTGCTACTTCCTGCACAGGTAGACCCAACAGCACAAGAAGAACAAGCATTATACGGGTATTTTCCTTGACTACCACTCCAGTACTTCCTGCTACTTCCTTTCATAGGTCCAACCCGTCGACTCCTAAAATACACGTTTATCACGGAGTCTTCTCCGATTTGTATGCAACATCACCAATCCAGACAAACCTGTCCAGATGGGCTTCACATAGCATGTTTATTCGTACTCTATTTTCGGTTCTATATGAGAGGGGATTCCATGAATCAACCCAAAAGACTCCCAAAATCAGCCACCCTTTGGTGGGGGAATCATATGCATATGCCAAAAAGGAAGCCTTCACATGGCTAGGAAGAAAAGTCGTTACCCTTGAAGACCGTTTCGGTGCCATGAGCTCCTAGTTGGCTAGGAAGAACCGCAACAGCTTTTCCTCCGCAAAAATGGCCTCGGATCTCAGCTTGACACTCTCAATCTCCACCAGAGATCAGCCCCTCATCCTCTTCCTCCTTCCTCTCCCTTTCTCTCTCTAAGCTTTTAGAAATATGAAGGCAATAACATAATGAGAAGCCTTTCTCAGTTTTCGGCCTTAAGGAAGCAGGAGGGTCTCTCAGCCCTTAGATCCAAGCTGAAGACAATGGACGGCCACAAAAAAGCTGTAAAATGACTTTTCGGGTCTGACACGCCCTGTGACACGCCCGTGTCACAGGCCGTGTACGCTAAGTGGTGCACAAACCGCCTTATCCCGAAATAGGTCACGGCCAGGGTACACACCCGTGACAGCGAAGTCACGCCCATGACATAGTGCATGTACCTCACTCGAGTCATATTCGCGACCTACTCGAGAGGACTACTCGAGTAGTTAGTTATGGCACGCCCGTGTCACATGACCGACACGCCCGTGTTCCTTAGGTACTCGAGACATTTCCACCCACTCGAGACATTTCCTCGGGACAATCACTCGAGTAGTCGTTTGGGTCGGACACGTCCCTGACACGCCCCCGGACATGCCCGTGACACGGGGCGTGTTCCTCCCTAACACTTGGTCGAATGCATTTTCGTCGAACTCACAGCATCTCTGCACCCGAGCAGGATACACCCTGGGACACGCCCGTGTCCCAGGCCGTGTCACCCAAAATTTTCCCAGTTGGAAATTTGGGTTGTTACAACCCTCCCCTCCTTCAAGAAATTTCGTCCTCGAAATTCGCACACAGGAAGGAAACCAGTAAGCAAAATGTTATAACCTCAAAATTTGATGTTACAACCAAATTTGCACTATACAACCATTTTGCAGAAATAACACGGTAAATTCAGCTCGCATGGTTTGCTCTCGCTCCTATGTTAGCTCCTCACGGCCACAATTGTCCCACCAGATTTTGACCATCCCGACCGTCTTGTTCTGCAACTGTTTCTCGGCTCAATCTTCGATTCGCATGGGCCTAACTCTCGTTGTTAGCTCATACTCCACTGACACACGATCATCCGCGATCACTTGAGCTGGATCTTTAACGGCTTTCTGCAACACCGAGATGTGAAATACATCATGTAATCCACTCAAGTCTGCCGACAGAGCGAGCCGATATGCAGCCTCCACAACTTTCTCAACCACTTCAAATGGACCAAGGTATCGTGGACTCAAGTTTTTCAGACGTCGAATCCTAGATACGCCTTTGAAGGGCTTGATCTTCAAGTATGCCCAGTCTCCTACCGCGAACTCCACGTTTCGGTGCTTGGCGTTGTATTATTTCTCTTGTCGATCCTGGGCTATGAGTAGCCTTTCTCGAATAGTCTGTATGGTCGAGTTTGCTTCATCGACTTCATTACGCCTATAAACTCTGGCTTCGCCCGCTTCTATCCAATCTAAAGGAGTACGACACTTCCGAACATACAAAGCTTCATACGGTGCCATACCAATGCTTGCTTGGTAGCTGTTATTGTAAGCGAACTCCACCATATAGAGTTAATCTTCCCATGTCTTTCTGAAGTCGAGGGCGCACATCCGAAGCATGTCTTCTATTGTTCTGTTGGTCCTTTCAGTTTGGCCATCCGTCTAGGGATGAAAGGTCGTGCTGAATGTCAACTTTGTGCCCAATAGTTGATGAACTAGCTGCCAGTCATTTGATGTGAACCGCCCGTCTCGATCACTTACGATGCTCCGAGGAACACCATATAGCCGCACAATCTGGTCAACGTACAACTTTGCGAAAGTTTCCACCGAATCATCTCGTCTGTTCGGCAGAAAGTGTGCCACTTTCGTTAGCCGATCGACAATCACCCAAATGGAGTCATTTATACACTGAGATCTCGTCAACCCGTGCACAAAATCCATGGAAATATCGTAAAACTTCCACTCTGGAATCGGCAACGACTTCAAGTAACCGCCCGGCTTCTGGCATTCCGCCTTCACCATAGCACAGGTTTTGCATTTGGCCACATAATGAGCAACATCTCTCTTCAGTCCTGGCCACCAGAACAGCTTTTTCATATCCTTGAACATCTTTGTGCTCTCTGGGTGGATTGAGTACTTTGTATAATGCGCTTCATACATCAGTTCTTCCCTCAATTTACCCAAATTCGGGACGCACAAACGGCTCTCTTTCCGCAAAAGACCGTCATCCCAGGAGAACTTGCCCTCTGGCCCCTCTTTAGCATAGCATAGGAGATCTTCATCTAGCTCCGTTGCTCGTTGAATCCGGTCTGCAAGTCCACATTGCACCTCCGTCCAGTTCAGACATGCATTGGCGGTGGAATTCTTGTCAACACAAGAAATTTCTAACGCTTCTAACTCCTGGATGAGACGTTCATCATGCTGCTGCAACCATCTTGCTCTTGTCGGAGCTCTCCGACTCAAGGCATCCGCGACTAAGTTTCCCTTCCCGGGCGTATAGTGAATCTCAAAGGTGTACTCCCCAAGGAACTCCAACCACCTTCGTTGTCACATATTCAGGTCCTTCTGCTCAAACAGGTACTTTAGGCTCTTGTGATCTGTATAGATCTCTAACTTCACACCATAAAGATAATGTCGCCAAAGATTTAGTGCAAAGATCACCGCCGCCAACTCCAAGTCATGGACGGGATAATTTCGCTCGTGCAGCTTCAGCTGGCATGAGCCATAAGCAATCACCTTTCCATTTTGCAGAAGCACGCAGCCTAAGCCGCTCCCCGAGGCATCACTATAGATTGCAAATCCATCGGTACCACATGGCGATGACAACACAGACGCCATGGTCAACTGAACTTTCAGCTCTTCAAAAGCTCGCACGCACTCTGGCATCCAAACGAACTTTTGATCTTTTCTCGTCAACGTGGTTAGCGGGAAAGCAATCCGCGAGAAATTTTCAACAAATCTTCGATAGTAGCCCGCTAGTCCAAGGAAGCTCCTGACCTCGGCCACTGAAGACAACCCTGGCCACTCCTGTATGGCCCTTATCTTCGCTGGATTCACTGCTATGCCCGCTCCACTCACCACATGGCCTAGAAAAGCCACCGATGTTAGCCAAAACTCACACTTCGAGAACTTGGCGTAGAGCTGATTCTTCCTCAAGGTATTTAACACCAACCGCAATTGGTTTTCATGATCAGTTTCCGATTTTGAGTACACCAGGATATCATTAATGAAAACTATCACGAACAGGTCTAGGTACTCTCTAAACGTTCAGTGCATCAAGTCCATAAACACCGATGGCGCATTGCACAGCCCAAACAGCATTACAGTGAACTCATAGTTCCCGTAACGTGTCCTAAATGCGATTTTGGGAATGTCTTCTTCCCGGATCCTCAACTGGTAATAACCCGATTTCAAGTCCAACTTGGAGTAGACGGTCGACCCCACTAGCTGATCGAACAACTCATCAATCCGCAGAATCAGATATTTATTCTTCTCGGTCAGCTTATTCAGTTCGCGGTAGTCAATACATAACCGGAAACCACCGCCTTTCTTTTTCACAAAAAGCATAGGGGCGCTCCAAGGAGACATGCTTGGGCGTATATAACCTTGCTCCAGCAATTCTTGCAGTTGGACCTTCAACTCTGCCATTTCCTTAGGCGCAACGCAATAGGGCGAGCGGGCCACAGGTTTCGCACCTGACACCAGCTCAATCGTGAAGTCAATCTCTAGCCGGGGTGGTAGCACAGGGAGATCCTTGGGAAATACATCTGCAAACTCCGACACGATTGGAACATCACACACATGGCCTTAGGCTCAACAGCCTGAATCAGCACAAAGTAACACTCCGCGCCCTTCCGAACAACTTTGACAACTTGGAGTGCAGACATCAACGTCTCGCCCACTCCTCGCATACCCGCGAACTTAGTCTCCTGCTCGGTATTCTGGCCCAATGTGATCTCTTTGGTATTACACTCATTCAAGGCGTGCTGCTCCGCAAGCTAATCCATACCAAAGATCACGTCAAATTCCGATATTGGTAATACAGATGCAGTCAAGCAGAAATCCCGACTTCCTATTTGCACTGCCACATCACAAGCTTGATCCGCAAGCATCATACAAACATTAGGTAACACCATTCTGACGCTATATGTCTTTACACGGCTAGGTATCCCAAGCCTCGCTATAAACTCTTTAGACAAAAAAGAATGTGACGCACCCGTATCAAACAGTGCTCGCACCAGCGTATTCTGAATCATCACAAATCCTGTGACCATCATGTCACACATACAAACCGCAGACACATATGCAATAAACCAAGCATACAAGAAATACAATGCGCAAAAACGTAACTCGTACCTATGACGACATCACTTTGCTTGATGGCCTCCTGCAGGCCAAGATTGTAGACCCGGGGCTGCGCCTGCATGGCAGAAGACTCCACCACCGCCTTTCCATTTTCCGTATATGACGCTCCCGCCTTCTTTTCACTCTTTGGTGGCACCCGACAATCACGGGCTATATGCCCCACCCGTCCACAATTGAAGCATGTACGAGTATCCGGCCTTGAGGTAGCCCCCGACGTTGCTCCCGATGCAACTGAAGAAGGAGCTTGTCCCGTCGTCTTGGGCCTTTTGCCCCATTTCTTCTTATAAAATGACTTCGTCGGTCGGGGAACCTTAAAGTCCGGCTGTGTCACAGCCAAGGCCCGCCTCCCTTGCATGCTCTTCTTGTCTTTTTCCAGCGCGCACACAGTGTCGACCAACGCCTGGAAGACCTAGTTCACAGAACTAGAAAGCAGGAACCTCAACTCGTCCCGCAGTCCTTCATAGAACCTATTCGTCTTTCTCTTCTCATCAGCAAAAATCGAACCTGCATACCGCCCCAAGAATGTAAACTCATGCAAGTAAGCTTCCACACTGCCATCTCCTTGCGTCAGCCTTTGGAATTCGTTCTCCTTGGCTATACGATGGGCCGCCGGGAGGTGCTTTGCCAGGAAGAGCCGAGAGAATTTCTCCATTGACACTTGTCTTAATGGTCTTCCCGCTACATGATGCAGCTCGATCTCGTCCCACCACAACCGCGCCTCGCCTTCCAGCAAGATGGTGTCTAAGGTGACTTTTTGATGTTCCTCCATTCCGATCGCCGTCATGATCCACTTGACGCACGATAACCAGTCTTTAGCCTGCGCAGGAGATCCCACTCCCGAGAACGTAGGCGTGTGAAAACTCATGAACTGCTTTAACTGTTTCTGAGCTTCTCGAGGATTCACAGCCGGTACAGTTTCTAGCCTTCCCGCCACCTGTTCTGACCTCAATGCCGGCTGTGCCTGCCCTTATGCCTGCCCATGCGGCTGTGCTTGCATCATTGCAAACAAGGCCTCAGCAACTAATCGCACAGTTTCGGCAGATGGCGGAGGTGTAGGAACCTCGGCTGGTGTTGTACATTCATCAGAATGTTGGGGCTCCGTGTTGGATCCCTAGTTGATTTGGGCTAGGTTCACTGACTTAGGATGTGACCCATCATGTATAGTCTGGGTCAAGTTTGTGTCTTAGAGTCTAGGACAGTCCTCTATCTCAACTTCAGATGGACCAGCCTTCTTCAAGACCTTCAGGAACTCCAGATCTATCAGGGTTTCAGACTAAGTGAAATGAGTTCGACGTTCGTCGAACTCAGCTCGACGAAGGGAGCTCTGCGCTCGACGATCGTGAGACAATTCGCAGTTCTGAGCTCGACGAACTTTGTTCTTTGCTCGACGAACACCAGATCCTCCTCTAGCATTCTCAGGACTACTTCAAAATTTCTCTAAGTCCAGCTTCATGCTTCGGTCGACGAATTATTTTCTGAGCTCGACGAACTTGGACCTCAAGTTCACAGCTTCTCAGGTCGACGAATGCTAAATCTGTACTCGACGATTTTTGTGCTCAGAGAATCTGTGTCGACACTTAGGGCTTGTGTCGACACCAGGCGATTTGTGTCGACACCCAGGATTTCAGTCGACACCAGCTTGTGTCGACACCAGAGGTTTTGTGTCGACACCAAGACCAATCTGTCGACACCAGAGGAGTTGTGTCGACACCAAGACCAATCTGTCGACACCATTTTGTGTCGACACAGTATTTCAGCAGATGCAGAGTATTTTGTCAAGTCCAGAACTTTTCTCAGCTCGACGAAGTTTATTCTCAGCTCGACGAATTTGGTTCTCTGCTCTACGAATATTGTCTGATATTGAAGATTGTCTATTCAACGAATGAAGACTGTCAGCTCGACGAACTCAGCTCAGCTCGACGAACTCAGCTCAGCTCGACGAACTCAGCTCAGCTCGACGAACTCAGCTCAGCTCGACGAACTCAGCCCAGCTCGACGAATTCAAGACTCTGTTCGACGAATTCTGCTCTTCGGTCGACGATTCCAGACTAGGTCTTCTTCCGTTCCCGTCTCATTTCATGGCGCTGATTCCTGGACAATTAATGGCAGTTCTTCACATAATACTACCGTTAGGATGCGCAGTTAATTCTGGATTATTTCATGCCGTTTTCCCATGGAAACAGTTGGGGAAATAATTAATTGCTGCTTCCTTTCCAGGCCGTCTGTCATTACTGCTCGACATTCAAAAATTGGAATGCTCTCCATGACAGACAGAGATATACAGAAACCAGAAGCAATTCAACAAGCACACTACACCAGTCAATAACAAGAAAAAGACAGACAGTGATTTGGACAACACAAGAAAAGGATTTCATTCTTGGCCCAGAGAGAAATTGATCTAGAAGAAGAAGAAGAACATTACATCAATATCAAGAGTCTTCTTCATCTGCTTTTACTCAGGAGAACTTCAAAACAATACATTCATATCAGTTGCAAGAAGTTCTTGAAGAGTTTCTCTGGACCTGGAATTCTAGGTCTTTGAAGACCTATCACCCTGAAGCAGTGCTCCAGTATTCTTCCTGAACCATTCTACATCTCAGGGTGAGCAAAGCTGCTAAACAACATCCACAAGTCTTCTCATTTGACTTGAGAAAGAGAAGACCTCATCACCCTCTCACTCCACCTCTGTACAGGGTTTAATTCCCTTCAAAATTATTCTGGTTACAAGTCTCCCACCAAAAGACTTGAGGGTTTGGTTTTGGGAACCTGATCAAAACCCCATTGGTGCCAGGACACCTGATCAACCCCTTCCTGCAGTGGATTCCTACCAGGGTGGTAGAAGAGTGGACTACCCAGATTTGGGGAACCACTATAAAATTCTTGTGTCGTCTGTTGCTTTCTTTTCCTTTTGTTTTCTGGCCTTGCTCTGTGATTGTGCTGTGATTAGTCCATTGCTGCTTTCTGATTTATTGTATTTGCTGCTCACACACACACCCAAATACAACAGCAGTTGTAAAAGTTTTAAAATCACCATATACTCTATTCACCCCCCCCCCTCTAGAGTATATCAGATCTAACTGCACTTTCAATTGGTATCAAAGCGAGGTTGGTTAAACATACCATACCTGATTGGTTGTACAGGCTAACACCTGAACCCAAAGATCCCTTAGTTAGATCTCTTTGTTTTTATTCTGTTATTAGATTTTGTCATCACAGACATGGCCCAAAACAAGGATTATACAAGCATCAGACCTCCAGTGTGCAATCTTAACAAGTTTGCCATCTGGAAGGCAAGAATCAGATTATATATGAACTCCATTGATGAGGATATTTTCTCTGTCATTTCAACAGGTGTTCCTCCAGCTCCTACAACTTTTGCCAGCACATCAACTAATCTGAGTGCAGTACCACCTCCAGACAACACTGAAGCCTATAAGAAAGCCAAGATGGCTGATGCAAAGGCTATGAATATTCTGGCCCAAACAATGTCAGATGACATATTTCAGAAGGTGGCTGAGTGCACCTCAGCCAAGGCCATTTGGGACTCTCTCAATCAAATGGTAGCAGGCTCTGCTGATGAAAGAAAGGATAGGAGATCCAGTCTCATTTCTCTCTATGAGAATTTCAAAAAGGATGAGACAGAATCAGTGGCTGAGATGTACAATAGATTAAGTTCAATCATTAGTGAACTCAAGACTCTGGACAAGGACATCACCTTAACTGAGGTGAATGATAAGATACTGATGTGTTCCCCAGTTCATGGGACTCCAGAATCTGGCCAATCAAAGAAGCCAGAAGCCTCAATGAGATCTCAACAGAATCTCTGCTAGGCAAGCTGAAGTCATATGAGCAGCTTGTCAAATCAAGAGAGGCAGCAGAACAGAAGGCAACTACACCAGTTAGGAAGGAGCACAGCTTGGCCCTCAAAGCCTCTGAAGACAATGAAACATCTACCTCCAATGAAGAGTTAATGAGCCTCTTTGCCAAAAGATTCTACAAAATGGCAAGAAAGGATTTTAGAAGAAAATCATCCAGGCAGGATGATAAACCCAAGTATGACAAGACACCAACTAAGGAGATTGTGTGTTTTGGATGTAGAAAGCTAGGGCACTATATTTCAGAATGCCCAAAAAATCAGAAAAAGGACAAGGGCAGGGACAAGGATTCCAGAAGAAAACAAAGCAGCAGACCCTCCTCCAACAAGTGAAAAGGAAGGACAAAGGATTTGTTGCTGAGTCCTGGAGTGACACAGAAGAGGAAACATCCTCCTCTAGCTCCAGTGAAGAAGAGGAAGAAGCCAGATCCAAGGAGGTGTGCCTAATGGCAATAGATGCCTCCAGAAGCAACTGTGGATCAGAAGAGGATTCTGAAGATGAAGAGGCCTCAGACTCAGAGGCTGATCAGGTGATCTCTAGTTTTGATTTCAATTCTGATTTGTTTAAAGTAGAATTTAAAACTATGTGCATGGATTTAATAAACTCAGAGAAAGAGATAAAAACCTGAGAACTAGACTAGAAAATCTAGAATCTGTCAGCACAGAAAACAGAAAACTAACTGACCAATTGACTCTAGCTAATGAACAGATAATCAAATTAAAATCTGAATTATGTGAGGCAAAACAACTTGAGCAATCTCTCAATGGGAGAAGCCTCAAGCTGATGGATATCACAAGCACAGTAAATGCCAGATTAAATGGCAGGCTGGGCTTGGGTGCTTCATCAGTTTTACCCTCCATAATAAAGAAGAATATACTTTCCACTCCCATAAAGTTTATCACTGCTAAAGGTAAAGAGAAACTAACTGAAAAACCCAGATCAGAAAACAAGTCAAATCCCTTAGACAATAGCAACAGAAAACAGAAGAAAGCTGTCAAAAACCAAGTTCAGCAAAATTCGTCGAACTTAGATCGACGAAATCCTGCAAGATCGTCGAACCCCGATCGACGAACGTTGAACGCAAACTCAGAAATAATTATTCGTCTTACTGCGATCGACGAACTGTGTGTGGTTCGTCGAGCAGAGGTCGACGAACGTGGGACGCAGAAAATGACCATGGTCATTCTCTGAGTGGAGGTCGACGATCTCATCCCCATTCGTCGAACTCTGGTCGACGAACTTACAATAATTCGTCGATCCCAGAACGACCAAATATAAATAATTTCTCCTATAGAAATGTTTAAAACAGCTAACAAGGCATTTAATCCAGTAGCTGATTGGATAATTCCACCTAGGAGATATCACCCACTAGGGTATAAGTCTCAACCTGCATTATCAGTCATTTCTAGTTTTTCTTTTCAACCAAACCAAGGACCCAAGGTAACCTGGGTCAAGAACAATTGAGCTTTATTTTCTGATGCAGGTACAGGTGAAGAACTGTCCAAGGCTAAGTCAGACATGGTACCTGGACAGTGGCTGCTCCAAGCACATGACTGGCAGCAAAGCAAATCTCACCAACTATAAGTCCAAGCTAGGACCAAAGGTGATATTTGGAGACTCAAAGAGTGGTCAATCAGAAGGATATGGAAGAGTAAGCATTGGAGCAGTGACCTTCAAAAAGGTGACATATGTAAGAGGACTTAAACATAACCTTATATCCATAAGTCAATTATGTGATGAAGGTTATCAGGTACATTTCAACTCTACCTCTTGTTCTATTATAAATGATAAAAACCAAACTGTTTTAATTGGACTTAGACAAGGAAACATATATTTAGTAGATTTCATTTCTGCCACAACTGATATTTGTTTACTCAATATCTCTAGTAACCAAAATGAGCTATGGCACAAAAGGCTAGGACATGTAAACCTTAAGAACATATCTAGGTTATCTAAAGACAACCTTGTTAGAGGTTTACCTTCTGGTCCCTACAAGAAGGAAAGCCTATGCAGGGCTTGTCAACTAGGCAAGCAAACTAAAACTAGCTTTAAATCCATTAATAAAAGTGATTCACCTAGGATATTGTATCTGCTTCATGTGGACCTTTTTGGACCCATTGCAGTACAAAGCCTAGGAGGGAAGTCTTACACCTTAGTTATTGTTGATGATTTCTCCAGATTCAGTTGGGTAGCCTTCCTGAGAGCTAAGTCAGATACATTCAAAGTTCTTACAGATTTTCTCAGGACCATACAGATTGAGTTCTCTACTCATGTTGCATTGATCAGAAGTGATCATGGCACAGAGTTTGAGTCTCTTCTTATGCATGAGTTCTGTGAGAAGGAAGGTATCAGGCAGTGCTTCTCAGCTCCTAGAACTCCCCAACAAAATGGGGTTGCTGAAAGGAAAAATAGGACACTCATTGAAGCTGCAGGTACATTGTTAGCAGATGCCTACATGCCTCTATCCTTTTGGGCAGAAGCTGTAAACACAGCTAACTATGTCCTGAACAGATGTCTTATACATAAACTAAAACACAAGACCCCCTATGAATTACTTAAAGAAAAGAAACCTAAAATCACTTACTTTAAAGTTTTTGGTTGCATATGTTACATCCACACTAATAACAAAAGATACATCAGAAAATTTGAGGCTAAGGCTGAAGAAGGGATTTTTCTAGGATATTCCCAAGTAAGCAAGGCCTATAGGGTTTTCAATAAATCATCCTTAAAATTGAAGAATCTGTCCATGTGTCTTTTGATGAAGCTAACATGTCTTATAAGGAGAAAGACATTTCTACCAATAGTCCTTTGCAGGTTTCACCAATGTGTGAGTCTATGGATGGACTAAACCTTACCCAAGAGGTTCCAACTCATCCCACTCCACAGGCTGCTGAAGATAGTGAAGAAGAAATTCAGAGGAAGTAATTGAACTTCCATCAACAGCCAACACCATTCCTCAAGAGGAATTATTTGCAGAAGCTGTTGCTCAACCAACTCCACCAACTGATCTGGTCACACTTAGAGATCACCCCAGATCTCAAGTGATTTGGGACATTTCAGTTGGTGTACAGACAAGACATCAGCTCAATCAAGACTTGATGCATGCCTGTTTTCTCTCTCAAATTGAACCTCTCACCATCCATGAAGCTGAGCAAGATCCCCACTGGATTCTTGTAATTCAAGAGGAACTAAATCAGTTTGAGAGATGTAGAGTTTGGGATTTGGTTCCAAGACCCCATAACTACCCAGTTATTGGAACCAAATGGGTCTACAGGAACAAATTAGATGCAGAAGGGAACATAGTAAGGAACAAGGCTAGACTGGTTGCCCAAGGATATAGGCAAGAAGAAGGAATACACTATGACCAAACCTTTGCCCATGTTGCAGGTTGGAGGCCATTAGAATATTCCTAGCCTATGCAGCATACAAAAAGTTCAAGGTATTCCAGATGGATGTTAAGAGTGCCTTTCTGAATGATGTACTTCAAGAATAAGTTTATGTAGAACAACCTCCAGGTTTTATCTCTCTAACTCAACCCTCTTATGTTTACATATTGCATAAAGCTCTCTATGGTTTAAAGCAAGCTCCAAGAGCTTGGTATGAGACCCTAGCTAGCTTTCTTTTAGAGCATAAATTTACAAGAGGAACCATAGATAAAACCCTTTTCACTAGACATCATAAGGACCAAATCTTATTGGTACAAATATATGTGGATGACATTATTTTTGGGTCTACTGATCCCAAATTGTGCCAGAGGTTTGCTGACCTCATGCATTCCAAATTTGAGATGAGTAGCATGGGTGAGCTTTCCTACTTCCTTGGTCTCCAAGTGAAGCAGCTCCCTGATGGTATCTTCCTCTCCCAATCTAAGTATGTCAAAGAGCTTATTAAAAAGTTTGGGATGGGTGATGCATCAGGAATGAAAACACCTATGGCTACAAATGCTGTTGTGGATTCTGATGCAGCAGGGAAACCTGTAGATCAGAAACATTATAGGGCAATTGTTGGATCCCTATTATACTTAACAGCTAGCAGGCCTGACATAATGTTTGCCACATGTCTTTGTGCTAGATTCCAAGTGAATCCTAAAGAATCTCATCTTATTTTTCTAAAAAGGATTTTGAGATATATAAAGAGTTGTCCTAGTTTAGGACTCTGGTATCCTGCAGAGTCAGAATTTGAGTTAACTGGATACTCAGATGCTGACTATGCTGGATGTAGAGTGGACAGGAAAAGTACCTCTAGAACTTGCCAGTTCCTGGGTATGAGACTTGTCTCTTGGTTTTGCAAAAAGCAGACATCTGTGTCTACATCAACTGCTGAGGCAGAGTACATGGCTGCTGGCAGCTGCTGTTCACAGATGCTATGGATACAAAACCAACTCCTAGATTATGGTATCAACTTAAATAATTCAACCTTATTTGTGTGATAATACTAGTGCTATTGCTATAACACAGAATCCAGTTCATCATTCTAGGACTAAACATATTGAAATAAGACATCATTTCATTAGAGATAATGTGGACAAAAAGAAAATTAACTTGATCCACATTCCTACTGATCTACAGAGAGCAGATATCTTCACCAAGCCTTTGGATGAGAAAACCCATCTGTTCTTTATAAATCAATGGGAATGATTGATGGAGAAGAGTTAAATTAATTTCTATCTGCATTCGACGAATTCCCCAGAGTTCGTCGAACGGAGTTCGACGAATTAGGGAAAGTTCGAGAGATTCTCGTTGAACGGAGATTGACGAATTCTCTGTGTGGAAACAATTTTCATCGATCGGCGATCGACGAACCTTATTTCAGAAATCATTTCGTCAAATGGAGTTTGACGAACTGTTTCCAATTCTTCTGAATGGGTTCGACGAACTACTCTCCTATACTTTATTTCGTCGATCTCAGTTCGAAGATCTGTTCTTTTTCGTGGAACGGAGCTTGTCGATTCATATTCTGAAAATCTTATATCTAGGTTTTCTTCGACCTCCATCCCGCGCTTTCAGTTCTTTTGCTCTTGATCGTCGTTTTCTCTGTAATTTTCTTTGCAGGTCATCAATGGCGATTCCTCCAGGACCACTTGTAGCGATGAAGTTTGATGCAGCATTCTCAATGGACTTTGAGTCCTTCCAGCATTCCGATCCCATTTTTTTGTATATCCTTGAATTACTGGAAGAGCTGCATCTCAAGGACTTCATGACACGCAACATCAAGCTACACTCAACAGAGATAAGAGAATGGGTGTACACTGCTACAATTTCTGAAGATGGAAATCTGACAGGTACTATTGGAAACACTGCCGTTTCCCTGACCCCAGCAGTAATCTCTGAAATATTTGGTCTGATAAATGGGGAAGACAATTTGGAAATGGACGCTGAGGAATATGCTGATATGCTGAAAGTCATGGGTTTCTCCGGCAACAACCCTAATAAGCTTCTGAAGAAACAACTGTCCGCCGCTTATCAATTTTTGGCTGACATTGTAGGGAAAATTCTAATGGGCAAGCACTCGGCACACGACTACATCACTCGCCATCAATTCCTGATCATGTGCGCAGTGCTCAACAAGCGTCAGGTTGCTTGGGGCATGGTTTTCTTTGACCTTATCAAGAAAATAACGAGCAAGAAGGAAGTCTGCTACGGCAGAATCCTGGGGATTTTCCTCCAGGAAAAGGCCAGCGAATGTTTGGTCTCCCCGACCACATTCATCAACGCCAGCAAGCGCCTCACCTGCGCCTTGTTTGGCTGATGGGAGAGGACAATCTCCAAACCCTCCAAGGGTTCCTCCTCCTCCATCAATGCTTCTGAGAGCACCAGGACCGTCAAGGTCACTCCCCACCCTGACTCTGAAGAGGTCGTTCCCCCTACCACATCTCTTCTCACTCCTCCTGCACCTAAACTGACTCCTCCTCCACATCAATCTCCACCGCCTGATCTTACACATATGCCTACACCTCCACTTTCCCCCACTGAAACAAATATTCCCTCTCCTCCTCAATCCCCTCTTCCACCACACCTTTCCTCTATTCCATCCTACACCATACCCACTGAATCACATCCTGTTCTACCTCCCTTATCCCCTCCACCTATTCTTCCTTCCTCCTCTACTATTCTTTCTCCACCTATGGATTCTTTCACCATTCCCACCATCATCTCTCTTCTGACTCCTCTTATTAAATCACTCATCACAGAGGCCATTACACCTCTGGTGAATTCCATTGATTCTTTATCTGCCCAAATCTCAGTCCTCTCTGCTGCCCCCTCTTCAATCAGGGGCCTGGCTCTAGGCTCTCCTGAACCAGGCAGGGGGAGATGGTCCATGATGAAGCTGGTGCAGCAGCTGCAGAAGTGGATATAGTTGATACAGATACAGATACTACAGATACAGTTATTACAGTGCCTGATAATGCAGTTACAGATACAGCAATAGACTTTATTCAATTCATGGACACTGACAGTAGCTTTGATGAGTCAGTAGATTCAATAACAACTGCTGGTGATTTCTTTATAAATCCCACAGTTAATTTATCTGAGATTCTTCAGATTTTTGATCCTGTATATTTGAAACTTCCTTCAGTAGAGATTGTTAAGCCATCTCTGGCTATTGTCCAGTATACCTCTCCAGCAAGTCCAGCAGTTGCCAGGCAAATTTGTGCATCCTTTGCTGCTCCCTCTACTATTCCAACTTCTGTGTCTATCCCAGACATCTGCCCTGTCCCAGATTTTGTCATGGATGATTCTCCCATGCCTGATCTGGATGAGCTCATTCTGGCAGACATTGAGGAAGAGAACAAGGCAGCAGCTGCAAGTTCTGCCTCTACTGCTGTTGTACCTTCACCCTCTGAACCTTTATTCCCCCTCAAGACAAACCTCTTTACCATTCCTGATGCCACTCTGAGGAAGCTGGATGATTTGTATGATAACCCTCAGAGTTCAAATTCTGATGATGATGATGATGATGAATCAGATGAGGAGGCTGCTAAAAAGAAAAAGAAGTTGCTCTCTAAGAAAAGGAAGGCTCCTCCTCCTCCTGCTCCCAAGCCTAATCCCACTGCAGACACTCCATATTATATTCTGCATAATGTTGCTCCTTACAAAGGGATGCCTGCATGGATGTGGTTATCTAAGAACCAGCAAAAAGAGAGGAAGAGGAGTAGGAGATACTCTACTCCCCCAGTTCATAGATACAGAAAGGATCCTCCTCCTCCTCCTCCTCCTCCTCCTCCAGCAGCAGGTGCCTCTGGCTCAAGCTCTCAAAGATCTACTCTTATTCAAACCTATCAGAGACAAACAGGGAGATCCTCTGGTAGTAGTCAGCCAAGGCAACCATCTTCAGGTAGTCAACACCATCAACAACAACAGCAGCAGCCCCAGGAATCTAAGAAACAGGAAGCTGAAAGACCTTATTCCCCTCCTGAAGATCCAGAAACAGCCAACACAGCCAGAATGGCAAGATTTCAAGAAATCATTGGCTTATCTCTAATCAATAAAGCTAAAGCTGAAGGCAAGGACACAACAGGCTTGACCACTATGTCTCAGTACAGGAGAGATGAACTAAAAAGATTTGGGAAAGCAAACAAGCTACTCAATGTTGAGGAATACATGAATCTTCACCCAGAAGCAGTTGTCCCCAGAGCCACTTCACTGAACATCATAGGGGCAGCTGACATGACTATGACCAAGGCTCAAGCTTCAGATCCCAATAGGGAAATCATTTTCAAGAAGCCAGGAGAAAAAGCACCAGAAGTCAAGCCAAAACAGAAGAAATCAGAGAAGTAATTTTGTGTTTTCTTTTCATTTCTGCTTCTGTTTCAGTTTATACTTTTGCATTAAAACAAAGCCAGTATGTATATATATCTGTTGCATGTGTTGTAAATTCTCTGTCAGATATATCTCTTAATTTTGCTTTGTTTTTCTGTTTGTTCTTTGCTCGGAGTTTCTGTTAGTGACCTCACCCAAATAGGGGGAGATTGTTGGATCCCTAGTTGATTTGGGCTAGGTTCACTGACTTAGGATGTGACCCATCATGTATAGTCTGGGTCAAGTTTGTGTCTTAGAGTCTAGGACAGTCCTCTATCTCAACTTCAGATGGACCAGCCTTCTTCAAGACCTTCAAGAACTCCAGATCTATCAGCGTTTCAGACTAAGTGAAATGAGTTCGACGTTCGTCGAACTCAGCTCGACGAAGGGAGCTCTGCGCTCGACGATCGTGAGACAATTCGCAGTTCTGAGCTCGACGAACTTTGTTCTTTGCTCGACGAAAACCAGATCCTCCTCTAGCATTCTCAGGACTACTTCAAAATTTCTCTAAGTCCAGCTTCATGTTTCGGTCGACGAATTATTTTCTAAGCTCGACGAACTTGGACCTCAAGTTCACAGCTTCTCAGGTCGACGAATGCTAAATCTGTACTCGACGATTTTTGTGCTCAGAGAATCTGTGTCGACAGTTAGGGCTTGTGTCGACACCAGGGGATTTGTGTAGACACCCAGGATTTCAGTCGACACCAGCTTGTGTCGACACCAGAGGTTTTGTGTCGACACCAAGACAATCTGTCGACACCAGAGGAGTTGTGTCGACACCAAGATTCAATTTGTCGACACCATTTTGTGTCGACACAGTATTTCAGCAGATGCAGAGTATTTTGTCCAAGTCCAGAACTTTTCTCAGCTCGACGAAGTTTATTCTCAGCTCGACGAATTTGGTTCTCTGCTCTACGAATAATGTTTGTCTGATATTGAAGATTGTCTATTCAACGAATGAAGACTGTCAGCTCGACGAACTCAGCTCAGCTCGACGAACCCATCTCAGCTCGACGAACTCAGCTCAGCTCGACAAACTAAGCCCAGCTCGACGAATTCAAGACTCTGTTCGACGAATTCTGCTCTTCGGTCGACGATTCCAGACTAGGTCTTCTTCCGTTCCCGTCTCATTTCATGGCGCTGATTCCTGGACAATTAATGGCAGTTCTTCACAGAATACTACCGTTAGGATGCGCAGTTAATTCTGGATTATTTCATGCCGTTTTCCCATGGAAACAGTTGGGGAAATAATTAATTGCTGCTTCCTTTCCAGGCCGTCTGTCATTACTGCTCGACATTCAAAAATTGGAATGCTCTCCATGACAGACAGAGATATACAGAAACCAGAAGCAATTCAACAAGCACACTACACCAGTCAATAACAAGAAAAAGACAGACAGTGATTTGGACAACACAAGAAAAGGATTTCATTCTTGGCTCAGAGAGAAATTGATATAGAAGAAGAAGAAGAACATTACATCAATATCAAGAGTCTTCTTCATCTGCTTTTACTCAGGAGAACTTCAAAACAATACATTCATATCAGTTGCAAGAAGTTCCTGAAGAGTTTCTCTGGACCTGGAATTCTAGGTCTTTGAAGACCTATCACCCTGAAGCAGTGCTCCAGTATTCTTCCTGAACCATTCTACATCTCAGGGGGAGCAAAGCTGCTAAACAACATTCCACAAGTCTTCTCATTTGACTTGAGAAAGAGAAGACCTCATCACCCTCTCACTCCACCTCTGTACAGGGTTTTAATTCCCTTCAAAATTATTCTGGTTACAAGTCTCCCACCAAAAGACTTGAGGGTTTGGTTTTTGGGAACCTGATCAAAACCCCATTGGTGCCAGGACACCTGATCAACCCCTTCCTGCAGTGGATTCCTACCAGGGTGGTAGAAGAGTGGACTACCCAGATTTGGGGAACCACTATAAAATTCTTGTGTCGTCTGTTTGCTTTCTTTTCCTTTTTGTTTTCTGGCCTTGCTCTGTGATTGTGCTGTGATTAGTCCATTGCTGCTTTCTGATTTATTGTATTTGCTGCTCACACACACACCCAAATACAACAGCAGTTGTAAAAGTTTTAAAATCACCATATACTCTATTCACCCCCCCCCCCCGCTAGAGTATATCAGATCTAACTGCACTTTCACTCTGATTGCCCCGCACCACTCCGCGTCACCTAAAGGTGGACAACACACACACGCATTAGAGACCGTACACAAGCAAGCACAATAAAATAGGAACGTGCAGGTTCCTCAAACACATGTATTTGCATTCCTATAAGGGACATTCAGGAGTATAATCGTGTAACTTGGTTTGCACAGAGACGTACTCGCCACCCCACAAAAGAAGTCGACCACGACTTCGAAAGGGAAAGACTGAGACAACTAATACCAAAAATGTAACATCCCCGTCCGTTCACAGAGTATATACTAGAAGGTCCGGCCGGGGCCCCATAGTATATACCACAAAATAGGCGGTAAAGATACAGAGTGATGCCAGAGTAGCGCAGCGCAGCCTAACACATTGCATTATAGCGGAAGCCTATAATACTACACTTGAACTTCACACTTGAATGTCCAACATATGAAAACTCCACATTTTATACATGATAGGAATGTATTACACATACAATTAGTTGGCCTTATGTCCTTACAGGGCTTTCAAAACAGTGGCCTAGAACATTGGCACGCAAGCTGGCCACATCAAAAGAAAACATAAAACTTCCATTTATTTTAGCCTTTGAGGGCTAGCAACGGCAGCATCAAATACATCAGGGACTTCAACCCTTATGCGTCCCGCTCGGCTCTCCAGCACCTGCACAGGGACATTCCACCCAAGGGTGGCAAACAGAGGCAATGGTCAGCATTCAGCTGACCAAATTATAATGACCCTACCCCTTTCTCGGGGTAGTGGTATTCTTCCCTACAGGCATAACATATCACAAGTATGTATATATATCTCACATATAAGGTGCTTTCACGCACACATGCCATCACAAATGTCAGCCACCCGGCCCGACGATCCGTGCACTGAGGGAACATTCTTAGTGTACCGGCAAACTAGTTGCCCACCATCGTATCAGGGTTGCAACCCAACGGCAAATCACTTGAGCATTTACTCCATGGCGTACAACCAGAGTTTCTAGTCTTAATGAACCGGGATTTGCCCGTAGCCCCCCATTGTATCACGACGCGTAGGCCTAAGACTCTTGCTATGCGCTCCAACATACCGCACCTTCTGGTCTCACATCGGACGGACATAGCGCAGGTCAGATCATCCACCTCCCGTTGCTCAAATCGCCTTGCCATCACCGAGCACAACGTACTCGCGGCTAAAGAAAAGGCGCGGGTCGGTTTCACCGATCCTGTTCTGGCATTCAAGCCTGGGTGCTTTCCTGGCGCACCAGTGTAAGACCCCCCTCCCCCTTACTAAGGAGGCTACCCGGTCTTATGCCTAGAATTGCCGTATTACGATGACACTAATGCAAGGGTTAGTCGACACCGCAACACGCAGATTCTACCGGCTAGTACGATCATATAATCTATAGGCTAAAATGAGAAACAGAAGTATAGCGATAAAAGCAAACCACAATTAGTCCACAGTCACAGCATATATATATAAATATATGAAAAGGAAAACATCAGTCCAAATGAGTACAGAAATAATATGAAGAGTAATAAGGGCTTATTCCCAGTACATCATATCAAATCTCTCTCTCTCAACTCTAAACAGCGGAAGGTATCTATCATCACCAAGTCATCCCACCTGATGCAACTCTGCAGTAGTAGTAGTCGGTGGTGGTATCAGCTCCTCACGTCCTGCCATCTCGTCCTGCTGGTCGTGCTGGTGCTCCATCTCCTCGAGCTCTTAAAAATAGTTTGGTCACCGACCATCATTCAAAAAGACTAAGTCATTTCCTCCACACCTCGCCCCGCAACTCCTAGATACCGTGCGGGAGGATGAAGCGGAGGACAACAAGGGGTATCAAGTATAAACAGGTGGCAATGGCACTATACTAACAAGTATATGAGGAGGAGTAGTAGTTCTACTGTAGAAGTTCTATGTAAGAAGTACAAGTGCAGTAATTGAAGTATAAAACTGAAGTAAGTAAGACAAGTGCAGTACGGTAAAGTAAGTAAAGAACTGAAAGTAAGAGCAGGAAAGTAAAACTATGCTACCACTACTCTACCATCACAAATCGTACCTTAACTTATAAAAATGTCCATATAAATTTATAAGTTAAGGTTTCCAGGAAATTTAACTTATCATATAAAAGAGCCCATAATAATTTATGTGATAAGGATCTATGAAGCGTATGACCTAATATGAATGAATGTTTATGATGTAATTTATGCACAGCAAGTGCAACTCACACACAATGACTCTGTGATCACAGACCTTTAGTTCCCACTTTTTGAGAACTAGCTTCACTCTCGGGTACCACCGCTGTGGCTACGGCAGCAGCGGAGCGGGCATCTCCAATTCTAGGCCGGTATGCACACTACCAAACCTTAGACCCCTCTCATATGCCTCTGTACACGTCCAAGGTGCACTCTAGAGTCTATACGTACGTACTTTGCTGAAAACCCGTCAGTCTTGTTAGGTCGGGTGTGCGTTATCGGGGATCGTCCTCCAGACCGCAGTGTAAAACAACCCACTGGCCCCTCAAACCCTCACACCTGCCTGATGCACCATACTGCCATCGGTGTGACGAATGGCCAGTACCGCATGCCCCGCCACTAAATTTATGCACATGCAAGCATTTCATCCTGAGCCTTCAACTCGCCGGACCAACGTGTCCTGAATCCCTCAAACCCTACATAGGTGAGCATTTATCACAATCCCTCCAACCCTATACGGGTGAGAACGCATAATAGTGCTTTTATTCCAAATCCCTCAAACCCGTCACGGGCGAGAATGAACCACAATGTCCTAACCTATTAGACTACTCTTGTCTACGGATTATTATACTTAGTGATTTAAGGTTAATCCCAGGACTGCCCAGGGTATACCCGATGAAGGGCTCTCGGGGGCACTAGGAACTATGGTAGGATTACGCCCAAAGCTCCCTTTCTCAAGGATATTTTTCTTTAGTTGATGGCTACCCAAAATTCAACCCCAGCTCTCGTTATTACTCTTGAGTGATCCTAATGACTTAAGATGTTCTCAGAAGGGCGACGGTCTTCCGCCGGCCTCCACTCCAGTTGCTATCCAAGGGCTTGCACTTTACTCTCGTCACTAAGACAACTCTACCCACCAGGGTCATATTCCAATTGAAGTCTCTAGCTCATTTATTGATCTATCCCCTGGTGGTCCTTATAACATGACATACTTACACTATGCGCAACCCATGACCTAATACCACCCCGAAATGGAACTTCCAATTCCTTGGGCCACCTGCCCCTAATTATTTATCCTAGGATGGTATGGACAAATGAAGTGAGCCTATTGATTTTCATAATTTTCTTAAGTCATTAAGACCTCCAATTAAATCATTTAATTAATCTCCTAGGTCATTTAATACATGAAGTATCACAATTTATAATCCACTGACCTAAGAAATTTTCTTGAGTTATATCTTGGTAAAATATTGTTGTCTACCAAAAATTTATAATTTTCCTTTAATTATTTCTATTTATTCCTTAATTAATACAAAAATCACACAATTGTCATTTTCCAAATAAAGTATAAGGAATACATTACTAAAAATTCTAGAAAACTTACAGAGCATATATATCATTAATTTAAGGCTAATGGCAGAGTTTCATCAACTTCTATAATGTAATGGCCTACCAAATTCAATTCTTAACAATTTACCAAAATGCCATTATAAGTTTTTAAAAATTACTAATTCATCCAAAAATGCTGAGAAGATTATACAAGGTTATTCATACTCTGATAAATCATCAAGAAATTTTCCAAAAGTTTCTACTAAGTATTTTCACCAATTTGCTAATTAAGTAAAATGAGGGTAAAAAGGTAATTTCCACATAAATCCTATCAAAATTCTTCAAACAGAGACATAAAAATTTTCAGGAGTTAAATCTAACATAATGTTGACTTTGACAAATATTGGGGATTTTATCTCAATTATAAGCCTATTTTTACATTTATTTTTCAAAAGTTCTATTATTCCAAAAATTCCAAATAATGGGATTTTTGCTTCCAAAAATCCCATTATTACAATGTGGGGTATAATTCACCCTAATGAGCCTCTAAAATCAATACCATGATTTTGGGATGTTCCAAATATGCTTAATTCACAATATATCAAAATTGATTATTTGCACCCCAAGCCTATATATAATCAACACATGCAAGTGAGTTTACCCAACATGCACTTGTCCAAATGTGCTGAAATTTTTACCATGCACATGAATAGTCCCCAAGGACATGCCACCAAATTTGGGGCCAGTTGGAGCCATAACCCTCCAAATATTTCATTTATTTAGTTTTGTGTATTATGAATAAAACTATAGAAAACGTTTTCCCGAAAATTTTAAATTTTTGGCAGGGGCTAAATATGCCCTAAACATGCATACGCCCTAAACATGCATACACCCTAAAACTTGGGGTCATTTTGATTACTGGTTTGGCTTGGGCATCAATTTGAAATTCTGCCCTTGCCTAGGACCAGTCCTAGGAAAACTGACCTACAGGGCAGTATACTACTCCAAATTACATGATTAAGGTGTCAAATTAATGTTAAGAGGTTAAGCTACAACTTTCATTGAAGGTTTAGGTCCTGGCAATGCCACTAAGAGGCCTAAAATAGCCATGCAATGTTACTGAAATAGTGTGACAAATATATAAAATACTATAGTTTTTATTTTGATTTTATTTATCTGATGTGCACGAATCCTAAAGCATAATAGACGGGATCGGTTCATCGTCCCCAAACAGTCAACGACCCATATTTATTCTAGCTGGGCCACCTTGCCTGGCTATTTCCGGCCAGTTGAGCCACCATAACTGCCGGCGGATGTCGCCACCACCTTCACTGAGGTGGTGGCTAGCTGTTTCCGGCGATGAGGCCGCCGGAATTGGCTCCTCCGGCGAACCCGAGCAAGAAGTAAAACTCGGAAAATTCTCATTTTCCTCTCATGGTATCGGGCTCAATTGATCCCGATGTCTCTCCCTAAAGATCTAGAAAGCTAGTACTAGTAGAGGGGAGGCAAAACGAACCCGAATGGCGACACGGCGGCGAGGTTGGCAGCGGTTGGCCATGGTTGAGCTGCTCCTGCAATCTCCTTCTCAAATCCTTGATTATACACCAAAAGCTTTGCTCCAGGACTCGTTCTCCACTCGATTCCACCCTCTGAAGCTGATGGTGTGGTCGGGTTGAGCTGAAAGTGGTTGTATAGGGAGATACAACCAAGGTGAGCTCGGTTTGGGGCTTTGGAGGCTTCACCCTTGGTGCCAAGTGGCCCCCATGCTGCCAAATTCTCTGGAAATCCTTGGGTGGCCGGCCAGCAAGCTTTTGGGCTGATGGAGCCAAGGCCAAGTGGCCTCCACCTCTTTAAACTCATCTTCTCTCTCCTCTTTTGGGTAATTTCTCCAAAATGCCCCTTTGCACGTGTCCTCTCTCCAAAACCCGAGGGGTAGGGCTGGTCTTTGTCCACTTGGGCTGGCCATGGACCAAGTTTGGTGGGCTTGGTCCAAGGGGAGTGGGCTTAGCCCTCATTTTCTCCTTTAGGTCAATTAGGTTGACTAGGTTGACTTGAGTTGACTTGGTCAACCATGATGAGTGGGCTGACCCCACTTGGTGGTCATGGGTCTAATGGCACCACCCAACTTGGGTTGGGTCAATGTGGTGCCCTACTTGGGCTAATTGGGCCTATAGGTATAGGTTTGACCAAATTAGGGCCATGGTTGACTTTGGTCAACTAGGGTCAAAGGGTTCACCTAATGACATGCCCTAGGGTCCACTATATTATTTTAGGGTTAGGACAATGTGGTGGTGTCATGGTGTGGCTAGGGTTCCTATTTAGGCTAGTTTGACCTAGTTTGACTTTGGCTCCTTAGTGGGCCCCACATGGCTACAACCCACTACCTAGGGTCAAACCTAGCTAAATTCCCTATCATCCACCCCATGCCTAACCCAATCTAAGTTGAGGGGGCCTATAAGTAACATTGGATGTTACAAATCCCAATAAACAAGAAAAAAATTTCGTCCCCGAACTGAAATTCTAGTTCGGGTCTACGGGGTTCTATCTGTAACAGTTTAAGTAAATTCAAAACAAATTTGCATCATACCTGAAGTAAACAGCACCGGGTGTCATTCCAATATTAGATCCCTCGACTCCTAGGCGTGCTCCTCCTGTCCATGATTGGACCACAACACCTTCACGAGAGGGACCTTCTTCTTCCGCAACACACGAACATCTGTATCATCAATCCAGATCGGCTCCAATCTGACGGATCTGTCTGGCGCTACCGGACCGGCTGTAGTAGTAACGTGCTATTCCGGCCGTAGGAGAGCTCTTCGCAGGGAAGAGACATGGAAGACGTCGTGTATGGTACCCAACTCCGGTGGCAGCTGCAGTTGGTAAGCTAAGGGGCCGATCCGCTCCAGGATCAAGTATGGCCCCATGTATCGAGGACTGAGCTTCTTGTGCCTCCGCACCCGAGAGACACCGTGTACCGGACGTATCTTCAAGAAAACTCTGTCTCCAACCTGGAACTCCACCTTACGGTGCCGAGCATCATAATACTTCGCCTGTCTACTCTGGGCCTCTAGTAGCCGATCCCTGATCAAATGAACCTGAGCCTCCGTATCCTTCACATAATCAGAACCAAGAGCCTTGGTATCCACATCTTGAACCCATGATGGCGGTGTCCTGCACTTCCTCCCATAAAGTGCCTCATATGGAGCCACCATGATGCTAGCCTGGTGGCTGTTATTGTAGGAAAACTCGATCAATGGTAGCAGCCTCTCCCAAGGCTTCCCTGTATCCAATATGCATAGGCGGAGTAGATCATCCATGGTCTGAATGGTACGCTCGGTCTGTCCGTTGGTCTACGGGTGGAAGGTGGTACTAAAAGTAAACCGAGAAACCAAGTAAGCATGCACAACCCTCCACTCGCTCGAAGTGAATCGACCATCACGGTCCGAAACAATCGTCCTGGGGATGCCATGGTATCTGACAAACTGCTGCACGAATAATCTCACCAAAACTACAACTGGAGCATCCTTCCTGACTGGAATAAAGCGCGCTACCTTGGTCGTCTCTCTACTATGACCCAGATGGAATCATGCCCAGAGTGGGAGCAAGGTAGTCTGTGCACAAAGTCCATAGCAATGTCCTCGAACTTCCACTCTGGGACTGGCAATGGCTGTAATAAACCACCCGGGCTCTTGCATTCCGCCTTAACGCGCTGGCACGTCTCACAATGTGTCACAAAGTGGGTGATCTCCCTCTTCATCCCAGGCCAATACATAGTCTTTCGTAAATCTGTCCACATCTTGGTGATGCCGGGATGCACTGAATATCTGGAGCAATGTGCCTCTCTAAGTATATCATCCCGGATACCCCCCCTGCTGGTATATAAATGTATCCATGGAATCGAAGGAGATCATCCTGAAGCATGTAATCCTCAACCTTGCCCCCTTCCAGGGCACTGAATATCGGCTCCAATGTAGCATCTAGCCTCTGATGCGCCATAATGCGCTTCCGAATGTCATCATCACTGATCAAAGAGCTCAGGTACTCTCGATATCCTACTGGTTCGGCCTCAGAAACCATAGTAATATGTATGCCGTCCATCACCTGTATCAGCTCCATAGACATCATCCGGGGCTCCGGTCCAGAGGTGCCGACCCTCCTGCTCAATACATCTGCTACTGTGTTTTCCTTCCCCTGGTGGCAGTGAATCTGGTAAACATAGTCATAGAGAAACTCTAGCCATCTCCTCTGTCGCAGGATTAGGTCCTTCTGCGTATCGATGTACTTGAGATTCTTATGATCTGAGAAAATATCATAATGAATCCCATACAGATAATGCTGACATATCTTTAGCGCAAATACAACAGCCCCGAGATCCAAATCGTGTACCGGATAGTTATGCTCGTGCTTCTTCAACTATCTCGAAGCATAAGCGATAACATGTATGTGCTGCATCAGTACAACACCCATCCCTTCGTATGAGGCATCCGTGTAAATCTGAAATCCCTCACTCCTAGATGGGAGTGCAAGGATAGGGGATGAGGTAAGTCGGTCCTTCAACTCCTGGAACGCTGTCCCGCATTGCTCTGTCCAAGCAAACTCTACATCCTTCCTCGTCAAGGTCGTGAAGGGGAGTGCTATCCTTGAGAACCCCTCCACGAACTTACGATAGTAACCTGCTAATCCCAAGAAACTGCGAATGTCGGATGCTAGCTTCGGTCGTGGTCAATCTCTTATTGTCTCTATCTTGGCTGGATCCACCGCCAATCCAGCTCGACTAATCGTATTCCGCAAGAAGGCCACCTCCTGTATCCAGAACTGGCACTTAAAATACTTCGCATACATCTGGGACTCCCGCAGCCTCTGCAAAACCTGTGTCAAATGCTCTGTGTGCTCCACCCGAGTTCGGGAATAGATCAGAATATCCTCGATAAATACAATGACGAAGTGGTCCAAGAAGGTCTCGAATACACGATTCATTAGACTCATGAATACGGTAGGGGCATTCGTGTGCCCAAAATGCATCACCGTGAACTTGTATAACCCCTAACATGAGCTAAAAGCCATCTTCGGGATGTCTTCCTCTTGGATGCGCAGCTTATAGTAACCGGATCTCAAATCCAGCTTAGAGAACCAGACGACCCCTGAAGCTGATCAAATAACTCATCTATCCGAGGCATTGGATAGGTATTCTGGACCGTCAACCGGTTCAGCTCCCTGTAATCTATGCACAACCGCAATGATCCGTCTTTCTTCTTCACAAAGAGAACTGGTGCTCCCCACAACGATGAATTCGACCGCACAAATCCTGAGTCCATAAGCTCCTGAAGCTGAGTCCTGAATTCTGCTAACTCTCTGGGAGCCATCCTGTAAGGTGCCCGGGACACTAGCCTCTCCCCCGGCACCAACTAAATCCGGAAATCCAAATCCCGAGCTGGTGGTAGTCCGGGCAATTTCTCCGGGAATACATCAGAGAAATCCCGAACCACCGGGATATCAGCTATAGATCTCTCTGCTGCCACCATCTCGAAGCAGATGAGGTACACCTCTTCCCCCTGCTCATAGGCCTTGACAGCCTGCACAGAAGATAATGATAGATAGGGGAGAGGTCGGATACCTTCAATAGTAACGTAGGAGTCTCCATGCCTGAGTGTGATCCTCTTAGAGGGGCAGTCGATCTGGGCAGAGTTCCAATGAAGCCAGGTCATTCCCAAAATCAAATCAAAGTCCGGCAATCTCAAGACCGCCGCCGGAGCTTCGAATGTCTTGCCTCCTATCTCGGCCTCCATGTTGCAGCTATCCGTGGTTCGTAGCTCCAAGCCATCAGGAAGACGCACCCTCATCTCTATGCCAAGGAATCTCTCCACACCCTCTAATCCTTCAATAAAAGTGTCCCACACGAATGAGTGCGAAGCACCTGTGTCGAATAGGGTATGAGCGGGCTTGCCGCTGATCATAACTATGCCTGAGATTTATTTGAGTTAAAACGGATGTTATTTCTATGGTTTTCAAGGCACTACTTGGGTTGAAATTTCTAAATTATAACAATTAAGTACCTGTACTCACTTCCTCGGGGTTCCTCTGCTCCGTGAGGTCCAAAGCGTATATCTGCTCCTAGTTGCGTCCTCGGTCGTGATATCTGAGGCCTCGGCCTCGACCTCATCCTCGGCCTCGGCCTCGGCCCTACTGTACTGGAGTGGACACTAGAGGTAGAGGAGGAGGAGGTGGATGGAACCGATGCGGACACTCCGATCTAATGTGCCCGGGCTGCCGGCATCTGTAATAAACTACCGGCCGGTGTCCATGGTCATCCTGCATCCTCGGAACATGCACTTGTAGAGGTGGGGGAGCTAATGCTGGAGGAGGCCCCTGCTCCTGCCTGAAGTTGGGACGACGACGTCCCACACCCCTCTTGTATCCAATAGTCCTGCATCTCTGAGAGCCCCTGCTGCTCTCTCCTGACGTCGACCCATCGTATGGTCTTCCCTCTGAATTGCAGCATCAGCTAGTTGGCCTCCAGCTGCTTCTCCATCTCGATGATCTGGGCTGATGTGCCGTAAGAAATGAACAATAAGGCCTGCCTCAAGTCATCTCTGAGGCCCCGGTAGAACCTCTTGGCATACCTCCTGTCGTATGTATCATGTATCCCTGTGAACCTGGCAAGGTGGGAAAACTCCCTCTGGTATTCAGTCACCGATCTGCTCCCCTACCTGAGGTTCAGAATCCTCTCCTCCAAAGCATCTCTGTCTGTAGTAGATACGAAGTGATCCAAAAATACATCGTCGAACTCCTCCCAAGATATGTCTGACAGCTCCCAGTCAGCATATGTAGACTCTCGTACAGACTTCCACCATCTCTCCGCATGAGCTTCTAGTACAGAGGTGGCTAGAGGAACTGTCTGGACGACCGGGCAGCTGATGTCTGCCAATATCTCGTGTATGGCTTCCCACCATTCCTCCATCTTTACAACATCCTCTGTCCCACGGTACATCGGTGGGGACAGGCTCTTGAAGGCACTTAGCCAGCTTGACCCCGGATTTGGCTACGGAGCCGGGACTTGCTGGGCTCTGAAGGCTTCCAGGATCGCCGTCAAAGTCTGCCCCATCTCCGTTTGTAGAAATAGAGTGGTAGCTGGAGGGGGAGGAACCATATTTTGCGGCGCGGTGACCTGTGGAGGTTGCATAAAGGTAAGGTTAAAATAGAACTGGACTAACTCATTGTACTTAATAGACTGTTTTATGTGACTTTTTACACATGGGCACAGCACTGCTTCCGCTTCATAGTTTGTACGCAAACTAATGCTCGCGCGGGGTGGTCCAGTGTTGTGAACTTTATTCTCATATGATTGTTCGGTCAAGTGATACCAGTTTGTAATACCCCCCTTCCCCTTACCAAGGAGGCTACCCTGTCTTATGCCTATAACAGTCGTCTTACGGTGACACTAATGCACGGGTTAGTCGACACCGCAACACGCTGATTCTGCCTGCTATTACGATCATATAACCGGTAGGACAAAATTAGAAACAGAAGTATAGCGGTAAAGTAAACCACAACTAGTCCACAGTCACAGCACATATATATAAATATATGAAAAGGAAAACATCAGTCCAAATGAGTACAGAAATAATATGAAGAGTAATAAGGGCTTATGCCTAGTACATCATATCAAATCTCTCTCTCAACTCTAAACAGCGGAAGGTATCTATCATCACCAAGTCATCCCACCTGAGGCAACTCTGCAGTAGTAGTAGTAGTCGGTGGTGGTATCAGCTCCTCACGTCCTGCCATCTCATCCTCCTGGTCATGCTGGTGCTCCATCTCCTCGAGCTCCTAAAAATAGTTTGGTCACTGACCATTAGTCAAAAAGACTAAGTTGTTTCCTCCAAACCTCGCCCCGCAACTCCTAGGCACCATGCGGGAGGACGAAGCGGAGGACAACAAGGTGTTTCAAGTGTAAACAGGTGGCAATGGCACTATACTAACAAGTATATAAGGAGTAATAGTAGTTCTACTCTAGCAGTTATATTTAAGAAGTACAAGTGCAATAATTGAAGTATGAAACTGAAGTAAGTAAGACAAGTGCAGTACGGTAAAGTAAGGAAAGAACTGAAAGTAAGATCAGGAAAGTAAAACTATGCTACCACTACTCTACCATCACAAATCGTACCTTAACTTATAAAAATGCCCATAAAAATTTATAAGTTCAGGTTTCTAGGAAATTTATCTTATCATATAAAAGAGCCCATACTAATTTATATGATAAGGATCTATGAAGCGTATGACCTAATATGAATGAATGTTTATAATGCAATTTATGCACAGGCAAGTGCAACTCACACACAACGACTCTGTGATCACAGACCTTTACTTACCACTTTTTGAGAGCTAGATTCACTCTCGGGTACCACTGCTGTGGCTACGGTAGCAGCGGAGCGGGCATCTCCACTTCTAGGTCGGTATGCACACTACCAAACCTTAGACCCCTCTAATATGCCTTTGTACACGTCCAAGGTGCATTCTAGAGTCTATGCGTACGTACTTTGTTGACAACCCGTCAGTCTTGTTGGGTCGGGTGTGCGTTATCGGGGATCGTCCTCCAGACCGTAGTGTAAAACAACCCACTGGCCCCTCAAACCCTCACACCCGTCTGGTGCACCGTACTGCCATCAGTGTGACGAACGGCCAGTACCGCATGCCCCGCCACTAAATTTATGCACATGCAAGTATTTCAACCCGAGCCTTCAGCTCGCAGGACCAACCTGTCCTGAATCCCTCAAACCCTGTACGGGTGAGCATTTATCACAATCCCTCCAAACCTACACGGGTGAGAACGCACAATAGTGCTTTTATTCCAAATCCCTCAAACCCTTCACGGGCGAGAATGAACCATAATGTCCTAACCTATTAGACTACTCTTGTCTACGTATTATTATACTTAGTGATTTAAGGTTAATCCAAGGACTGCCCAGGGTATACCCGGTGAAGGGCTCTCGGGGGCACTAGGAACTACGATGGGATTATGCCCAAAGCTCCCTTTCTCAAGGATATTTACTTTAGTTGATGGCTACCCAAAATTCACCCCCAACTCTCGTTATTACTCTTGAGTGATCCTAATGACTTAAGATGTTCTCAGAAGGGCAACGGTCTTCCGCCGGCCTCCACTCCAGTTGCTATCCAAGGGCTTGCACTTTACCCTCGTCACTAAGACAACTCTACCCACAAGGGTCATATTCCAATTGAAGTCTCTAGCTTATTTATTGATCTATCCCCCGGTGGTCCTTATAACATGACATACTTACACTATGCGCAACCCATGACCTAATACCACCCCGAAATGGAACTTCCAATTCCTTGGGCACTTGCCCCTAATTATTAATCTTAGGATGGTATGGATAAATGAAGTGAGTCTATTGATTTTCATAATTTTCTTAAGTCATTAAGGTCTTTAATTAAATCATTTAATTAATCCCCAAGGCCATTTAATACATGAAGTATCACAATTTATAATCCACAGACCTAACGAATTTTTCCTAAGTTATATCATGGCAAAATATTGCTGTCTACCAAAATGTATAATTTTCCTTTAATTATTTCTATTTATTCCTTAATTAATACAAAATTCACACAATTGTCATTTTCCAAATGAAGTTTAAGGAATACATTACTAAAAATTCTAGGAACATTACAGAGCATATATATCATTAATTTAAGGCTAATGTCACAGTTTCATCAACTTCTAGAATGTAATGGCCTAACAAATTCAATTCTTAACCATTTACGAAAATGCCATTATAAGTTTTTAAAAATTACTGACTCATCCAAAAATGCCGAGAAACTTATACAAAGTTATTCATACTCTGATATATCACCAAGAAATTTTCCAAAAGTTTCTACTATGTAGTTTCACCAATTTGCTAAGTAAGTAAAATGAGGGTAAAAAGGTAATTTCCACATAACTCCTATCAAAATTCTTCAAAAAGAGACATAAAAATTTTCAGGACTTAAATCTAACATAATGTTGACCTTACAAAAATTGGGGATTTTATCTCAATGATAAGCCTATTTTTATATTTATTTTTCAAAAGTTCTATTATTTCAAAAATTCTAAATAATTGGATTTTTGCTTCCAAAAATCCCATTATTACAATGTGGAGTATAATTCACCCTAATGAGCCACTGAAATCAATATCATGATTTTTGGATTTTCCAAATAGGCTTAATTCACAATATATCAAAATTGGCTATTTGCACCCCAAGCCTATATATAATCAACACATGCAAGTGAGTTTCCCCAACATATATTTGTCAAAATGTGCGGAAATTTTTACCATGCACATTAATATTCTCCAAGCACATTCCACCAAAATTTGGGGCCATTTGGAGCCATAACCCTCCAAATATTTCATTTATTTTGTTTTATGTAATATGAATAAAACTATAGAAAGAGTTTTCCCAAAAATTTTCAATTTTTGGCAGGGGCTAAATATGCCATAAACATGCATGCACCCAAAATTTGGGGTCATTTTGATTAATGTTTTTGCTTGGGCATCAATTTGAAATTCTGCCCTCGCCTAGGACCAGTCCTAGGAAACCTGACCTACAGGGCAGTATACTGCCCTACATTACAAGATTAAGGTGTCAAATTAAAGTTAAGAGGTTAAGCTAAAACTTTAATTCAAGGTTCAGGTCATGGAAATGCCTCTAGAAGGCCTAAAATAGCCATGCAATGTTACTGAAATAGTGTGACAAATATATAAAATACTATAGTTTTTATTTTGATTTAATTTATCTGATGTGCACGAATCCTAAAGCATAATAGACGGGATCGGTTCATCGTCCCCAAACAGTCAACGACCCAGATTGATTCTGGCTGGGCCACCTTGCCCGGCTATTTCCGGTCAGTTGAGCCACCACCACCGCCGGCGGATGTTGCCACCACCTTCACTAAGGTGGTGGCTAGCGGTTTCCGGCGATGAGGCCACCGGAATTGGCTCCTCCGGCGAACCCGAGCAAGAAGTAAAACTCGGAAAATTCTCATTTTCCTCTCATGGTATCGGGCTCAATTGAGCCCGATGTCTCTCCCTAATGATCTAGAAAGCTAGTACGAGTAGAGGGGAGGCGAAACGGACCCGAATGGCGGAACGACCGCGAGGTTGGAGGCGGTTGGCCATGGTTGAGCTGCTCCGGCGATCTCCTGCTCAAATCTTTGATTCTCCACCAAAATCTTTGCTCCAGGACTCATTCTCCACTCGATTCCACCCTCTGAAGCTGATGGTGTGGTCGGTTTGAGCTGAAAGTGGCTGTATAGGGAGATACAACAAAGGTGAGCTCAGTTTTGGGCTTTGGAGGATTCACCCATGGTGCCAAGTGGCCCCCATGCTGCCATATTCTCTGGAAATCCTTCGGTGGTCGGCCAGTAAGCTTTTGGGCTTACGGAGCCAAGGCCAAGTGGCCTCCGCCTCTTTAAACTCATCTTGTCTCTCCTCTTTTGGGTAATTTCTCCAAAATGCCCCTTTGCATGTGTCCTCTCTCCAAAACCAGAGGGGTAGGGCTGGTCTTTGTCCACTTGCGCTGGCCATGGACCAAGTTTGATGGGTTTGGCCCAAGGGGAGTGGGCTTAGCCCTCATTTTCTCCTTTAGGTCAATTAGGTTGACTAGGTTGACTTGAGTTGACTTGGTCAACCATGATGAGTGGGCTGACCCCACTTGGTGGTCATGGGTCTAATGACATCACCCAACTTAGGTTGGGTCAATGTGGTGCCCTACTTGGGCCTATAGATATAGGTTTGACCAAATTAGGGCCATGGTTGACTTTGGTCAACTAGGGTCAAAGGGTTGACCTAATGACATGCCCTAGGGTCCACTTAGATTATTTTAGGGTTAGGGCAATGTGGTGGGGTCATGGTGTGGCTAGGGTTCCAATTTATGCTAGTTTGACCTAGTTTGACTTTGGCCCCTTAGTGGGCCCCACATGGCTACAACCCACTATCTAGGGTCAAACCTAGCTAAATTCCCTATCACCCACCCCATGCCTAACCCAATCTAAGTTGAGGGGGTCTAGAAGTAACATGGGATGTTACAACCAGTACTTACTCTTACACCCATTTCATGTCACACATCAGCGGGTCTTTCCTGGGCACACCAGTACTTCCTGTTATTCTCTTCACAGGTAGGACATCGCAAATATCACAAATGTTAGGGGTCTTTCCTGGCTACCCTGGCAGTACTTCCTGCTACTCCATTGCATAGGTAGCACCTATAAACATTAAGCATTACAAAGGGTATTTCCTGGAATTCCAATCCAGTACTTCCTGCTAGTTGCTGCACAGGTAGAACCCAACAACACAAGCATCACAAGAATTATATGTGTATTTTCGTGGACTACAACTCCAGTACTTTCAGCTACTTCCTTTCACAGGTCCAACCCATCGCATCCTAAACTACACGTGTATCACGGAGTCTTCTCCGGTTCGTATGCAACATCACCAATGAAAGAACTAGTGCCTAAACACCTAGAGGGGGGGGGGTGAATAGGTGCGCTTAATCTTTTTAAACTTTAAAGGCAGAAACACAGAATTATATGTTATTCTTCACAACAATGCAGCACAGCAATCACAGAATAAAGCACACACAGAGAACACACAGATTTTATAGTGGTTCCCCAAGGTCTGGGTACATCCTCTTTCCCCCTTCGCCTATCTAGTAGTGTACTAGATTCGGCCAAACTTCTCCACTATTCCTCAGATCCTCAGATCTTACACTCAGAACCCCAAACAGGTTCCTACAACTCAGAGTGATCTCACTCCTACAACTCAGGCACACAGCCCTACCACTCAGTCTTCACAAAGACCTACACTCAGCCTTCACCAAGGCCTACACTCAGCCCTCAACAAGGCCTACACTCAGAAAAAAGTATCTCCTACACTCATGCACAAAGGCCCTACCACTCAGCCTTTATAATTATAGGCTTACAACTCAGATCCCTAAGGATCCTACAAGAAATTTAAAATTACAAGGTATATAACCACAACTCAGAATGAGAGAGAAGAGTTGACTGGTTTCTTGATGAGTTCTTGGAAGAACTTTGCTGAGATCAACCTCCCTTGGCTTCCTTCAAAGCTTCTTGAATTTAGAACACATTAGGGTTGAGTCTCTATGCAGATGAACTTCAATCACTGCTGACTTAAGAATCAGATCTCAATCTGAAACTTTCTTCACAGCCTGGTTCAACAGCTATCTTCTTAGAAGGAGCTCTCTCTCTCTCCAACTTCTTAGATCTTCACTTGAATTGATTCTTCAATGAATTTGTTGGAACACCCTATTACTAATTTGGGTCAGGATCACTATGTCTCTAGGAATCAATGCTTAACCTCTTGTATAGCCCAATAGGTCAATTAGAATTGAGTCTTAGGGTTAGAAGTCTAGGTTTGGAAGCTGCCCTCAAGACCAGGATTTTCTGTTTGGAGACCAAGTCATATCGTCGAGCTCAGCACGACGATTCGTCGAACTCCGATCGACGATCGTCTAGCTCAACTTCGACAGATCGTCGAACTCCATTCGACGATCGCTGAGCTCAACTTCATTATATCGTCGAACTCCATTCGACGATCGGTGAGCTCAGTTTGACGATCTTGACTCAGCTTTGGATTTCTATCTCTGAGCTCAGTTCGACGATCTTTGAGCTCAGATCAACGATATTTTACTTATGTATATTTTCTGATCGCTGAGCTCAGTTCGACGATAGCAGAGCTCAGTTCGACGTTTTCAGATAACTTCAAGGATGTTTCTAGATTCAAATTCAAATCAGTTAAGGAGTTATTCTGCAATTAATTCTGAAGATTTCCTAGCCGTTTTCATTCATTTCTGGACCAAGTTTCAAGGAATATTTCTAGGGACTTTCCTCCAGAAGAGATTTTGCAATTAAGGATGCAATTAATGCTGGCCAACGGCTATTCTTCTCAGAGAATGTTTTTGTTCAGTACCAGAGAATAAAAGAAAAGAATTCTTTTCTGAATAAGAGAAGAGACACACAGACAGACATCAATAATCTTCAACAAAATATTCTGTCTCAAAGAATTCTCAAGAACACTCATCCAAGGAGATCAATCTTTTCAGAAATCTTCAGATCTCTCTAGTTTTCAAGTGTTCAAGGCCAACATATTTCAAGACTCCAAACATTCAACATTTCAGCTATTGCTGAAATCATCTATTGCTGGAGTTCAATCTTTGAAGGCCTATCACCCTCAGCAAAGCTTTTCTTCCTGAAGATCTCAAGGATTCATGGGGAGCTTTGACATCAACAATCCATATAGTCTTCTTAGTTGTTTGAGAAAAGAAGACTTCCATCACTCTCTCACCCCCTCTCTGTAAAGGGTTTCTCAAACTCCCTTCAAAAGTTTGAGCTTGGTTTTTGAGCACCTTGTCAAAAGCTCATTGGTGGCAAGACACCTGATCAAAAAATCTTATTTGGTTTTTGAGCACCTTATCAAAAGCTCATTGGTGCCCAGGACACCTGATCAACTCATCCTGCAGTGGATTCCTACCTAGGGTGGTAGAAGAGTGGATGTACCCAAGTTTAGGGGAACCACTATATTTCCTTGTGTCTTCTGGTTTTGCTTGTTTTTATTTTTGTTTCTGGCCTTGATTTTTCTGTGATTAGCTTTTCATTAACTTAGTTCTGTCATTAGATTTATTATTGCTTTCATGCTCACTCTTATTACAACAATTGTTGTAAAAAGTTTCAAAGCACCATATACTCTATTCACCCCCCTCTAGAGTATATCAGATCTAGCTGCACTTTTAATTGGTATCAAAGCGAGGTTGGTTAAACATACCATACCTGATTGGTTGTACAGGCTAACACCTGAACCCAAAGATCCCAAGTTAGATCTGTTTTCTTTTGTATTTTTTTTATTAGATTTTGTTTTCACAAATCATGGCCCAAAACAAAGATTATGCTAGCACCAGACCTCCAGTGTGCAATCTATCCAAGTTTGCACTTTGGAAAGTAAGGATCAAACTGTACATGAATTCTATTGACGAAGATATTTTTAACTCTGTTTTGACAGTGTGTCCAAGACCCCCAGAGAACACAAGTACAAATGCTGTTCCACCTCCATCAGGAACAGATGCTGATATCAAGAGATGGAAGGTAGCTGATGCCAAGGCTATGACTATCTTGGCCCAGACAATGTCTGATGACATATTTCAAAAGGTGGCTGAATGCAATTCAGTAAAGGAAATTTGGGACAAACTCTCAGAAATAGTCTCAGGCTCAGCTGATGAGAGAAAGGATAGGAGATCCCATCTCATCTCTCAATATGAGAATTTCAAAAAGGGAGAAACTGAGTCAGTGGGAGACATGTACAACAGGCTCAGTCTAATTATCAGTGAACTCAGGACATTGGATAAAGAGATTTCACGAACTGAACTCAATGACAAGATCCT
Source organism: Platanthera guangdongensis (assembly GCA_039583875.1). NCBI lineage: Eukaryota > Viridiplantae > Streptophyta > Magnoliopsida > Asparagales > Orchidaceae > Platanthera > Platanthera guangdongensis. The sequence goes on along the minus strand of CM077147.1, from coordinate 157,615,961 downwards.
AATGTTCTTCCCTAGCACTTGGGATTCAAGAATCTGGCCAATTAAGGATGCCAGAAGTCTGAATGAGATCACCACTGAAGATCTATTGGGAAAGCTCAAATCTTATGAGCTACTCATCAAAAATAGAGAAGAAGAACAAAAGGCTGCCTCACCAGCCACAAGAAAAGAGAAGACCATAGACTTCAAGGCAACTGAAGATCTGCCTGAAGACAAAGCCACAAGCAATGATGAACTACTCAGTTTGTTGGCCAAAAGATTTTATAAGATGGCCAGAAAGGACTTCAGAAGGAGATCATACAAGGAACATGATAAGCCAAGATATGACAAGTCCATTAATAATAATAATAAAGACATTATTTACTTTAGTTGCAGGAAAGCAGGGCACATAGTTCCTGACAGTCCAGAAAACAAAATCAAGGACAGAAGGGACAGGAAAGAAAGAAGAAAGGAGAAAGACTCCAAGAGGAATGGCAATGGCAAACCCTCATCAAGCAAAAACAAACATACAAGAAAGGGGTTTGTTGCTGAATCCTGGAGTGAGACTGAAGAGGAGTCAGAAGCCTCATCCAGTTCCAGTGATGATGAGGATGATGCAGAAGAAAAAGAGTTCTGCATGATGGCAATCAATGCCTCACAACATAATTCAGAAGAAGAGGAGTCAGAGTCAGACTCAGAGACTCAACCTGAAGAAGATCAGGTAATTGGTTCTTTTGATTTTAGTTCAGAGGACTTTAAATCTGAATTTAAAGCACTGTGTTTAGACCTGCTAAAGTCTGAGAAAGAAATTATCTCTCTCAGAAATCAATTATCTGAACACAATACTTTAAAGTCAGAAAACCTCAAACTCTCTCAGGAGTTGGAGTGCTGTAGGGAACAGATAGCTTCACTGAAAAGTGAGCTCTCTGAGGCCAAGAAGCTTGAAGAATCCCTTAATGGGAGAAGCATCAAGCTGATGGACATCACAAGCACAGTGAACTCCAGATTTAACAGTACACTGGGCTTGGGTGCTTCATCCAGCCAACCCATAGTTCTAACAACTCCAATCAAATTCATTTCTGACAAAGGAAAGGGAGTTGTAGAGGTTGCTAGGAAAAATTCTGATCTGCCCAAGAAAACCAAGTCCCAGCAGAAATCGTCGAACGGAGATCGACGATCGCCGAATGAAGATCGACGATTCGCCGAACGCAGATCGACGATCTCAGGCAAAATCGTCGAACGCAGATCGACGATCTCAGCCAAAGTCATCGAACGCAGGTCGACGATCTCAAGTACCTGATCTCACCCATAGTCGACCGTCGAACGGAGCTCGACGATCTGACTCAAGATCGTCGAACGCAGCTCCAAGATCGTCGAACAGAGGTCAGAGCTCTAGGAAAATTTTTCAAGGGCAAATCAAAATTCAATCCTAAGGGTCCTTCATCCCAAATCTTTAACCCTTATACTGAATGGATTATACCTCCAAGGAGATATCATCCTGAAGGATATAAGAGTCAACATGGGATGTCCTTTATTTCAGAATTTAAAGGTTATCAACCTAGGCCCAAGGTAAACTGGGTCAAAAACAAATGAATTGTCTTATGTGCATGTGAAGACCTATCCAACATCTAACCAGCAATGGTACTTGGATAGTGGGTGCTCTAAGCACATGGCAGGGAACAAGGACAACCTCACATCCTTTAGAGCCAAGCTTGGACCCAAAGTTATCTTTGGTGATTCAAACTTTGGACAGATTAAAGGATATGGTGCAGTCCAGATTGGATCAGTAACTTTCAAGAAGGTAGCTTATATGGAAGGACTGAAGCACAATTTAATTAGCATCAGTCAGCTGTGTGATGAAGGCTACCAGGTGACCTTCAGCAAAGCCTTATGCAAAATCAAGTCAGAGGACAACACAACTGTGTTGACAGGTAAAAGAAAAGGTAACATCTATCTAGTAGATTTTCTTTCAACTGATGTAGATATCTGCTTGTTCAATTCTGTCTGTAGACCAAATATTTTATGGCATAAGAGATTAGGACACCTAAACCTTAGAACTATTGCTAGGCTATCCAAGGACAACCTTGTTAGAGGACTACCTTCTGGCCCCTACAAGAAGGAAGGACTCTGCATGGCTTGTCAATTAGGCAAGCAAACTAAAAACAGCTTTAAGTCACTTAATAAGAGTGATTCACCTAGGATATTGTATCTGTTACACATGGATCTTTTTGGACCCATCACAGTACAAAGCCTAGGAGGGAAATCCTACACTTTAGTAGTTGTAGATGACTTCTCTAGATTCACTTGGGTGTTCTTTCTAAGGAAGAAGTCTGATTACTTTAAGTGTCTGACAGAGTTTCTCAAATGTATACAGATTGAGTTCAATACTCACATTGCCCTGATCAGAAGTGATCATGGGACAGAGTTTGATTCTCTTCTTATGCAAGAGTTCTGTCAGAGTGAAGGGATCAGGCATACTTTCTCAGCTCCTAGAACTCCTCAACAAAATGGGGTAGCTGAAAGGAAAAATAGAACCCTTATTGAATCTGCCACTACATTGTTGTCAGATGCTTACCTTCCTCTATCATTTTGGGCAGAGGCAGTGAACACCTCCAACTATGTGCTGAATAGAAGTTTGATACATAAACTAAAGGGAAAGACTCCCTATGAATTACTCAAAGGGAAGAAACCTAAAGTTGATTATTTTAGAGTCTTTGGTTGTATTTGCTATATTCATAATAATGACAAGAAATATTTAGCAAAATTTCAAGCTAAAGCTGATGAAGGAGTGTTTCTGGGATACTCCATGATCAACAAGGCTTATAGGGTCTATAATAAATCATCTTTAAAAATTGAGGAATCTATTAACATTTCATCTGATGAATCTAACATGTCTTTCAAGGAGAAGATCTCTTCTACCATAGAACCTTTGCAGGAACATTCTCTAGTTGAAGACCTGAACAAGTTACAGGTTACTCAAAGGGATGAAAGTAGTGAAGATGAAGAAAATACTCAACATATTGAAGAACAACTTGAAGAGCCAGTTGTTGTACCACAAGAGGAAACAACAACACAGGTTGGTGAACAATCAACACCCCCTGTTGATTTAGTAACATCAAGAGACCATCCAATTTCCCAAATAATTGGAGACATCTCAGCTGGTGTGCAAACCAGAAATCAGGTCAACCAAAACCTGTTGCACACTTGCTTCCTATCTCAAATTGAACCTCAGTCCATTCAAGATGCAGAGCAAGATCCACACTGGATCATTGCAATGCAAGAGGAGTTGCATCAATTTGAGAGAAACAAAGTATGGGAACTAGTGCCAAAGCCTAAAGATCATTCCATTGTTGGAACAAAATGGGTATTTAGAAACAAATTGGATGATCAAGGAGTAATTATAAGAAACAAGGCAAGGCTAGTTGCTCAGGGATACTCTCAAGAAGAAGGAATAGACTATGACCAGACTTTTGCACCAGTTGCAAGATTGAAAGCCATCATAATATTTTTAGCTTATGCAACACACAAAAGCTTCAAGGTATATCAGATGGATGTCAAAAGTGCATTTCTAAATGGAGACATCAAAGAGGAAGTATATGTCAGACAACATCCAGGTTTTATCTCTCCTACTTTTCCTGATTATGTTTTTAGATTGAACAAATCATTATATGGTCTCAAGCAAGCTCCTAGAACATGGTATGAGACCCTAACATGCTTTCTCTTGGAAAATGGTTTTATAAGGGGTAGAGTAGACCAAACTCTTTTCATTAGAACCCATAAGTCCCATACCCTACTAGTACAGATTTATGTAGACGATATCATCTTTGATTCTACTGACTCCAAATTGTGCAGAAGGTTTTCTAACCTGATGCATTCTAAATTTGAGATGAGTAGCATGGGTGAGCTATCCTTCTTCCTAGGATTGCAAGTCAAACAGCATGCTGAAGGAATCTTCATTTCTCAAACCAAGTATGCAAATGAGTTGGTTAAGAAATTTGGTATGTCTGAAGCATCTTATATGAAAACACCCATGCCTACTAATGCTGTATTGGATGCTGATGAACATGGGAAACCTGTTGATCAGACAACATATAGAGCAATGATTGGCTCTTTACTGTATCTTACAGCTAGTAGACCAGATATAATGTTTGCTACATGTATATGTGCTAGGTTCCAAGTAAGCCCTAGAGAGTCACACCTAACACTAGTAAAGAGGATTCTCAGGTATGTTAAAACTTGTCCAAATCTAGGTCTCTGGTATCCAAAAGATTCAGCATTTGAATTAAATGGATTTTCTGATGCTGATTATGCTGGATGCAAAATTGACAGGAAAAGCACCAGTGGAACTTGTCAGTTCCTTGGTGACAGACTTGTCTCTTGGTTTTGTAAGAAACAAACATCTGTGTCAACTTCAACTGCTGAAGCTGAATATATGGCTGCAGGCAGTTGTTGTTCACAAATCTTGTGGATTCAAAACCAACTCCTAGACTATGGATACAACTTAGAGAAGTCTAAAATCTTTTGTGAAAACACCAGTGCTATTTCTATAGCTCAAAATCCAATCCTCCATAGTAGGACAAAACACATAGAGATTAGGCATCATTTCTTAAGGGATAATGTTGAAAAGAATAAAATTGAACTACAATATATCCCAACTGATTTACAAAGGGGAGATATTTTCACCAAGCCATTGGATGAAAAGAAACACACCTTCTTCCTAAATCAGTTAGGAATGTTAGATGGAGGAAGTATTAAATAGTATCCAAGATTTTGAAAGCTAAAAATTGACCAAAACTAGGCAAACATCCTAATTTTTCTTAGTGTCTAGAATTTTTCTGATCTCTGAACTGCGCTCGATGATTTGCCCCAAGATCGTCGAACGGAGATCGACGATTTCCAAAAATCGTCGACCTGAGTTCAGCATTTCTCAGATAGTATGAACTATCTCTTCCGGTCAACGATCGTCGAATGGTGCTCGACGATTTTGTTCTCTGAACGATCGTCGAACGGAGCTCGACGCTCTCCAATATCGTCGAACGGAGATCGACGATGTTGAAGACTCTTCAGATTCCTTTAGTAGCCTCGATCGTCGAACTGAGTTCAACGATCTTTCCAATTCTGCGTCGAACCCTAATATAAAATTCATTTTTCGCCGTTGTTCTCCTTTGCGCTTTCGATTTCTCTGCACGAATTTTCTTTCCCTCCAAACAGTTCTGCACTTGATCGTTTTATTTGTTGAACTTTTGCAGGTACCCATGGCTGTGTTTGCTGCTGTCCTCGCCGCGATGAAGTTTGATGCTGGTTTCAATATTGACATGGAATCTTTCAGCACAACTGACCAGGTCTTTCAAGATATTTTGGGATTATTCAAAGACTAGAACCTGACAGCAATAATGACCACAAGGATCAAGTTGGCATCTGATGAGATAAAGGAATGGGTCTACACTGCCCACAATCAAGACAACTCCACCATTGTTGGGTCTATATCTGGAACTCAGGTACCCTTAACCCCAGCAATTTTAACAGAAGTTTTTGAGTTGAGAAATGGTGAAGATACTGCTGACCTGTCTGGAGAAGAGTATTCTGACCTGCTTACCAGAATGGGTCATTCAGAGGGCAACCCTAGCAAGCTCTTCAAAAGGAACCTTTCTGTGGAATACAGATTCATGGCAGATGTTGTTGGGAAAGTGCTACTGGCTAAGCACTCTGCCCATGATACAATCTCAAGGTATCAGCTCTGCCTCATGGGAGCCCTTGTAGACAAGAAAAATCTGAATTGGGGAGAAGTGTTCTTTGACCTTATCAAAAAGAAAATCAACAAAAGTTTTGTCAACTTTGGAAGGATCATTGGGGTGTTTCTGCAGCACAGGTGCCCTGCCTTGCTGGTCTCCTCTGGAATTCATATCAATTCTTCCAAGAGACTATCTTGTGCCCTCTTTGGAAAGTGGGACAGACAAATCAGCAAGCCCAGCAGGCCCTCCTCCAGCACTCCTTCAAGCACAAGGACTCTAAGAGTCACTTCTCCACAGGTCTCTGCCCCTGCAGATGACCTGCCTGCTGTTGTTGTCTCTCCTCCTCCTCCAATCCCATCCCTTCCCATACCTTCTACCATTCCAGCTCCATCCACCATCATCATTTCCAGCCCTTCTCCAACATCTACACCATCTCCAGTACCTATTCTTCCAACACCAGAAGAACATTTCCATCTATTATTCTCCTACCCTCCACCAGATGTCACTTCATCACCCTCCCATCCATCCTTCACCCTCATTGATGATTCCTTTATGGATGATTCACCTTCCTCTCCTCCTGAGCTACCCTCATCCTCCACTTCCTATCAAGACCTTCTACAACAAATCATTGACCAACCCACATTCACCCCATCTATTTCCATCCCACTGTCCTCCATCTCCACCTTACCAACACCTCAGCCATCCCTTCCACCATTCACCAGCTCTCCACTACCCTCACCATCAGCTGCTCCTCTATCTTCTACCTCTGCTCCAGTCACCCTTGAGCAAGTAGACCTTCCAGCCCTTGCTGACAGGTTGTATGAGTTGCTTGCCCCCAGGCTCTCTCTTTTGTTGAAAACCTCCTTGGCTCCACTACACCTGTCAGTGGCAGCTCTCTCTTCCAGGTTCTCTTCCCTATTCCCTCAGGCAGCCCCTACAGTAGTGTGCCTTGATCCAGACTTGTCTGAATCTAGGCAGGGGGAGATGCCTTATGAAGTGAGCCTTCATGCTGCTGCTGCTGCTGTTTCTGTAAGCCTGTCTGCTGCTACTGCTGCTGTTATTGCTGCTTCTTCAGCTTCTGCTCTTGATGCTGTTGCTGTGCCTCAAGCACAAAGTCCTCCTGCTGCAGTCCTTGCAATAGACCTCAGGTCTTTGCTTTCAAATTTTGATCAGTTTTATTTCAGCTGTCTGTCAGAGATAATTGTTGTCCAGCCTCCAGAGGATCTATCCAAGGCACTTGTGCCATTCTCTTGCTGTGACCCAAGCATTATCACCTCTTTTGTCAATTCAGTGTATGCTGCTGCTTCTTTTGAAGAAAGCATTATTGTTGCTTCTGATATTGTTGCCTCTACTGCTGCTGAAAATGTTGATACTGCTGCTGAAGTTTCTATCATTACTGTTGAACCAATTTCCAAGGAAATTCTTATGTCAGAGACACCTGAGTTTGAGCCTTCTGCAGTTTCTGATGATATTCCTCCTGTTGATGCTGTTGTTAGTGAAGTTGTTGCTGCTGTCACTTCTCCAGAGCCTATAGTTGCTGCTGCTGTTGTTACTGCTTCTACTCTATCTGCTGCTGTTGCTACTTCAACACCTGCTGCTACACCATCTGTTTCATCATCTGCTTCTGTACAGCTCAAGAAGGGCTTAATGAAGAAAATTGATGCTCTTTATGATGACCAGAGTTCTGAAAGTGATGAATTTAGAACAGACTCTGATGACTCTTCTGCTACCATTACCAGGAAAAGAAAGGCAAGGAGCAAAGCTATGAAGAGAGTACCTCCTGCTAAGGTCAAAGACAACAATGATATTCCATACTACATTCTACATGACTGCCCTATTACTGAGCACTGGATGCAGTACTCCAAGAACCAACTGAAGGCAATGAAAAAGAAGAGAAAATATGAATAGGGCTCCTCCCAATTCCAACACTCTCATCCTCCTCCACCACCTCCTCCTGATGCAGGTTCAGTGTAACGCCCCTATCCGTCATATAGCATATAGCAGTAGGTCCGGCCGGGGCACGACGTCGTATGCTACAGACAGACCGGGTGGTTACTTATGGAAACCATCCAACCAATCTCAACATCCTACACAGAGCATTCTAGCGGAAGCATTATATTAAAGTTGCAATAAAGAACCCAGCATTAGAACCTGAATGTCCACTAGTACAGAATAGGAATGTTATACAAAATACCCAAAATAAGCCTTAAGGCCTTACAAAATGTTTCACTTCCAATTACATGTTTTACAAACCACGGCACGCAGGCCGGTCACACATGGATAAAGAAGTAAACACTTCCAATTAGGCCTTCAAGGGCCGGCTTCGCATTCGGGCTTTAGCCCGCTATTGACCGCTTGATCCAGCTGCACCTGCAAACAACATACCACCGCACGGTGGCAAAACAAGGCAACAGTCAGCAATGCTGACCAAATTATAACGATCCCGCCCCCAACTCGGGGCGGCGATGCTCCTTCCCTGCATTTCATTAGCATAAGCGAGCAATGCATATAAATAGCCATTTCATCACAGACGTTGGCTCGCACGGCCACATGCCCCGTGCTCTCAGGGCACATTCTCGGTGAACCGGTCGATGTCATGTCAATTAAAGCCATAGACATTCCGGACTCACCACCGCCACATGGACGGCCAAACCTATGAGCAATTTGTCTTCCTGGCCTGGGTCGCGACAATTTAAGCCATTGACCGCCGAAGACCCTAATCTATGCCAACGGTAAGTGCCACGTGCCTTTAGGTCTCTTTAACCGAACGACATAGAACAGGTACGGTTCCATCTAACCCGTGCTCACATCGCAATGACAATTTAAGCCATTTGCGCGGGTCAAACTTCCGCCGAGTCCCATTTCCATCACAAGTCACATAACCCGGTTATGTTCAAGTTGGCTCTCAAGCCACCAAGTTGGCAAGATCTCGTATCCGCCCAGTTTTCCGGGTGCACCTTTGGGTTAGTCCCCAAGGCTCCCTGCTGCAATCTACCGCATAAAAACCCGAAAAACAACCAATAGCACGGAGTCTTCTCCGGCATTATGCAATGCAACATCACCGATCCAGACCAACATGTCCGTGTAGGCTTCACACATCATGCCTATGTCCGTTCTCGCTTACGGACTCTAAACAACGGGGACTTCACATATCTACCCGAAGGAACGCCTCCAACTCTCCGCAAACTCGCGAGAGCGGGCTTCCTATGCTAAGAAAGAGAGCTACTCATGCTCAAGATGAGGATCGTTACCCTAGCGTTCCTCTTTGGTGCCATTGAAAAGTAATCGGATGAAAAGCACCGCACTAACTTTGCCTCCGTGGATCCGGAGTCGGCTCGCGATTCGGAGCTCCGAAGCTCCTCCAATGGCGGGATCTAGCTCCTTCTTCCTCCCTTGGCTCTCCTCTCTCTCTAAGGTTTTAGAAAGATAACACTTAAGAAAATCGAGGGTTTTGAAAGCCCAAACCGGGTATATCCCTTCAGGAACAACCCCCAGCCGTTGGATCTCAAAATAAGGAAACGAACGGCTTTGATTCGAGACTGAAATGCCCAATCTGGACCGAACACGGCCTGGCACACACCCGTGTCCAAGGCCGTGTGCCTAATTCGCCGTCAAAATCGAATCACATGGAACCTCACACGGGTATCGAACACGCCCGTGTTCGAGCTCACACGCCCGTGTTCCATGTGACACGGCCGTGTGGCCGCCCGTGTACCCCATCATTTTTCCCCAAAATCAACCCGAGCACTGCACGGGTTCTAGGACACGCCCGTGTCCATACCCGTGTCACCTCAACACGCCTGGACCCCAGGCCGTGTACACGGTCTCGACACTCGATGCTTCATCGAGTGAAGATCGTCGACCTGATGACACGGCCTTGGACACGCCCGTGTCCTAGGCCGTGTGCCTTGTCTCGACGCATCGTCGAGCAAAGCTCGTCGACTCCCCGGGACGATCGTCGAGACAGGTCGACACGCCCTGCGACACGCCCGTGTCGCAGGCCGTGTGCCATGTCTCGACACTTCGTCGAACGCAGAGTGTCGACTTCGCGGCTAAGTGTCGACACGGGTCGACACGCCCTGCGACACGCCCGTGTCGCAGGCCGTGTGCCCAGTCTTGGCACAATGTCGAGACCAAAGTGTCGACACCCTGTCTCAATGTCGACACAGGCTTGACACGCCCTGGGACACGCCCGTGTCCCAGGCCGTGTGCCTGCAGCCAGAACCCAAACTGGCCCAAAACGTCCCCCTTCGCTCCTTTGAGTTTCGGGGCATTACAACTCTCCCCCTCTTAAAAGAATTTCGCCCACGAAATTACATGACAGAAAGACATGTACAAAACCAAATTTTGTACCTGAGCGGAACAACGCCGGATACTCGTCAAGCATAGTCTGCTCTCGCTCCCAAGAGAGCTCCTCACGACCGCAATTGTCCCACCGAACCTTGACCATCCTGATCTCTTTATTGCGTAGCCGCTTGACCTCCGAGTCCTCGATCCGCATGGGCTTGACCTTTGTCGTTAGCCCACTATCCACCGGCACTTGATCAACCGCGATCACTTGCGTAGGCTCTTGCACCGCCTTCCGAAGTACCGAAATGTGGAATACATCATGTAAACCACTAAGCTCCACTGAAAGCTTCAACCGATAGTCTGCTTCACCAACTCGCTCCAGAACCTCAAACGGTCCAAGGTACCTCGGGCTTAGCTTTTTCAATTGTCGCACCCGCGAGACACCCTTGAACGACTTGATCTTTAAGTATACATAATCTCCCACAGCAAACTCCACATTCCTGTGCTTGGCATTATAGTACTTTTCTTACCAGTCCTGAGCGATAAGCAACCTCTCCCGAATGGTTCTCACCAAAGAAGTAGCATCATCCACTTCCGATCGCTTATACAACTTTGACTCACCTGTTTCTAATCAAGACAACGTCGTGCGACATTTCCTACCATATAGGGCCTCGAAAGGCGCCATCTGAATACTCGCTTGGTAACTGTTGTTGTATGCGAACTCCACCAAATATAGGTGGTCTTCCCATTACTTTCCAAAATCCAAGATACACATGCGAAGCATGTCTTCCATGGTTCTATTGACCCTCTCGGTCTGCCCATCCGTTTGCGGGTGGAAGGCTGTGCTGAATTTCAGCTTTGTTCCTAACATTTGCTGCACCAGCCTCCAATCATTGGACGTGAACCGCCCATCTCGGTCACTCACGATGTTGCGGGGCACACCATGAAGCCGTACTATGTTATCCACATAGAGCTTTGTCAACTTCTCCACTGGATCATCCTTCCTATGTGGAATAAAATGCAACACCTTCGTCAATCGATCAACAACCACCCAAATGGCGTCGTTCCCCTTTTGCGACCTTGGCAAACCGTGCACAAAGTCCATAGATATGTCGTCAAATTTCCACTCCGGAATAGGCAAGGACTTAAGAAATCCTCCCGGCTTTTGGCACTCCGCCTTTACCAAGGCGCAAGTTTGGCACTTCGCTACGTATAGCGCCACATCCTTCTTTAAACCCGGCCACCAAAACAGTTTCTTCACATCACGGTACATCTTCGTGCTCCCCGGGTGAATCGAGTACTTGGTATGGTGTGCCTCGTACAACAACTCCACCCGTAAATTGCCCACACTTGGGACGCACAAACGACCGTCTTTCCAAAGCAACCCGTCCTCCACGACGAATTGGGAATTTGACCCATCCAGAGCCTCTACCATTAATTGCTTCATATGAGCATCCATATCCAAAGCCTGTCGAATACGATCAGCCAGGTCATATTGGACTTCAGTCCAATTCAGAACTGCTTCAGCACCTGATTGTCTGTCCACACAGACAATCTCTAACGCCTCCAACTCTCGCACCAACCGCTCATCATGCACCGATAGCCAATTGGCTTGAGCTGGGGCTCGGCGACTCAGCGCATCCGCAACCGCATTCCCTTTGCCAGGCACGTAGTGAATCTTGAACGTATAGTCCCCCAGGAACTCCATCCATCTACGCTGCCGCATATTCAGATCTTTCTGGTCAATAAGGTACTTCAGGCTCTTGTGATCGGTGTAGATATCAATCTTCACACCGCACAAGTAGTGTCTCCACAGCTTCAAGGCAAAAATCATGGCCGCTAACTCCAAGTCATGGACCGGATAGTTCCTTTCATGCACTTTTAGCTGTCTCGAGCCATAAGCTATTATACTTCCGTGTTGCTGTAGCACGCAACCCAAACCGCTTCCTGAAGCATCGCTATAAATCTCATAGCCTTCGGTCCCACATGGAGAACTCAGCACAGGCGCCGTGGTGAACCGACACTTCAACTCCTCAAAAGCTCGTGCGCACTCCGGCGTCCAAACGAACTTATGCTCCTTCCTCGTCAATGTAGTGAGAGGTAACGCTATCCGCGAGAAGTTCTCTACGAAGCGCCTATAATAGCCGGCAAGCCCCAGAAAACTCCGGACTTCCGCTATCGTAACAAGCTCAGGCCACTCTCGTATCGCAACAATCTTCGCCGGATCCACAGCAATACCCTCTCCACTTACTATATGCCTGAGGAACGCCACTGAGGATAGCCAAAACTCGCACTTCGAGAACTTGGCATACAACTGATTTCTCCTTAGCGTCTCCAACACCAAATGAAGATGCTTGAAGTGATCTTCCTCACTTTGCGAGTACACCAAAATATCGTCGATGAAGACGATCACGAAATGCTCCAAGTACTCCCTGAAAGTCCTGTTCATCAAATCCATGAACACTGACGGCGCATTAGTCAGCCCAAACGGCATGACTGTAAACTCATAATGCCCGTATCTCGTACTAAACGCCGTCTTTGGGATATCACTCTCCCTTATTCGCAGCTGATAGTACCCAGCCTTGAGATCTAACTTCGAGTACACCGTCGACCCGACTAACTGATCAAAAAGATCATCAATCCGGGGGATCGGGTACTTGTTCTTCTCCGTCAGCTTGTTTAGCTCCCGATAATCAATACATAGCCTCAAGCTTCCGTCCTTCTTCTTAACAAAGAGGACCGGTGCGCTCCAAGGCGAATAACTCGGGCGCACATACCCTTGCTCCAACAAATCTTGCAGTTGAACTTTCAGCTCCGCCATTTTCTTAGGCTCTAGCCGATACGGTGATCGTGACACAGGCTTTTCACCTCGCACTAGCTCAATCGTAAAATCGATCTCCTGCTGAGGCGGGGCTCCAGGAAGATCTGCGGGGAACACATCAGGGTATTCCGATACCACTGAAATACAATCCAACGCGGGATTCGGCTTTGCAACCTCCACTAGTGTAAAGAACAATTCTTCTCCGGCATGAACCGCCTTCACCACCTGAAGAGCAGACATCAACGTCTTGCTCGACCCCTTTAAGCCCGTAAAAGTCGGCTCACGACTTGCTCCCAGCTTAACTTCCTTGCTACCGCAATCTATATGGGCCTGCTGCTCCGAGAGCCAGTCCATGCCAAAAAAGACGTCGAACTCCACAAACGGAAGTAAAGTCGCCCGCAGGTCGAACACCTGCTCCCCAATACGAATCTTAACATCGCAGATCCTATCCGCTCGCATTGAACACCCATTGGGTAACAACACATCCAACTTATCCTTCGCCATCGAAGAAGGGACTCCGATGCATGATATAAATCCTTCGGACAAGAAGGAGTGTGAAGCTCCCGTATCGAAGAGTGCTCGTGCCGGATTTTCACAAATCAATACCAATCCTGTCACCACATCGGCCTGTTTGATGGCCTCCTGTTGGCCAAGATTGTAGACCCTTGGTTGGGCCGGAGCATAATGGGATGCGGTCGACTCCACCGCCTTTCCCTTTTCTTCATAAGTAGCTCCCGACCTCCTCTCGGACTTAGGACGTCCGCTCCAACAATCACGGGCGAAATGCCCCGTCTTTCCACATGTAAAACACGCGCCCGGGGTCCGACTCGTAGTCGCCCCAGAAGCACCAGAAGGAGCTGGAACCGAAGTCCTATGCTTCTTGAAAGACCTCGGATAGCCGGACTTTGAAGTAGTCGGCACTTTAAATTCAGATTTTCTATCACCCAAGCCTTTCTTCGCTTGCACATTCTTCATGTCCTTCTCCAAGGACCGGGCAGTACTGACCAAGGTTAAGAAACCCTGCGTCATTGGCCCCGAGAGTAGTAATCTCAACTCATCTCTCAAGCCTTCATAGAAGCGATTAGTCTTGCGCTCCTCATCCACGATGGTGGAGCTAGCATATCGACTTAAACGAGTGAACTCATGGAGATATTCATCCAAACTCTTCTCACCCTAAACCAACTTCAGAAATTCGTTCTCCATCGAAATCCTCTAAGTAGAAGGGAGGTATCTTGCTAAGAACAATCCCGAGAACTACTAAATCGAGACATCACCAAGTTGCCTACCTCTCAGATGATGCAGCTCCAATCCTTCCCACCACATCCTCGCTTCACCGTCCAAAAGGAACGTATCGATGGTGGTCATTTGCCACTCCTCCGTCTCCGTTGCTGTCATGACTCTCTTCACCCTGGAGAGCCAGTCTTCAGCCTGAGATGGGGTTCCCAACCCCGAGAATAACGGAGGGTTAAAGCTCATTACATGCTTAAGCTGCCTCTCAGTTGCCCTCCTCGCCACCACCGGTTCCACAACCACTTGCTCCACTCTCCTCGGCTCAGCCTCTTGCAGAGGTTCTTGCTCCATCACAGGAGCGGGCTGCTGCGTTTGCCTTGCAGGCTGCGCACTTATCACGGCCAACACTGCTTCAGCCACCAATCGAATATTTTCAGCCGACAGAGGTGTTGCAGGAGCAACATCCGGTGCACTACTAGCCTCAGAAACTCGGCGTTCTGACGGACCAACACCATTTCGGGTCACCTATAGTGGTACAAAACACCGTTAAGCGACCAAATAAATTGCAAACAGCAATTATAGGAACACGCAGGTTCCTCAAACACGAGTATTTTCATTCCTAAGTGGACATTCATGGGTTCTTTTTACTGTTATTACGATGACGCACACAATGTGCTCACCACCCCTTAAAAAGAATTCGCCCACGAATTCACTTTAAACCCGACCAAAACCAGTAGTCTGATACTAATTTGTAACGCCCCCTATCCGTCACATAGCATATAGCAGTAGGTCCGGCCGGGGCCCGACGCCGTATGCTATAGACAGACCGGGTGGTTACTTATGGAAACAATCCAACCAATCTCAACGTCCTACACAGAGCATTCTAGCGGAAGCATTATATTAAAGTTGCAATAAAGAACCCAGCATTAGAGCCTGAATGTCCACTAGTACAGAATAGGAATGTTATACAAAATACCCAAAATAATCCTTAAGGCCTTACAAAATGTTTCACTTCCAATTACATGTTTTACAAACCAGGGCACGCAGGCCGGTCACACATGAATAAAGCAGTAAACACTTCCAATTAGGCCTTCAAGGGCCGGCTTCGCATTCGGGCTTTAGCCCGCTATTGACCGCTTGGTCCAGCTGCACCTGCAAACAACATACCACCGCACGGTGGCAAAACAAGGCAACGGTCAGCAATGCTGACCAAATTATAACGATCCCGCCCCCAACTCGGGGCGGCGATGCTCCTTCCCTGCATTTCATTAGCATAAGCGAGCAATGCATATAAATAGCCATTTCATCACAGACATTGGCTCGCACGGCTACACGCCCCGTGCTCTCAGGGCACATTCTCGGTGAACCGGTCGATGTTACGTCAATTAAAGCCATAGACATTCCGGACTCACCACTGCCACATGGACGGCCAAACCTATGAGCAATTTGTCTTCCTGGCCTGGGTCACGACAATTTAAGCCATTGACCGCCGAAGACCCTAATCTATGCCAACGGTAAGTGCCACGTGCCTTTAGGTCTCTTTAACCGAACGACATAGAACGGGTACGGTTCCATCTAACCCGTGCTCACATCGCAACGACAATTTAAGCCATTTGCGCGGGTCAAACTTCCGCCGAGTCCCATTTCCATCACAAGTCACATAACCCGGTTATGTTCAAGTTGGCTCTCAAGCCACCAAGTTGGCAAGATCTCGTATCCGCCCAGTTTTCTGGGTGCACCTTTGGGTTAGTCCCCAAGGCTCCCTGCTGCAATCTACCGCGTAGAAAACCCGAAAAACAACCAATAGCACGGAGTCTTCTCCGGCATTATGCAATGCAACATCACCGATCCAGACCAACATGTCCGGGTAGGCTTCACACATCATGCCTATGTCTGTTCTCTCTTACGGACTCTAAACAACGGGGACTTCACATATCTACCCGAAGGAACGCCTCCAACTCTCCGCAAACTCGCGCGAGCGGGCTTCCTATGCTAAGAAAGAGAGCTACTCATGCTCAAGATGAGGATCGTTACCCTAGCGTTCCTCTTTGGCGCCATTGAAAAGTAATCGGATGAAAAGCACCGCACTAGCTTTGCCTCCGTGGATCCGGAGTCGGCTCGCGATTCGGAGCTCCGAAGCTCCTCCAATGGCGGGATCTAGCTCCTTCTTCCTCCCTTGGCTCTCCTCTCTCTCTAAGGTTTTATAAAGATAACACTTAAGAAAAGTGAGGGTTTTGAAAGCCCAAACCCGGGTATATCCCTTCAGGAACAACCCCCAGCTGTTGGATCTCAAAATAAGGAAACGAACGGCTTTGATTCGGGACTGAAATGCCCAATCTGGACCGAACACGGCCTGACACACGCCCGTGTCCAGGGCCGTGTGCCTCATTCTCCGTCAAAATCGAATCACCTGGAACCTCACACGGGTATCGAACATGCCCGTGTTCGAGCTGACACGCCCGTGTTCCATGTGACACGGCCGTGTGGCCGGCTGTGTACCCCATCATTTTTCCCCAAAATCAACCCGAGCACTGCACGGGTTCTAGGACATGCCCGTGTCCTTACCCGTGTCACCTCAACACGCCTGGACCACAGGCCATGTACACGGTCTCGACACTCGACGCTTCGTCGAGTGAAGATCGTCGACCTGATGACACGGCCTTGGACAGGCCCGTGTCCTAGGCCGTGTGCCTTGTCTCGACGCATCGTCGAGCAAAGCTCGTCGACTCCCCGGGATGATCGTCGAGACAGGTCAACACGCCCTGCGACACGCCCGTGTCGCAGGCCGTGTGCCATGTCTCGACACTTCGTCGAACGCAGAGTGTCGACTTCGTGGCTAAGTGTCGACACGGGTCGACACGCCCTGCGACACGCCCGTGTCGCAGGCCGTGTGCCCAGTCTCGGCACAATGTCGAGACCAAAGTGTCGACACCCGTCTCAATGTCGACACAGGCTTGACACGCCCTGGGACACGCCCGTGTCCCAGGCCGTGTGCCTGCAGCCAGAACCCAAACTGGTCCAAAATGTCCCCTTCGCTACTTTGAGTTTCAGGGCGTTACATGCAGGTGGAAGCTCTGCAGCTCAACCCCCAGCCAGAAGTCAGGCCCCCTATCAGCCTCATGCTAGATCTTATAATAGGGGAAGCCAATCCAGGGGATCTCAATCCAGGAGAGGAGGATACAAAGGAAATCAAAGAGATCTCCAAGTCTACTCCAAAGGTTACTCAAGGCAACACCCATATTCTAGGGGAGGACAAATTTCAACTGATACAACATCTGGTCCTTTCCCTTATAAGCTGAAAGAAACTGTGTCTTCCAGGCCTCCTCAAGACAATCCCTCTAACAGATATGAGCCCCAGTACCTTTTTAGGATCCTGAGAACAATCTAGCTGCCTGGGCTGCAAGATTAAAAGAACTTGCTGCACTGGATCAGATCAAAAAGGCTAGAGAGCAAGGAAAAGATTCCTCCAACATCTCAACAATGTCTGAACAGAGACAGAAAGAGCGAGAAAGATATGCATCAAGCAAGTTCTTTGATTCTAACAGGTATATGGAATTACATCCTGAAGTTGTAGTTCCCAGGCATAAAAAGCAAACATATTTAGGTGCAGCAGATGATACCAGATCAAACAAAGAAGCCCTCAATCCTAACAGAGAGATCAAACTTGTTAAGGGCAAGGAAAAGAAATGACAATGTAAGGTGACATTTTCTGTGATTTCTGATTATCTGGATGATATATATCTCTGTGGTTCTGCAATGTCTAGCTTGTTGCTTTTCTGTTTTGCTGCTTGAATGTTGTTATTTAATTTTTCCAAAGTCTGTAAATAGTAATCCTAACCCAAATAGGGGGAGATTGTTGGAACACCCTATTACTAATTTGGGTCAGGATCACTATGTCTCTAGGAATCAATGCTTGACCTCCTGTATAACCCAATAGGTCAATTAGAATTGAGTGTAAGGGTTAGAAGTCTAGGTTTGGAAGCTGCCCTCAAGACCAGGATTTTCTGTTTGGAGACCAAGTCATATCGTCGAGCTCAGCACGACGATTCGTCGAACTCCGATCGACGATCATCTAGCTCAACTTCGACAGATCGTCGAACTCCATTCGACGATCGCTGAGCTCAACTTCATTATATTGTCGAACTCCATTCGACGATCGGTGAGCTCAGTTCGACGATCTTGACTCAGCTTTGGATTTCTATCTCTGAGCTCAGTTCGACGATCTTTGAGCTCAGATAGACGATATTTTACTGCTGTATATTTTCAGATCGTTGATCTCAGTTCGACGATAGCAGAGCTCAGTTCGACGTTTTCAGATAACTTTAAGGATGTTTCTAGATTCAAATTCAAATCAGTTAAGGAGTTATTCTGCAATTAATTCTGAAGATTTCCTAGCCGTTTTCATTCATTTCTGGACCAAGTTTCAAGGAATATTTCTAGGGACTTTCCTCCAGAAGAGATTTTGCAATTAAGGATGCAATTAATGCTGGCCAATGGCCATTCTTCTCAGAGAATGTCTTTGTTCAGTACCAGAGAATAAAAGAAAAGAATTCTTTTCTGAATAAGAGAAGAGACACACAGACAGACATCAATAATCTTCAACAAAATATTTTGTCTCAAAGAATTCTTAAGAACACTCATCCAAGGAGATCAATCTTTTCATAAATCATCAGATCTCTCTAGTTTTCAAGTGTTCAAGGCCAACATATTTCAAGACTCCAGACATTCAACATTTCAGCTATTGCTGAAATCATCTATTGCTGGAGTTCAATCTTTGAAGGCCTATCACTCTCAGCAAAGCTTTTTTTCCTGAAGATCTCAAGGATTCAGGGGGAGCTTTAACATCAACAATCCACATAGTCTTCTCAGTTGTTTGAGAAAGAGAAGACTTTCATCACTCTCTCACCCTCTCTCTGTAAAGGGTTTCTCAAACTCCCTTCAAAAGTTTGAGCTTGGTTTTTGAGCACCTTGTCAAAAGCTCATTGTTGGCAAGACACCTGATCAAAAAATCTGATTTGGTTTTTGAGCACCTTATCAAAAGCTCATTGGTTCCCAGGACACCTGATCAACTCATCCTGCAGTGGATTCCTACCTAGGGTGGTAGAAGAGTGGATGTACCCAAGTTTAGGGGAACCACTATATTTCCGTGTGTCTTCTGGTTTTGCTTGTTTTTATTTTTGTTTCTGGCCTTGATTTTTCTGTGATTAGCTTTTCATTAACTTAGTTATGTGATTAGATTTATTACTGCTTTCCTGCTCAATCTTATTACAACAATTGTTGTAAAAAGTTTCAAAGCACCATATACTCTATTCACCCCCTCTAGAGTATATCAGATCTAGCTGCACTTTCAGAATTACTTGATCAATCTACAATCCTCTTTTTTAATTTCAACTCTTTTATCTGTTGAAGGTATAAGCCTTTATATAGGCTTTCTTCATGGTGACCGGCTGGTCCAGTTCCTAACAGCTTTCTGACAGCTCTGACAGTTGCAGTAGATCGGCTGGGATGGCAGTTGTCAAGTCATCCAGTCACTTCTTGAATTTTCTGTAACTGTCTCAAAGTGTCAAGACAGTCAGTCTTTAAGTGTCGACATTGATAGACTAAGTGTCGACATAAGTAGACTAAGTGTCGACACTAGCCTTCATGGTGTCGACACAACTCCTTGTGTTGTAGATTCTGCTTCTCGACACTGCTTCTTCAACATGTGTCGACACTGATCCTGTGTGTCGACACAAGGCCTTCTTAGTTGATTTCTTGTAAGTGTCGACACAACTCTTTTGTGTCGACACATCTTCTTGTGTTGATACTTGCTAAGTGTCGACACATCTTCTTGGTGTCGACACATGCCTTCTGTGTTGATACTTTTGCTGAGTGTCGACATTTCTCCTTGTGTCGACACATTATTCTTGTGTTGAGACTTTGGCTGAGTGTCGACACATCTCCTTTGTGTCGACACTTGTAGTTAGACTTTGTTGAAATTTGCTGAGTGTCGACACAGCCTCCTAGTGTCGACACTTGTACTTGAACTTTGTTGAAGTTTTGCTGAGTGTCGACATAGCCTCCTAGTGTCGACACTTGTACTTGAACTTTGTTGAAGTTTTGCTGAGTGTCGACACAGCCTCCTAGTGTCGACACTTTTGATGTCGACAAAGTTCCTCTGGGTGTCGACACTACTTCTTAGTGTCGACACAGCTTCTCTGGACATTTCTTCATTGTGTGTCGACACAGCCTGTATGTGTCGACACTTTCCTTCTGGTGTCGACTCTGCATCCCTGGTGTCGACACAATTACTCCAAGTGTCGACACTTCTTCTCTAGGTGTCGACACAAGCCTTCTTAAGTGTCGATACTTTTCTTCTAGGTGTCGACACATGGACTTAGAAACTTTTAAGCTTTCCCTGCAAATACTTAACCTGCACAACTCAACTCAAAACACATCAAATACATTTTGATGTATATCATTGAGTAGGGTGAGGCTTCTTCAAATCAGGTACATGTATTCCAATGTAGCCAACAATCTCCCCCTATTTGGAGGAGTCATAACATTTAGTCAATGATATACACCATACATAACAAATTCACAGTATGATGTAAAACAATATTAAATGACAGGGTAAGTACATAAACATGTATAAACAAAACATGTATACACAAATATCTCAGAACAGTAATGTAATAAATTTACCACATATCACATTGTTCTAACAACTTCAAAACAATATTAAATGACAGGGTAAGTACAGAATGTTGAATACAACTGATTACACATAGTAAACTTAAGAAAAATTTCTATTCTAAGGCTGCTCAGGCTCCTTAATTACGATGCCCTTTCCTGATTATATCTTTGCTTGGACAGGAGCTTCAGTATCTTCAGCAGCAGTAGGCTTCTTTCCCTTAAGATCTTTCTTTTTCAATTCTTCAGCCTTTATCTTTTGCCTTTCAAAATAATGATAAGGCTTTGGAAAGTACTTGCTAGGCTCCTGTGCAGTAGGAGGTAGCTTTCCCATCTTAGCCATTCTTCTGTATTGAACAATAGCCTCTTGCCTGGTCTCATGTTTCCTCCACTCCAGTTCAGAATACCATT
Organism: Platanthera guangdongensis; assembly: GCA_039583875.1. Lineage (NCBI taxonomy): Eukaryota > Viridiplantae > Streptophyta > Magnoliopsida > Asparagales > Orchidaceae > Platanthera > Platanthera guangdongensis. The sequence goes on along the minus strand of CM077147.1, from coordinate 157,594,829 downwards.
TGCCTCTATCCTGTACATTTTCCTTAGCAGCTTTCCATGCAGTCAAGATGATATTCCTGGAAGTAGGGCTCCATTGTTCAAAATCAGGCCTAAGTTCAGCTTGCTCTCTGAACTTTTTCTTAGATAATTGTGCTTCTTGTTCTTTTAGAACTGCCTCTGGCACTGGCTGTACTACTTTCTCCAAAATAACATTCAGATTACCATCAGGAGGACTATACATACACTGTACCTCCTGATGTATCATATCAAAGTCTGCTGGAGGGTATATTACCTGAGCTACTTCAGCTGGCTCTCCTCCAAAGTAAGCAGGATTTATTCCAGACTCTGCCACATTATCATCATCACATAATGGAGGATATCCAAGGGTGGCTCTGATGGAATTTGAAATCCATTTGGCATGATCAGAGCTGGCTTTGACTAACACCCTCTCCCCCTTTATGACTTCTCTAACAATGTGATCCTTAAGATCATCTTTCTGAAATCATATTTGATAATTCAGATAATTAACTCCATCCTTATAGAAGGGTTTGAACTTCTGAAGTTGTTCTGCAATGGCCTTCTGAGAAGTTTCAAGAACAGTCTTAAAAGCAGTCAGGCTTTCCTGGAATTTCTTATCAAACTCAGCTTTGGCAGTTGCACTCTCTGCAGGTTTGGCAATGGTTATCTTCTTGATCTCAGTGACAATGGCATTATGGGAAGCTGTTAGATTATCATTCATTCTTATCTGATTCTCCAGTACATATCCTTGTTTGACAGCCATGTCATCCACTTGAGTCTTAATCTTCTCTTGATGTGTAGCCAAATAGACTACTGCATTTCCTCCCTTATGAAAGCAGTCAGTCATTTCTTTCTTGTTCAGATTAATTTCAAATCTGATTGACTTGATGTCTTGGGCCAGGTCAAATTGCAGTGACTTATGGCCTTCATCTACATACTTTTCTAGAGCCCGTCTTTGCTCATCCAGCTTGATCTGTAAAGCCACCATCAAAGAACTAAAGTCAGTAGATGGGGCAGGCTGTGGAGAAATTGTTTGTAGGGCTTTCTTATAAGTCTGGCTCCTTCTCTTAAAGACTTGGAACTTTCTCTTCTTGGCTCTAACAGCCTCTTCATCTTCAGAAGCAGATGTGCTAGCAATATCCACTCTGTCCTTAGGACTAGGATGTGAATCCTTCTCAGTCCTAGGAACCTGCTCAGCATCCTTTGGCACTTCAGGTTCTTTATTTGCTGTCTCCTCTTGAGACCTAACTTGCTCCCCCTGAAAATCTACCTGCTCCCCCTCAACAGCTGCTTTTTCCACTTCAAAGTCAGTCTGTAACAAGTCTGAGAATAGCTCTTCCAATGTAAACTCTTGTGGAGGATGACTTGGTGAATACCTGATCTCAGGAGCAGCTGATACCTCTTTCTCAGCTACAGATGTGTCCTCCATGACCACATCTTGGGGTTGGCTATGTGTCTGTGTTTGCTGATTAACATTAGGTAATGAATCAGACAAAACATCATTCTCAATAGGGAATTCTAATTTATTAATTTCAGTTATTACCTCAAGTAGAGTTTGGGTAGCTTGTTCACTCTCTAGTGTAGTTGGCTCATCCATCAGTAGAGGCTCCCCCTGGAGTGGATCCAGGTGAATTGGGCTAGCTTGTGGTAGCTCCCCCTGCCTTTCTGCATCTTCTTGTCTAGCTGGAGATTGTCCAGCATTCCTTCCTTGTTCATCATCAGAACTAAATACTACTTGCTCTTCAGAGCTGCTGGAGGATTCCTGAGCCACAGGGGCTGTCTTCTTCTTCTTTTTCTGGGGTGTTTCCTTCACTGGAGATGGCAGTTCTTTGGTCAGTACTCTATCCCACCTAGAGAAGATTCTCAAATTCATTCTCCTCTTGTGGTTAATCTTAGATCCAGTTGCTTGATTCATCACTTCTGGAATGCTTCTAGCTAGGTAAAGACTCAGTATTCTACCCAGATCGGGCTTCTTCATACTTTCTTTTATCTTCTCAAACACAACTGTAGACCAATCTGTATTAAGTTTGAAGATAATTCTTGTCATTAGACTGAACATATGAACAGATATTCTATCATGTCCTCCAGGTTTACTCAGGATGACCTTGCCAACTATTTCAGACAAGAATTTTCCTTGCATGTTCATTCCTTTTCTATTGAATACAGATCCTATCTTCAGGTTAGAATCAAGTCCACACCATCTCAGTGCCTCTCTAGTCTTAGAAACTGATACATCTTCCTCTTCCTTTGTCTTTGGTAGTTGAAGTACTTTTCTTAGAGTCTAAGGAGAGACCTTCACCTTTGCCCCATGAACTCTGCATTTTATCTTGAGTCCTGATTCATCTAGTGTTGCTGCATTCAGAAACTCCAGGACCTCCTTCTTCCAGATCTTGATCGGTTCTGAAACAAGAAATTCTAACCCAGTCTCTGCTATTAGGGTTACCACGCCTTTGATCTCAGGTTTTACGTCATCAAATGCGTGTCACACGAGTTCATATCCTTCATTCACATTCTCTTCTAGCTTTGGCGCCATTAGGATTTGAAGAAATTTGAATTTAGAGAAGAGAAATGTCGACACACAAGTTTGGTCTCGAAACTTTGGTGAGCGTGTCGATAGACAATGACGAAAACCTATATATACCTTTCTAGAATTGAAGATGAAAGGGCGCGTCAAAATACTTAAATTGTGTCGACACTGTTGATAAGTGTCGACACTTACTTATAATGTCTCGACAATCTGTGTCGACACAAGTATAGTCGACAGAATATATGTGTCGACACTTATATATGTGTCGACACCGCTTAGCTCGACACTTAGTCGAGACTCTACTAGACTATTTATGTGTAAAGCCTAAGTGTCGACACCACTATGGATGTGTCGACACCTACTTTGCATGTGTCGACACAAATTCTTTGAAGTGTCGACACAGACTTTCTAGATGTGTCGACACCAATTCTCTGAAGTGTCGACACCACTACTCTGTGTCGACACAGACAACTCTGTGTGTCGACACCATTTTACTTAGCCAATTTTATAAATTATTCTAAGTTTATCATCCCTAATTCAATTTTGAATTTATTGAATTTGGTTTCATCTAAGGGCTTAGTATACATGTCAGCTAGCTGATTTTCTGTATTAACATACTCTAGGGAAATATCTCCTTTTTCTACATGTTCTCTTAGAAAATGGTATTGTATTTCTATGTGCTTAGTCCTACTATGGGAGACAGGATTATTTGCAATAGAAATAGCACTTGTAGAATCACAAAATAAAGGTGTTCTACTTACTTGAATACCATAATCTTCTAGCTGATGTTGAATCCATAGAAGTTGTACACAGCAACTTCCTGCAACAACATACTCTGATTCTGCTATGGAGATAGCCACACTTGTTTGTTTCTTGCAACTCCATGATATCAGCCTTCCACCTAGGAATTGACAGGTACCTGTTGTACTTTTCGTATCTTCCTTGCAGCCTGCAAAATATGCATCTGAATAACCTGTCAGTTCAAACTCTTCATTCCTAGGGTACCAAAGGCCTAGATAAGGAGTGCCCTTAAGATATCTCAGAATTCTTTTGACTGCTGTCAAATGAGATTCTTTAGGTCAAGCTTGGTAATGGTAGCCCTATTAATTACATGACATGCAGTATTAACTGCCTCAGCCCAGAAATATTCAGGGAGAGAAGTGTCACTTAATAGGATTCTACCAGCCTCAATCAAGGTTCTATTTTGCCTTTCAGCAATACCATTTTGCTGAGGTGTTCTTGGTGAAGCAAATTCCTGAAATATCTCAAACTCTTCATATAGCTTTGTCATACTATCAGACTGGAATTCAGTACCATGGTCACTTCTTATTTTGACCACTGTACTGTCTAACTCATTCTGAATTTGTTTGACAAAACTATAAAAGATACTAGGAGTTTCAGATTTTTGTCTAAGGAAGAACACCCAGGAAAACCTTGAGTAGTCATCTACAACCACAAATGTGTAGACCTTCCTACCTAGGCTGTGAACTAGCATAGGACCAAAGAGATTCATATGCAAGAGGTATAAGCACCTCACAGCATCTTTGTTCTCAATGCTATTAAAGGTAGATCTAGTCTGCTTGCCCTTTTGACAAGCTGAGCATATCCCAACCTTTTTACACTTAACTTGAGGACCATTCCTCACTAACTCTTTGCTAAAGAGTTGGCTAATTGTCTTGTAGTTAAGATTGGCTAGCCTCTTGTATCATTTGACACAATGAGAGACTTTCTCATCAGCTACAAGACACACAGGAGAAACATTGTTCTCACACATAATGTCTAGACAATAAACATTTCTCTTCCTATAACCTGTCAGAATGATCTTTTGATCATTTGACCTCCTGATATGACAACCATTTTTAACAAATGAGATGTCATATCCTAAATCACTCAGCTGACTTATACTAATGAGGTTGTGTTTCAAACCTTTAACATAAGCCACTAGAGTAATTGTAATAAGGTTGCTAGAAATGTTACCAAAGCCTTTGATGATTCCTTTTTCAGAACCACCAAAGGTGACTTTAGGACTATCCTTGATTGGTGTATAGTCCTTCGGCAATCCCCTAGTTCCAGTCATGTGCCTGGAACATCCACTATCCAAGTACCATATTGGGGCATGGTCACTTGGACTCACCTGCAAAACAGATTAGTTAACCTTAGAACCCAAAGAATTCTTGGGTCCTTGGTGCTGGTTAGTTTGCCTCTTAACAAAACTACCTGTAGCTTTTCTAGCAGGTAGATTGCTACACACCTTGGCACTTGAATTGTGCCAACAGTCTATGGCAAAGTGACCTATCTTGCCACAACACCAACACTCAAATATGTTGTACCTTTGTTTAGGTACATCCCTGGCTGTTTTGACTACAGCAGGCCCCTTGTTGAGTACTGGGGCTTTGCCCTTAGACTTGGACTGTACAGTCCTGGCAGGTTTAATAAACCCCAATCCAGTTTTACCCTTTTGAGAAATGAATTCATCTATCAAAGGTAGAACAGACTTTGGTTTAGAAAACCTTGCTACTATATCTCTCTTTTTCTAAAGACTAATCTTCAGATTTCTGATTTGATCATTTTTAAATGTTATAGTCCCCATCTGAATAACAGTAATGTGTTTCAGTCTGGCTATTTCATTTAATTTCTGATCAATCAACTTATCAAAATTGTTACAGCAACTTTAAGACTGGCAATCTCCTTAGCCTGACTCTTGGCCAAGGATTTGCTTTTCTTTAAAGCTTGCAACACTACTCTATATTCATCAATCAACTGATGAATATCTCCTTCAGATTCAGATCCACTAACATCACTTGATGTTGATGTATCTGAATCTGACTTAGTACTAGAAATTGAACTAATAGAATAATTTTGTACCTGACTTGGTCCAGGCTGATCCTAGATTTTGTCTCCTTCTGATAAGGCCATCAGTCCCTGGCACTGATTGTCCTCATGCTCATATATAGAGTTCATTAACTAGATGAACTCATCTTCCTCTTCTTCAGCAAACAGTCCAATATAAGCTTCAGCTTCTGAATCCGTTTCTGAAGAAGACATATCAGACAGACTTTTGTCCTTTTTAGCAACAAAGGACCTTTCCTTTTTGACCTTGATCTGAGTCTTATTCTTATCAGTTGACTCTTTTCTCTTCTCTGGACAGTCAGCAACAACATGTCCCTGTTTGTTACAACAATAACAAACTATCTTTGAAGATGTAGTTTTACTTGACTTGGGCTTTCTCCTGTCATTCTTTGATGACTTCTGTGAAGTGGATGGCTTAGACCTCCACTGTTTCTTCTTTAAAAACTTATGAAAATGTCTTGTGAAAGCTGTAAAGTCCTCATCACTCTCACTGCTTTCAGAATTCCTGCTTTCTGACTCATCTGACCCAGTCTCAGCAACTTTTGGAGGTGGAGATGGAGACTTACTTTTATATTTCCTAGTGGCTTCTATCTTGAAAGCCACAGCTCTTTCTTTGTGCTCAACTCTGGAAGTCTTCTCCTCCTCCTTCCTTACCATTAACTGCATCTCATATGATAACAGTTTTCCAAATAATGTTAGAGGAGGAATGTCTGCTAATTCGGCCATTTCCCTTATGGTACAAATATTGGTATCCCAGTCTTTAGTTAGGGATCTCAAGAACTTATCATTCAGCTCATAATTGCTGAATTCTCTTCCATAGGACATTAACTCATTAACTATCCTATAGAATTTCTTGTAGCACTCAGTTATGCTATCAGACCTTCCTTATTTTAAGCTCTCATACTCCTGATTTAATAAATACTTTCTGTCCTGTCTAACTTCTTCAGATCCCTCCATGTACACTATCAGTGTGTCCCACATTTCCTTTGATGTTTTACAGTGAATTAAATTCTGGAATGTGGCATCATCTATTGCACTTACAATTATATTCTGAGCCCTCTTGTCCATGGTGGCCAGAATTATTTCATCCTTGGTCATTTCAGAATAGTCTTTTGGAGTTCTCTGATTTGCATCTAAAACAGATACTTTCATTGGCACATATGGCCCTTCTTTGACTGTGATATAGATTCTAGGGTCAGAGGCTTCCATAAATAGTCTAACCCTTTCTTTCCAAATGTCAAAGATCTCCTTTCTGCAGATTGGCAACTTCATGGATCCTAGTTCTTTGTGATTCTCTGTTGAACCCATTTTCTTGATTTTCTTGATTATGCTGAGTCTGCCTACATGATCTTTTACTCAGACTGTTATGTCCTTTTTGAGTAACCTCCCTCTGATACCACTTGAAAGAACTAGTGCCTAAACACCTAGAGGGGGGCGGGGGTGAATAGGTGCACTTAATCTTTTTAAACTTTAAAGGCAGAAACACGGAATTATATGCTATTCTTCACAGTAATACAGCACAGCAATCACAGAATAAAGCACAAACAGAGAACACACAGATTTTATAGTGGTTCCCCAAGGTCTGGGTACATCCACTTTCCCCATTCATCTATCTAGTAGTGTACTAGATTCGGCCAAACTTCTCCACTATTCCTCAGATCCTCAGATCTTACACTCAGAACCCCAAACTGGTTCCTACGACTCAGAGTGATCTCACTCCTACAACTCAGGCACACAACCCTACCACTCAGTCTTCACAAAGACCTACACTCAGCCTTCACCAAGGCCTACACTCAGCCCTCAACAAGGCCTACACTCAGAGAAAAGTATCTCCTACACTCAGTCACAAAGGCCCTACCACTCAGCCTTTATAATTATAGGCTTACAACTCAGATCCCTAAGGATCCTACAAGAAATTTAAAATTACAAGGTATATAACCACAACTCAGAATGAGAGAGAAGAGTTGACTGGTTTCTTGATGAGTTCTTGGAAGAACTTTGCTGAGATCAACCTCCCTTGGCTTCCTTCAAAGCTTCTTGAATTTAGAACACAGTAGGGTTGAGTCTCTATGTAGATGAACTTCAATCACTGCTGACTTAAGAATCAGATCTCAATCTGAAACTTTCTTCACAGCCTGGTTCAACAGCTGTCTTCTTAGAAGGAGCTCTCTCTCTCCAACTTCTTAGATCTTCACTTGAATTAATTCTTCAATGAATTACTTGATCAATCTACAATCCTCTTTTTTAATTTCAACTCTCTTATCTGTTGAAGGTATAAGGCTTTATATAGGCTTTCTTCATGGTGACCGGCTGGTACGGTTCCTAACAGCTTTCTGACACTCTGACAGTTGCAGTAGACCCGCTGGGATGGCAGCTGTCAAGTCATCCAGTCACTTCTTGAATTTTCTGTAACTGTCTGAAAGTGTCGAGACAGTCAGTCTTTAAGTGTCGACACTGATAGACTAAGTGTCGACACAAGTAGACTAAGTGTCGACACTAGCCTTCATGGTGTCGACACAACTCCTTGTGTTGTAGATTCTACTTCTCGACACTGCTTCTACAACATGTGTCGACACTGATCCTGTGTGTCGACACACGTCCTTCTTAGTTGATTTCTTGTAAGTGTCGACACAACTCCTTTGTGTCGACACATCTTCTTGTGTTGATACTTGCTAAGTGTCGACACATCTTCTTGGTGTCGACACATGCCTTCTGTGTTGATACTTTTGCTGAGTGTCGACACATCTCCTTGTGTCGACATATTCTTCTTGTGTTGAGACTTTGGCTGAGTGTCGACACATCTCCTTAGTGTCGACACTTGTACTTAGACTTTGTTGAAATTTGCTGAGTGTCGACACAGACTCCTAGTGTTGACACTTGTACTTGAACTTTGTTGAAGTTTTGCTGAGTGTCGACACAGCCTCCTAGTGTCTACACTTTTGATGTCGACAAAGTTCCTCTCGGTGTCGACACAGCTTCTTAGTGTCGACACAGCTTCTCTGGACATTTCTTCATTGTGTGTCGACACAGCCTATATGTGTCGACACTTTCCTTCTGGTGTCGACTCTACATCCCTGGTGTCGACACAATTACTCCAAGTGTCGACAATGCTTCCCTAGGTGTCGACACAAGCCTTCTTAAGTGTCGACACTTTTCTTCTAGGTGTCAACACATGGACTTAGAAACTTTTAAGCTTTCCCTGCAAATACTTAACCTGCACAACTCAACTCAAAACACATCAAATACATTTTGATGTATATCATTGAGTAGGGTGAGGCTTCTTCAAATCAGGTACATGTATTCCAATGTACCCAACAACCAATCTAGACCAACCTGTCAAGAAGGGCTTCACACAACATGCTTATTCCGTACTCCATTTTCGGATCTATATGAGAGGGGATTGCATGAATCAACCCAAAAGACTCCAAAAATCATCCACCCTTTGGTGGGGGAATCATATGCATATGCCAAAAAGGAAGACTTCACATGGATAGGAAGAAAAGTCGTTACCCTTGAAGACCCCTTCGGTGCCATGAGCTCCTAGCTGGCTAGGAAGAACCACAATAGCTTTTCCTCCGCAAAATGGCCTCAGATCTCAGCTTGACATTCTCAAGCTCCACTAGAGATCAACCCCTCTTCCTTTTCCTCCTTCTTCCTCTCCCTTTCTCTCTCTAAGCTTTTAGAAAGATGAATGCAATAACATAATGAGAAGTCTTTCACAGTTTTCGGCCTTAAGGAAGCAGGAAGGCCTCTCAGCCCTTAGATCGCAGGTGAAGACAATGGACGGCCACAAAAAAGCTGTAAAATCACTTTTCGGGTCTGAGACGCCCTGTGACACGCCCATGTCACAGGCTGTGTACGCTAAGCGGTGCACAAACCGCCTTATCCCGAAACAGGTCACGGCCAGGGTACACGCCCGTGACAGCCAAGTCACGCCCGTGACATAGGGCGTGTACCTCACTAGAGTCATATTCGTGACGTACTCGAGAGGACTAAACGAGTAGTTAGTTATGACACGCCCGTGTCACATGACCGACGCGCCCGTGTTCCTTAGGTACTCGAGACAGTTCCACCCACTCGAGACATTTCCTCGATTCATTTCCTCGAGACAATCACTCGAGTAGTCGTTTGGGTTGGACACGCCCCTGACACGCCCCCGGACATGCCCGTGACATGGGGTGTGTTCCTCCCGAACACTTCGTCAAACGCATTTTTGTCAAACTCGCGACATCTCCGCACCCGAGCAGGACACTCCCTTGGACACGCCCGTGTCCCAGGCCGTATCACCCAAAATTTTCACAGTTTGAAATTTGGGCTGTTACAGGAAGAACATGTGATGTATTTCTAGCAAGCTATATTGATAATGTAGAAATAAATAAATAGTGTGGTGAATATTATATGATTTGGAATGTGTAAGAAAATATTTGACTTGATATGCAGGTGCCTACGGATCATAAAAATGGGGATAGATAAGAAAACGCCCATGTACATACGATATGAAGAGTTTTAATATTGAAGGAATGAATAGAATCCACTGCTTAGAGTTAAGTCTCCCTACGGGTAGCAGTGTGGGACTAGCATGTTGTTTGAGGTGGCTTTCCACCTATGATAATGATGAACCCTTAAGTGCTTGGGAGCACGGGAATACAAAAGGGTATAAGTGTGTTAGTAGTTGACCGCACTAGAATGATGTGATGATAAGGGACTCAGTGCGGAGTCCTTGAGTGTTGTTGAGCACTGGATTGGTTATAATAAGAAGGGACTCGGTTGGAGCCCTTGGATGTGATGGCATGGCTAAGTGAATATGCATGCGGTGTGAGTTGGCACGCAGTGTCATAATACTGGGTTAAGGATAGTGTGGCATGTCTACGGGCTCGCCAGTCATCACACTGATGGGAGATGAGAAATAGACTTTGGGTGGTTGGGATTGGTCCTCGGTGCTCACTCCCGAGGATCCTTCCATGCAAAGTGGATGGGTGGGCTTGTTCCTTTGGTGATACGTTCCCAGAGGCTCCTTTTGTGCCACACTGATAGGCCAGTTTGGGCTGTGTTCTTGGTGCACATCTACCCGAGACAAATCTGAGTCGTAGTACGCATGGGCTCCGCTTTTATGTTCTTAGCATTGAGGCGTACAGAGGCATAGGCCAGGTGTTCTGGATACCCGCCTAGTAGTGGAGACGCCCGCTTTACTATCACCATCTGGCCACGACTGATGATGCCTGAGAGGTTAGCTACCTGCTCGAAAAGTGGGAACTAAAAGACTATGTTGACATAGTAGTGTACGTGTGTATGCATGGGTGAGACATCATGTTGCATTCATAACATTGCATTGCATTACATTATACAAGATCCTTATCATATAAGTTTGTATGAGCACTCTTTTATGATAAGTTACTTACTGTTAAGCCGATCCTTAAGTTATAAATTTGTATTGGCATTTTATAAGTTAAATTACATTCCTATTATTAAAAGTAGATATGTTGTGGTCTAATGATATTATACTCTTGCTTAATCGCTATGATAGATTTATGCTAGTACTTCTCATGATATGTAAAGATATACCACCTGCTTGTACTTACTGCTTATATTTATATATTGTACCATTTCTCCTTCCACCACTCGATGAATAAGAGCTGCTGGGGTGACCTAATGCGATAGCCACTTGGTCTTTATGACTAACGGATTCTACGTCTTCAATTTTAGGTGGAAACCGAGCAGATAGAGCAACAACAGCAGGTCATACAGGAGGATAGCCATGCCAGGGTGACATGGCCTAATACGATGATACCTTCGATGTCGTCGTTGACTGATGTGATTTTTGAGAGAATCATGTTGTATCCCTTTGGGTAGTCTTATGTACTCTGATATTAAAGAAGCTTGTAGCTTCTTACCATAGTTGTACTTGTTTGGACTTATACTAGTGTGTAATTTTTACTTATATATATTCTCTATGTTGGGATAACATGAATAATATTTGTTTAGCCGGCAGAATAGGCGTCCTGTAGTACCGGCTGACCCGTGCATCGACGTTACCGCAACACAGCTGTTCTGGGAATAAGACTCCCCTCGGCTGTGTCTTGTGTTCCGGGAGGGGGGGTATAACAAATAGTATCAGCTTGCAATGATCCTGAACTAAATAAGTCATTGAACAATGGTACCACCCCCGCTTGATTGTTTTGTTTGCGAATAAATTGACATAGCAGAAGCAGTGGTGTGCCCATGTGTAATTCACACTAAGTATGTCCAGTTGTTATCCTACGATTAGCAAACCTGACCATAGGTTTGTACCTTTATATGTAGATCCCGGTATGCACAGAACCAATAGTGGGAACTCCTGCCCCTTCTATCCCTACTCAGTTTCAGTAGTCAGAGTTGGGACAGACCCTCACAGCAATCCTAGATACGTTTTGATACCAGCAGGCCCCGGTGTAGTAACAAGCCCTGGGTTCCAACTGGATGAGTACCATCTGAGCCCTCTCCCCACCTGTTTACCATGGGATGGAGTCAGTTGTTTGTACTGAGAAGTGGTTGGATACTGTGCAAGAGTTGATGGCCGAAATCTGATGCCCAGCCAGTATGGCTGTCATCTTAGTTGTATCTGTCCTAGAGTCACATGCGAAAAGGTGGTGGAAGTCCCTCATGGGCTCCACTTTCCAAGGACGTGTATACACCAGCATCAACTGGAATGATTTTTTTGATGCCTTCTAAGTGCATTTAATTCCTTTCCCGGCTCGTGATGAGCTCGAAGAAAAGTTCCTGCAATTAAAACAAGGATCCAAGTTAGTGACAGAATATCAATGAGAGTTTCGGCATCTTGCAAGATTTGCTTACACCTATGATTTGGATGACTGCGGTTAAGCAAAAGGGTTTTACAAAGGCTTGTGAGATCTCCTAAGGCAAGCACTTTTGTTTATAGCAGACACGATTTTGGCAGAGATAATTGATATAGCAAAAAGGTTGGAGGTGGATCACTTAGGAGTCCATGCTAGTAGTAAGAGGCCCTACGAGGGCGTGATTGAAGCAGGTCATAGCTATTGAAGGAGACATAATAGTAGAGGTGGAAGAGAAAACCAAAGAGGTTGCGGCTGTTTTAGCCAGAATTTTAGGATGGAAAGTCCTGGACCGCAGTTAACACTACCTCCACCCCCGCAGTTCCAACCTCATCAGCAACCAGAAGGACCATTCAGACAAGTCTGTTATCAGTGTAACCATATGGGCCACATCCGGCGTTATGGCTCGCAGTTAGGTGGAGATGCTCCCCCTACCTTTCCAATGGAAGCTCTGCGAGGACGAGGACATGGTCATGGTTGAGGATGAGGACTACGAGAAAGGAATCCTGGACCTGCTAGAGAGCAGATATTTGCTCTGTACATGACTGAGGAGTGGAATCCTCAAGATGTGATTGCAGGTATGTCGTAATTTGATTAATGTTTATGAGAATTTATCCTTAGCTTTCCTGAGTTGCGTTAGGAATCTAGCGTTGAGACTGTTATAATTTGATACTTAGGCATCGTGATAGTTAGTGGGAAACCAGCCTACACCATATTTGATACCGGTGCCACTCATTCGTTTTTCTTGGAGGACTTTGTAATAGATTTAGATGGCATGCAATATTTCACTGGAGTCACTCGGAGAGTTCGCCTCCCAGAAGGCTCCGGGATGACGTCATCTGCCAAGTGCAACTTGGAAGTATATATTGGAGAAACGATTTTTGAAACCCTTGTGATGGTGTTGAGAATCCCAGAATTCGATCCTATTCTGGGCATGACATGGTTGGACTGACACCATGCCAGGATTGATTGTGCAACAAAGCAAATCACTATGAGGCATGGAGACTATGAGGTCGTTTTCCAAGGAATTAACTTAGCACCTGAAATGTTGTTATCTTAAATTCAGGCCCTTAAGGCCCATATGAAAGGCGAAGAAGTGTATATGATATGTTTCAGGCTAAAAGAGATGGCGACAAGTATGAAATATGTGTCAGTGGTGCGGGATTTTCCTAATGTATTCCCCGAGAAGCCGCCAAAATTACCCCCACATAGAGAAGTGGACTTTAAAATTAAACTAGTACTGGGTGCAAAGCCCACCTCTCGGTCCCCTTATAGAATGGCTCCAAAGAAACTCGCTTAGTTTAGAGTTCAGTTGCAGGATTTGGTGGAATCAAGGTTTGTTCACCCCAGTTCATCACCCTGGGAGCCTCTATTTTGTTTGTTAAGAAGAAGGATGGGTCCCTACGATTGTGCATAGACTACCGAGATGTCAACCGACTTATGGTGTGGAACACCAATCTGTTTCCCCGAATTGATGAGTTATTCGATTAGTTGGGAGAATCTCATTGGTTTACCAAATTGGATTTGCGTTCAGGGTACTATCAATTGAGGATTCAAGTGGAAGACATTCAAAAAACAGCATTTAGCTCGAAATACGGTTTATACGAGTCCACAGTGATATCATTTCGGCTCACAAATGCCCCTCCCGCATTCTTGAGTTTGATGAACATGGTGTTTGAGCAATATTTGGATGCCTTTGTCATCATCTTCATCGATGACATTCTAGTCTACTCGAAGACAGAAGAGGAGCATACTGAGCACTCGGCCTTAGTTTTGAAGAAACTGAGAGAGCTTTCCCTATTTGCTAAGTTCAGCAAGTGTGAGTTTTGGCTTCAAGAAGTTACCTTCTTGGGTCATATGATTAGTGGTGCTGGATTAGCTGTAGACCCGGCCAAGGTGCATGTCGTAAATAAATGGTCATCTCTAAAGTCAACGGCCGATGAACGAAGCTTTCTTGGACTTGCTGGATATTTTCGCAAGTTTGTGAAAGGATTTTCGAAGATAGCTCTTCCTCTCACCGCTCTAACAAAGAAAGGTGTGACATATGAGTTGATAGCCTATTACGAGGCTGTGTTTCAAGAATTAAAGGATCGACTTACCTCCGTACTGATCCTAGCTCTTCCGTCAGGGAAAGAAGGATTTCAAGTTTACACTGATGCCTCCTATCAAGGGATGGGAGCAGTGTTGATGCAGCAAGGGCATGTGATTGCTTATGGTTCAAGACAGCTGAAGAAGCATGAGGTGAATTATCCAGTACATGATTTGGAGTTGGGGGCAGTGGTGTTCACCTTGAAGGTTTTGAGACATTATTTATATGGCGTCCACTACGAGATATTTTCTGACCATAAGAATTTGAAGTATGTTCATACTCCGAAGGAGTTTAACTTGAGGAAGCGGTGGTGGTTAGAATGTTTGTGTGATTATGAGTTTACGTTGAACTACCACCACGGGAAAGCAAACACCGTAGCTGATGCATTGAGCAGGAAGGCACCAGAGTCGAGGCCCGAGTCTCTGATGATGAGTATGGAATTAACTCGAGTGCTCGAGGAGATGGAGGTCATGTTGGTATGTAAGGATCATTCCGAGATATATACATAATACCTAGCTTCCATGAGCATAGTTTGTTACATTTGAGATCGAATTCGAGTAGAGCAAGGGAAGGATGCTGCTCTAGCCCTAGTGTTTCAAGCCATGGAGAGAGGATTAACAAAAGGATATATTCTAAGAGAAGACATAATTAATTTCTATGGCCTACTTTATATTCCCGCAGGAAGTAGAATACAGGAAGAAATTCTGAGAGAGGCTCATTGCACCAAGTATTCGGTGCACCCTGGAATTGCCAGAATGTATACTGACTTGAGAAGGACCATGTTTTGGCCAGGGATGAAGAAGGATGACACATACTACGTTACACACTGTGAGGCTTTCCAGAAGGTGAAAGTGGTGTGCAAGAGCCCTGGAGGATTCTTACAATCATTGCTCATTCTGCAGTTGAAATTTAAGAATATCTCCATGGATTTCGTTCACGGTCTTCCCCGATCATGATAGAGGAATGACTTAGTTTGGGTGATTATCGATCGCTTAACTAAGGTCGCCATGTTTATACGAATGAGAAAAGAGACACGTGTAGATGTATTGGTACGTCTCTTTGTGGAAAAATTTGTACGGTACCATGGGGTGCTTAAGATGATAATCTCAGACCGCGACAGCCGTTTTACCTCCAAAGAATGGAAAGAAGTTTAAGCATATCTGGGTTCTCGCCTTACCTTTAGTACAACTTTTCATCCTTAGACGGATGTCCAGTCTGAGAGGACCATCATAATCATGGAGGATCTATTAATATTGTGCGTATTGGATAAAGGAGAGCCATGGGAGAGGCTCTTAGCAGTGTTGGAATTCTCATACAACAACAGTCGTCAAGCCAGCATCGAAATGGAATCCCACAAAGCTCTTTATGGGAGGAGGTGTAGAATACCTTTATCGTGGGTACAGGATCAAGATCCAAGGATTTTGGGAGTAGAATATATTGATGACATTGATACCGTGGTTAGGTTGATACGAGAGCACAAGTTGGAGGCTCAGAGTCGACAAGCAAAATATTAGAATATGAAACATAGGATGGTGGAGTTTCAAATGGGTGGCAATGTGTTCTTGAAGATTCGGCCTATACATGGAGTGTCATGAGTGTGTGGTAGGAAGAAGCTCAGCCCGAGATATGTAGGGCCCTATGCTATATTCAAAAGGATTGGTCCTTTGGCCTATCGGCTAGAGCTACCATGTAAGCTACAAAATTTGCATGACGTCTTCCATGTGTCGTCGCTTTGGAAAGCACTCCTAGGCCCGATCAGCATGTTACCACTATAAATGGAATAGTGGCTACAGATAGGTCTGTTCGACTAGACCCAATGCGGATAGTGGACACTGAGACAAGATGCTTGCGGCGAAAGAGCAGCCCTTTGGTGAAGGTCCAGTGGTTTAATCATGGAAAAGACAAATACACTTGGGAGTCGGTGGACTTGTGATGACTACTTTTAGTCATCGTTTTTGGTATAGTTTATAAGCATAAATTCCTAATTTTAGTTATAATTTTATTTATTTTATGTCTGTTTTGTTTTATTTCTCGTTTAATGTCTTTTATGTTATGATATTATAATTTCTAACTTTATTATGTGTTTTGTTCTTATTATTTTATGTTTTATATTTTATGTTGTGTTATGTTATTTTAGTTTAGTTTTAATGTTTAATATGTTTGTTGTTTATTTTTATGTTTTGTTAATTGTCTTATTTAATGTCTTATTATTGTTATGTTTAGTCTTATTAATATATATATTATATTATGTAATGTTTATTTTTATTTGTATTAACTACTGTTTTGTTCTTATGTTCATGTGCAACCCACCTCTTCACCATGGAGCAGCCCGGCCACTTAAGTTGCAACCCTTGTACATGGAGCAGCCCTTCTACATAATACAGCCCATGGTCGACCTTCCCCAACATGGAGCAGCCCGGTACCACATGAAGCAGCCTTTGGAGCAGCCCTCTTCCACCAAAACAGCCCACATTTGCAAGAACAGCCCCTTCCCAAAGCCCACTACAAAACAGCTCATTTACCCATGCATGGCCGGCCACTCTTTTTTCTCCCCTCTTTATTTCTCATTCATTCCCCTTCTCTATTTTATATCTCCTATTTTCATTCCATTAAATGTCATACAATGCATCCCTCATGCTCTCTCTCCCTTCATTTAATTTATGCATGAACCTTCTCCAAAGCCTATGGTCAGCCACCCTTCATGTCCCCTTCGTTTCCTATCATCTAGAAGCTTCTCCATCTCCTATAAAAGCCACCCCATCCCTCAAGCCAAAGAGTGAATTTTGGAAGTGAAGTTTTAAGTTAAATTTGAGTGTTGAGTTGGAGAGTGGAGAGTGCTTGTGAGTTGTTATTGTTAGTTTCATTATTGTATTAGATTTTTCATTATTGCAAGTTTTCTTCATAATATAGTCTTGTCTTTTTAATATTTTGTGTACTCTTCTTTTTTGCAAGTAATGAAAATGTTCCTCTCTTATCTTGTTTTGTCTTTCCTTTCAATTATGAGTAGCTAATTTCTCTTAGCCTTCGATCGTGAGAATCCATAAAATGAGATGATGGTTTCTTTTATTTCATAGTTTTATTTTTGCTTAATCTTACTCGATCCTTCTTTGATTTTTATTTTGCCGACTCCGTATTTCCGGTATACGGTAATATGCTTTGCATCTCATATTTGAGTAGCCGAGAGGCTCGTGAATGTGAAAGATCACTCAAAGAAGGAAGGAGTTGAAAGCAGCCCTAGAGATAGGATGACGTAAATCTTCCGGATTGGAGTCAAATCCAATAGTGCGGGTCACCTCGATAATGCGACTTTATGCCCCTTTGATTTGTAAAGAGATTTCGATCAAAGCATCTATAAGTTAGGAGACTTAATGCTCTAGCGAGATTTTGTCTTATTTTCGGATCCATCACGGTCAAGTTTGATTTGCAAGCTTAAAACTATACTTTTTATCTCCCTCATCTCGTTTCATGGTGAATCTTCGATCGAATGCTAACTTTTTATTATACGTTTTTCGTCTAAAAATTATCTTTAGTTTTAATTTAAAAACATTTCTCAAAACCCACTTTCTTTCGGTAGGATAATAGTTCAAGCGTGAGTAGCAGTATTTGATAACCCCGTGTTTAAATACAACCTTGATACTACAATTTGACAGGTACACATGCCTGTTTGGGTCTTAGCCCATCAAGTTTTTGGCGCTATTGTCGGGGACGCTTTTTCGTCAATATTACGAAAACGCTTTCGTTATTACTTCTGAAAAAAAAAATAAAAAAATTTTACCTTCCTCTATTTTCTTCTTCAATTTTTTATTTCCCTTCTTCTCTTTCTCTTTCCTCCATTCTCCTTCTAATTTTCTTAGTGCATGACCCGCACGAATCCGTCGCTACTTGTAGACTTGGACCCAGAAATCGAACGCTCCTTTTGGAGAAACTTGCGATTCAGAGGTTCCACTTCTCAAACAGCGGTT
Organism: Platanthera guangdongensis; assembly: GCA_039583875.1. NCBI lineage: Eukaryota > Viridiplantae > Streptophyta > Magnoliopsida > Asparagales > Orchidaceae > Platanthera > Platanthera guangdongensis. The sequence goes on along the minus strand of CM077147.1, from coordinate 157,576,574 downwards.
GAGGATTCCAACGGTGATTGTAATTTTAATTCTGAAATGGGAGATCCCAACCCAGGAATTGCTCAGCAAAGGACCATGTCCGATTATGCTCGACCCAACCTGGAGGGGACTGAAACAATTATTGTTTGACCTGCAATTGCGAACAATAACTTCGAGCTTATGCCTAGCATCATACAAATGGTGCAGCAATATGTACAGTTCGACGGATTACAAGATGAAGATCTGAACTTGCATATTGCTAATTTTCTTAAAATCTGTGACACCTTCAAAATAAATGGTGTCTCAGACGTTGCTATAAGGCTAAGACTCTTCCCCTTCTCCTTAAGAACTAAAGCCAAACAGTGGTTGAGTTCTCTTCCAAGAGGATCAATCACTACTTGGAACATTTTAACTGAAAAGTTTCTCTCCCGTTATTTCCCCCCCGCCAAAACTGCTAAGCTAAGAAATGATATAACTTCGTACTCTCAAATTGCTTCTAAGACCCTCTATGACACTTGGGAGAGGTTTAAGGAACTTTTGAGACGCTGCCCCCATCATGCTCTGCCTGTATGGTTACAGGTCCAGACATTTTACAATGTGCTAAATCAAGAAACTAAGCAAATGATAGATGTTGCTTCCGCTGGTTCTTTGGACCGCAAAACTCCGGAAGCCGCTCTTGAGCTTATCGAGGACATGGCGATGAACACTTATCAGTGGAATTCGTGTAGGACTCACCCATCTAAACCTGCAGGTATCTATGAAGTGGATTCGGTGTCGCAACTGGCGCTGCAAGTGGAGATGCTGAACAAGAAGATTTCGGAGATGACTGCTGCCTCCGCTGCTAAGGTATTTGAAAATGTTAATGTTGCTGCTGCTTCCGAGCAGGTGGATTATCTGGGGAACATACCCAGGCCTGCTCAAAATGATTATGCCAATAATTTTTCTGCTTTTTCTAATTTTTCTGCACCTCCTGGTTTTAATTCTTCTTCGAACTCTTATAATCCTGGATGGCGTAACCATCCTAATTTTTCTTGGAGTAACCCTGCTAATGCTGCATGCCCACCACCCGATTTTACACCACCACCACCACCACAACAAAACCAAAATCTTCAAAAAACCCTCTCTTTGGAAGAAATTTTATCTAGATATATAAGCTCGAACGATGCTACTATTAGAAACTTAACAGGATCGATGAAAAGTTTAGAAAACCAGGTCGGGCAACTTGCCAAGGCTTTTTACAAGAGACCACCTGGAACTCTTCCCTCGAACACTGAACCTAACGCAAGGGAGCACGTAAATGCGATTTCCCTTCGGAGCGGTAAGGTTATTAACAAGCCCAACACCAGGGAAGAGCCAAAGGTGATTGTCCCTCCTGTTGTAGAAACAATTATCCCCACGGAACATGATAAATCAACTTTTGGAAATGAAAAATCTATTTAGATAAAGAAAAAGATATTTCTGTTTTTTCTGATTTTGGAAAAGAAAATGATGACGTTCAAAATGATGCTCCGGTTGTTATAAAGGAATTTCCGCCACTTCCTTATCCGGCTCAACTTAGGAAAGAAAAACTAGACGATCAGTACCAACGCTTCCTTGAAATGTTCAAACAAATTCATATTAATTTGCCATTTCATGAAGCGATTAGTCAAATGCCTAATTATGCAAAATATCTTAAGGATTTATTAACGAACAAGACGAAATTGGAAAATTTATCGCATGTAACCTTAAATGAAGAATGCTCGGCGGTCGTTAAAAACTCTAATCTTCCTAAAAAGATAAACGATCCGGGTAGTTTTTCCATTCCTTGCATTTTTGGTGATCTGTTTGTTAAACATGTGTTAGCGGATCTAGGAGGGAGCATCAATTTGATGCCCTTTTCGTTATTCAAAAAGCTAGGATTGGGCACTCTTAGCCCTACAAGAATGAGTATACAGTTAGCTAATAGGTCAGTTAAGTATCCTTTAGGTATCATTGAGGACGTGCTAGTAAAGGTCGACAAATTCATCTTCCCGGTGGATTTTGTCATTCTCGATATTGAAGAGGACGTCGAGGTCCCTCTTATCCTTGGTCGACCCTTCCTAGCCACCTCTCGAGCGATCATCGATGTTAGTAACGGAAAGTTGTTTTTGCGTGTGGGAGATGATGAGGTCACATTTTCTATCAATCAATCAATGAAAAACTCTTTAAAAAATGATGATTCATGCTTCTTTCTTGATGTTTTAAATGAAGATTCTTCACTTTCTCTTTCTAACATCTCTTCAAATGAATTTTCCTCTTCTTTTTCTGAAATTTCTTCATTTGATTTTGAAAACACGGTTATGTCATTACAAGAAAATTTTGAAAATGATTCTGTCTTTGGTAGAAAAAAGTATGAAAATCTTATTTTTGAAAAAGAAAAGAATTTGAAAAACTCTTATGATGAACTGCCCATCTTGATTTAAAACCACTCCCTGATCATCTAAAATATGCCTTTCATGAAAAAAATTCTAAATTGTCCGTTATAATCTCGGCCTATCTTTCTCAATCCTGTTGGGTACATTGGTCTAAATGTACCTGATTTGAAGAAGCCTCACCCAACTCAATGATATACATCAAAATGTATTTGATGTATTTTGAGTTATATGTGCAGGTTAAGTATTTGCAGGAAATGATGAAAAAATTTCTAAGTCCATGTGTCGACACCCAGAGGGAAAGTGTCGACACTTAAGAAGACTTGTGTCGACACCCAGACAAGCAGTGTCGACACTTGGAGTCATTGTGTCGACACCAGGGATGCTGAGTCGACACCAGACAGAAAGTGTCGACACAAGGAGCTGTGTCGACACTCAGTGAAGAAAAGACAGAGAAGCTGTGTCGACACTTAACAGTTGTGTCGACACCCAGTGAAGCTGTGTCTACATCAGAAAGTGTCGACACTTGGAGCTGTGTCGACACTCGGCAAAAGTCTGCAGCAACTAAGTACAAGTGTCGACACTCAGAACAATGTGTCGACACTCAACAGAAGAGTCAACACTTGAAGTAAGTGTCGACACCCAGAACAATGTGTCGACACTTAGCTGAAGACTCAACACTTGAAGAAAGTGTCGACACATGGAGCTGTGTCGACACTTAGTGAAGAACAGCAAGATCAACAAATTATTCTAAGTACAAGTGTCGACACTATGGGAATGTGTCGACACTCAGCTGAAGTCTCAACAAGAAGAAGTATATGTCGACACAAGGAGCTGTGTCGACACTCAACAAGTATCAACACTAAAGACATGTGTCGACACCAAGAAGCTGTGTCAACACTTGACAGATACAACACATGAAGATGTGTTGACACAAAGGTGTTGTGTCGACACTTAGAAGAATTCAGCAAAATACAGAAGATCAAGTACTTGTGTCGACACTCAATTTCAGTGTCGACACATGAAGAAGAAACTGTGTCGAGACATAGAATCAACAACACAAGGAGTTGTGTCGACACCTTGTAGACTAGTGTCGACACTTAGACAACATGTGTCGACACTTGGTCTATAAGTGTCGACACTTAAAGACAGAAAGTCTCGACACTATCAGATAGTTAGAGAATTTTCAAGAACTGACTGGATGACTTGACAGCTGCCGTTACAGCCGGTCTACAGCACTTGTCAGAGATGTTAGAATTCAGTTATGGACCGGACCAGCCGGTTACCATGAACAAGGCCTATAAATAGGCCTATGCTGTCTACAGAAGAAGTTGTTAAAAAAGGGAGTTGTTTAAATCATTGATCAAGTATTCAACAAAGAATATCTAGCTATTCCTTGAAGATTCAAGTGCAGATCTAAGAAGTTGGAGAGAGAGAGCTCCATCCAAGAAATCAGCTGTTGGAACCCAGTTGAGAAGAAGGATTCAGATTGGTCTGAATCTTAAGAAGCAGAGAATAAGGATCAACTGCAGAAGGAGTCAATCTTATTGAGTTCTACTTTTAAGAAGCTTTGAAGAAAGCTATGTCAGATTGATTTCAGCTGAGTTCTTCCAAGAACTCATCAAGAAACTCACAACTCCCCTCTCTTGTCTTTGGGTTGCTAAGTTAACAATTGTATAATCATTTTTATCTTGTAGGATCCTTTGGATCTGAGTATTGTAATCCTGTAATTATAAAGGCTGAGTGTAGGGCTTTGGGAGCCTGAGTGTAGGAGATTGGAATCTCTGAGTGTAGGCCTTTTGTGGCTGAGTGTAGGCCTGGGTGGCTGAGTGTAGGCCTTTGTGGCTGAGTGTAGGCTTTGTGGAAAAGCTGAGTTGTAGGGCTTTGGGCCTGAGGTGTAGGAACCAGTTTGGGTTCTGAGATAGTGGAGAAGTTTGGCCGAATCTAGTACACTGCTAGATAGGCGAAGGGGGAAAGTGGATGTACCCAAAGCTTGGGGACCCACTATAAAACTCTGTGTCTGCTGTGATTGTGATTTGCTGTGTATGCTGTGTGATTGCTGTGCAAAAGTAGATTAGATTCTGTGTTTAAAACTGATTGCTGCCATTAAAGTTTAAAAAGATTTTTGTCACCTATTCACCCCCCCCCCCTCTAGGTGTTTAGGTACTATATCTTTCAAGTGGTATCAAAGCGAGGTTCCTCAAAAAGGACTAACAGTCTGAGGAGATCCTGATTGGCAGATTCAGTCTAAGTCAAATTACAGATTCAAGAAAATCAAGAACCATGGTTCCTCTGAGAATCACAAGGAATTGGGATCCATGAAACTACCTATATGTAGGAAGGAAATCTTTGGCATATGGAAGGAAAGGGTAAGGCTGTTTATGGAGGCCTCAGACCCAAGAATTTACATCACAGTAAAGGAAGGGCCATATGTGCCCATGAAGGTGTCAGTCCTAGATGCTAATCAGAGAACACCAAAGGATTTCTCTGAAATGACTAAGGATGAGATTGTCCTAGCCACCATGGACAAAAGGGCTCAAAACATCATTGTAAGTGCCATAGATGATGCCACTTTTCAGAATCTAATACACTGTAAGACAGCCAAAGAGATGTGGGATACTCTCATTGTCTATATGGAGGGTTCTGAAGAAGTTAGGCAAGACAGAAAATCCTTGCTAAATCAAGAGTATGAAAGTTTTAGACAAGGAAAGGGTGATAGCATAACTGAGTGCTACAAGAAGTTCTATAGGATAGTGAATGAACTCATGTCTTATGGAAGAGAGTTCAGTAATTATGAACTAAATGACAAGTTCTTAAGGTCCCTAACTAAAGATTGGGACACCAAGATCTGTGTCATTAGAGAAATGGCTAAGTTGGGAGAAATTCCTCCACCTACACTGTTTGGCAAATTGTTGTCATATGAAATGCAGTTGACAGTGAGGAAAGAGGAGGAGAAATCAACAAGAAATGAACATAAGGAAAGAACAGTAGCTTTCAAGACAGAAGCCACCAGAAAGTACAGAGGTAAGTCACCAACACCACCTCCAAAGGTTGCTGAATCAGAGTCAGATGAGTCTGTCAGCACAAAGTCTGAAAGTAGTGAAAGTGATGAAGATTTTGCTGCCTTCACTAGACATTTTCAGAAGTTCTTGAAGAAGAAACAATGGAGGTCAAGGCCTTCTACTTCTCAGGGAAAAGAAGACCTATATCAGAATAAAAAGGCTTCAAAGAAGGACAGGAAGAGGACTAAATCTAGCAAGGTAACTATTTCAAAAATAGTGTGCTATTGCTGCAATAGATATGGCCATGTTGTTGCAGATTGTCCTGAAAAGAGAAAGGAGTCTGGTGACAGGAAGAAGACTCATTTCAAAGGCAAGAAAAAGAAGTTTTTTGTTGCCAAGAAGGAGAAGACTCTGTCAGATATTTCTTCTTCAGAAACTGAGTCGGATGCTGAGGCATACATAGGGCTGTTTGCTGAAGAAGAAGAAGAAGAGTTCATGCAGATTTTGGAGTCTAAATATGAACAAGAAGACAGTCAATGTCAAGGGCTAATGGCATTGACAGAAGGTGACAAAATCCTGGAACAGCCAGGACCCAGTAAGGTACAATGTTCAACTCTAAGTTCAATTTCTTGTGCCAGTACAGATTCAGATTCATCATCATCAAGTGATGAGAGTGCATCTAAGTCTGAAGCAGATATTCATCAGTTGATAGATGAATACAAAGTACTGTTGCAAGCATACAAGAAGAGCAAGTCCCTAGCCAAAAGTCAGGCAAAGGAAATTGCTGATCTTAAAGCTGCTGCAACTGAAGTTGAGAAGTTATTTGATCAAAAACTTAATGAGATAGCCAGACTGAAACACATAACAGTGATTCAGATGGGGACTGTCACCTATAAGAATGATCAAATCAAGAGTTTGGAGATCAATCTTCAGAAGGAGAGAGAGCTTGTTGCTAGGTTTTCTAAACCTAAGTCAGTGATACCTTTAATTGATGAATTTGTTCATCACAAAGGCAAGGCTGGACTGGGTTTTATTAAACCTGCAAGGACTGAGCAGTCCAAGTCCAAGTCCAAGGGCAAAGCCCCAACATTCAACAAGTCAGCTGTAGATAAGACAACAAAGACAGTACCTAAGCAAAGGTACAATAAGTTTGAATGTTGGTGTTGTGGCAAAGTTGGCCATTTTGCAATGGATTGTTGGCACAATGCTAGTGCCAAAGTGAGTAGCAAACTGCCTATTGGAAAACCAGTAGGTAGCTTTGTCAGGTTGCAAACTAACAAATACCAAGGACCCAAGAATACTTTGGGTTCTAAGGTTCATTAATCTGTTTTGCAGGTGAGTCCAAGTTGTCATGCCCCAATATGGTACTTGGACAGTGGTTGTTCCAGACATATGACTGGAACTAGGGGACTACTGAGGGACTACATTCCAATCAAAGATGGTCCAAAAGTAACCTTTGGTGGTTCTGAAAAAGGAATCATCAAAGGGTTTGGTAACATTTCTAGTAACTTAGTTACCATTACTCAAGTGGCTTATGTTAAAAGGTTGAAACACAACCTAATAAGTATAAGTCAATTAAGTGATGTAGGGTATGACATCTCATTTGTTAAAAATGGTTGTCATATCAAGAGGTCAAGTGATCAAGAGATCATTTTGACAGGTTATAGGAAGAGGAATGTCTACTGCCTAGACAGTATGCGTGAGACCAATGGTTCTCAAGTGTGTCTTGTAACTGATGAGACAGTCTCTCATTGTGTCAAATGGCATAAGAGGCTAGCTCATCTAAACTACAAGACAATTGGCAAACTCTTTAGCAAAGAGTTAGTGAGGAATGGTCCTCAAGTTAAGTGTGTTAAAGATGGTATTTGCTCAGCTTGTCAAAAGGGCAAGCAGACTAGATCCACCTTTAGAAGCATAGAAAACAAAGATGCTGTGAGGTGTTTATACCTCTTGCATATGGATCTCTTTGGTCCAATGCCAGTTCACAGCTTAGGTAGGAAGGTCTATACCCTTGTAGTTGTAGATGACTACTCAAGGTTTTCCTGGGTGTTCTTCTTAAGACAGAAATCTGAAACACCTAGTGTCTTCCATAGTTTGTCAAGCAAATTCAGAATGAACTAAACAGTACAGTGGTCAAGATTAGAAGTGACCATGGTACTGAATTTCAGTCTGATACCATGGCAAAACTATGTGAAGACTTTGGGATATTTCAAGAATTCTCTTCACCTAGAACACCTCAGCAAAATGGCATTGTTGAGAGGAAGAATAGAACCTTGATTGAGGCTGGTAGGACCCTATTAAGTGATACATCACTACCAGAATACTTCTGGGCTGAAACAGTAAATACTGCATGCCATGTTATCAATAGGGCTACCATAACTAAAGGCCTCAACAAGACCCCCTATGAGGTTGTGAAAGGCAGGAAACCAAACCTATCCTACTTCAGGATCTTTGGTTGTAAGTGCTTCATACTTAACAATGGTAAGTCTTACTTGACTAAGTTTGCTGTCAAGTCCCAAGAGAGAATTTTTGTTGGGTACAACAACAATAGTAAGGCTTATAGAGTCTACAACTTGTCTACACAAGTTGTAGAAGAATCAGTACATGTAGTATTTGATGAGACTAAACTTATTAACAATGAGTTGTCTAGTAGTGTATGCATCCCCACATGTTTAACAAAGAAGATGGACAAGCTCACTCTAGAAGAAGAATCTAATGCAAGACAGCAAGTAGAAGAAAGTGGCTGTTGTCCAGGGGGAGAACTACATGTACCTATTGCTGATGAAGTTCAAGGAGTACAGCATGATGGAGATGCTGAAGAGGTTCAACCAGAAGTTGGGATGCCTCCAGCAAATAGGCATCTTAGAGATCATCCAGTAGAGCAGATTATTGGAGATCCAAGACAAGGGGTACAAACAAGGAGCAGAAATCTGAATGCAGCAGTCTACTCCAGCTTTCTATCCCAAGTAGAACCTAAAAAGTTTGAAGAAGCCATACTAGATCCACAATGGACTGAAGCAATGCAAGAAGAGCTTAATCAGTTCAAGAGGTGCAAGGTCTGGGAACTTGTTCCTAAACCTAAAGACCATAATATAATAGGAACCAAGTGGATCTACAGGAATAAGATGGATGAACAAGTGGTTATCATTAAGAATAAAGCAAGATTGGTTGCTAAAGGATATAAGCAAGAAGAAGGTATTGACTTTGATCAAACCTTTGCTCCAGTAGCCAGACTGGAAGCCATAAGGATGTTCTTGGCCTATGCAACCTATCAAGGATTCAAGGTTTACCAAATGGATGTCAAGTCAGCATTCCTGAATGGTAATCTTAAAGAGGAATTCTATGTGAAACAGCCTTCAGGTTTTGTTGATCCAACTCTACCTCATCATGTCTATAGACTTAGGAAAGCTTTATATGGGTTAAAGCAAGCCCCTAGGGCTTGGTATGAAACCCTATCTAGTTTCCTCATTGAGAACAAGTTCTCAAGGGGGAAAATAGATAAGACTCTATTCCTTAGGGAATCTAGAGGCAAAGTTATACTAGTCCAAATATATGTAGATGACATTATATTTGGATCTACTGAAAGCAGCCTTTGCAAAAAGTTTGCAAAACTTATGCAAGGTCAATTTGAGATGAGTAGTATGGGAGAGCTGAAGTTTTTCTTGGGTCTCCAAGTTAAACAGACTGAGAGTGGTTTATCCATATGTCAGTCCAAGTTCACCCTAGAACTCATAAGGAAGTATGGTATGGATTCATCCAGTACCATGAAGACTCCTATGGGGTCAAATATGTCTCTTAGCAAGGATGATGCAGGGAAACCTGTAGATGAAACCTTGTATAGAGGGATAGTTGGCTCCCTATTATACTTGACTGCTAGTAGACCAGATATCATGTATGCTACATGTGTCTGTGCAAGGTATCAAGCCTGCCCTAAAGAGTCTCATTTGACAGCAGTCAAAAGAATATTGAGATATCTAAAGGGCACTCCCTATCTAGGCCTCTGGTACCCTAGGAATGGGGATTTTGAACTAACAGGTTATTCAGATGCAGACTTTGCAGGATGCAAAGAAGATAGAAAAAGCACTACTGGAACCTGTCAATTCCTAGGTGGGAGACTAATTTCATGGAGTAGCAAAAAGCAAACAAGTGTGGCTATCTCCACTGCAGAGTCAGAGTATGTGGCTGCAGGAAGTTGCTGTGCTCAACTTCTGTGGATACAACATCAGCTTGAGGACTATGGATTTCAGGTAAGTAGAACTCCACTCTTCTGTGATTCTACTAGTGTTATTTCAATAGCTAATAATCTTGTATCCCATAGTAGAACAAAACATATTGAAATTAAATATCATTTTCTTAGGGAGCATGTAGAAAGAGAAGATATTTTATTAGAATATGTTAAAACTGATAATCAAATAGCTGATATGTATATTAAGCCCCTAGAAGAAGCTAAGTTTAATAGATTTAAAATTGAACTAGGAATGATAAACTTAGAGTAAGTTTATAGTATTGAAAATGGCTAAGTAAAAAGGTGTCGACACATAGAGATTTCTGTGTCGACACAGAATAGTGGTGTCGACACTTCAGGAAAAAGGTGTCGACACATCTAGGAATTTGGTGTCGACACTTCAGAATATTAGTGTCGACACATGACATGTAGGTGTCGACACATCCAATGTGGTGTCGACACTTAGTATTTACTCAGAATTTTCTAAGTAAAGTCTCGACTATGTGTCGAGTTATGTTGTGTCGACACATAAATAAGTGTCGACACATAAAATCTGTTGACTAAACTTGTGTCGACACATATGTGTCGAGACGTTATAAGTCAGTGTCGACACTTATTGCCAGTGTCGACACAATTTATGTTAGTTGTCCCGCCTGTTCATCTTCAAAATTAGAAAGGTATAAATAGGGTTTTGTCTTAGTTTGTCGACACGCTTTCAAAGTTTCGAGACCAAACTTCAGTGTCGACACCTCTCTTCTCTCAAGACAAATTGTACAAACCCTAATGGCGCCAAAGATTGAGGAGAATGTCAACGAAGGATACGAGCTGGTGCGCGGTGCTCTTGAGGATGCCAATCAAGAAATCCAGACTGTCGTAACCCTAGTTGCCGATTCAGGATTGGATTATCTTGTCTCAGAACCTACTAAGATATGGAAGAAAGAGGTACTTGAATTCCTCAATGGAGCTGAAGTGGACGAATCTGGATACAAAATCAAATCCAGAGTTCATGGAGCAAGGGTTAAGGTAACCCCTAAAAGTCTGAGGAAGATTCTACAACTTCCAAGAACTAAAGAGGAAAATGAGGTTACTGCTTCAAAAACCAGGGAAGCTCTAACCTGGTGTGTACTAGATTCTACAATGAAGATTGGTTCTATTTTTAATCGAAAAGGCATGAACAGCCAAGGCAAATTCATGTCTGAGATTGTTGGAAAAGTAATACTCAGTAAGCCAGGAGGGCATGACAGAGTGTCTGCCTCTATGTTCAATATTATGACCAGAATTATCTTCACTCTAAGAACTGATTGGTCTATTATAGTATTTGAGAAAATCAAGGAAAGCTTGAAGAAGCCTAATCTGGGCAGGATCATAAGTCTTTACCTTGCTGGTATCATACCAGAGGTAATGCAACAAGCTGCAGGAAGCAAAATAAATCACATGAGAAAAATGGACATGAGGTTGTTTTCTAGATGGGACAGGGTGTTGTCTAAAGAGATGCCAACCCCTGAGAAGATAGTTCCTGAGAAAGAAATTCCTCCCAAGAAGAAAAGGAAGACTGCTCCAGTGGCACAAGAGTCCACTTGTAGCTCTGACAGTGAAGAACAGGTTGTCTTCACTCCAGCTGAGAATGAGGAAGGGACTGTTGAGAAGACTCCTGCTCCTCAAGATGATGCTGAGATCCAGGGGGAGCTACCTCAAGCTAGCCCCATACACAAGGATCAAAGCCAGGGGGAGCTTCCAGTTGTAGATGAACCCACTACACTGGAAAGTGTACAAGCAACCAGCATAATCCTAGAGGTAATCACTGAACTCAATACTTTAGAATTTCCTATGGAAAATACTGATTTGTCTGATGTTCATCTGCAAATTCAGCTGGATAATCAAGTCCCAGATGCTGTCATAGAAGACACATCTGCTATTGTTCAAGATGTTATTGATCCAGTGGTTGAAGAGCCAAGAGTTTCTCCAGCTCATTCTCCACAAGAGTTTACAATGGAAGATTTGTTTCTAAATCTGGATCAAGAGGATTTTGACAAAGAAACTGCTACTGCTGAAGAGGAGAATGCTCAAATTGAGGGGGAGCAAGAAGCCCATGTTGAAGAGCCTGTGAGGCAAGAAACTGAGAATGCACCAGCTGTGCAAACTTAGAGGCCCCAAGCCCTAAGGAGAGGGTAGATATAGCCAGCTCCTCAGCATCTAAAGATGAGGAGGCTGTCAGGGAAAAGAAAAAGAAACTTTATGTCTTCAAGAGAAGGAGTCAAAGTTATAAGAAGGCTCTACAATCTATTGCACCACAGCCTATAGTTCAGCAAACACCATCAGTTGATTATAGTGCTTTAATGGTGGCAATGCAAATTAAACTGGATGAGCACAGGCAGGCAATTGAGAAGTATGTAGATGAAGGGCAGAAATCTTTGCAATTTGATCTGGCCCAAGATATCAAGTCAATAAGATTCGAGATGAATCTTAACAAAAAGGAAATGACAGACTGTTTTCACAAGGGTGGAAATGCAGTGGTGTACTTGGCTACACACTAGAAGAAGATAAAGGCTCAAGTTGATGACATAGCCCTGAAGCAAGGATAAGTTCTTGAAAATCATCTTCGAATGAATGACAATCTGACAGAATCTCATAATGCAATTGTCACAGAATTAAAGAATATAGGTGCTGGACCTTCTACCTCTACTGCTACTGTTAAAGCTGAATTTGACAAGGTATTTCAAGAAGAAATCAATGCTGCTAAGACTGCTATTCAAGACTCCCAGAAGGCCATATCTGAACAACTTAAAAAGCTCAAACCTTTCTTTAAAGATGGAGTCAGATACTTGGATAATCAAATCAGATTCCAGAAGGATGATGTCAGAGATCACATGGCTAAAGAAGTCATAAAGTGGGAGAGAGTTTTAGTCAAAGCTAGCTCTGATCATGCCAAATGGATATCTAATTCCATCAGAGCTACACTGGGCTATCCTCCACTTTGTGATGATGACAATGTTGCTGAATCTGGAATTCATCCTGCATATCTTGGAGGTGAGCAACCAGAAGTAGCTCAAGTGATCTATCCTCCACCAGATTTTGAAATGGTGCAAGCTGATATTCATCACATGTATAGCCCAACTGAAGGGAAGTCTAATGTTATTCTAGAAAAAGTGGTTCAGCCTATATCTGCAGCTATGCAAGCAGCTCTTCAGAAAGAAGAAGAAGCTCTACAGAAAGAAGAAGAAACTAGACTTTCTAAGAAGAGGTTTAGGGAACAAGCTGAACAAAGGCCAGATTTTGAACAGTGGAGCCCTACCTTAAGGAATATCATTTTAACTGCCTGGAAGCTGCAAAAGATAATGTGCCTGACAGGAATAAATGGTTTTCTGAGGCTGAATGGAGAAAACATGAGATCAGGCAGGAGGCCATAGTTCAACATAGAAGAAACGCCAAGATGGGAAAGCTACCTCCTACTGCTCTGGAGCCTAGCAAGTACTTTCCAAAGCCATACCATTATTTTGAAAGGCAGAAGATTAAAGCAGAAGAGCTTAAGAAGAAAGATCTGAAAGGCAAGAAGCCTGCTGATGCTGATGCTCCTGTTCAAGCTAAAGTTCAAGCTGGAAAAGGCATAGTGATTAAGGAGCCAGAACAGAAATAGCTTAGAACATTTCTTAAGTTTACCATGTATTCTTTTGATATAAATCATGCTGTAAACTTTTGACAAAGAATATGACAAAGTATTGGAACAATATTTTGTGTGATAAATTTGTTGTGTTAAATTTATTTCATAATTGTTCTGTGATGCAATCTATCTGTATATGCATGTTAGTTTTATACATGTGATGTACTTTCCTGTTTACATAATCCTGTCTTATATCATTTTGTATTTTTATTATGAATGGTGTATATCATTGACTAAGGGTTATGACTTCTCCAAATAGGGGGAGATTGTTGGGTACATTGGTCTAAATGTACCTGATTTGAAGAAGCCTCACCCAACTCAATGATATAGATCAAAATGTATTTGATGTATTTTGAGTTACATGTGCAGGTTAAGTATTTGTAGGAAATGATGAAAAAGTTTCTAAGTCCATGTGTCGACACCCAGAGGGAAAGTGTCGACACTTAAGAAGACTTGTGTCGACACCCAGACAAGCAGTGTCGACACTTGGAGTCATTGTGTCGACACCAGGGATGCTGAGTCGACACCAGACAGAAAGTGTCGACACAAGGAGCTGTGTCGACACTCAGTGAAGAAAAGACAGAGAAGCTTTGTCGACACTTAGTAGTTGTGTCGACACCCAGTGAAGCTGTGTCTACATCAGAAAGTGTCGACACTTGGAGTTGTGTCGACACTCAGCAAAAGTCTGCAGAAACTAAGTACAAGTGTCGACACTCAGAACAATGTGTCGACACTCAACAGAAGAGTCATCACTTGAAGTAAGTGTCGACACCCAGAACAATGTGTCGACACTTAGCTGAAGACTCAACACTTGAAGAAAGTGTCGACACATGGAGCTGTGTCGACACTTAGTGAAGAACAGGAAGATCAACAAATTATTCTAAGTACAAGTGTCGACACTATGGGAATGTGTCGACACTCAGCTGAAGTCTCAACTAGAAGAAGTATGTGTCGACACAAGGAGCTGTGTCGACACTCAACAAGTATCAACACTAAAGACATGTGTCGACACCAAGAAGCTGTGTCGACACTTGACAGATACAACACATGAAGATGTGTCGACACAAAGGTGTTGTGTCGACACTTAGAAGAATTCAGCAAAATACAGAAGATCAAGTACTTGTGTCGACACTCAATTTCAGTGTCGACACATGAAGAAGAAACTGTGTCGAGACATAGAATCAACAACACAAGGAGTTGTGTCGACACCTTGTAGACTAGTGTCGACACTTAGACAACATGTGTCGACACTTGGTCTATAAGTGTCGACACTTAAAGACAGAAAGTCTCGACACTATCAGACAGTTAGAGAATTTTCAAGAACTGACTGGATGACTTGACAGCTGCCGTTCCAGCCGGTCTACAACACTTGTCAGAGATGTCAGAATTCAGTTATGGACCGGACCAGCCGGTTACCATGAATAAGGCCTATAAATAGGCCTATGCTGTCTACAAAAGAAGTTGTTAAAAAAGGGAGTTGTTCAAATCATTGATCAAGTATTCAACAAAGAATATCTAGCTATTCCTTGAAGATTCAAGTGCAGATCTAAGAAGTTGGAGAGAGAGAGCTCCATCCAAGAAATCAGCTGTTGGAACCCAGCTGAGAAGAAGGATTCAGATTGGTCTAAATCTTAAGAAGCAGAGATCAAGGATCAACTGCAGAAGGAGTCAATCTTATTGAGTTCTACTTTCAAGAAGCTTTGAAGAAAGCTAAGTCAGATTGATTTCAGCTGAGTTCTTCCAAGAACTCATCAAGAAACTCACAACTCCCCTCTCTTGTCTTTGGGTTGCTGAGTTAACAATTGTATAATCATTTTTATCTTGTAGGATCCTTTGGATCTGAGTATTGTAAGCCTGTAATTATAAAGGCTGAGTGTAGGGCTTTGGGAGCCTGAGTGTAGGATATTGGAATCTCTGAGTGTAGGCCTTTTGTAGCTGAGTGTAGGCCTTTTGTGGCTGAGTGTAGGCCTTTGTGGCTGAGTGTAGGCTTTGTGGAAAAGCTGAGTTGTAGGGCTTTGGGCCTGAGGTGTAGGAACCAGTTTGGGTTCTGAGATAGTGGAGAAGTTTGGCCGAATCTAGTACACTGCTAGATAGGCGAAGGGGAAAGTGGATGTACCCAAAGCTTGGGGAACCACTATAAAACTCTGTGTCTGCTGTGATTGTGATTTGCTGTGTATGCTGTGTGATTGCTGTGCAAAAGTAGATTAGATTCTGTGTTTAAAATTGATTGCTGCCATTAAAGTTTAAAAAGATTTTGATCACCTATTCACCCCCCCCCCCCTTTAGGTGTTTAGGTACTATATCTTTCAAATCCAAAAACGATCAGTTGATCGAAGTACTACAAAAGCATTGCTGAGCTATAGTGTGGCAAATTTCCGACATTTCTGGCATAAGCCCTTCTTTTTGTACTCATAAAATATTTTTTGAAAATAATCCTAAGGGTGTAGTCCAACCACAATGTCATCTTATTCCGAATATGAAACAGGTTGTGAAGGAAGAGGTGCTTAAGTTATTAGATGCGGGAATAATTTATCCGATTTCCGACAGTCAGTGGGTAAGTCCGGTCCAGGTTGTTCCTAAGAAGGGTGGGATCACGGTAGTAACGAACGAAAATAATGACTTAATTCCAACTAGGACGATAACGGGATGGAGGATGTGCATCGATTACCATAAGCTAAACGATGCCACTCGAAAAGATCACTTCCCCCTCCCCTTTATCGATCAAATTTTAGAACGTTTATCCGGGTACAGTTTTTATTGCTTTCTTGAACGTCTCTCGGGGTATTTTCAAATCCCTATCGCACCCGAGGACCAAGAGAAGACAACATTCACTTGCCCCTTTGGAACTTTTGCTTATCGTAGAATGCCTTTCGGGTTATGCAACGCACCCACTACCTTTCAGTGGTGTATGCTTGCTATTTTTGATAAATACGTAGAAACTATTATGGAACTATTTATGGACGATTTTTCTGTTTTTGGCGACTCCTTTGACTTATGTTTAGAAAATTTGGAAAAAATTTTACAACGCTGCGAAGAAAGCAACTTAGTTTTAAATTGGGAGAAATGCAACTTTATGGTGCGTGAAGGCTTAGTCCTTGGCCATAAGATTTACGCTAAGGGAATTGAAGTAGACAAGGCAAAAATTGAAGTAATTGAAAAGTTATCGCCACCTACAAATATTAAAGCGATTAGAAGTTTTTTAGGGCACGCGGGTTTTTATCGATGATTCATTAAAGACTTTTCAAAAATTACTAAGCCTCTCACCCACCTTCTCGAAAAAGAAACTCCTTTTGTTTTTGATGAATCTTGTCTCGCTGCGTTTGAATTAATTAAATCCAAACTTATAAATGCTCCTATTATGATCGCCCCAGTTTGGAATTTACCATTCAAAATAATGTGTGATGCGAGTAGTCATGCGGTAGGTGCGGTTATAGGACAACGAATTGCTAAGAACTTTCATCCAATTTTCTATGCTAGTAAAACTCTAACTTCTGCTCAAGAAAATTACACCACGACGGAGAAAGAACTTTTAGCTGTTATTTTTGCTTTTGATAAATTCCGACCGTACGTTACTCTTGCTAAAGTTATTGTTTTTACGGATCATTCCGCTTTGAAGTACCTCCTTTCTAAACTAGATGCCAAGCCGCGTCTTATTCGCTGGATCCTCTTACTTCAAGAATTCGACTTGGAGATTTGGGATAAGAAAGGAGCGGAAAACCTAGCGGCTGATCATCTTTCTCGTCTTGAAAATCCCAAACTTGATATTTTAAATGAAAAATTTGTTAATGACTATTTTCCGGATGAACGAATTTTAAACATTTCTTCTTCTACCCACTAGTTTGCCGATCTGGCCAATTATCTTGTGGCACGGGCCTTCCAAAAGAAGAAATTCTTTTTGGAGTTGAAGTATTATTTTTGGGAGGACCCCTTTTTATTTCGCATTTGTGCGGATTAGGTTGTTAGAAGATGTGTTTCCCGGGAAGAAGGTCAACAAATTTTAAAGCATGTTCATGAAGGTCCGACTGGCGGGCATTTTCAAGCAAATCGCACCGCCCACAAAGTGCTTAGTGCTGGCTTTTACTGGACAAGCATATTTAAAGATGCGCAACTCTTTGTGAGCTGGTGTGATCGGTGTCAACGGAGTGGAAACTTATCTAATAAAAAATGAAATGGAACAAAATTATTTTCTGGACTGAGAAGTTTTTGATTTATGGGGCATTGACTTTGTAGGCCCGTTTCCCTCAAGTTTAGGAAATAAATATATTCTAGTCGCAGTAGATTATGTTTCCAGGTGGGCGGAGACCCAAGCTTTAACAAGAAATGATGCTCGCGTCGTAGTTGTCTTTCTTAAAAAATTATTTTCTCGTTTTGGTTTTCCTCGAGTGATCGTTAGTGATAGGGGAAGTCATTTTTGCAACGCTCAACTCGCTAAAGCTTTAACTAAATATGGTGTTACGCATAAACTATCAACTGCTTATCACCCACAAACTAACGGTCAGGTCGAGGTAGTCAATCGAGAGCTTAAAAGAATTTTGAAAAAAACCGTTTCTACTTCCCGTAAGGATTGGTCTTTAAAGTTAGATGATGCTCTTTGGGCCTATCGAACAGCGTACAAGACAACTATTGGTTGTACTCCTTTCCGACTAGTTTACGGAAAATCGTGTCATCCCCGGTAGAAGTAGAGCACCGTGTGTATTGGGCGTTAAAGTTTTTTAATTTCGATCTGCACTCGGTCGGTGAGCATAGAAAAACCCTACTAAATGAGCTTGACGAGTGGCGAGCATACACTTATAAAAATAATAAAATTTATAAAGAACCCACGAAACTTTATCACGATAAGAACTTGCGCCATCCTAAAAAGTTTAAACCTGGCGATAACGTTCTTCTTTTCAATTCTCGCCTACGTCTTTTTCCTGGCAAACTTAAATCTCGATGGTCTGGACCGTTTACGGTCAAGGACGGTTATTCTTATGGAACTGTGTTGCTTTCGCACCCCGATAAGGGTGATTTTAAAGTGAATGGGCATAGACTAAAACTTTATTTTTCAAATGATTTTGTGTCTCCTGCAACGGAGGATCTTGTCTTGGACTCTTAAATATTTATCTTGTTGTGGAACATTTTTATGTTTGGACTTATTATTATTATTATTATGAAACTTTTTTTCGGACTTTAAATTGTTGTAATAAAGAACAATCTTGGGCACCTGCCCACGGACTCTATTTTTTCTTCTTTTATTTTGCTCTTCCTTCCGGAGGCCAACCAAGCAAATTCGTGACCGCCGCTCCAACGTTGCTGATATAAAGATGGCTCAAGTCAAACCTGCTGACGATCAAGTGCACTAAAAAGCAAGCATGGGGGAGCGACATCCGCCTTCATCCCACAAACCCGGGGAAGTACTGTTCTTTTTATTTCATTTACTTTCTGCATTTTTCTCTCCTTCTCAGTCTCCTTCTCTTTCTCATTTTTCTTTTTGTTTATTTCATTGAGGACAATGAAGAATCTAAGCTTTGGGGAGGGTTTAGTTAGTTTATTTTTTCCTTTTTCTTTCAAAAATCCAAAAATATCTTTTGCTTTCTTAAAATCAAAATCTAAAAAATTAGTATATTTTTGTTAAGCTTCTTTAGTATTGCTTTTATTTTAGCCTATCCAAAATAAAAAAAAACAAATCTATAAAACAAAAATCCAAAAAAAAAAATTTTAAAATCTATTTGAAAAACAAAATCTAAAATTATTTTCTATCTTTATTTTTATGTTTCTTCTAGTGATGTGTAGGCTCGTGCGGTTTCTTAGTTCTATTTAGATTTCTTTGAAACAATTTTCTAAATTTATCAGTTTAACATAACTTAGTTTTACTAGTTTCTTGTTCTTAAATATAGGCATCCTTTTTTTACGTTATAAGTTAGCAATTTGTAGTTATGTCTTTTTATTCGGTTAGTTGCTTACGAATGGTTGCTAGGTAATGTTATCTCTTTTTCATTTGTGGGGTAATACTTTCTTGGTGTCTAGAACTTGTCCCTAGCTACTCTCGAAACATTTGCTCCATTTTTTACGTACTTTAGAAATGATTTAGGCCACCCTTTGACTAGTTTGAGCTTTTCTTGCCCACCAACAAATTTACCATTGGAAAATAATTTTTGGGCCTTTTTCCATGTTTCTTTATTTTTAGCTCCACCTTTCATTTCATTATTTCACCAAAGCCAAAATCCATTTCCTATTTTCACACTAAACTTTGAGCTTAAATATTAATTTTGTGAAGGATTATATCTTTGAAATGAAAAGGAAAATTTATAGCTTATATTTGGAGCTTTCCTTAAAAGTTTAAAAAAAGAGTTATTATCAAAAGTATTATCAAAATGAAATGAAAAAAAAATTAGTTTATTTTTGGCCAATATTATGAAAAGAAAAGAAAAAAACACATGGCCTTATGTTTGTTTTAGCTTGAATTGAAGTACTTATCATGTCTTATTTTTGTATTTAAAGCTCACCCTTGATTTAGTGTGATTTAACCACCATCATGTTTATCCTTGTTTTCAATTCCTAATCATTTACCTAAGCAAAATTTTTATGCCTATTAGAAGTCCTATTAATCTTTAGAACGTAAATTTGCGTAGTCGAGAAAGTGTGAATGGACAAGACTATGGCCACCAACATTGATGGATTTCTTTAGAGGTTATCTTGAGATATCTTAGGGATAATTGTTATTCTAGCAACCTAGTAGTTCGTTAATGCGCCATTTATTTAGAATTTCTACTCTTGTTTCTCTTATTTTCATTAATTTTGGATGCGTTGTTTTAAGATTTAGAAATGTGTAAATTTTCTTTATGTTCTAATGATATTTTTAGGTATGCACTTTCAAGTTTTCTATTGTGCACTTCTCACCCCACTAGTTGTTAACATAGGAATTATGATAGTTTAATTTTTCATGTTTTGTTTTTCTTAATTATGCAACTTAAATCTTATTTGTTTTCTTTCCCTAGTTCTTTAATTTTTATTTGCTTGAGGGCAAGCAAAAGCTCTAGCATGGGGAATTTGATGATTACTTTTAGTTATCATTTTTGATATAGTTTATACGCCTAAATTCCTATGTTTAGTTATAATTTTATTTATTTTATGTCTGTTTTGTTTTATTTCTCTTTTAATGTCTTTTATGTTATGATATAATAATTTCTAACTTTATTATGTGTTTTGTTCTTATTATTTTATGTTTTATATTTTATGTTGTGTTATGTTATGTTTAGTTTAGTTTTAATGTTTAATATGTTTGTTGTTTATTTTTATGTTTTGTTAATTGTCTTATTTAATGTCTTATTATTGTTATGTTTAGTCTTATTAATATATATATTATATTATGTAATGTTTAGTTTTATTTGTATTAACAAATGTTTTGTTTTTATGTTCATGTGCAGCCCACTTCTTCACCATGGAGCAGCTCGGCCACTTATGGTGCAACCCTTGTACATGGAGCAGCCCTTCTACATGATGCAGCCCATGGCCGACCTTCCCCAACATGGAGCAGCCCGGTACCACATGAAGCAGCCTTTGGAGCAGCCCTCTTCCACCAAAACAGCCCACATTTGCAAGAACAGTCCCTACCCAAAGCCCACTACAAAACAACTCATTTACCCATGCATGGCCGGCCACTCTATTTTCTCTCCTCTTTATTTCTTATTCATTCCCCTTCTCTATTTTATATCTCCTATTTTCATTCCATTAAATGTCATACAATGCATCCCTCATGCTCTCTCTCTCCCTTCATTTAATCATGAACCTTATCCAAAGCCTATGGCCGACCACCCTTCATGTCCCCTTCATTTCCTATCATCTAGAAGCTTCTCCATCTCCTATAAAAGCCACCCCATCCCTCAAGCCAAAGAGTGAATTTTGGGAAGTGAAGTTTTAAGTTAAATTTGAGAGTTGAGATGGAGAGTGGAGAGTGCTTGTGAGCTGTTATTGTTAGTTTCATTATTGTATTAGATTTTTCATTATTGTAAGTTTTCTTCATAAAATAGTCTTGTCTTTTTAATATTTTGTGTACTCTTCTTTTTTGCAAGTAATGAAAATGTTCCTCTCTTATCTTGTTTTGTCTTCCCTTTCAATTATGAGTAGCTAATTTCTCTTAGCCTTCGATCGTGAGGATCCATAAAATGAGATGAGGGTTTTTTTATTTCATAGTTTTATTTTTGCTTAATCTTACTCGATCGTTCTTTGATTTTTATTTTGTCAACTCCGTATTTCCGATATACGGTTGTAGGCTTTGGATCTCATATTTGAGTAGCCGAAAGGCTCATGAATGTGAAAGATCACTCAAAGAAGGAAGGAGTTGAACGCAACCCTAGAGATAGGATGACATAAATCTTCCGGATTGGAGTCAAATCCAATAGTGCGGGTCACCTCGATAATGCGACTTTAGGCCCCTTTGATTTGTAAAGAGATTTCGATCAAAGCGTTTATAAGTTAGGAGACTTAATGCTCTAGCTAGATTTTGTCTTATTTTCGGATCCGTCACGGTCGAGTTTAATTTGCAAGCTTAAAACTATACTTTTTATCTCCCTCATCTCGTTTCATGGTGAATCTTCGATCGAATGCTAACTTTTTATTATACGTTTTTCGTCTAAAAATTAACTTTAGTTTTTATTTAAAAAAATTTCTCAAAACCCTTTTCTTACTGTAGGATAATAGTTCAAGCGTGAGTAGCAGTATTTGACAATCCTGTGTTTAAATATGACCTTGATACTACAATTCGACAGGTACACTTGCCTGTTCGGGTCTTAGCCCATCAACTTAATGCAGAAGCGCTACCCGAAGGTGCTTCCTAGGGTACATTTAAAAGCATACTTTACTTTTCATGCTTTACATTCCCCATAGACTTAGCTTGACTTTGGGGACAAAATCTTTTCTTTTGTTTATAGGACTTGTAATGTCCCGATTCGTGGTAGACCCCTCGTGCACATTTTCAGGTCAGGAGAGTGGACTTGGGATCGGGTGCGCTGGTGGATAGACTTTTGCCTGAGCCGGGGGAAGTGCTGACTCGATACTGAGTGTCTGGACACTACAGCACGACAGTAGTAGGTATCGTGCGGTAGTAGCTATCATCGATTATATATGACAAATACACAAAGGAGTCGAAGGCGTTGAGTTATCGTCGAGTGGTCTCAACGATCGTCGAGTACTACCGCACAGCGGTAGCGGGATACCGCGCAGCGGTAGCAGTCGGTGAGTATATACGATGAATATCTAGAGGAGTCGAAGGCTTTGAGTGATCGTCGAGTAAACTCAATGATTGTTGAGTACTACCGTGTGGCAGTAGCGGGATTCCGGCAGGTGGCCATGGTTTTTGGCATTTTCGGTGAACCTCTCCAAATCTCGATTCTCCACTGAAAGCTTTGATGTTAGAGTCGATTTTGAGTGCCAAAGAGCTTTTGAAGGTGATGAAAGGATCTAATTGAGCTTTAGGGGCCTCTATATAGGCAATCCATATAAGGGCGGTTTTGTCCATGCCCAATTATGGCCTCCTTGATGATGACAAACTTGTAACTACTGGAAAACTCATCCTCTTCATCAAGGGAGATCAAAGGAGGGGTTGGGAAGAAGAGGAGTGCCACTTGGTCTCCCTCCATTATTCCCCCCTCCAAATAAAGCTTCCCCCATAATTAATCCCATTAAACCTGAATTAAATCACCTAATTCAGATTAAATAAATCTGATAAACATAGTGGACCTTAGGATTCACCTTGGGCAATGTCTTAGCCCACTCGAATTAGCTTAGGCTCTCATTTACCTTTAGGGTTCACTTTGACCATGGTTGACCTTAGAGTTGATTATGGTCAACTTGATGGGTTGAGTAGTCCAAGGGGTGTGTCTTGAGTCCCTTAACACCACCCAATATTGATGGGGTCATGGTGATGCCCCAATTGGGTCAATTTTGCCAAATAGTGGGATTTTGACCTAAATTAGGCCAAATTTGACTTTTGTCAAAATGGTCAAATTGATGACCCCATGATGGTTCTTTTGGGTCACCCGAGTCTCCCTTGATGTTCCAAGACTAGGGGCAAGGTTAATTTTAGGTTTTAGGGACAATTGGACCTCTTTGGTGAAGATTTGACCTATGTTGACCTAAAGTTGACTTTGGACAATTTGGCCCATTTGATTGACCTAGCCTTGAGTCCATTGCTCAGTTGACTCTCCCTTAGGGTCAGGGTGATGTCAGAGAGCTTATCTTGAAGTGGAGAGTTCATGTGGGTGTGAATTAGCATAGGTTGACTTGTGCACATTGGGGGTGCACTTAGCAATTTCCCATAAGTTCAAGCTAAGCTAGGGTCACACTAGGGCCTCCATGCACATCTCAAGCCCTAAACCTAACTTTAGGTGGCCTAGAAGTGTTGGGGATGTTGCAAATTCCATTAAAAAAAACAAAAATTTCATCCTCGAAATTCAAGCTCGGGTCTACGGAGTTTCATAAGTGAAAAAAAGATCAACTTGTAGGAGGTTTAGTTCATACCTGAGGTGAAGAGCTCCGGGTGTTTCTTCTACATGAAGTCCAAGGGCTCCCAAGTGTACTCCTCCTGCCCATGATTGGACCACAACACTTTTACCAAAGGGGCGCTCTTCTTCCGCAAAACTCGGACTGATGAATCGACGATCCAGATTGGCTCCAAACGAACTGACCGATCAGAGGCAACCAGTCCCGAGGTAGAATTAATAAGTTGCTCTGGCAGAATTAATGCTTTACCAAGTGAGGATACATGAAAGACGTCGTGAATGTTCGTCAATTATGGCAGTAGCTCTAGCCTATATGCCAAGGATCCGACCCGCTCTAGGATGGTATAAGGTCCCTTATATTTAGGGCTGAGCTTCTTATTCCTACGCACTCGCAAAACACCATGCATCAGACGTATCTTCAAAAACACCTTGTCCCCCACCTAGAACTCTACCTTATGATGCCTCACATCATAATAATTTTCCTGCAGACTCTGAGCCTCTGACATCATGTATCTGATCAGCTGAATGTGTTTGTCTGTGTCCTTGATGTAATCTGACCCAAGCGCCTTCGGGTCATCATCCTGAACCCAAGATAGAGGTGTCCGACACTTCCTCCCATATAGAGCATCATAAGGAGCCATTCCAATGCAGTCTTAATGGCTATTATTTCAAGAGAACTCAATCAATGCCAACAGCTGCTCCCAAGGATTCCTCATATCAAGTATCAACAATGATAGCAGATCCTCCATGGTCCTGTTGGTCCGCTCTGTCTGCCCATCGGTATGTGGATGAAAGGTAGTACTAAATACGAGCTTGTAACCTAAGTACTCATTCACCGCCCTCCATTCCAAGGAAGTAAATCCATTATCTCGATCCGATATAATCATCTTGGGTACGCCATGGTACCTCGCAAACTACTCCATGAATAGCTTGAAGGATGGTAAAAGCTTTACCACCCACGGGGATAAATCTATTTAACTCTAGAGGGGGGTTGTTTACCCCGAAATCGGCGATCCTTCCCAAGGAAGCCAGCTCACTAGTCGCGGCCTGCTCCAGGTTCCTCCTAGTGGTCGCTTCTTAGGATGGGCGGACGGGTTTTCTCTGTCCTCTCAGGCCGCACGGAGTGGGCGGTCTCAGCGGTCTGACTGCCCAGGCCGCACGTTGTTTCTTTGGTTAGCAGTGGCCGCAGACTGCCTCTTCAGTCCGCCCCTGCAGACCGCATGCCTTGTCAACTTAACCAGAACTGTCTTAACAGGTGCCACTTTTGCCCGACTCGGATCCCAATCCGCCCAGGCCAGCAACTAGCCTCTACTTAGCCCGCTCCTGACAGGTGACGTCCAATGTTGACGGACTCAAATGTCTATCCGCCCAGACCACCTAAACTGCCATACAAAAGTGGCGACCTGCCCCCAGGCCGCCAACCAGCTACCTCCGTTTCCACCTCACCAACATGCACGGCCTGCCTCGTTAGTCTGGTAGGTCGCCCATCCCTTTTCATCCAGCAGCATGGGCAGCCAACATCGTCAGTCCGCCTAAGAAGTGCGGACGCTCCAGCTGGCTACCCGCAAAGATCAGCAGCATCTAGTTCCTCATGAGCTGGGTGGACTCGAAGTGCAGTCAAACCTTCCAGTCTGCCTACGTTGATGAACCCCAGCTCCTCAGCAACAGCATTCCTTGTCTTTGGCGGACTCAGCTTGTCAACATAAGCAGACTCCGTGGACTCAACGGACTCGCCAAGCAGCCTGCGACTCCTTTGCCTCCAGCATCCCTCCTCAGTTACAGGCAAACAACATCCTCAGCCCGCACAGTCTTGGCGCGGGCTCAATCAGTTGTGGCGGACTCTGCGGATTCTCCTCGCAGTCTGCGAGGCAGCAGAACCTCCTCGAGGCAGTCCCAGACCGCGCAGCCTCTTGCAGACTCAGTGGACTCAGCGGGCACTCCTCAGCTCGCACCACTTAGCGCTTGTTCAGTTCAGCAGCGGCGGACTCCGTGGATTCTCCTCACAGTCCGCCGCATAGCTTCCAGCTCCCGCTTCCCAGCAGCTGGCAGATAGTCCTTCAGCACGCACATTCTTAGCGCAGGCTCGATCAGCTCAGTAGGGGCAGACTCTCCTCCAAGTCCGCCGTCAGTAGGACCTGCTCCAGAAGCATGCCCCAGTCTGCGGCCTATTGCGGACTTGGCGGACTCCTTCCACTCCTCGCTCAAGTTACCATCTCACTTGGGGTAACATCACCGCAAGCTGTTACCTCCTCAGGCCTATAAATAGACCCCCATGCCTCTCATTTTGAGGGGGACAAAATATCGCCAAGGTTCTCATGCTCGAAGATAGCCCACAACAAGCTCAAGCAGTCACCCCTGCGAACTCCATTTCTCAGTCCGCACCTTTCCCTCTGCTCTTAGTCGCGCGGCCTGCCGACATAGATCTCCAGTCTGCGCGGCCTCCTTTTTTCCCTTAACCGTGCGGTCTACCAGCCTCCAAGCTCAGTCTGCACGACTTCCTCTGGCACTCTTTCCTTAGCCGCCAGCTTCCTATTTGTACCCCTTTATTGCTTTCTTGTAAATGTGTATAGCAAGCTATAATAACTCAATATTAATCAAAGGAAAGCCCGTCGCAAGAGTGGCATTTAAGTGGCGGCAGGCGAAGTCTGTTGATGCCGCTACTAGCGGCCCCCTTCTCTTCTTCTTAGCTCAGCTCAGTTCCCTCGGCATCCACCTGCAAGCATGACCGTCCAAGTACCCGTTTGCTCGATAGCTCCTGATCAACCTCCTCCGCTGATCATCAGCCTTCCCGGCTGCTCTCAGCAAACCTCTCCTCTATCCCCTCAACCCCTTGAACAGGCGCTTGCTCCACTCTCGAGCACTCAGAAGCTTCCTCTCCTCCTCATCATCGCCGCAACACCTTGAACAAGCGCTTGCTCCACTCTCGAGAACTCAAAAGCTTCCTCTCCTCCTCTTCATCCCCGCAACCTTCATCCTCTTCTTCACCTTGCCCGTGAGATCGAACACCCCCTCTATATTAACTAGGCGGTGCCGTTTTCGCGCATCAACAGTTAACACACGACCTTCAGATCCGAACAGACGGTGAAAATCAACGGTTACTCATGTCAGACTGCCAACTTCCTCAAGACATTCCTCGTACCAGTGATGACGCTCTTTGGGAAGCCCTCTTGCTGACACGTCGGGAAACTTCCCTGCAGATAGAAGCAATCAATGACACCCTTGCCACTTTAATTCAGTGACTAGACTCTCAACCTGCAGCAGCACCAGTTACTGCAGTCAATCCAGCAGTGTGGAATTCACATTTTAATCTGCCAATTTTTCTGCCAGTTGATCCTTATGCACATCTGGAAAGTTATCCATCCAGGCAGGACGCAGTGACTTTGCAGTTTCTAGTTTCCAAGCAAAAAGAAAGTGTCTGCAAACTCAGCCCTCAAACCACCACGTACACCTGCAATCACCCAATGAAGTTGCCTGAACTTCCCACTGAGAGGAAGAGGGGCCTAGAAGTTTTGCTCCATACCAGACAACCTCCAAAGTCTCCACCAAAGTGCCTTCAATCACAAGCAAAGAAAGGAAGATATTCCTGACATTGTCAACGTCTATTCCCAAGCAAAGAATCCGAGATTGATAGTACATTGGGTGAGCCAATTCATATCATGAAGAGAAAAATAAGCAATGTGGGGACTTCTCAACCTGTTGATCGAAAAGTCAAGGACTCTAACCAGCACTGCAAATATCATAAAGAGAAGGGTCATGCAATAGAGGATTGCAGAGCTCTTCTGCGACTAGTAGAGGAAATGATGAAACAGGGAAAATTTAAACATCTGCTCCAGAAGGGTGACCCATCATATCCATGAGTCTCCAAAGTCCCTTGCATTCATTACTGCTTACCTTTACTCTACTTTTCATGTTTTCAAACATTTTCTTTACAAAGCGCTTCTAAGTGCTCTTTCATGCTTTTCAATAAAGTTTACATCAGGGATCTCGTACTGACACAGTTCCCTTCTTGTAATGCTTCCTCCTCTATTTTTCTCTGTGCCAAAGAGATCGCTGAACCAATGAGGTATTGCCAAGTCTTGTTATTCCCTCCGTAGATTGTTCTCTAGCACAACCGTTATGACCACATTCAGTGGGGAGTGTACATGTATGTGTAGTGGGAGCCGTTCAATCTACGATGTTGGGCTTCAGACTTCGGATCCTAGTCAGAATCTGACATAGAGTGTGCGCCAGGGGAGCCCCATGTGTTAGATCTGATGTGTTTCGCAATGGATACATTACAGTTACGGTGATCTTTGCTTGACAAGCAATGGCGACCAAGCGTAGCCTTGTCTCTTTGATCATCTCATGACTGTGATGGACGAACACTCTATGGTACTCTCGATTCGTGCCTTCGCGGGATCCAACAATTCCACTGATCTTTCCACAGACAAGCAATGCTTTAGGCCACTTGGCGCAACTAGTCTCATGCATCAGTGATGATTGTACCTGAGGCAAGAGAGCAGTGCATCTGCCACTTCCTTCTTAGGATTTTTGCGCATGTCTCCCTTTTGTTCTTTGTAAAGGGAGTATAGATAGTCCTCTTTGTTATCAACTGCCTCTTTCACAGGTGAACAGGTTAATCCGACCTACCAATAGAATTTGCAACATTCACTTTACTTATGCTCATCTTATATGCACTGCGTGCTTAAGCTCTATCAGATGATGATTCACAAAGCTCTTAATTACTCTTATTAAACGCTAATGGCATCAAACATTGATTGAGGAATCTAACTCCCTTTGATCATCAAGCAATACTATTGAATTCTAGTCCAGATTGGCAGAATTCGTCAAGCTCTTTCTCTGCTAATGTGATCATATCTATCCTAGTATATCAACAGTCAACACTCGACTTGTTGATCTGGACTTCATGCTGAAGACATCTCTAATATAGTAAGAAGATCACTACTCTGATTTGATCTTCCTTCAATTATCAGCAGAGTGTATCAGGCATTTCCTTTGCTATATGATCATATCGATCTTATCTCATCAACAGTTAGCACCAGCAAGCCTCAGCTCAGGTACTTGCAGCTTAGCTCATTATATTACGTCTGTTGCTCACTCTTCTCTTTGCAGTGGTTAGCATGCACCTGCAAGTCATATCCAGGTACTTGCAACTTAGTTTTTATATACCATTTCTTCTTCTAACTCCCTTTTTACAGAGAACAGCAGATGCTTGCAAGTTTTTTCACAGGTACTTGCAAGCTACTTTCACATGTTTTGTCTGCTTCTAACTCTCATCTTAAAGAGATCAGGAGATACTTGCAAGTTTCTTCACAGGTACTTGCAAGTTTCTTCACAGGTACTTGCAAGCTACTTTCACATATTTTGTTCACTCCTAACTCTTTTCTTACAGAGATCTGCAAATACCTGCAAGTTGCCTTCAGGTATTTGCGACTTTCTTTACTCCCATTTTTGCCTCTAACTTCTCTTTTGTAGAAACCAGCAAATACTTGCAAGTTCCTTTCAGGTACTTGCAACTCATTTTTTCTTTTTTTCTGGCATACACCTCACTCTTCCTTTTGCAGAGGATAACAGGCGCTTGCAATCCTCTTCCAGGTACTTGCAAGTTATTATGCTCCAATGTTTTCCTCTCACCTTCATTTTGCAGAACTCAGTAGAAGACACATCTTCTTCGTTTTGCAAAGGAAAACCCAGGTACGCACAAGATGTACCTTCCATACATGCCTACATTAACTTTTCTCTTGCAGGAAAAAGACAAGCAGCACCAAACTCCTAAGGAGAGACATCAGGTTCTATCTCTCCTTGCCCCATTCCTTTCCTCTAGGGTGGATCACAATTTTCGTGGGTCTCCAACTTTTTCGAAGTTCTCTTCTAAACTTAAAAAAGTGCGGGGATTATGTTAACCACAAAATCGACGATCCTTCCCAAGACAGCCAGCTCGCTAGTCGCGGCCTGCTCTAGGTTCCTCCTAGAGGTCGCTTCTCAGGATGGGTGGACAGGTTTTTCTCTGTCCGCTTAGGCCGCACGGCTTGGGTGGTCTCAGCGGTCTGACCGCCCAGGCTGCGCGTTGTTTCTTTGGTCAGCAGGGGCCGCAGACTGCCTCTTCAGTCCTCCCCTGCAGACTACGCGCCTTGTCAGCTTAACCGCAACTATCTCAACAGGTGCTCCTTTTGCCGGACTCGGATCCCAATCGGCCCAGGCCGGCAACTAGCCTCTACTTAGCCCGCTCCTGACAGGTGATGTCCAATGTTGAAGGACTCAAATGTCTATCGGCCCAGACCGCTCAAACTGCCAAACAAAAGTGGCGAACTGCCCCCAGGCCGACAGCTAGCTACATCCGTTTCCACCTCGCCAACATGTGCGGCCTGCCTCGTCAATCTGGCAGGTCGCCCATCCCTTGTCATCCAGCAGCATGGGCAGCCAGCATCGTCAGTCAACCTAATAAGCGCGGACGATCCAGCCGGCTACCCACAAAGATCAGCAGCATCCAGTTGCTCACGAGCTGGGCAGACTCGAAGTGCAGTCAAACCTTCTAGTCCGCCTACATCAATGAACCCCAGCTCCTAAGCAACAGCAGTCCTCGTCTTTGGCAGACTCAGCTTGTCAGTAGAAGCGGTCTCCGCGGACTCAGTGGACTCACCAAGCAGCCGACCACTCCTTTGCCTTCAGCATCCCTCCTCAGCAGTAGTCGGATAACCTCCTCAGCCCGCACAGTATTGGCACGGGCTCAATCAGTTGTGTCGGACTCCGCGGATACTCCTCGCAGTATGCCAGGCAGCAGAACCTCCTCGAGGAAATCCCAGACCGCGCAACCTCCTGCACACTTAGCGGACTCTGCGGGCACTCCTCAGCTTGCACCCCTTAGCGCTCTTTCAGTTCAACAGCGGCGGACTCCGCAAATTCTACTCGCAGTCCGCCGCATAGCTTCCAGCTCCCGCTTCTCAGTAGCGGGCAGATAGTCCTTCAGCCCGCACATTCTTGGTGCGGGCTCGATCATCTCAGTAGGGGTCCAAGTCTGCCGTCTTCATGACCTGCTCCTAAAGCATGCCCCAGTCCGCGCAGCCTGTTGCGGACTCCTTCCACTCCTCGCTCAAGTTACTGTCTCACCGGAGGTAATGTCACCGCAAGCTGTTACCTCCTGGAGCCTATAAATAGACCCCCATGCCTCTCATTTTGTGGGGGACACAACATCGCCAAGGTGCTCACGCTCGAAGACAGCCCACAGCAAGCTCAAGCAGTCACAATTGCGGACTCCATTTCTTAGTCCGCACCTTTCCCACTGCTCTTAGTCGCGCGGCCTTCCGACCTAGCTCTCCAGTCTGCGTGGTATCCTTTTTCCCTTAACCGTACGGTTTGCCGGCCTCCAAGCTCAGTCCGTGTCGCTTCCTCTGGCACTCTTTCCTTAGCCGCCAGCTTCCCTTTGTACCCCTTTATTGCTTTCTTGTAAAGTTGTATAACAAGCTTTAATAACTCAATATTAATCAAAGGAAAGCTCGTCGCAAGAGTGACATTTAAGCCACGGTGGGCGAAGTCTGCTGTTGCCGCTGGTATCGGCCCCCTTCTCTTCTTCTTAGCTCAGCTCAGTTCCCTCGACATCCACCTACAAGAATAACCGTCCAAGTACCCGTCTCCTCGACAGCTCCTGATCAACCTCCTCCGCTGATCATCAGCCTTCCCGGCTGATCTCATCAAACCTCTCCTCTATCCCCGCAACCCCTTGAACAAGCGCTTGCTCCACTCTCGAGCACTCAGATGCTTCCTCTCCTCCTCTTCATCCCCGCAACCCCTTGAACAAGCGCTTTCTCCACTCTCGAGCACTCTGAAGCTTCCTCTCCTCCTCCTCATCCCCACAACCTTCATCCTCTTCTTCACCTTGCCCGTGAGATCGAACACCCCCTCCGTGTTAACTAGGCGGTGCTGTTTTCGCGCATCAATAGGGGTGAATAGAGTATTTTAAGAACTTAATTGTTTTTATAGCGGAATTAAAAATAGTAATATATATATATATATATATATATATATCTTAAGAAAGTGCAGGAATGAAAAGCTAGCTAACACGACATACAGAACATAGCAATAAGAAAACAGTAAGCAATCAGACGACACATGAAATTTATATTTGTTCCCCTAAACTTAGGTACATTCACTCTTCTACCACCCTGGTAGGAATCCACAACAGGTTTCTGATCAGCTGCCCTATCACCATCAGGTTTTTGCTTAGGTGCCCTATCACCACAAGATCTATTTGAAGGGAGATCTCACAACCCATTAGGCTTTTGATCAGGTGCCCAAAAATCAAGCTAAGTCTTTTGTTAAGGAGACTTAAGAACCAGGTGGTTAACTTTTGAAGGGAGTTAAAACCCTGTGTACAGTGGGGTGAAAATGTGATATTTTCTTCACTTTCTTAAACAACTGAGAAGACTTTAGTGGATTGCTTGAAGTTGTCAAAGCTCCCCCTGAGATGATTATTGTTCAGGAATTTGCTGGAAGCTTTGCAGGGTATAGGTCTTCTTTGATGAACTCTAGAAGCTTTTTAGACAGATTGTGTTTTGATGTCTCTTGAAATCTTGGTGAAGAGTTGCAGATGATGAAGACTGTATGAGTATGCAAACTGAATATGTTTGTTATATGTCTTCCTGTGATCCTTAGTCAAATCTTTTATGTTCTTCACTACTTTTAAAAACTCCTTTATATTTCCTATAAAAATTTTGTCTCAGAATTTGAATTCTATTCCATGATTAACTGCTAAAATCTTGGAACTCGGACAAACAACTAGAAGGGCAATAAATTGATTCCTTAACTATCCCAGTTATTAAGCAGAATATTGACTCTGTAAAATCCAGTAATTAATGCTGCCAATGAACGACTATATTCATAAGAATATATGCAATTAATTACTCATAGCAATATAGGCAATAATATATAATATAAACCTTGGTCAATCCGGAAATTAACTGCAGAGAATAGAAATAATGAACTTACTGATTTCGTCGATCAGAGATCCAAGATCGTTGAACTCAATCCTCTTTCATCGAGCTGAGCCCTAAGAACTTTGAACTGAGTTAATGTTGTCCATTCTGGGATCCAAGTTCGTCCAACTGATATAGTTGTTCGTCAAACTCAATAACTGATAGGAGATCCGAGTTTGTCGAACTCAGTTAAACTTTCATCAATCTTCAACTTCAAAGAAGAAACTTTGAGATCGTCGAACTGAGAACGAAGATCGTTGAAATCCATTCAGATTTCATCGAACGACTTCTTCAACATAGAAAAAATCTGACTTGTTCTGAAATCTTCAGTCTTTTAAGTCTTCTGAGGGATTGGTCTAATCAAAATGACTTGTTGACCTGCCCTAAGATCCAATAAAGGCCTATGACCGTAGACTAAACATTGTGGGTCAATCTATGCAATCCTAATAGTGAACCTAGCCCATATCAACCCTAAAACAGGTGGGGTTCCAACAATCTCCCCCTATTTGGGTGAGATCACTATGTACAATGCATTAAAAACAATAAAATATAATCACAAATACCTGACAGAAAGTAAAAGTCTAGAAGATAAATATACAACAAGTGCTTTGTGACAAATTAACCAAAACAAATAGTTCAAATGGAAAATAAGCTAATCAAAAAACTATTTAGATTTCTTAGACTTGTCTTTCTCTGATGGCTGTGTGGAAATGATTTCCCTATTTGGATTTGCTTCTTCTCTTTTAGACATAGTCATATCAGCTGCTCCAATGATATTGCCTGAAATTGCTCTTGGAACAACTGCCTCTGGATGTAAGCTCATATAAGTATCAACATTTAAAAAGTGTTTAGCTTTGTCATACCTTTTTAATTCTTCTCTTTTGTAAGAAGACATTATAGTATATTGAGAAGCATCTTTTCCATCTGCTTTAGCTTTATTTATCTGAGAAAGTCCAACCAGCTCTTGAAATCTAGCCATTTTAGAAATGTTTTCCTGTCCTGAATCAACAAAAGTAAATGGTGGAGAATAAGGTCTTCCCTTATATTCAGATTGAGAAGAGTGTTGTCATCCACTACTACTGTGGCTGCTTCTGCAGACACTCTTAGCAGATTTGTCATAATTCTGATAAGAAGATTGCCTTGAGTGCTGAGAAGATGTGGTTCTTGAGGCTAGATTGCCTGAAGCACCAGCAGCTGGTGGAGGAGGAGGAGGTGGATCCTTTCTGAATTTCTTAGTGGGAGCAGATCCAAACTTCTTCTTATTCTTTTGCGCTTTCATCTAATTCTTTGAAAGCTTCATCCAGTAGGGATTAGTTGGAGTTAGAGGAATATTATACATGATATAATATGGAATGTCTTTCTTGGGATTATGTGGTTGCCCTATTGTTGCATGAGAAACTGCTTTGTTTTTCTGAAACTTTCTCTTCTTAGACTTATTATCCTCTGAATCATCTGAATCATTTGATTCATCTTCACTGGATTCACTTACAGGATTGTCATACAAAGCATCAATCCTCTTTAGTTGATCTATAGACAAGACCTCTCTGGGAGATGCACTATGAACTGGAACTTCCTCTAAAACTTGAACTTCAGCTTCGGGTATTGGAAGAACCTCTTCCTCTGTAATCATATCTTCCTCAAAAAGATGATCCATATTTGGAAGAGGAGATTTTGCCCAACCAAAAGTTGGAACAGAGAAAGCCTTTGGCTCATCCTCTAGTCCTGAAGGGGAAACTGAAGGTTCTGCAAAACTGCATCAGATTTGATCTATAATCTCTGAGCTGATAGGGGCAGTACAACATACTATAGCCTTAGAAAAATTTGCTCAAGAATAGTAAGAGAATGATAAAGAATATCAAAATCTTTTAACAAATTAGCTAAGTCTATAGAAGGGGCTAGGAAAAAGAATGGTGCAGCTTGTGGCTCTACAATCTCAATATCAAACTCTGAAATATCTGTCACAAGAAAAGCTCACAACTTTGTATCTGTATTTACAAGATCTGTAACTGTTGTATCCACATATACTACAGATGCTGCTCTTTCACAAACTGTTGCTGCTGTTGGAGAGGGGACCTCATCATAGAATATTTCCCCCTACCTGCTATCAGGAATTCTTGAGGCCAGGCTCCTGAATGAGGAGGGACCAGTAGAGGTAGCAAGTTGAGAAGAGATATCATTGATGGAAGAAATTAATGGTGCAATAGCAGCCTCTATAAGAGATTTTATGGTGGGAGTTAGTAGAGAAATGATGATGGAATTAGATGATGATGATGGAAAAGATGTGGTTGTGTTACCACAAGAAGTGCATATGTTGAAGGTGTTAGATGGAGTTGGAGGTATAGATGGTGGTAAGAAAGGTGTGGTGATGACTGGAGGGATGTCAATTGGAATGTCATCATGATGTGGAGATGGTGGTGGAGTGTGGGTTGGAGAAGGAGACGGTGTATGTGTTGGGATAAGAGTGAAAGAAGGTGATATTCGGGTGGAAACAGATGTCATGGATGGAAGTTCAGGAGGAGGAGGGACTGGAGCCTCTACAACAGATTGGGGAGTGACTGTTTCAGTCCTTGTGTCCTCAGAAATCCTGGAGGAAGAGGTGGCCCTGGAAGGTTTGACAATGGTCCTCTCCCATTTGCCAAAGAGGGCTGATGTTAACCTCTTAGAAGCATTAATAAAAATGGTCTGGGAGACCAGCAGCTGAGGGCACTTTTCGTGAAGGAAACGCCCTAGTACCCGTCCAAAACTAACTTTTCTTTTAGTATTCTTCTTCTTTATCAAATCAAACAACAAAATACTCCAGTTGTCTGATTTTCTATTCACCAACGCACTCATCACAAGAAACTGATGCCTTGTGATATAGTTATGTGCAGTATGCTTGCCCAGCAAGACTTTACCAATAATATCAGCAAGGAACTTATATTCAACAGATAAGTCCTTCTTCAATAGCTTGCTCGGGTTTCCAACGGAGTGACCCATCGCAGTCAGCATATTGGAAAATTCATCATTGTTCATCTCTATATCATCTTATCCATTAATAAAACCAAAAAGTTTAGACAAAAATGCAGGGTTAGAGTGACCTGTTGTCCTGCAATGGTGTCGATGAGGGTTTAGGCGTCAGGAGACGAGGACGAATAAACCCATTCCTTGATCTCGAGCACTGGAAGTTTGATTCGTGTTGTCATGAACTTCTATAAATGCGGCTCCTCAAATAATTTCAGTATATCCCGGAAGACTTGATTAGTGTGACTGAATGATTCCAAATCAGTGTCAAAGCCTGCATCAAAGTTCATTGTGGAGAGAACGGCCGCCGGAATCTCCTTGGAGGTTATTCTGTAAATAAATAAACAACGATCAAGTGCAAAGAGAACTGAAAGCATGGGATAGATTTTGTCAAAAAAACCTAGTAATAAGATTTTTAGAAGATGAAAAGATGATCTCAGTCCAACAAAAAAAGAAAAATCTTCGATCTAAGTTCGACGAAATATTTTATTAATAAATGAGTTCATCGATCACAGTCTGAAGAACGAGAATAAATCGTCAATCACCGTTCGTTGAGGTACTCACTGAAGCACGGATCATCAATCTCCATTCGACAAAAACTTTTTCACTAAGAAGTGTTTGTCGATCTCCTTTCGACGAACGTTTCACGAAGAGTTCACAGATTGTCGATCGGCGTTCGATGAAATGTGCCAAATCGTCAACCATAGATAAAAAATAAGTTAAATCTTCCCCATTTATCATACCTAGCTGATTTAAGAAGAACAAATGTTTCTTCTCATCCAATGGCTTGGTGAGGATGTCTGCTCTTTATAAATCAGTAGAGATAAAGACAAGATTAATTTTCTTTTTTTTACACAATCTCTAATGAAATGATGTCTAATTTCTATATGTTTAGTCCTACTATGATGCATTAGATTTTGTGTAATAGATATTGTACTTGTACTATCACAAAATAAAGTTGAAATATTTAAGTTGAGACCACAATCCAGCAATTGATTTTGTATCCACAAAATATGTGAACAGTAGCTGCCTACAACTATATATTCAGCTTCAGCAGTTGATGGGAACACAGAGGTTTGATTCTTACAAGACCAGGATACAAGCCTATCACCAAGAAACTGGCAAGTTCCTGATGTGCTCTTCCTGTCCACCCTACATCCAGCATAGTCAGCATCAGAAAATCCAGTTAAATCAAATCCTGACTATGATGGATATATGAGTCCTAGTTTTGGACAACCCTTGTATATATCTCAAAATCCTTTTTAATAAAATATAGTGAGATTCTTTAGGGTTCACTTGGAACCTAGCACAAATACATGTGCCAAACACTATGTCAGGCCTACTTGCTGTGAGATATAGTAGAGACCCAACAATAGCAGTATAAGTTTTCTGATCAACAGGCTTGCCATGTTCATCAGAATCAATCGCAGCATTAGCAACTATAGGTGTTTTCATTATTGAGCTATCACACATCCCAAACCTTTTAATAAGCTCCTTAGCATAATTAGATTGGGAGATGAAGATACCATCTGGTAATTGGTTCACTTGGAGAGTAAGGAAGTATGAAAGTTCACCCACGCTGCTCATCTCAAACTTTGAATGCATTAGATCAGAAAATCTTTTGCATAGGTTGGGTTCAGTAGAGCCAAAAATAATATCATCTACATATATTTGAACTAATAAAATTTTATTTTTATGATACCTAATAAAAAGAGTCTTATCTACTATGCCCCTAGAAAACTTATGCTCTAAAAGAAAGCTAGCTAAGGTCTCATACCAAGCTCTTGGAGCTTGCTTTAAACAATGGAGAGCTTTATGCAATCTAAAGACATAAGAAGGATGAGTTGGAGAGATAAAACCTAGTGGTTGCTCCACATACACTTCCTCTTTTAATTCTTTATTTAGGAAAGCACTCTTTACATCCATCTAGTAGACTTTTAATCTTTTATAGGCTACAAATGATAAAAAAATCCTTATAGCTTCAAGCCTTGCCACTGGAGCAAATGTTTGATCATAGTCTATTACTTCCTCCTGTGAATATCCTTGAGCTACTTGCCTTGCTTGGTCCTTATAATATTTCCTTTAGCATCCAGTTTGTTTCTGAAGACACATTTGGTTCCAATGACTGGATATTCTTTGGGTCTAGAAACCAAATCTCAAACTCTGCATCTCTCAAACTGATTTAGCTCCTCTTGCATTACAATGATCCAGTGGGGATCTTACTCTGCATTCTTGCTCTAAAGACCCATTTGGTTTCACAGCATTACCTTTGATACCAATGGAAGGATAGTAAAAGCTTTACCACCTGAGGGGATAGATCAATTTAACTCTTGAGGGGGTGAATAAAGTATTTTAAAAACTTAATTTGTTTTATAGCAGAATTAAAAATAGTAATATATATCTTAAGAAAGTGCAGCAATGAAAAGCTACCTAACACAGCACACAACACATAGCAATAAAAAAACAACAAACACCAGATGACACAAGAAATTTATAGTGGTTCTCCTAAACTTCGGTACATCCATACTTATACCAACCTGGTAGGAATCCACTACATTGTTTTGATCAGGTGCCTTGTCACCAACAAGTTTTAGCTCAGGTGCCCTGTCACCACAAGATTTATTTGAAGGGAGATCTCACAACCCTTTATGCTTTTGATCAGTTACCCAAAAACCAAGCTTAGTCTTTTGTTAAGGAGACTTAAGAACCAGGTGGCTAACTTTTGAAGGGAGTTAAAATCCTGTGTACAGTTGTAACGCCTCGAAACTCAAAAGAGGAACGGGTAGTGTTTTGAGCCATGTTCGGGACTTGGTATGGGTCACACGGCCTAGGACACGGGCGTGTCCTATGGTCGTGTCATGCTCGGGTTCGACGATCTGGCCGTATGGTTGACAAAAGTGAAGTCAACGATCGTCGAGATAGCGAACATAGCCTGAGATACGGGCATTTCCCAGGCCATGTCCTGCTCGGGTAGTTAGACGAGCTGTGTCGGGGGAGGAACATGGCCTGGAGTGTAGGCATTTTCGGGTTTGACACAGGCGTGTCAAATGTGACACAGACGTGTCGAGTACCCGTGTTCTCCTCGGGTTGTGTTTGGTCATGTGTCAATGGAGGAACACGCCCCGCAACACGGGCGTGTTCTGAATGACACGGGCGTCTCGAGAGCCCGTATCCTCGTCTGGACGCGACAGTTTTGGCGTCGATTTAGGCACACGGCCTTGGACACGGGCATGTCACAAGCCGTGTTCAGCCCAGGAATCTGATTTTAAGTGTGAATCGTGGCTGTATGTTTCCTTCTTTTGGGATCCAATGGCCCAGGGCTGTTCTTGCTGGGTTATATCCGGGAATAGGGTTGAAACCCTCATTTCCCATTGAGCTTTCTCTTTCTAAAACCATAGAGAGAGGGGAGAGCAAGGAAGAAGGAGGAGGAGAGTTCCGGCTATCATTGGAGCTTCGAAGCCCCAAATCGCAAGCCGAGTTTGGATCTACGGAGGCGAGGCCGTTGCGGTGCTTTTCATTTATCTAGATCTTCATGGCGCCAAAGAGAAACACAAGGGTAATAATTCTCATCTTGGACATGTGAAGTCCTCTTTCCTTTTGCATAGGAAGCCCTCTCTCGCGAGTATGCAGTGAGTGTGAGGTGTTTCTTTGGGTAGACATGAATAGTCCCCGTTGTTTTGCATGTAGAGTCCGCAATCGAGAAACAAACATAGGTATGATGTGTGAAACCTACCCGGACAAGTTGGTAAGGATCGGTGATGTTGCATTGCATGAATAAACGGAGAAGACTCCGTGCCGATGGTTCTTTTTTGGGTTTTCTATGTAGTACATTGCAACAGGGAACCTTAGGGACGAACACCGAGGTGCACCCGGAAAACTGGACAGATGCGTGATTCTGCCAACATGGTGGCCTGGGAGCCAACTTGCACATAACTGGGTTATGTAAAGTGTGTGTTCAAATTGGGACTCGGGGAAGCTTAACCCACGCATATGGCTTAAATTGACGTTGCGGTGTGAGCAACGGGTTAGGCGGAACCGTACCCGCTCTATATCATTCGGTTAGAATGACCTAAGTTACATGGTACTAGCTATTGGCATAGATGGAGGTTCTTAGGCATAGGTCGGTAAGACTATAATGCTCACGAGATTTGTCATCCAAGGGGCGGTGGTGAGACCACAGATTTTGATTGGGTTCACCGAGAATGTGCCCTGAGAGCACGTGGTGTGTGGACGTGCGAGCCTACGCCTGTGATGATGTGTAATTTCACTACTATTAATCTATGCTAATAAAGTGCGGGGAAGGAGCATCGCCGACCCGAGTTTTAGGGCTGGGTTGTTATAATTTGGTCAGATTTAGCTGACAGTTGCTTTTGTTTGCCACCACTTCGGTGGATTATTGCTTGCAGGTACTATGGAGCCTAGTGGCAAATAGCGGGCAAAAGCCCTTGTTGCTGAGCCGGCCCTCGAAGGCCTATATATGAATGTTTACTTTTATTCTCATGTGTTACTGGCCTCCGTGTTGAGGTTTGGAAGACACTATATATTTGAGTAAACACTTGTAAGTCCATAAGGCCAAGGTACTTTGTATATTTTGTACGTTCATTCCTTTTGGGTTAATGTAGTGGACATTCATGTTGTGGCTGAGTTCTTAATTTGCGACATTAAAATTGCTTCCGCTAGAATGTACTCTGTGTAGGACGTTGGTTTTTGGAAGGATGGTTCCATTGCGTAAGCCATCGGTCTGTCTGTGGCATATGGCGTCGGGCCCCAACCGGACCTACTGTTATATGTTATGCGACAAATAGGGGTGTTACAATTTAGTATCAAACTACTGATTTCAGTCAACTTAAATGAATTTGTGTACGAATTATTTTAAGGGGTGGTGAGCACATGTGTGTTCGCCATCATTATAACACAAAAAGAACCCATGAATGTCCACATAGGAATGAAAATACACATGTTTGAGGAACCTACGTGTTCCTATAATTGCTTTTTGCAAATTTGTTTGGTCGCTTAATGGTGTTATGTACGACTATAGGTGACCAGGAGTGGTGTAAGGCCATCAGAACGCTCGCTTTCTGAGTAATACAGTGCACCCAGCGGCGTGCTCGAGACCTCCTTCATTTGAAACCATAAGAAGGGTCGTTGAAGAGGTGTTCGCTGTGACTAATGCACAATATGGAAGGAATGTGCAGCCCTGTGCCACTGATGTGGCTTCAACGCCGGGTGGCGTGATGGAGCAAATGACATTTGGTAGACCATCGGGTCAGCAGTTGGACATGCGTTTAGTGCAGGGAGCGCACTCAGTTGACGAATATTTGCAAGCATTTCTTATGATAAGCCGCTACACATGCTTTGAGTTGGAGAATGTGCAATCTATAATCAATAGATTTTATAATGGTCTGAGTGGCGAGCTGCGAATTCTACTACTAGGACCAAAATTATTGGGATTCCGAGCCTTGGTGGAGACAGCTAGATCTTTGGAAGTAGATTTGAGGAAGACTCACCAGATTCCAGTGAGTAGGGTATAGAACTCTACAAGACCTATGAGAGCTGCATCCCGCAGAACGCTGAAAAAGGGGGCTAGAACATTGACTATAAAAGCTACTTAGAACTGTCATACTTGTGGCAAGAAAGGGCACCATGCCCGAGATTGTCGGGATGGTGCTCAGAAGACAAAGAAAGCTATGCCAGGAGCATTTGAGGCCTCTAGTGCAAAGGAAACAGTGTTCAAAATGCCGAACACCTCAAAATCTGTGTTCCGTAAGTGGTATAGGAAGGCTGGGACTTCGGGTCCATACCCTTATTCCGGTGCTTCGGGGGCGACTATGAGTTGAACCCAGGGCGCATTCGATAATTGTGGGAAGCGGGGGCATTTTGCCCGTAATTGTTGGAGAGGACGCCCAAAGTCCGAGCAGAACCCTAGGGAGTACAGCCTGGGCCAGCAGGAGGCCAGGAAGCACGCTGACGGGGTGACAGGTATGGTTTAAATTTATAGCAGTTTAGCTTTAAATATTTGTTGCCCTTGCGCGTGTTAGCTTAGGACTATTTGTGCTATGCTTTGTTTTTCTTTTTGATTATTCGGCGAGGGCACTGTTCGATTCGGGAGCTTCGCACTACTTTTTGTCCAAAGGATTTGTATCGTGCATCGGAGTACCTTCTTCGATGGCAAAAGACAAATTGGATGTGTTGTTATCTAATGGGTGCTCAATGGACGCGGATAGAGTGTGTTGTGTTTAGGTATGGATTGGGAGACTAGAGTTTGACTTGCAATCATCGTTACTGCTGCTAGTGGAGTTAGACGTGATCTTTAGTATGGACTAGCTCTCGGAGCAGCATGCATACTTTGATTGCAATCGCAAGGAGGTCAAGTTGGTAACAGGTCGTAAGACGACATTTGCGGGCTTGAAAGGGTCGAGCAAGACTTTAATGTCTTTTCTTCAGGTGGTTAAGGCGGTTCGTGCTGGTGTAGAGCTGTTCTTCAAGCTAGTGGAGGATTGAAAGCCTAAGCCTACTTTGGACAGTATCTCAGTTGTATCTGAATACCCTGATGTGTTCTCTAGCAATCTCCCTGGAGCCCCACCTCAGCGGGAGAGAGACTTCATTATTGAGCTAGTGCCAGGTGCCAAACCTGTATCACGCTCTCCGTATCGGCTAGGGCCTAAGGAGATGGCGGAACTGAAGGTTCAACTTCAAGAGTTGTTGGAACAGGGTTATATGCTTCCAAGTTCGTCACCTTGGAGCGCACCGGCTCTTTTTGTGAAGAAGAAGGACAATCGTTTATGACTCTGTATCGATTATCAAGAGCTAAACAAGTTAATGGAGAAGAACAAGTACCTGATCCCAAGGATTGATGATCTGTTTGATCAGTTAGTCGGGTCATCGGTGTACTCGAAATTGGATCTTAAGTCTGGGTATTATCAACTGATGATTAGAGAAAGTGATATCACCAAGATAGCTTTTAGTTCGAGATACAGGCATTATGAGTTTACAGTCATGCCGTTTAGGCTGACTAATACGTCGTGTAACGTCCCCATTCCCCATTGTGTACTCTAATTTCCACCTGGTCCGGTTCCGGTTACCGGGCTACAACCCAAGCACCCCAACCCCTCTCCAGCCCACTGGCGGGTTGTTGGTGGCCACAGCCTCCCTCTTATGAGCAAACTTGACAGTTAAGTTGGTCGCGTAAAAAAGGGATTTTGGTGCCTGTATAGGGGTACACGGCCTAGGACACGGGCATGTCCAAGGCCGTGTCTGGCTGGTATTTTGGCCGTTTTCATCACGAGAAGGACACGGCAGGAAACACGGGCTGTGAACACTTTTGACACGGGCGTGTCAGGGGTGACACGGGCATGTTCATACCCATTTCCCTACCCGTGTTCAGTTGGGTCGTGTCGGTTGGTGTGGCGGTTATGTGTGACACGCCCCCGGTCATGGGCGTGTCGAGGACCCGACACGGGCGTGTCGTGTGAGACACGGGTGTGTCTGAGCCCGTGTGAGTCTCTGTATACGACGATCGTGCCTGGATTGAGGCACACGGCCTGGGACACGGCCGTGTGCCAAGCCGGGTTCGGCCCAGGTTTGGGGATTTTGAGCGGATCTGAGCTGTTCGTTTTCTTTAAATAAGATCCAATGGCCGAGATGGTTTCCTTGCTCTGTTAAGTTCGGAAATAGAGGATCAATTCCTCATTTTCTCCCTTAGCCTCTCTCTCTCAAGGAGTTAGAAAGATGAGGAAGAAGGAAGAGTTTTCCGGCTGCCGGCGGAGCATCGAGCACCTGGTATTAACTATAT
Source organism: Platanthera guangdongensis (assembly GCA_039583875.1). Lineage (NCBI taxonomy): Eukaryota > Viridiplantae > Streptophyta > Magnoliopsida > Asparagales > Orchidaceae > Platanthera > Platanthera guangdongensis. The sequence goes on along the minus strand of CM077147.1, from coordinate 157,533,081 downwards.
CTGGAAGTATACCACTCTATGCGTGGTGGTCCGGGAAACTTCTCCGGGAATACGTCATGGAAATCACAAACCACCAGATTTTACCAATGGAGGCCTCCGCCTCCGCCAACACGAAACAAATCATGTACACCTCATCTCCTTGCTCATGGGCCTTAACAACCTGTATATATGATAATAATAATCGGGATATAGGCATAATACCTTCGAAGAGCACCTCCGAGTCTCTGTGTTTCAAAGTGATCCTCCTAGCTGGCCAGTCGATTATGGCATGGTGCCAGTGTACCCATGTCATTCCCATAATGAGATCATAGTTTGCTAGCGGTAAGATCATCGCTGGCGTGTTAAATAGATTCCCGCCAATGTCTATGGACATACTGCACTTTGTACTAGACTGGACCTCTGATCTTTCTAGAAGTAAGACTATCCTGAGGTGTCCGGGGATACGTCGGCAACCATCCAAATCCTCCGCAAAATCTTCCAAGACGAAAGAGTGTGATGCACCCATGTCAAATTAGGTGAGGGCGGGCTTAGCGCATACATGTACTTTGCCTGAGATTAGTTGTTTTGATTTTTATCAACTATCTATATAAAGGGTTGCTAAGGTACTATACAATCAATTCAAAGTTCAAAATGGTAAAGTACCTGTGATAACCTTCTCAGGGTTCTTAAGCTGGGCAAGATCCAACATATACATATGCTCTGGTCATTGGCTGTCATCGTAAGTTCCTTGTGCATGACCTCGTCTTCGACCTCTACATTGCTATGTCGGAGGGGATTCTAGAGGTAGAGGAGGTGGAGGGAAACACTATGGGCAGTGGTCTTTGATGTGCCCAGGCTGGTGGCATCCAAAGCATACTACTGGAGGGCATCCTCTATCATCAAATCTTTGCGGCTCCTGGATGTGTGGTGGTGGGGCTGGCATTGCAGGAGGTCACGGCTCTGGCCTATCACCATGATAGGGATGTCTACCTCCCTTGTGCCTCATGAACCTGCCCCGCTATGGCCCTTTACAACTCTCGCCATGATAAATCACCTCAGCCTGTCTCTTCACTCTGTAAAGCACCATCAGATGATCCGCCTCCCACTTCTTTGACGTCTCAATAATCTTTGCCAAACTGGCCTCTAAGATGAACAAAAGAGTCTGCCTAAGTGGATCCTGAAGCCCTCTATAGAATTTCTTCGCATTTTCCTTCTTGCTCAGAGGACTGACAAATCCTGCCAAATGTGAAAACTCCCGCTGGTACTCCGTCACCGACCAGTTCCCTTCCTGAGGTGCAAAAATTGATCCTCGAGCACATCTCTGTCCTTCGGGAAAACAAAATTCTCCCACAAGGCCTATCTAAACTAGTTCCATCCGATATGAGAATTCTAATAATCAGTAAAGGTGGAGTCCATGAGAGACTTCCACCAACTCTTAGTATGGCCTGCCAGTGTCGTAACTGCCAAGGCTACTGCCTGGTTGTCCGGGCAAAGGATCCCCACTAGCATCTCATGGTTAGTGTCCAACTACTCCTCAGTCTTGTCTGTCATCACTGTGCCATAGTAAGTCAAAGGGGAGAGGCCTCAGAAGGTAGTCAGCCAATTTGAGCTCGGGTTTGGCTACAGTGTCAGAACCTGCTGAGTTCTAAAGGCATCCAGGATGGCCATGAGAGTCTCGCAACTCTGACTGCTGAAAAGGAACAGTAGCTGGCAAAGGGAGAACTGAAGCCGACAGTTTGAAAGGCTTCAATAATTAAAAAAGGTTGGCCCGATCTCATTTATGTAGATAAAAGATGTGATTTTCTCACATGGGCACACCATAGCTTCTGCAGCTCAGTTTGTCCGTAAACTGAAGCTCGAGCGGAGTGACCCAGTGGTTTGTGGAATTCTTTCACTTATGATCGTGGTATTGTGATACCAACTGTAAAATCTCTTCCCCCGAGAATTGGACACGGCCGAGGAGAGATTTTTGTACAGGTCTATCACCTTATATTAACACCAACTATTAGTTAGTGGCCACCACTAGACGACGACCCTGCACGCAAGCATGATTATTCATATAACCAACGAGAAAAAAAGGAAAACAAGCCCACACATCATTGTATAGTTATATGATGCGGGTTAAAACTCCAAAAATTATTTCGAGCTCGCAGCGCCCTGGGCGGTTTATTTAAGAAAAAGCAGAATTGGTTTTATTTAGAAATCGGGTGTGCAGATTTATTATTTGGATATAAAAACAGTTGAGTCGAGTTTTAACGAAATGAGGCAAGTGCACCTATCGTGTGTAGTACATGATATTCCGGTGTGGAATATCGAGGTCGTATTGTTCTCGGGGTCGGTTCGATTATTTCTACTCTTCCCTGGAGGGGACTATTATTTTGCCGATAATTAACTTGTCGGGTTATATTTTTTATATATAATAAAAAAGGGCAGAAAATAAAAGTATTAAAAGGGTGGAGCCGATGAAGAGCTTAGCTCGATGACACCTAATTAAATTTGAACTAAAATAGACTTCTAATAAAAAGAGATCCTAAGTTTCAAATTAATTAAGGTGGAGACTTGGTCGTGGAGGTTCCCCTAAAATGAGCTCACCTAGCTATAGGAATATCGCTCAACTGAATGCTAAGACTATTCGATCGGGCTCTCGTCCGACGAAGGATTCCTCTTAATGTCCGCATTACGCTAAGAACCTCACTATTGGGTGGGGAACCGAATCCGGTAGAGTTTGCGCGCGTCCTCTCTCAAGGGTTAATGTGGAACTCCATTTATCCAGTGGTGATCGGTCTATATGCACGGCCTCTCAGCTAGCTAGCGTATGGACTGCGGAAATAGAGACCACACATCGATTATGTGGTTGTACGCTTCGTAAACCCTAGGCAAACCTTAAGTTAATTTTAATTAATTAGAAAATAAGGACCTTTTATTATTTAAAGCAATTTTATTTGTCCCAATGCTCTTCGATACTGAGGTCTAAGAACTATTAATCACTCATCGGAATGGGGACGGCTTGCGGGAAAAGCAATAAATAAAGCAGTAAATGAAAGCGATAAAAGAAAGTAATAAAAGGAAAGCAGTAAAGTGCGAGTCCTACTCAAACGAGTAGGATTGAAATGAAAGAAGTAAAAGACAAGTCCCGACACAAATAAGTGGGCGGGAGAAGAAAGCGAGTCCTACTCAAACGAGTAGGAGAAAATAAATGCACCCACGCACGCACTCTACTGAAATTGAAAACTTACACACAGACCTGCCATTAAACTCAAATGAGTAGGCGGTAAATAAAGTCCTGCCATTTAACTCCTAGCGAGTAGGCGAAAATAAATGCTAATACAAGTACTACTTAAGTAATTACCGAAAAATAAAGACTTGTCACTTAACTAAAAAAGAGTAGGCGGTAAATAAAGTCCTACCATTTAACTCCTAGCTAGTAGGCGGAAATAGATACAACACACTAACTCACTCTACAGAAAGTAAACACACTCTACTGGAATTGAAATACGCGCACACACTACAGAAATGAAAACGCACACGTACAAGTTCTACTCAAACGAGTAGGCGGGAAATTAAAGCATGCCATTTAACTCTTAACGAGTAGGCAAAAATAAATGCAACACACGCACACACTCTTCAGAATTGAAAGAAAGTAATTTAAACTAACTCATACACGCACACGTACAAAAATTAAGAAAAACTAAGTTGCTGAAAAATTAAAACAACTATATTTCTACCGCTAGAATGCAGTTGAAATGTATAAAAAGTGAAAATAAAATTTAAAGGAGCAAAAAAGTTTGCAAATAAAAGCAAAGTGCAAGTTCTCGAAAAATTAAAACGAATACATTTCTATCGCTAGAATTCGGTAGAAATGAATAAAAAGAGGAAATAAAAATTAAACGGGCAAACGTTTTTGAAAATAAAAGGTAAAATGAAGTGCCTAAAAAATTAAAACAACTATATAAACATTCCTATAACTCCGTAAAAGTGGTTAAAAAGTGAAAATAAGGTGAAAAAACGAAAAGTTTTACGACACAAAAAGGAAAATCTAAGTTAGTAAAAAAAAATCAAAACCACTTTGAAAATGCTTTTACAGATTGATAGGAATGCATAAAAAGCTAGAAAAACCTAAATCTAACCAAAACAAGTACAAATAACTAAGTATAGGAGCATGAAAATTAATCTCATACACAAACACACACGTACAAAAGTAAACAAAAAATAAAGTTGAAACAAAGAAAGAATAAGATTGCACAGGAGAGACTTAGATCCATTCCAAAACCACAAAAAGAGACAAAAATTTAAACATTTATTAAGCTAAAACGAGAGTTACAGAAAGATAAAAACAAACATAAGAGAGGGGAGAAAGTCACTTTACATGGCTTGGAAATGCATCTAACAGCCGACCCCTATACAAAATGGTTCAAAAAAAGGGGAATAGGAACTCAAGCAGAAGGCTGGAATTTATAGACAAAAATTTTTCAAGTACACGCCCTCTAACACGAGCGTGTCAGGGGGCGTGTCAACATTGTTCATATGGCGGCTGTCGATTTGACTGGAGATTTGATTTTGCGGCTAAAAATGCGGCGGTCACATCCCAGGTCACGGGCGTGACGGTGACGTGTCGGCACTATTCATCATCTGATTTCGGCGAATTGACGGCGTTGTTGTCTTCGGGAGATCCACGTGGCAGTCACGCCCCTAGTCACGGGCGTGACTATGGGCGTGTCGGGGAGGTTGAACTGGGCGTTGTTTGCATCGAAAGTCGCCGGAGAAGGTTTGTCGGGCCAGGTGGAGGAGTACACGCCCGCGGTCACGGGCGTGACTCGGGGCGTGTCGGGTTAAGTCGACAAACGTCGAGCGGAAAATGTCAAGAGCAAAACGTCGAGCGGAAATGTCGAGAGCAAAACATCGAGCGGGTGTGACACGGGCGTGTCGGATCATGGGACACGGACGTTTCCTTGTTGGGTCGACGAACGTTGAGTGCAAAACGTCGAGTGCGGTGACACGGGGCTCGGTCACGAGCGTGTCCAATGACACGGGCGTGTGGCCAGGCGTATCAAACTTTTTCTTTGATTGCGGCTGATTTTCTGGAATTTAAAGTGTCACGCCCTGGACACGGGCGTGACCAATAAGTACACAGGCATGTACTTTCTATTTTGGGCAGTTTTTTTGGATTTTTCTTGAAAACTAAAATACAATAAATTAGCAAAATATTTACAATAAAAGGAGCATTTTATTAATGAAATTTAACTAAAAACAATAAAAGAAAACGAAAACTACTTAAATAATGTACATAAAAATAGGTATATTTACAACTCATCAATATATAAATATCTAAGTAAAGGTCCACATAAGATAATAAAGAGTACAAGAAAAAGGGCTTATGCCTAGTACATAGCCATCATTAATATCACTCTCTCTCTCAACAAACAACGTGGAAGCTAAACGATATGATCATCAACCTATCGATGGGTAGTAGTAGTAGTGCGATGCTCCAGCTCCTCAGATCTTGGTGTTTCAATCTCGCGCTGCGCCTTGTCGAACTGTGGTGGCGTCTCGACGTGTCCCTTAAATGATGTTGTCCAATGACTGTCTGCCAAACTAGACTCAGCTTCTTCGTTCCCGCCCCACCCCCGCGACTCTTAGGTACCACGAAGGAGGAAGAAAGCGGAGGACTAATAATAGCAGAATATACAAGCAGGTGATAGTGGTATATATATAGATAATTCTCTAGCAGTTCTATATCAGTATGAGAAATAACAAAACTAAAAAAGGGCAACAACTAGTGCAGTATTAAAGTACAGTAAAAGGAGATAAGTAAAACTAGTAAAGTAAAGCAGCTACACTACCATCACAGAAGCATACCTTAACTTAAATGAATGCCCATACAAACATATAAGTTAAGATTTCTGAAATTGTAACTCATCATATAAAGGAGCTCATACTAATTTATATGTTGAAGATCTGCAAGTGTGTATGTTATGACATGCTATGCAATGCAATGTTTATTATGTAACTCGCACACATGACTTTGTGCACAGACCTTTCATGCATCACCACTTTTTGGAGGTGGCAAACCTTTCAGGTGCCAACCGTCGTGTCTCATGGTAGTAGTGGAGTGTGTGTCTCCACTCCTAGGTGGGTAGGCACACTACCAGGCATAAACCTCTCATACGCCTCAATGCTAAGAACACAACAATAGATCCACTATGCATTCTTGTTGGCAACTACCAGTCTTCTATGGTAGGGTGTGCTCTTATAGGACATAGTCCTCCAGACCTCGGTATGAACATCCTACCGGTCTCCCCAAAGGTCTACACTCCGCACCAGAGTCATCGTACTTCTATAGATGTGATGACTTGACTAGTACCGAGTGACCCACCACATAAAAACAAATCCGTTATAATAATACCCTCCTGAGCCCCTAGCTCGTAGGACTAACCCATCCTAATATTGACAAACCACCCGAGCCACCAGCTCGCAGGACTAACAAGTCCTATAACACTCCAACACACCGATGGGTGAGATTGGTATAATATTCTATAATCTTATCATACTACTCTTGTCTAACTTTTGAATTACTTGGTGATTTACGGTTAACCTTGGACTTCCCGAAGTCAACCCTATGAAGGGGTCGCAGCGGTACTAGGAACTATGATGGGTTGAACCCCATCATTAACTTTCTCAAGGCACTTAGTAATGTTAGGCTAGCCTAAATCAAACCCACTCCTAGGGTTACTAAGTTTGTGACCTCTCCAAAACCTCTACTGCTGGAACACTATTTTTACCAAACTGCTAAATGCAGACCACATGAACAAATATGAGTGTATGAACAAAAATTCACCAAATACTTAACCCAAGACCCTATGATTATTTCTTGAGGTCTATCATGATATTTTAGACTTGAAACCAGAGATTTGTTATTTTCATAAAACAATCCGCATTTGTTATAATTTTCCCAAATTATTGCTTCATGTGATTTGAATATTACGTGTCACTTTCTATTATCAAACCAACAAGATAAAATTATCATAACATCATTTTAAGTAATAATGGCTTTGGACAAAATTCCTTAATTTTTTAATGATATATAGTGGCGAATATAAATTTTCCAAAAAAATAGGCCTTTAGGTCACAATTCAAAGGAAGTACTTGAAAAACTAGGTAAATAAATCCCATAAAATTTCCAGAGGTAGTAAATGACAAATTAGGCATAATTCTGGTGGATGATAATTTTCTCGACAAATTTAATCACCAATTTCGGAAAAGTTGACATATTACCAAAATGCTACTACTCAGTGAAACTCCGTAAATATGATCCAAAAAATTCTAAGATAAATCCAATAGCCTCTTAGAACTATAAAGATGATCATGTAAAATTCACATAATTTTCCATTCAATATCAATCAAGATTTAAATAGAATAACCAAAAGGGCATAATCGTACTTTAGCTAAACATTCTAGATACAAATTTCAAAAAATTTCTAAATAACTTGAGGTGTATTATGCCAACACAACCCTAGTGGCAGAGTCTTAGAATTTTTTTAAGTTGATTTGCTCACTTTTATTCCCATAATTAAAAATGTTGCCAAAATTAAAATAAATAAAATACCAAGGGTTTTTGTTACAAAAAACCTTATCTCACTTTCGATGGTGTATTCCATCATCATAAGAGTATTCCCAAGCTCCAAAGGATATCCTACAAGTCTGATGGGCCTCAATCCCCTTTTTCCCTCTTTTAGCTAATTGCACCCCAAATCTCATATAGCACAACCACATGCAAATTAAATTCACCGACCTACTGAGGTCCTCTAGACCTGATATATTTACCATGGCTTTGTACTGTTCTAATGAGCCTCTGAGCAAAATTTTAGGTCATTATATTTAATTATCACAAAATAATTTCACACTTATGGAAAATCACATTTTACCCAAAACTATAGGAAACGTTTGTCCAAAAATTCACATTTTTAAACAGTGGTGTCTATTTTGAAAAATGCATGCCACCATAAAATATCAAGTCAATCCCCTTAGCCAATTAAAAGTTATTAAGTAAATAGTGATTGTCCTACCCTAAGGACCAGTCCAAAAGGAATTGCCCTACAGGGAACTACAGTGTCCCAAATGAACTGATTTTATTTTTTTATTAACGTAGACTCACAGGGCGACCTTTTTCATGTTGGGCACTATTCATGGTTCAACACCTATGGGCCTCTTTTTTATTGTTCAAAAAGTGTGCATTAAGGGGATAAACATAAGACTATTAATAGTAACAATATTAAATCTGATCAGATCTAATGGCCAGGAGATCGTATTGAACCTCCAGCCATCGGCCACAATCCACCAAACTTGGAGCCACTTCCAGAGCCAATTATCGACTGTCTAGCCTCATCCCCTGCCGGCCACCACAGCCACCACCTCCATTGAGGTGGGGGCTAATGCCCGGCGGTAGCTCGACCGCCGGAGGGACTATTTCCGGTGATCCCAATAGGAATCCCAAACTTAATTTTCCATGGAATTTCAAAAGCAAAACCAGCTTAATTGAGCTCGATCTCAAATCCTATTTATCTAGAATGCTAGCATGAGTGGAAAGAGCGAGAAACATTCCTGATTTCGGGCTTGGATGCTGCTGCTCCCGCAGGTGGCCATAGTTTTTGGCATTTCCCGACGAACCTCTTCCAATCTCGATTCTCCACTGAAAGCTTTGATGAAAGAGTCAATTTCGACTACCAAGGAGCTTTTGAAGGTGATGAAAGGATCGAATTGAGCTTTAGGGGCCTTTATAAAGGAGATCCATAAAAGGGGTTTTTGGCTATGGCCAATTATGGCCTCCTTGATAGTGGTCGACCTGTAACTGCTGGAAAACTCCTCCTCAGATGAAAGGAGGGGTTGGGGAAGAAGAAGGGAGTGCCACTTGGCCTCCCTCCATTATTCCCACCTTCAAATGAAACTTCCCCCTTAATTACCCTCATTAAACCCTAATTAAATCTCCTAATTCAGATTAAATAAATTTGATAAACTTAGTGGGCCTTATGATGGGCCTTGGCTGAGGCCTTAGCCCACTTGAATTTGCGTGTGCTCTCATTTAGACTTTGGGGTTTACTTTGATCATGGTTGACCTTGGGGTTGACTTTGGTCAACTTGATTGGTTGACTGGTCCAAGGGATTTGTCGTGAGTCCATTGACACCATCCAATGTTGATGGGGTCATGGTGATGCCCCAATTGGGCCAATTTTGCCAAATAGTGTGATTTTGACCTAAATAGGGGCAAGTTTGACTTTGGTCAAATTGGTCAAATTGATGACAACATAATGGGGCTTTTGGGTCACCTGAGTCTCCCTTGATGTCCCAAGACTGGGGGCAAGTTCAATTTTAGGTTTTAGGGCCAATTAGACCTCCTAGGTGAAAATTTGACCTATATTGACCTAAAGTTGATTTTGGTCAATTTGGCCCATTTGATTGACCTAGCCTTGAGTCCATTGCTCAATTGCCTCTCCCTTAGGGTCAGGGTGGTGTTAGAGAGCTTATCTTGAGGTTGTGAGTTCATTTGGGTGTGAATTGGCCTAGGTTGACTTATGTACATTGAGGATGCACTTAGCAATTTCCCCTAAGTTCAAGTTGAGCTAGGGTCACACTAGGGCCTCCATACACCTCTCAAGTCGTAACCCTAACTTTAGGGGGCCTAGAAGTGTGGGGGATGTTACAAGTGTGAAGTAATCGAGCAAAACACAAATGGCTGCTCTCCAACTAGTCAAAGCAGTTCGTGAGGGTGCAGAGTTATTCTTTACCCTATTAAAGGCATTTTCCCCTAAGATCTCCATAGAGCTTCACCTAAGAGAGTGATTGAATTCACCATTGATCTAGTGCTAGGTGTCAAGCCTGTGTCATGCTCTCTGTACTGTCTAGCACCAACGGAGATGGTGGAATTCAAAGTGCAGCTTCAAGAACTGCTAGAGCAAGGTTATGTGCATCCAAGTTCGTCACCATGGAGTGCACCGATCCTTTTCATCAAGAAGAAGGATGGAAGATTGTAGTTGTGTTTAGATTATCTAGAGTTGAATAAGCTGACAGAGAAGAACAAGTATCTGATTCTAAGAATCGATGATCTGTTCTACCAGCTAGTTAGATCGATTGTGCACTCGAAGCTTGTTCTGAAATCTGGATATTATCAGTTGAGAATCAGGGAAAGTGACATTCCCAAGATGACATTCAGTACACGTTATGAGCAATATAAGTTTATTGTCATGTTGTTTGGGTTGACGAATGCGCCATTCGTATTTATGGACTTGATGAACAAGACTTTTAGAGAGTACTTGGACCAGTTCATGGTTGTCTTTATTGATGATATCCCGGTATACTCTCAATCTTTGGAATAATATACTGATCATTTACGTACTGTTTTGGAGACCCTGAGGAGTAGTCAGATGTATGCCAAGTTCTAAGTGTGAGTTTTGGCTGTCTTCAGTGGCGTTCCTTGGTAATGTAGTTAGTATGGAGGGAATTGCGGTGGATCCAGCGAAGATAGTTATAATATGGGAGTGGTCTATGTTGTCTACTATGGTAGAAGTACGGTGTTTTCTGGGGCTTGCCGGCTACTATCGGCGCTTCGTAGAGAACTTCTTGCGAATAGCATTACCCCCCACTACCTTGACGAGGTAGAATAAGCAGTTTATTTGGTCGCTAGCATGCGCAAAAGCTTTTGAAGAATTGAGAAGCCATCTCACCATGATGCCTATTTTGTGCTCTCCTTCTAGTTCAAAGGGCTATGAAATCTACAGTGATGCCTGAGGGAGTTGCTTAGGCTGTGTATTACTTCAACACGGGAAGGTGATAGCATATGGCTCACACCAATTGAAAATGCACAAGAGGAATTATTCATCCACGATTTGGAGTTAATGGCCCTGATATTCGCTCTGAACCTTTGGAGGCACTTCCTTTATGGCATAAAGGTAGATATCTTTACAAATCATAAGAGCCTAAAGTATCTATTATAATAAAAGGACTAGAATATGCACCAACAGAGGTGGATGGGGTTCTTAGGGACTACACCTTCAAGATACATTATGTTCCAGGCACGAGAAACGTTGTTGCGGATGCACTAAGTCGTAGGATTCATGCATATGCCAACTGGATACAGATTCATGATGAGCGTCTTATTCAATATTTGGATGCCTTGGAGATCTCCTGTGTTGATAAAAGGTCTAGTGTTGAAGCATGTTTAAACTGGGCAGCAATGCAGTATGACCTCACAGACCGGATTTGGCAATCACTGGAGCTGGATGACAGTATGCGATGCTATTTGGCAGTCTTTGGATGGGTCAAATGCCTAGTTTACTGTTAGTGATGTCCTTTTGTGGAAGAACAGCCGATTGTGCATCCAAAATGAGGTCCAATTACTGGAGGAGTTGATGTATGAGGCATATTTCACAAAGTACTCAATCCACCCGGATAGCACAAAGATGTTCAAGAACATGAAAAAGTTGTTCTAGTGGCCAGGATTTAAAAAGGACATATGTCACAACCCGTATTTTCTCCGTATTCAAAAATACGTCATAGTACAGAAAGTACGAGTCGTGATGCCACGCCATGCAGGGGACAACTGCAGACGCTCAGGCTACTGGACCTCACATTTACATCATGTAAAAGATTTATGAAATTAAGTTAAAAAGAAAACAATACATATAAGTTATTTGAGTTACTGACTGTATCACTCGGTCGGGTGGATCACTAGTCCAAAGGTGAGAAAATCTATAGGTTTTATGCGGCGGAAAATACTGAGTTGATTCATTTGTTATCCTATATGAGATTGAAGGTCTAGCATATTATAAAGACGATACGACTTCTACATTTAATATATATGAAAAGACTTTCATAGCGCTTAAAAGTAGTAGATTTTTTTGCAGTTAAAAATTATTCCATGCCAATATTCCAGAATGCAATTTTGTATACTTTAAAATAACAAAATGCATCCTAACATAAATATTTCACAGAGAGCAAGTATAAACAGGTAAAAAGTAACAGCGGTAAAAGCAGCAAGTAATCTATCACAGAAAAAGTCAACGACTATGGGCGTCAACAACTGACACGAACCCATAGTAAAAACTGGCAAGTTTAAACAAAGACAACTACCTCAAAGCTCTAAGGTAGAAACAAATAGCCGCAACAACCCGCAGCACCAGAAGCACAACACGGTCAGCTAAACCTGCTACTGCTCTGATCCTGAGGCATTCAAAAGAAGAACACATCAGAAGCAAGTTACAAATGGTGCAAAAAGTAAAAGCAGACCAAAAAAACCTCGAAGTGAAGGAAAATTGATGGCGGCAACCCCCAACATGTTAAAGTTGAAGATGATGATGACGACGGCGATGGCGTTCTCCTACATGTTGAAGATGATGACTACATGATGTGGAGCTACATGAGATGAAGGCTTTTAGACATTATTTAGTTTATTTCTATTTTCATTTTTATTTTCATCATGTAAAGTTTAAGTATTTTAGGTGTTGATTTATTTTTATTTAGTGGGCTGCACATAGCCTATGCATTTTGTAAAGCCTATATATAGGCATGGACTTTCATGGTTTTACTTAGTGAATGAAAAATCGAGAAACCCTAAACCTCCTTTGAAATCTCTTCCCCTTCTCCTCCTTGGCTGCCCACCCTCTTCCTCCCTTCCTCTTGGCCGCCGGCCGCCCTTCCTCTCCCCTCCTCTTGCTCGGCCTCCCTCCTCTTCCCTCCTCCCCTTTCCTCCTTTGCTCCCCTCGGTTTTCCCCTCTATCCCCTCCTCCCTTTCCTTTCCTCCCTCACAAATCTGACCACCACAACTCCTCCCTAGCCATCTGCCTCCTCCACCAACACCAAACCCGAGCACCCCTCAACTCCACCCCCAAGATTCGGCCACCACCCTCAAGCCGACCCTCACTCCCACACCCCAAACCGAACCACCACCCTCTCCCTTATCCAAAACCCGACCTCCATCAAGAGCCCCCAAATCAGCCCCTTTCCATATTGAAATTGACCAAGATCAAAGGTGTTTTCTCCCTTTGTGGTTTTCCTCCATCCCGGCGTGAAGCAAAGGAAGCGGACAAGTTTCTCTCCATCCAGCGACACTCCGGAGGAGTAGTGGAAGAACGATCCTTGAAAGTGAACCGGAATCATCTATTCCGGTTGGGTAACGAGATCTTCTACCTCTTGTGTGATTCTTATCCCTTTAGATTTTTATTTGGTGGAATACCTTTGTGTTACTTTGGAATCGTTTTTTCGTTCGTGGCTTATCTTTTCGATCGCATGTGTTGTCATTTCTAGTTGTTTAATTTTTCGAGAGGTTTGGCGAACCTCGCTTTCATTTTGTCGGGGGAGATCTACCATTTCCGAACCGAACCTTTCGGTAGATCTCTTTTGGTACAACCATCGCTCGATCGGACCCAAGATTGGTCCTTTTAGCTTGAGAGAACATCGGCCTCTAGTCGTTTGTTTGATCTTTAATCGGCGTGACTACCGTACGTTAGCGATAGTTGATAATATTGTTCGTGGGTGTGCTGCGTTTAGTTATTGTGTGAGCGTAATAGTGGAAATAGAGAGGCGTACGTGTTACTCCCTTTGCCGTTATAGCGTCAAACACCGTAGCCTACATCAATTTGGTATCAGAGGGAGGTTCTTGTCAATTTTTTAATTGGCACCCTCCCCTCTTATTTAGCACGTTAACACGCACTTTGTATGCACGTTTAGAGTCAAAATAATCAAAAAAAAATTTATTTCTGGTCTGCCAATAGCGGCTTAAAGTTCTTATTTTTCAGCAAAAAAATCAAAAAAAAAATTAATTAATAATCTTCAGATTTTATTCTGCAATAAAATCTATTTTATATTAATATTACCCTAGTGGTTAAGCGGGAACAATTCCGACAAACCTATTTTAATTGGGCCAGAAGCATTTCTCATTGTATGTGCACAAATTCCGGATCGAGTTTTCTCTCCGATTATCACAATATGGCCTACGACGTCAATGTTTCCCGAGGAAAATCATTAGGTTCCATTAGGAACGTTATAAAGCCATTCCAATGCCCGGTAGTGGATGAGATTAAGGCGTTGATTGGCCAATTCAAAGGCTAGCCAAGTAGTACCATTTCTCCCAAGGCAACACCCTAGTTATCCTACGGACGGTGCTAGTTCCATACCGATATTTAGGAATGAAGATAAACCAAACGCCCAGGCCAAACGACAAATAACTGATGATTTTGCTACCCTTAAACAAGGGAATAAGTCGGTCTCAGATTATATGCAACTCTTTAAGGATTTGACGGTTAGGAGCGGTGTGAAGGAATCGCCAGAGGTCACCCTTTCCAGGTTTCGTAGGGGGTTGAGCCCATACATCCAAGGAAAGTTATTGCGATATGGTGAAACCGATCTAGACAACACCTTTTGCACGACATTGGAAATTGAGAAGCACCAGATTCCTAGGAGTAAAGTTCCCTCATGTCAGATGATTACTATATGTGAGTCTAGTGGCGAATCTGGTCTTGGCTCTATTGTGCGTCCTACCCTGATTACGCCCGTAGACCATTTTGAGTCTCCCCCTAAGTTGCCTGATTTAGTTGTAGACTCCCCTGATGAGTCTAAGGTCGTGCCCAGGACTGTGCCCATCACTGAGGGCGAGGCTGATATTACTCACGATTGTATTGACGTTGAAGAGATTGGTTACCCTAGTGACCTGGATGAGGATTTCTCCCCCGAGGAATCATCTCCACTCCCCTTCGGCGATACTACTGCTCTGTCTACCTTGATTTCCATGGAGTCTTCTGATGACCCTGAGTCAGTTGATATTTCGGCTGAGTCGGAAGTGTTACCTTATGCTGAGAGCTTACCCATTTGTGATTTAGGCGATGAAATGTTAGCACTCGTGCTGGTTATTTTTAGTCTGAGACATATTGTAGTGCCCACTTTTGAGGAATCATCTCCACTTCCCCTCGTCGTTGTTTCTGAAACCATTACTGAGTTTGATTTGAGTGAAGTTTCTAGTGAGGTGATAGAGTCACCCGGTGGCGAATGTTTCTCTGATCGTGAGTTAGGTGATGACGAGCCAGTTGAGTTTTTTGTGAGGGAAAATCTTCTGTTTGATTTTTTGTTTGATTTTAATGGCTTGCACCCGGAGGATTTTACTTGGACGATAAATCCGTATTTTGACAGTGGGCATGACTTAGCCCATCCTCCGGAATCTATCGATGCTCCCATTCCTGAGATCTGTACTGCTACTGATGTCGCGATTTATGAGTTGGAAGAATGTCCTAGCGGGAGAGTTATATTTTTGGAAGACGACATAGAAGTAGACCCGGATGAGCGTCCCTCGATGCTAACTCCGTTGCATGAATTTAAATGCGATCTTAACTCTCTCCCGGTTTTAGCTTTACCGACTCTCCCTCCTGATATGTTGACCCGACCAGCGGATCCATTCGGACATGAATTTATTTGCCTGATTTGAGTCATGTTATTTTACCATCCATGCTGGACCCTCCTTGGGACATGTCTCGTAGTGTGATAATAGATTTCGTGTTTGGTCATGATGAATGTTTCATTAATTTGGTATCCACTCGACTTTCTAAAACTAACCAAATCTCGAGAGTACGTTAATGATGTGGCCATCTTTTGTGCCACCAGATCGCATTCTGTTTATACCACCAGATCTCGTTGGGTTGGTGCCACCATATGTAGTTCCGCTAGTGCCACCCTATTACTTTCCGTTGGCGCCACCATATTTAGTTCCCTTGGTTCCATCTCAAGTAGTTCCGTTACCGTTATTTTACTTGTCAAGTCTGCCTGCAATAGTATTTGCCTCTCATGCTTTCATTTTACATAAGCACAGTAAGGAAGCGCTAGTCACACACATGTATTCTTATCAATATATCGCTAACTTACATAAGAGGGCATCTCCCTATAAGGTTTTCAGTTTACTCATGGTGCGACTCGTCCCAAAACGGATGCCTACGGGCACTATAGAAACGTTGGCGAGTCGGCGAGTTAGAACTTTTCGGATTTTTAATCAGTTTGGAGAAACAACATATCTGTTGAAGTTAACCACTGAATGGGTAATTCCCCTAGTTTAAATGTTTCCAATTTCACGCATTGTGTTTTTCCACCTTTTGAAATATCTAACTCTACGTTTGGTGCCACTATATTTTCATTTGGGTTGGGGGGTGAGCTTGTTCTTGGATCGTTCTCTCCATTGGTCTCCAACGGAGGTACATTGACTATTGATGAAGAAATATTTCCTCTTTATTTGCCTAATGCTTTTCCCAGTTTCCCAGGACAATCTTTTTGCTAGACAGGTTCATATTGGGTGTTTTGCTCTCCTCTCCAAGCGGTGGTATTCAGCGTTATGTGATACGATGGTGTGCTCGCTCGGTCTCCGGTGACCCTTGGATTCCGGACTCGGCGATGGTTCTTTTGGATGATGTTCTTCGGCGCCAGCAACGCCATGCCAACTCATCGGTGATGAGTTATTTTGAGCGGGGGGGGGGGGGGGGTTGATGGCGGCAACCCCCAACGTGTTAAAGTTGAAGATGATGACGGCGACGGCGACGACGCCGGCGTTCTCCTACATGTTGAATATGATGACTACATGATGTGGAGCTACATGAGATGAGGGCTTTTAGACATTATTTAGTTTATTTCTATTTGCATTTTTATTTTCATCATGTAATGTTTAAGTATTTTAGGTCTTGATTTATTTTTATTTAGTGGGCTGCACATAGCCTATGCATTTTGTAAAGCCTATATATAGGCATGGACTTTCATGGTTTTACTTGGTGAATGAAAAATTGAGAAACCCTAAACCTCCTTTAAAATCTCTTCCCCTTCTCCTCCTTGGCCGCCCACCCTCTTCCTCCATTCCTCTTGTACGCCGCCCGCCCTTCCTCTCCCCTCCTCTTGCTCGGCCTCCCTCCTCTTCCCTCCTCCACCTTCCTCCTTTTCTCCCCTCGGTATTCCCCTCTAGCCCCTCCTCCCTTTCCTTTCCTCCCTCATAAATCCGACCACCACAACTCCTCCCTAGCCGTCGGCCTCCTCCACCAACACCAAACCCGAGCACCCCTCAACTCCACCCCACAAGATTCGGACACCACTCTCAAGACGACCATCACTCCCACACCACAAACCGAACCACCACCCTCTCCCTTATCAAAAACCCGACCTCAATCAAGAGCCCCCAAATCAGCCCCTTTCCATAGTGAAATCGACCAAGATCAAAGGTGTTTTCTCCCTTTGTAGTTTTCCTCCATCCCGCCGTGAAGCAAAGGAAGCGGACAAGTTTCTCTCCATCCGGCGACACTCCGGCCGTGGAAGAACGATCCTTGAAAGTGAACCGGAATCATCTATTCCGGTTTGGTAATGAGATCTTCTACCTCTTGTGTGATTCTTATCCCTTTAGATTTTTATTTGGGGGAATACCTTTGTGTTACTTTGGAATTGTTTTTTCATTCGTGGCTTATCTTTCCTATCGCATGTGTTGTCCTTTCTAGTTGTTTAATTTTCGGAGAGGTTTGGTGAGCCTCGCTTTCGTTTTATTGGGGGAGATCTACCATTTCTGAACAGAACCTTTCGGTAGATCTCTTTTGGTACAACCATCGCTCGATCGGACCCAATATTGGTCCTTTTAGCTTGAGAGAACATCGGCCTCTAGTCGTTTGTTCGATCTTTAATCGGCGTGGCTACCGTACGTTAGCGATAGTTGATAACGTTATTCGTGGGTGTGCTGCGTATAGTTATTGTGTGAGCATAATATTGGAAATAGAGAGGTGTACATGTTACTCCTTTGCCGTTATAGCATCAAACACCGTAGCCTACATCAAAAATCTATAAAATGACTGCAACAAAAGGTCAAGAGGAGAGTAAAAGTGAGCAAATAGTAAATCTAGCGAATCAAGAATGGCTAATCACATCAACTGGACATAATAGAGTACCAAACATCAGAAGTTCATACTTTCATCATCCATTAATATTCATGTTATTCATAAATAAAAATGAGACTGATCAGTTCAACAATAAAGAGTACTGTGCCGGGGAAAAAGAGACCACAATGCTCACAAACCCAGCTAACAGGCACCATGACGAGGGAGAAACCCCAACTCGCACACACCAAGCTAAGGTAATGTGTCGTGGATAAAAGTCCACAACGCGCATAGACTCAACCATAAGGCACTATGCCAAGGGAGAAACCCCAACGCGCACAGTCCATCTGTGTTTCTTTAGTTACATAATTATACTTGCATAGCTTCCTTTTATTCATCATAGACTCAAGGTTAACCAATGAAGTGGACTGCATAAGGACATTTCAAGGGTCAACAAAGTGTAGTATAATCAAAATAATAAGATGCACTATGTGTCGCAATGATCTACATGACTCGATAATTAAAGTGGCAGGACAACCAAACTGGTTTACCAAATCTACAGAACAAGAATTGGTGGTAAAGATTTAATGAAATAACTTAAAATTTAAATACAAGTCACAATCCAAAGAAAATAACTTAGGATTTGACAGAAAGTTTCAATGAAATTTAGAGATAAGTTTCAATGCAATATAAATATGACAAATTCAATGAAATCTGGCAAAATAAAGAGGAAGGGTGCAAGAGAGAGGACAAGAACACCACTTGCCTAGGTTTTACCGGAAAGATCCTCTGAACCACTCCTTGTGGCAGATCGGGCTAAAGAAGATGACAAAAGTCGAAATCCAACAAGAAATAGCCAAAATAGAGGTTAGGGCCAAAAACCCTAGCAAGAAAATCTCAAGGGAAGGGGGAGATTCTACCATGATGGTGAAGCTCTCGCCGAGAGCTTTCTAGATCTATGTTCGGTTGGAAATATCGAGCCTCGGAACACCGACGATGGCCACCGGAAGACTGCGGAAAATCTTCCTCTCTCGCCCACCCCGCTCTGGTTCGGGAGACAGACAGAAATCCAGTCGCCAAAAGAGGAAGAAGAAGAAGGTATAAATAATAGGTGAAATGTTATATAGGTGTAATATTAGGATAACCTCACTTAAGAAGTGTACCGGGGTTGGTGAACCGGGCTTTCAAAAATAGGGGCAGTACTCGAATATTGGAGAAGGATTACTCGAGTACAAAAGAAGTCTCTAGGGAAGAATAATGGAAAACTCGAGAACAACTTACAGAACTCGAGAAAAAAAATCAAGCAGGTCTCGAGAACCAAGGGTTGTTCTCGAGAACAACAGGCTGTTCTCGAGAATGAACAGGTTATTCTCGAGAACAACAGGCTGTTCTCGAGAACAAACATACTGTTCTTGAGAACAACGGGCTGTTCTCAAGAACGAACAGGATATTCTCGAGAACAAACTCAGCCGTTCTCGAGAACAAAGTAGCCGCTCCCCAAAACCCAAGGGCTAATCTCGAGAACAACAGGCTGTTCTCGAGAACGAACAGGCTGTTCTCGAGAATGAACAGGCTGTTCTTGAGAACGAACAGGCTGTTTTCGAGAACGAACAGGCTGTTCTCGAGAATGAATAGGCTGTTCTTGAGAACAACCTCAGTCGTTCTCGAGAACAAGGCAGCAGAATCTGAGAACAAGAGAGCTCAACTCGAGAACTACACGGCGGACTCGAGTACAAAGTATACTACAAAAACAAGCCTAAGGCTACAAAACTTTATTCTTTTTTAACAAAGAAAACACTTCAACCCATCAGAATCCCAAGAATTTAGATAAACAGGCACAAATGGCGACGCGCCGACAACTCTACGATGACAAAACACCCCCTTACTTCAAAATGACATCATCAAGAGGATTAAAATAATTGCCGGAAAAACAGGGGCATTACAGTCACCCCTCCAAAAGGAAAGTTTCGTTCCAAAACATGGGACAAGAAACGGGACAAGAGGGCAGGGGGAGAGACAAGATAGAGGAATTCATTAATCAAAGATACTACCCACGGATGGCTAATAGAACAGCTGAGGATGAGATTCTCTCATTGCGGATTACAATTCCCAAGTTGCACCCCTAGCGTCCTGATTGCGCCAGAGAACCTTAACCATCGGAATTGTCTTCTTTCTCAGCACGATCTTGCGTATCCAGAATACGGATAGGCTCTTCGACATACGAGAGATTAGGCTGCAACTGGGGTACTGAGTCCAGGACAAGCTGATCACTTCGAACACACTTTCGCAACTGGCTTACGTCAAACACGTCGTGAACACCAGGGAAAGAGTTAGACAATTCTAGTTTATAGGCAGAAACTCCAATGTGCTCCAAAATCTGAAAAGGTCCCACATACCTAGGATCTAGCTTATGTTTCCTACCAAATCTCTTAACACCTAGCATCAAAGAGACCTTCAGAAATACCATATCCCCAACTGCAAATTCCAGATCAACTCTACGCTGATTTGCGTACTTTTCATAATGCTCCTCAGCCAACCTCAGCTTTTCAAGAATGTGCGTCACTGAAATTCTCATATCCACCAGCGCTTCTAGTCTGAGCAATGGCTTCTCACCAACTTCTGCCCAAAACAGTGGGGTTCGACAACGCCTTCCATATAAATCTTCAAAGGGAGCCATCTGCAAACTCTCTTGATAGTTGTTATGGTACGCGAACTCCATCAGTCTGAGGCGTTTATCACAAGCCCCACCATGGTCCAGAATATAACACCTAGTCATATCCTCCAAGATCTAATTCACTCTCTCCATCTGACCATTTGTCTGAGGATGATAGGCAGTAGAATACCTAAGGTCAGTACATAGAGCTCCTTGCAAGCTTTTCTAGAAGCGAGACATTAACCGGGAATATCTATATGACACGATACTCGTAGGAACACCATGCAACCTGATGACTTCGTCCTGATAAAGTTCATCTATCTTTTCCATAGAATAATCAATTTTGAAAGGCACAAATTGGGCACACTTCGTTAGTCTATCCACGATAACCCACAGTGCATCATGCCCTCGGGGAGATCTCGGCAAACTGGTTATGAAATCCATGGATAAGATCTCCCATTTCCAAGTCGGTATGTCTAAAGGCGTTAACTTACCACCTAGCCTTCTCTGATCAGATTTGACACGCTGGCAGGTATAACATTCAGATATAAATCTAGCGATGTCGTTCTTCATGCCCGACGACCAAACAATCTTCTTCAAATCTCTGTACATTTTCGTGGAACCAGGATGATAAGCAACACTTGAACCATGCGCTTCACTACATATTCTTGCTCGGATGTCCCCAACAGTGGGAATACAATATCTGTCGCGGTACTTTAGGGTACCAATGTCATCAATTGAAAAGTCAGGTAATTCCCGTTTCTCAGTCTTACTGCGGAGGTGCTGCAAATTAGGATCGTCTTTCTAATGTAGTCTAGTGAGAGTAATCCACGAAGGCTATCCCACCTCCAAGCTACTCGGCAAAGCAATATTCCCCAATGTAATTCCCATGAGCAAAAACTCTTCAACAAGGGATTGCACCGAGAGGTTAAAGATATGTGCGGGCTTTCGGCTTAATGCATCTGCTACTACATTAGACTTGCCGGGATTATAAATGATTTCCACTTCGTAGTCCGCAACATAATCTATCCATCGACGCTGGCGCAAATTCAATTCCTTCTGAGTGAAGACATATTTCAAACTTTTGTGGTCTGAATAAATTTTGCACGACACTCCATACAGAAGATGTCTCCACAATTGAGGCATGAATGACGGCAGCAAATTCCACGTCGTGTGTAGGATAATTCTTTTCATGCACCTTCAATTGTCTCGATCCATACGCAATCACTTTGTCATCCTGCATCAACACACAACCGAGTCCAACTCGCGAGGCGTCCACATAAACAATATACTCCACTCCTTCCACTGGCAATGCCAAAACTGAAGCAGAACACAATCTCCTCTTGAGCTCTTGAAAAGCTTCCTCACAGGCATCACTCCAAACAAAGGCTGCACTCTTTTGTGTAAGCCTAGTCAATGGCACAGAGAGTACAGAGAATCCATTCACAAATCTTTTATAGTAACCTGCCAACCTTAAGAAGCTCCTTATCTCCTTAGGCGATGTAGGTCTATTCCAATCCAAGACTGCGGCTATCTTCATGGGGTCCACTGAGAAACCATCCTTGCTTACAATGTGTCCTAGGAATGACACCTGAGATAACCAGAACTCGCACTTGCTAAGCTTCGCATGCAGTTTGTGCTCCCTCAGGGTAGACAAGACCAAGCGCAAGTACAAGACGTGCTCTTCTCCATTTCTGGAATATACCAGGACATCGTCAATGAATACAACCACGAACTTATCCAGAAAATCCTTGAACACCCTGTTCATTAAGTCCATAAAAGCTGAAGGTGCGTTCGTTAATCCAAATGACATTACCAGAAATTCAAAGTGACCATATCGAGAACGAAAAGTAGTTCGCTGAATGTCTGACTCCTAGATTCTTAACTGATGGTAACCTGAATGGAGGTCAATGTTCAAGAACACGGAACTACCTTGCAATTGATCGAACAAGTCATCAATCCTAGGCAACGGATATCTGTTCTTAATGGTCACCTTGTTTAGCTCTCGATAGTCTATGTATAGCCTCATCGTTCCATCCTTTTTCTTCACAAAAAGGACTGGTGCACCCCAGGGGGAAGAACTGGGTCTAATAAAACCACACTGCAATAACTCATCCAGTTGAGTACGTAGCTCCTATAACTCACGCGGCACCATCCTGTACGGTGCCTTCACAATAGGGCGAGTGCCTGGCTCAATATCGATAACAAACTCCGCCACTCTCTCAAGAGGAAGTCCAGGAAGACTAACAGGAAAGTCATTCGGAAACTCACGCACCAAAGAAACATTCTCAACCTGAGGCTCAACCGGTTTAGCTCCCAGAACAGAAATAGAGACAAGAAAAGAATCACATTCAGACTCTATAAATTTGCGAGCACGTACCGCAGAAATGATCGGAGATTCCTAATGCGGCAAACCATACACACTCATGGGCTGGCCATTGTTACCTTTAAAATCCAAGCTCTTGTGCTTGCACTGAATGACGGCATCATAGCTAGACAACCAATCCATGCCCAATATCACGTCGAAGTCTACCAAATCTAGCACTTTCAGGTTCGCAAAGGCTAAAAAACCACCTAGGAGGATGGGACATTTTTGGATACCCTGACTTGACATCACCAACTCTCCCGAAGGGAATTTGACGTTTAGGGAGAAGTCTACCTGGCCGAGAGC
This sequence comes from Platanthera guangdongensis, assembly GCA_039583875.1. Lineage (NCBI taxonomy): Eukaryota > Viridiplantae > Streptophyta > Magnoliopsida > Asparagales > Orchidaceae > Platanthera > Platanthera guangdongensis. The sequence goes on along the minus strand of CM077147.1, from coordinate 157,509,911 downwards.
CCAGCGATGTCGGTCTACAAAACTCCTCTCCACAAAGGAGTGAGTAGCACCTGAATCAAATAAAATGCGCGCCCACTTATTCTTCACCTTAAATTCACCTAAACACATAACGCGCGCAACTAAAATGCAAAAACTATAAATCTATCAAAAGAGATCACTAGCTGAGTCAGAGACTAACCTGAGATCACTTCTGTCGATGATTGGGCTTCCTCCTTGGTTAGCACATTCAACTTTCTTTTTTGCTTGTCCAAGAGAGGTGTGGGCAGCGGTAGTGTCTGCAACAGAACTGCATGCATCGCAGGCTGGCTCTGCTGGCAATTAGACTTCATGTGCCCTTTCTAAACACAGAGAAAACAAGCTCCAGCCTTGTTGCGACAATGGGCCACACCGTGCCCACTCCTGTGGCAATAAGTACAGATAAGGCCTACCTTTGGTGCATCCGGGATCGCGTGTACCTGAGACAGCTTCTGTGCATCCAGTCTCTTAAATCACTTCTCAAAAGGGTGTCTTGGCTTACCATAGAAGCTACACGCTTCCCTTCTATCCTTCTTCACTGCAGGGCCAGATGCCCTAACACTTCCTCCATCGTCAGATTTCCTCTTGTCCTTCTTCGCATGCAATCCTCGATTCTTCACATTTTCTATCGCCTCAACCTTCAAGGCAACTTCGACTACTTTGGCAAAGGTCTCAGACTTGTATGCGCTAGCCAACTGCTGGATGTCATACCTCAGACCACCCAGGAAACTCTTTACTCTGCCTTCTTCGGATGCTACTAGATCTGGGGCAAAACGACTGAGCTTGCTAAACTCAATCTCGTACTCAATAACAGTGAGTTGCCTCTGCTTTAGGTGTAAAAAGTTTTTCATTAGACGGTCTTGCACAACCGATGGAAAAAACTTCTTATGTAACATACTCTTGAATGATTCCCATGACCACCCATCTCAAAGATTCTCTTTTTCTATGATACACCAATTCTTCACAAGTCCCTTGAGCTGATACGCAGTAATCTTCACCTTCTGATCGGAGGAAACGCCAGAATAAGTAAACATTTCATCCATGGCAATGATCCAGTCATCCAATGAAATGAAGTCTGCTTTACCATCATATGAAGGAGGTCCTAATCGCTGGAAGTGAGAAATGAAATTCATCTCAAATGGTAGTGCGACTGGAGGAACTAGAGAAGTAGGAGTAGGAACAGTTTGGCCCACAGCAGGGTCATGCGCTCTAGTTTGCTACTGGCGATGACAGCCAACAATGATTGTATCTGAGATTGCATGTCCGCCATCTGCCTTGTCAGGGCCTCATTACTTTGCCTCATCCCTTTGATCACTGCCTCACTCTGGGAAATAGAAGACTTGCCCTTCGAGTGGGGAGTCAACCTCATCGCAATGCATTTATGCGGCATTTGTACAAAATAAACGGATACCTAGTCAAACCTTGCCTAAGACATCTCAAATTTGGAAAACATTCCCTTAAAAAAGTGTTTCAGGTTCCTATTTTACCGATAAGAATAAACGTCTTATCAAAGACCTAGCGTAAGGCACCAAAGCTAGAAAACTCGAATGACTCAGATCAGATCAGGAACGAACAAACTCAGATCAGATCGGAAATGAACGGATACTTTCTCTTGTTGTTACCTTGCTCTAGGAAATCATGAAATGATCTGATGCTTCTAACTTGTGCCTAAAATATGAATGCATGAATGTTTAAGTTTCGTTTCAAATCATGGGTGTACATGTGTTATCATGCAGATCTTTAACTTGACACGTGTGCTTATGCGATGGTATGTTATGTATGTTGTGGTATGCATTCTAAAAAGGCCTTAGTGCATGTTATGAGCGGCATACACATACAATGTTATGCATCTCATACTGCATAATATTGTATGTAACGAAGAAAAGTAAACATGCTAATGGACATCCATGTGATGATGGTTATGCATCTTATACTACATAACCGTCACAAGTTGCCACCTATGGTGGATCCATATAAAAACACATATTATGCCTCTCATACTACATAATATGTCTCATATACTTCTTATCATGCTATGAGTGTAGTGTTCGTGCTTCCATCAAGTTCTACTGATGACGTATCGGTGTGTGTATACAATGAAATGATACAATTAGAGATTTGCTTATGGGAAACTTGTCTGACTGGCTTGCCAAACCAACCAACCCTCTTGCATAACCTCCCTCTGATACCAACTGCCACAACTCGCATTTTCTCCGTAGTAAAAAATACATCAGAGTAGAGAAAGTACACGTCGTGATGCCACGCCGTTCAGGGGAAAACTGTAGACGCTCAGTCTACTCGACCTCACATTTATATCATGTAAAAGATTTATGAAATTAAGTTAAAAAGAAAAAAAATACATATAAGTTATTTGAGTTACTGACCGTGTCCCTCAGCCCGGTGGATCACTAGTCCAAAGGGGAGAAAATATATAGGTTTTACGTGGCGGAAAATACTGAGTTGATTCATTTGTTATCTTATATGAGATTAAAGGTCTAGCATATTATAATGATGATATGGCTTCTACATTTAATATATATGAAAAACTTTCATAGGGCTTAAAAGTAGTAGATTTTTTTGCAGTTAAAAATTATGTCATGGCAATATTCCAGAATGCAATTTTGTATAAGTTAAAATAACTAAATGCATCCTAACATAAATCCTTCCCAGAGAGCAAGTATAAACAGGTAAAAAGTAACAGCAGTAAAAGCAACAAGTAATCTATCACAAAAAAGTCAAAGACTTTGAGCGTCAACAACTGACACAAACTCATAGTAAAAACTGGCAAGTCTAAACAAAGTCAACTACCTCAAAGCTTTGAGGTGGAAACAAACGGCCGTAGCAACCCGCAGTACCAGAAACACAATACGGTCAGCTAAACCTTCTACTGCTCTGATCCTGAGGCATTCAAAAGAAGAACACGACAGAAGCAAGTTACAAATGATGCAAAAAGCAAAGTCAGACAAAACAAACCTCAAAGTGAAGGGAAATCTGTAAAACAATTGCAAGAAAAGGTCAGTAGCAGAGTAAAAGTGAGCAAACAGTAAATCTAGCCGAGCAAGAATGGCTAATCGCATCAACTGAAAATAACAGAGTACCAAACATCAGAAGTTCATACTTTCATCTTCCATTAATATTCATGTTCTTCATCAATAAAAATGAGACTGGTCAGCTCAATAATAAAGAGTACTATGCCGGGGAAAAAAGGTCCACAATGAGCACAAACCCAGCCAACAGGCACCATGCCGAGAGAGAATCTCCAACGTGCACAGACCAAGCTAAGGTAATATGCGGGGATGAAAGTCCACAACGCGCACATACTCAACCATAAGGCACTATGCCGAGGGAGAAACCCCAACGCGCACAGTCCATCTGTGTTTCTTTAGTTACATAATTATACTTGCAGAGCTTCTTTTTATTCATCACAGACTCAAGATTAACCAACGAAGTGGACTGCATAAAGACATTTCAAGGGTCAACAAAGTGTAGTATAATCAAAACAATGAGACGCACTAGGTGTCACAATGATCTATATGACTCGATAATTATAGTGGCAGGACAACCAAACTGGTTTACCAAATCTACAAGACAAGAATTGGTGGTAAAGATTTAATGAAATAACTTAGAAATTTAAAGACAAGTCACAATCCAAGGAAAATAACTTAGGATTTGACAAACAAGTTTTAATGAAATTTAGAGATAAGTTTCAATGCAATATAAACATGACAAACTCAATGAAATATGGCAAAATAAAGATGAAGGGAGCAAGAGAGAGGACAAGAACACCACTTGCCTTAGATTTACCGGAATGTCCTCTGAACCACTCCTTGTTGCAGATCGGGCAAAAGAAGACGAAATCTAAAAAGAAATAGTCGAAATAAAGGTTAGGGCCAAAAACCCTAGTAAGAAAATCTTAAGGGAAGGGGAGATTCTACCATGATGGTGAAGCTCTCGCTGAGAGCTTTCCAGATCTATGTTCGGTTGGAAATATCGATCCCCGAAGCACCGACGATGGCCACCGGAAGATAGTGGAAAAACTTCCTCTCTCGCCCACCCCACTCTGGTGTGGGAGATAGACAGAAATTCGGTCGGCAAAAAGAGGAAGAAGAAGACAGTATAAATAATAGGTGAAATGTTATATAGGTGTAATATTAGGATAACCTCACTTAAGAAGTGAAACGGGGTTGGTGAACCGAGTTTTCAAAAACAAGGGCAGTACTCGAGTACTGGAGAAGGATTACTCAAGTGCAAAAGAAGTCTCTTGGGAAGAAGAATGGAAAACTTTAGAACAACATACCGAACTCGAGAAAAAAAAGGAAGCATGTCTCGAGAACCAAGGGATGTTCTTGAGAACAACACTCCATTCTCGAGAACGAACAGGTTATTCTCAAGAACAACAGGCTGTTCTGGAGAATGAACAAGCTATTCTCGAGAACAACAGGCTGTTCTCGAGAATGAACAGGATGTTCTCGAGAACGAACAGGTTATTCTCGAGAACAACAAGCTGTTCTCGAGAACGAACAAGCTATTCTCGAGAACAAACTCAGCCGTTCTTGAGAACAAGGCAGCCACTCCACAAAACCCAAGGGCTGATGTCGAGAATAACAGGCTGTTCTCGAGAACAAACAGGTTGTTCTCGAGAACAACCTCAGCCATTCTCGAGAACAAGGCAGCAGAATCCAAGAACAGGAGAACTCAACTCGAGAACTACACGACGGACTCGAGAACAAAGTCGACTACTAAAAATAATCCTACGGATACAAAACTTGATTTTTTTTATAACCAGGAAAACACTTCAACCCATCAGAATCACAAAAATCTAGGTAAATAGGCACAAATGGCGACATGCCGTCAACTCTATGATGACGAAATGCCCCCTTACATCAAAATTACGTCATCAATAGGATTAAAATAATTGCCGGAAAAACAGTGGCGTTACAACATAGCTTTATATCTGGCATAGTGTCAGACTTGTGCACTAGTAAAGGCTGACTGTCAAAAACTTAGTGGATCTCTGAAGTCATTACCAATACCAGAGTGGAAGTTCGACAAAATATCTATGGATTTCGTGTACGGCTTGATTAGATTGGAGAAGGGGAACGATGCCATTTCCTTCATCATTGATCGTTTAAAGAAGGTGTCGCACTTCATTCTGAATAGGAAGGACGATTCAGCGGAAGATCTGGTGAAGCTTTACATTGAAAATATCATACGATCACATGGTGTGCCCCGTAGCATCGTTAGTGACCGAGATGGGCGTTTCACGTATAATGATTGGGGGCATATCCATCACCAGTTGGGTACCAAACTGAAGATCAGTACGACCTTACATCCTCAGATGGATGGTCAGTCCGAGTGGGTAAATAGGATGATGGAGGATATGCTTCGCATGTGTGCCCAAGATTTTGGGAAGAGCTGGGGGAGGACCACCTGTTTATGATCGAGTTTGCCTACAACAATAGCTACCAAACAAGTATGCAGATGGAGCCCTTCGAGGCCCTATATGGTAAAAAGTGTCATACTCCCTTATCGTAGCAAGAGATGGGCGAGACGATGTTGTTTAAGTGAAAGGAAGTCGAAGGTGCTACTTCGACTATTCGTACAATCTGGCAGCGGTTGTTGATCGCTCAGGATAGGCATGCTAAGTATTATAATGCTAAGTATAGAAATGTCGAGTTCGCCATGGGCGATTGGGTTTATTTGAAGATCAAACCGTTCAAGGGCATATCAAGGATTCGATGCTTGAAAAGGCTAAGTCTGAGGTACCTTGGGCCATTTGAGGTATTGGAGCACAATGGTAAAGCAGCCTATCGATTGAACTTTTCGACTGAAATAAGTGGTCTACACGATGTATTCCACATATTGGAGTTACGAATGGCGGTGCAAGAGCCTACACAAGTGGTTATCACGGTTCAGGTGCCGATTGAAAGTGGGTTGATAATGAAGGTCAAGCCCATTTGAATAGAGGACAAGGAAGTCAAGAAACTGCGGAATAAGTTTATTGGGATGGTCAAGGTCAGATAGGACAATTGTGGCTATAAAGAATTATCATGGGAGCGCGAGAAAACCATTAGAGCAGAGTATCTCGAGTTGTTCCCTTGAGGTATACGTTTGTAATATTGATACTTCTATGTTTTCCTGTAACGTGTAAATTTTGGGACGAAATTTCTTTAAGTGGGGGTGATTTGTAACGCCCCGAGTATCTCGTTGCTAGGAGATTGATTCTGTGAGCTACCTCCCGACATTAGGGTAAGCGTCGGTGGTAGTATTGAGGAATTAGGGTAGGTGCTCTCTATGAGATACCGCCTGAAGGTAGGTTGATACTGTGCGGCAGTAGCATGGTCCAATTAAATGACAAAGCTCTCAATAAGCTACTGCCTGGCAGTAATGATAATGCCAATGGTTGTGTGGCCGATTTGTTTGGAGTTCCTCTCTAAGATCTACCACGTGGCATTAGTGATAACGCTTGACGTTAGTAACTATTCATCGTAAACGGCACGTTGATGCGACACATCAACTACCACGCGATGGTAGTGAGGTATCGTGCAGCGGTAGCAGGACAGTTATGTCGTGGCCATGTGTTGGTGTACGATTCGAGGTTTTGGGCGATGGGATTGCGGAACAAACTAATGCTTGAGATACCGCGCGATGGTAAATAGTTATCGCGCGGAGGTAGCTTAGTTTAAGGACAGGAATGTTGAGTTCCACTTCATTTTCTCTATTGGCTTTCTTCTTTTGAGTGGCATAGAGAGAGAGAGGAAAGTGAAGGAGAGGAAGAGTAACGAGATCCTGTCGATATTGGTGTTTCAGAGCTCTGAGTCATGACCCAAGTTCAGATCCGCAGAGTCAAGTCCGTAGGAACTTGTTTGGGGTTCTGAGTGTAAGATCTGAGGATCTGAGATAGTGGAGGAGTTTGGCCGAATCTAGTACACTACTAGATAGGCGAAGGGGGAAAGTGGATGTACCCAAACCTTGGGGAACCAGTATAAATCTGTGTGTTCACTGTGTGTATGTTGATTCTGTGATTGCTGATTGTTTGCTGTGAAGAAGTAATTAAAAATCTGTGATATTATCTGCAATCTACCTAAAAGTTTACAAAAAGATTTAGACACCTATTCACCCCCCCCCCCCACTCTAGGTGATTAGGTACAATTTCTTTCAAGTGGTATCAAAGCGAGGTTACTCAAAAAGGACTTAACTGTCTGAGTAGATCCTGTTGGCAGATTCAGTCTAAGTAAAGTGCAGAATCAAGAAAATCAAGAAACATGGGTTCAACAGAGAATCATAAGGAACTTGGATCCATGAAGTTGCCCATTTGAAGAAAAGAGATTTTTGGCATCTGGAAAGAAAGGGTGAGACTATTTATGGAAGCCTCAGACCCTAAAATTTACATCACAGTTAAAGAAGGGTCATATGTGTCTATGAAGGTTTCAGTCTTAGATGCAAATCAGAGAACACCTAAGGACTTTTCTGAAATGACAAAAGATCAGATTATTCTGGCCACCATGGACAAGAGGGCTCAGAATATCATTATAAGTTCCATAGATGATGCTACCTTTCAGAACTTGATACACTGTAAGACATCTAAGGAGATGTGGGATACTCTTATAGTGTACATGGAGGGTTCAGAAGAAGTGAGACCGGACAGAAAGTCTTTATTAAATCAAGAATATGAAAGTTTCAGGCAAGGTAGGTCTGATAGCATAACAAAATGCTATAAGAAATTCTATAGGATTGTCAATGAGCTAATGTCCTATGGAAGAGATTTCAGCAATTATGAGCTGAATGATAAGTTCTTGAGGTCCCTAACAAAGGATTGGGACACCAAGATCTGTGCCATAAGGGAAATGGCTAAGTTAGCAGATATTCCTCCTCCAACATTGTTTGGAAAGCTGTTATCCTATGAGATGCAGTTGATGGTAAGGAAGGAGGAGGAGAAGACTACATGAAGTGAGCATAAAGAAAGAACAGTGGCATTCAAGACAGAAGCCACCAAGAAATACAAAAGTAAGTCTCCATCTCCACCTCCAAAAGTGGCTGAGACTGGGTCAGATGATTCAGAAAGTAGAAATTCTGAGAGCAGTGAGAGTAATGAGGATTTTGCAGCTTTCACAAGACACTTTCAGAAGTTTCTAAAGAAGAAACAGTGGAGGTCAAAGCCATCCACTTCACAGGGAAAAGATGACTATTATCAGAACAAGAAGTCATCAAAGAAAGACAGGAGAAAGCCCAAGTCAAATAGAACTTCATCTTCAAGGATAGTTTGTTATTGTTGTAACAAACAAGGACATGTTGTTGCTGACTGTCCAGAGAAGAGGAGAGAGTCAACAGATAAGAAAAAGACTCAATTCAAGGGCAAGAAGGAAAGGTCCTTTGTTGCCAAGAAGGACAAAAGCCTGTCAGACATATCTTCTTCAGAAACTGAGTCAGAAGCTGAAGCATACATAGGACTGTTTGCTGAGGAAGAGGAAGAGGAGTTCATCCAGATAATGAACTCTATATATGAGCAAGAGGACAATCAGTGCCAAGGACTGATGGCCTTAACAGAAGGTGACAAAATCCAGGATCAGCCTGGACCTAGTAAGGTACAAAATTGTTCTTTAAGTTCAATTTCTAGTGCTAGTTCAAATTCAGTTACATCAGCATCAAGTGATGCCAGTGGATCTGAATCTGAAGGGGATGTTCATCGGTTGATTGATGAATATAGAGTTCTGTTGCAAGCATTTAAGAAAAGCAAATCCTTGGACAAGAGTCTGGCTAAGGAGATTGCAAGTCTCAAAGTGGCTGCAACTGATTTTGAAAAGCTGATTGATCAAAAGTTAAATGAAATAGACCAGACTGAAAAACATAACTGTTATTCAGATGGGAACTATAACATTCAAGAATGATCAAATCAGAAATCTGGAGATTAGTCTTCAGAAGGAGAGAGACATTGTTGCAAGGTTTTCAAAACCTAAGTCTGTTCTACCTTTGATTGATGAATTTGTACATCAAAAGGGTAAGACTGGATTAGGGTTTACTAAACCTGATAGGACTGTTCAGTCCAAGTCTAAGGGCAAAGCCCCAGTACTCAACAAGCCTGCTATAGATAGAACAGCTAGGGTTGTACCTAAGCAAAGGTACAATAGATTTGAGTGCTGGTGCTGTGGCAAGGTAGGCCACTTTGCCATTGACTGCTGGCATAATTCTAGTGCCAAGATGAGTAGCAAACTGCCTGTTGGAAGATCCACAGGTAGATTGGTTAAGAGGCAAACTAACCAGCACCAAGGACCCAAGAATTCTTTGGGTTCTAAGGTTAACTAATCTGTTTTGCAGGTGAGTCCAAGTAGTCATGCCCCAATATGGTACTTGGACAGTGGATGTTCCAGACATATGACTGGAACTAGGGGATTGCTAAAGGACTACACACCTATCAAGGATGGTCCTAAAGTGACCTTTGGTGGTTATGAAAAAGGAATTATCAAGGGATTTGGTAACATTTCTAGCTCCCATATAATAATTACTCAAGTGGCTTATGTTAAAGGTTTGAAACATAACCTTATTAGTATAAGTCAACTGAGTGATTTAGGATATGACATCTCATTTGTCAAAAATGGTTGTCATATCAGGATGTCAAATGATCAAGAGATCATTTTGACAGGTTATAGAAAGAGGAATGTCTATTGCCTAGACATTATGTGTGAGACCAATGGTTCTCCAGTATGTCTTGTAGCTGATGAGAAAGTCTCTCATTGTGTCAAATGGCACAAGAGGCTAGCCCATCTCAACTACAAGACAATTGGCCAACTCTATAGCAAAGAGTTAGTGAGGAATGGTCCTCAAGTTAAGTGTATTAAAGATGGAATATGCTCAACTTGTCAAAAGGGCAAGCAGACTAGATCCACCTTTAATAGCATTGAGAACAAAGATGTTGTGACGTGTTTATACCTCTTGCATATGGATCTCTTTGGTCCTATGCCAGTTCACAGCCTATGTAGGAAGGTCTTCACATTTGTGGTTGTAGATGACTACTCAAGGTTTTCCTGGGTGTTCTTCCTTAGACAGAAATCTGAAACACCTAGTATCTTCTATAGCTTTGTCAAACAAATTCAGAATGAGTTAGACAGTACAGTGGTCAAAATAAGAAGTGACCATGGTACTGAATTTCAGTCTGATAGCATGACAAAACTATGTGAAGAATTTGGGATATTTCAGGAATTTTCTTCACCAAGAACACCTCAGCAAAATGGCATTGCTGAGAGGAAAAATAGAACCTTGATTGAGGCTGGTAGAACCCTATTAAGTGACACATCTCTCACAGAATATTTCTGGGCTGAGGCAGTTAATACTGCATGCCATATAATTAATAGGGCTACCATTACTAAAAGCCACAATAAGACCCCTATGAGATTGTGAAAGGCAGAAAACCAAATCTATCCTATTTCAGGATCTTTGGTTGTAAGTGCTTTTTACTTAACAATGGAAAGTCTTACTTGACCAAGTTTGCTGCCAAGTCCCAAGAGGGGATCTTTGTTGGGTACAGTAACAATAGTAAGGCTTATAGGGTCTACAACTTGTCTACACAAGTTGTAGAAGAGTCAGTACATGTAGTATTTGATGAAGCTAGACTTATTAACAATGAGTTGTCTAGAAGTATTTGTAGCTCCATAGGTGTGACTAAGAAGATGGACAAGCTCACTATTGAAGAAGGATCTACTGCAAGTCAGCATGTAGATGATAGTGGTTGTTGTACAGGGGGAGTACTACATGTACCTAATGCAGAAGAAGACCAAGGAGTGCAGCAAGATGAAGAAGCTGAAGGAGTTCAACCTGAAGCCAGGATGCCTCCAGCTAATAGGCATCTAAGAGATCATCCAGCAGATCAAATTATTGGTGATCTAAGACAAGGGGTACAAACAAGGAGCAGAAATCTGAGTGCAGTACTCTACTCCAGTTTTCTATCCCAAGTAGAGCCAAAGAAATTTGAAGAAGCCATCCTAGACCCTCATTGGATTGAGGCAATGCAAGAGGAGCTGAATCAGTTCAAGAGGTGCAAAGTCTGGGAGCTTGTTCCTAAACCAAAAGACCACAACATAATTGGAACCAAGTGGATCTTTAGGAACAAGATGGATGAACATGGAGTGATTATTAAGAATAAAGCAAGACGGGTTGCTAAGGGATATAGGCAGGAAGAAGGTATTGACTTTGATCAAACCTTTGCTCTAGTGGCCAGACTGGAAGCCATAATGTTGGAACACCCTATTACTAATTTGGGTCAGGATCACTATGTCTCTAGGAATCCTTTGCTTGACCTTCTGTATAGCTTAATAGGTCAATTAGAATTGAGTGTAAGGGTTAGAAGTCTAGGCTTGGAAGCTGCCCTGAAGACCAAGATTTTGTATTTGGAGACTAAGTCATATCGTCGAGCTCAGCACGACGATTCGTCGAACTCCGGTCGACGATCGTCTAGCTCAACTTCGACAGATCGTCGAACTCCATTCGACGATCGCTGAGCTCAACTTCATTATATCGTCGAACTCCATTCGACGATCGGTGAGCTCAGGTCGACGATTTTGACTCTGCTTTGGATGTTTATCTCTGAGCTCAGTTCGACGATCTTTGAGCTCAGATCGACGATTATTTTGCTGGTGTGTGTTTCCAGATCGCTGAGCTCAGCTCAACTATAGCAGAGCTCAGTTCGACGATTTCAGATAACTTCCAGAATTCCAATTCAAATCAGTCAGGAGTTATTCTGCAATTAATTCAGAGATTTGCTAGCCGTTTTCATTTAATTCTGGACCAAGTTTCAAGGGATTTTTAAAGGAATGTCTCTGTGGACTTTCCTCCAGAAGAGTTTATGCAATTAAGGATGAAATCAATGCAGACCAACGGCTATCCTTGACAGAGAATAATATTCTATTCTGTACCAGAGAATAAAAGATAGAATGTTTTTTGAATCTCTAACAAGAACAAGAAGAAGAACACACAATACATAGAGAGAGAATACTGATTACAGAGAAATATTCAAAAATCTTCTGTCACAAAGAATTCTCAAGAACACTCATCAAAAGAGATCAAGCTTTCTCAAAATCCTCAGATCTCTTTAGTTTTCCAAGTGTTCAGGGCCAACATATTTCCAGACTCCAGACATTCAACATTTCAGCTATTGCTGAAATCATCTATTGCTGGAGTTCAACCTTTGAAGGCCTATCACCCTCAGCAAAGCTTTTCTTCCTGAAGATTTCAAGGATTCAGGGGGAGCTTTGACATTAATCCACATAGTCTTCTCAGTTGTTTGAGAAAGAGAAGACTTCCATCACTCTCTCACCCCCACTCTGTAAAGGGTTTTTCAAACTCCCTTCAAAAGTTTGAACCTGGTTTTTGAGCACCTTGTCAAAAGCTCATTGGTGGCAAGACACCTGATCAAATAATCTGCTTTGGTTTTTGAGCACCTTATCAAAAGCTCATTGGTGCCCAGGACACCTGATCAACTCATCCTGCAGTGGATTCCTACCTAGGGTGGTAGAAGAGTGGATGTACCCAAGTTTGAGGAACCACTATATTTCCTTGTGTCTTCTGGTTCTGCTTGCTTTCATTTTTGTTTCTGGCCTTGATTTTTCTGTGCTTAGTTTTTGCTTAAGCTTAGTGCTGTGATTAGATTTATTTTTGCTTCCCTGCTCACACATATTACAACAATTGTTGTAAAAGTTTGTAAAAGTTTTTAAAGCACCATATACTCTATTCACCCCCCGCTAGAGTATATCAGATCTAGTTGCACTTTCAATTGGTATCAGAGGGAGGTTGGTTAAACATACCATACCTAATTGGTTGTACAGGCTAACACCTGAACCCAAAGATCCCAAACTAGATCTGTTTTTCTTTGGTATTGTATTATTAGATTTTATCTTTACAAATCATGGCCTAAAACAAAGATTATGCTAGCACCAGACCTCCAGTGTGCAATCTGTCAAAGTTTGTACTTTGGAAAGCAAGGATTAGACTTTACATGAATTCCATTGACGAAGACATTTTTAATTCTATTTTGACAGTGTGTCCAAGACCCCCAGAGAGCACAAGTACAAATGTTGTTCCACCTCCATCAGGAACAGATGCTGATATCAAAAAATGGAAAGTAGCTGATGCCAAGGCTATGAACATCCTGGCCCAGACAATGTCAGATGACATATTTCAAAAGGTAGCTGAATGTAATTCAGCCAAGGAAATTTGGGACAAGCTCTCAGAAATAGTCTCAGGCTCAGCTGATGAGAGAAAAGACAGAAGATCCCATCTCATCTCTCAATATGAGAACTTCAAGAAGGGAGAGACTGAGTCAGTGGGAGATATGTACAACAGACTAAGTCTAATTGTCAATGAACTCAAGACATTGGACAAAGAGATCTCTCTAACTGAACTTAATGACAAGATCCTAATGTGCTTCCCCAGCACTTGTGATTCAAGAATCTGGCCAATTAAGGATGCCAGAAGCCTGAATGAGATCACCACTGAAGCTTTATTGTGTAAGCTCAAATCTTATGAGCTACTCATCAAGAATAGGGAGGAAGAACAGAAGGCTGCTTCACCAGCCACAAGGAAAGAGAAGACCATAGCCTTCAAGGCAACTGAGGATCTGCCTGAAGATAAAGCTACAGGCAATGATGAACTACTCAGATTGTTGGCCAAAAGATTCTACAAGATGGCCAGAAAGGACTTCAGAAGAAGATCATACAAGGAGCAGGATAAGCCAAGGTATGACAAGTCCATTGGTAACAATAAAGACATTATTTGCTTTGGTTGCAGGAAACCAGGGCACATAGTTCCTGACTGTCCAGAGAACAAGAACAAGGACAGAAGGGACAGGAAAGAAAGAAGGAAGGAGAAAGACTCCAAAAGGAATGGCAATAGCAAACCTTCTTCAAGCAAAAATAAGCATACAAGAAAAAGGTTTGTTGCTGAATCCTGGAGTGAGACAGAAGAGGAGTCAGAAGCCTCTTCTAGCTCCAGTGATGATGAGGATGATGCAAAAGAAAAGAAGTTCTGCATGATGACAATCAATGCCTCACAACACAATTCAGAGGAAGAGGAGTCAGAGTCAGACTCAGAGACCCAACCTGAAGAAGATCAGGTAATTAGTTCTTTTGATTTTAGTTCAGAAGATTTTAAATCTGAATTTAAAGCACTGTGTTTAGACCTGCTAAAGTCTGAGAAAGAGATTATCTCTCTCAGAAATCAATTATCTGAACACAATGTTTTAAAGTCAGAAAACCTCAAACTCTCTCAGGAGTTGGAGTGCTGTAGGGAACAGATAGCTACACTGAAAAGTGAGCTCTCTGAGGCCAAGAAGCTTGAAGAATCCCTTAATGGGAGAAGCATCAAGCTGATGGACATCACAAGCACAGTGAACTCCAGATTCAATAGTACACTGGGCTTGGGTGCTTCATCCAGCCAACCTATAGTCTTAACAAATCCCATCAAGTTTATTTCTGACAAGGGAAAGGGAGTTGTAGAGGTTGCTAGGAAAAATTCTGATCTGCCTCAGAAAACTAAGTCCCAGCAGAAATCGTCGAACGTAGATCGACGATCGCCGAATGAAGATCGCCGATCGCCGAACGCAGCTCGACGATCTCAGGAAAAATCGTCGAACGCAGATCGACGAACTCAGCCAAAGTCGTCTAACGCAGGTCGAGGATCTCATGTACCTGACCTCAGCCATAGTCGACTGTCGAACGGAGATAGACGATCTGACCCAAGATCGTCGAACGCAGCTCCAAGATCGTCGAACAGAGGTCAGAGCTCTGGAAACTTTTTTAAAGGCAAATCAAAATTGAATCCTAAGGGTCCTTCATCCCAAATCTATAACCCTTATACTGAATGGATTTTACCTCCAAGGAGATATCATCCTGAAGGATATAAGAGTCAACCTGGGATGTCTTTCATTTCAGAATTTAGAGGTTATCAACCTAGGCCCAAGGTAAACTGGGTCAAAAACAAATGAATTGTCTTATGTGCAGGTGAAGACCTATCCAACATTTAACCAGCAATGGTATTTGGATAGTGGGTGTTCTAAGCACATGACAGGGAATAAGGACAACCTCACATCCTTTAGAGCCAAGCTTGGACCCAAAGTTATCTTTGGTGATTCTAACTTTGGACAAACTAAAGGATATGGTGCAGTCCAGATTGGATCAGTAACTTTCAAGAAGGTAGCTTATGTGGAAGGACTGAAGCACAACCTAATTAGCATCAGTCAGCTGTGTGATGAAGGCTACCAGGTGACCTTCAGCAAAACCTTATGCAAAATCAAGTCAGAGGACAACACAACTGTGTTGACATGTAAAAGGAAAGGTAACATCTACCTAGTAGATTTTCATTCAACTAATGTAGATATCTGCTTGTTTAATTCAGTCTGTAGACCAAATGTTTTATGGCATAAGAGATTAGGACACCTAAACCTTAGAACTATTGCTAGGCTATCCAAGAACAACCTTGTTAGAGGACTACCTTCTGGCCCCTACAAGAAGGAAGGACTCTGCAAGGCTTGTCAATTAGGCAAGCAAACTAAAAACAGTTTTAAGTCACTTAATAAGAGTGATTCACCTAGGATATTGTATCTGTTACACATGGATCTTTTTGGACCCATCACAGTACAAAGCCTAGGAGGGAAATCCTACACTTTAGTAATTGTAGATGACTTCTCTAGATTCACTTGGGTGTTCTTTCTAAGGAATAAGTCTGATAACTTTAAGTGTCTGACAGAGTTTCTCAAATATATACAGATTGAGTTCAATACTCACATTGCCCTGATCAGAAGTGATCATGGGACAGAGTTTGATTCTCTTATTATGCAAGAGTTCTGTCAAAGTGAAGGGATCAGGCATACTTTCTCAGCTCCTAGAACTCCTCAACAAAATGGGGTAGCTGAAAGGAAAAATAGAACCCTTATTGAATCTGCCACTACATTGTTGTCAGATGCTCATCTACCTCTATCCTTTTGGGCAGAGGCAGTGAGCACCTCCAACTATGTGTTGAACAGAAGTCTGATACATAAACTAAAGGGAAAGACTCCCTATGAATTACTCAAAGGGAAGAAACCTAAAGTTGACTATTTTAGAGTTTTTGGTTGTATTTGCTACATTCACAATAATGACAAGAAATATTTAGCAAAATTTCAAACCAAAGCTGATGAAGGAGTGTTTCTGGGATACTCCATGATCAGCAAGGCCTATAGGGTCTATAACAAATCATCTTTGAAAATTGAGGAATCTGTTCATGTTTCTTTTGATGAAACTAACATGTCTTTCAAGGAGAAGATTTCTTCTACCATAGAACCTTTGCAGGAACATTCTCTAGTTGAAGACTTGAACAGGTTACAGGTTACTCAAGAGGATGAAAGCAGTGAAGATGAAGGAAATGCTCAACACATTGAAGCTCAACTTGAAGAGCCAGTTGTTGTACCACAAGAGGAAACAACAACACAGGTTGGTGAACAATCAACATCCCCTGTTGATTTAGTGACATCAAGAGACCATCCAATTTCCCAAATAATTGGAGAAATCTCAGCTGGTGTGCAAACCAGAAATCAGGTCAACCAAAACCTTTTGCACACCTGCTTCCTATCTCAAATTGAACCTCAGTCCATTCAAGATGCAGAGCAAGATCCACACTGGATCATTGCAATGCAAGAGGAGTTGCATCAATTTGAGAGGAACAAAGTATGGGAACTAGTGTCAAAGCCTAAGGATCATTCCATTGTTGGAACAAAATGGGTATTCAGAAACAAACTGGATGATCAAGGAGTAATTATAAGGAACACGGCAAGGCTAGTTGCTCAGGGATACTCTCAAGAAGAAGGAATCGACTACGACCAGACCTTTGCACCAGTTGCAAGATTGGAAGCCATCAGAATATTTCTAGATTATGCAGCTCACAAAGGCTTCAAAGTATATCAGATGGATGTCAAAAGTGCTTTCTTAAATGGAGACATCAAAGAGGAAGTTTATGTCAGACAACCTCCAGGTTTTATCTCTCCAACTTATCCTGACTATGTTTTTAGATTGAATAAAGCATTATATGGTTTCAAGCAAGCTCCTAGAGCATGGTATGAGACCCTATCATGCTTTCTCTTGGAAAATGGTTTTATGAGGGGTAGAGTAGACCAAACTCTTTTCATTAGAACCCATAAGTCTCATACCCTACTAGTACAAATTTATGTAGACGATATCATTTTTGGTTCTACTGACTCCAAATTGTGCAGAAGGTTTTCTAACCTAATGCATTCTAAATTTGAGATGAGTAGCATGGATGAGCTATCCTTCTTCGTAGGATTGCAAGTCAAGCAACATGCTGAAGGCATCTTCATTTCTCAAACCAAATATGCAAATGAACTGGTTAAGAAATTTGGTATGTCTGAGGCATCTTGTATGAAAACACCCATGCCTACCAATGCTGTATTGGATGCTGATGAACATGGGAAACCTGTTGATCAGACAACATATAGAGCAATGATTGGCTCTTTACTGTATCTTACAGCTACTAGACCAGATATAATGTTTGTTACATGTATATGTGCTAGGTTCCAAGTAAGCCCTAGAGAGTCACACCTAACTTTAGTAAAGAGGATTCTCAGGTATGTTAAAAGTTGTCCAAATCTAGGTCTCTGGTATCCAAAAGATTCAGCATTTGAGTTAACTGGATTCTCTGATGCTGATTATGCTGGATGCAGAATTGACAGGAAAAGCACCAGTGGAACTTGTCAGTTCCTTGGTGACAGACTTGTCTCTTAGTTTTGTAAGAAACAAACATCTGTGTCAACTTCAACTGCTGAAGCTGAATATATGGCTGCAGGCAGTTGTTGTTCACAAATCTTGTGGATTCAAAACCAACTCCTAGACTATGGTTACAACTTAGAGAAGTCTAAAATCTTTTGTGATAACACAAGTGCTATTTCCATAGCTCAAAATCCAGTCCTCCATAGTAGGACAAAACACATAGAGATTAGGCATCATTTCTTAAGGGATAATGTTGAAAAGAATAAAATTGAATTACATTATATCCCAACTGATTTACAAAGGTGAGATATTTTCACCAAGCCCTTGGATGAAAAGAAACACACCTTCTTCCTAAATCAGTTAGGAATGTTAGATGGAGGAAGTCTCAAATAATATCCAAGATTTTGAAAGCTTAAAAATTGACCAATACTAGGCAAACATTCTGATTTTTCTTAGTGTCTAGAATTTTTCTGATCTCTGAACTGCGCTCGACGATTTGCCCCAAGATCGTCGAACGGAGATCGACGATTTCCAAAATCGTCGAACTGAGTTCAGCGCCTCTCAGATAGTATGAACTATCTCTTCTGGTCAACGATCGTCGAACGGCGCTCGACGTTTATGTTCACTGAACGATCGTCGAACGGAGCTCGACGCTCTCCGAGATCGTCGAACGGAGATCGACGATGTTGAAGACTCTTCAGATTCCTTTAGAAGCCTCGATCGTCGAACTGAGTTCAACGATCTTTCCATTTCTGCGTCGAACCCTAATATAAAACTCATTTTTCGCCGTCGTTCTCTTTTGCGCTTTCGATTTCTCTGCAAGAATCTTCTTTCCCTCTAAACAGTTCTACGCTTGGTCGTTTTGTTTGTTGAGTTTTTGCAGGTATAATGGCTGTGTCTGTTGCTGTTCTTGCTGCAATGAAGTTTGATGCTGGGTTTGACATTGATCTGGAATCCTTCAGCACCACTGACCATGTTTTTCAAGACATACTGGGTTTGTTCAAGGACCAGAATCTGACAGCATTAATGACCACCAGGATCAAGTTGGCTTCTGATGAAATCAAGGAGTGGGTTTATACTGCTCATAATCAAGATAACAACACTATAGTTGGGTCAATAGCTGGAAATCAGGTACCCTTGACCCCAACCATTCTTTCAGAGGTTTTTGAGTTGAGAAATGGAGAAGAATCTACTGAATTATCTGGAGAAGAGTATTCTGACCTGCTTGCCAGGATGGGTCATCCAGAGGGAAACCCTAGCAAGCTCTTCAAGAGGAATCTATCTGTTGAATATAGGTTCCTGGCAGATGTTGTTGGAAAAGTGCTACTGGCAAAGCACTCTGCCCATGATACTATATCCAGACATCAGCTCTGTCTCATGGGAGCTCTTGTGGATAAGAAAAATCTGAACTGGGGAGAGGTTTTCTTTGACCTCATCAAAAAGAAAATAAACAAGAGTTTTGTAAATTTTGGAAGAATTATTGGAGTTTTCCTGCAGCACAGGTGCCCTACCTTGCTGGTCTCCTCTGGAGTTCACATCAATGCCTCCAAGAGACTAACCTATTCCCTCTTTGGAAAGTGGGACAGGCAAATAAGCAAGCCTAGCAGGCCATCCTCCAGTGCTCCTTCAGGCACAAGGACTCCAAGAGTCACTCTCCCACAGGTCTCTGCTCCTGCAGATGACCTGGCTGCTGCTGTTGCAGCCTCTCCTCCTCCTTCACCAATTTCATCCCTTCCCCAACCATCCACCATTCCAGGTCCCTCCACCATCACCATATCTAGCCCATCTCCAACATCAACTCCATCCCCAGAACCCATTCCACCTCCACCAGAAGACCAATTCCACCCACTGTTCTCCTACCCTCCACCAGATATCACCTCCTCACCCTCTATTCCATCCTTCTCCCTCCTGGATGACTCCTTTATGGATGATTCCTCATCCTCTCCTCCTGAGTTACCCTCCTCCTCCACTTCTTTCCAAGATCTCCTACACCACATCATAAACCAGCCAACATTCACTCCATCCATATCCATCCCCTTATCCTCCATATCCACCCTACCAACACCTCAGCCCTCCATTCCCCATTTCTCCAGCCCTTCCCTTCCAGCATCCCCAGCTGTTTCCATACCATCTACCTCTGCTCCAGCTGTTGAGCAAGTAGACCTCTCAGCCCTAGATGACAGGCTGTATGAGCTGATTGCCCCCAGGCTCTCTCTACTATTGGAGACCTCCTTGGCTCCTCTATACCTGTCAGTGGCAGCTCTCTCTTCCAGGCTCTCCTCCCTCTTCCCTCAGGCAGCACCTACAGCAGTGTGCCTTGATCCAGATGTATCTGCATCTAGGCAGGGGGAGATGCCATATGAAGAAAGCCTTCATGCTGTTGCTGCTGCTGTTTCTCTGCCTGCTGCTGCTGTTTCTCTTTCTACTCCTGTTGCTGTGCCTCCAGAAAGTCAGAGTTCTACTGCAGTTCTTGCAATTGACCTCAGGTCTTTGCTCTCTGCCTTTGATTCTGTCTACTTTAGCTGTCTGCTAGAGGTCCATGTTGTCCAGCCTCCAGAAGACTTATCCAAGGAACTTGTGTCTTTTTCTTACTGTGACCCTAGCATGCTCTCCTCCTTTGTAAATTCAGTCATTGCTGCTGCTTCTGAAGAAAGGACTGATTTTGCTGCTTCTGAGAACGTTGATGCTGCTACTGCTGAAGTTCTTGCTGTTTCTGATGCACCAATCTCCAAGGACATTCTGATGTCAGAGGGCACTGATTTTGAGCCTTCTGCAGTCTTTGATGTTGCTCCTGCTGTTTCTGTTGTTGTTAATGAATCTGCTGTTTCTACTGCTGTAAGTGAGATTGCTACTGCTGCTGTCACTTGTCCAGAGCCAACTGCTGTTGTTGCTGTTACACCTTCTCCATCTACTGCTGTCCCTGCTGCTGTCTCCACTTATGCCTCATCTGCCTCTGTTCAGCTAAAGAAAGATTTGATGAAGAAAATAGATGCTCTATATGATGATCAGAGTTCTAAATCTAATGAGTTTAAAACAGACTCTGATGACTCATCTGCTACCATTGCCAGGAAAAGGAAGGCAAGGAACAAGGCTATGAAAAGGGTTCCTCCTGCTAAAGTTAAGGATAGCAATGATATCCCTTATTATATCCTTCATAATTGCCCAATCACTGAACACTGGATGCAGTATTCCAAGAACCAGCTGAAAGCCATGAAGAAAAAGAGAAAATATGAGAAGGGCTCATCCCAATTCCAGCACACTCATCCTCCTCCACCACCTCCTCCTGATGCAGGTGCAGGTGGAAGCTCTGCAAGTCAACCCCCAGCCAGAAGCCAGGCTCCCTATCAACCTCATGCCAGATCCTATCAAGGGGAAAGCCAATCCAGGGGTTCATATTCTAGGAGAGGAGGATATAGGGGCAATCAGAGAGATATTCAAGTATATTCCAAAGGGTACTCCAGGCAGCACCCATATTCTAGGGGAGGACATGTTTCATCTGATACATCATCAGGTCCTTTCCCCTACAAGCTAAAAGAGACTGTGTCTGCCAGGCCTCCTCAAGACAATCCTGCCAACAGGTATGAGCCACCTGTACCTTTTGAGGACCCTGAAAATAACCCAGCTGCTTGGACTGCCAGGTTAAAGGAATTGGCTGCACTGGATCAGATTAAGAAGGCCAGAGATCAAGGATTAGATTCTTCCAACATTTCTACAATATGTGAGCAAAGACAGAAAGAATTAGAAAGATATGCTTCCAATAAATTCTTTGATGCTGACAGATACATGGAGTTACATCCTGCAGCTGTGGTTCCCAGGCCTACAAAGCAAACTTATTTGGGTGCAGCAGATGACACCAGGTCCAACAAAGAAGCCCTAAATCCTAACAGATAAATCAAAATGGTTAAAGGCAAAGAGAAGAAGTGATATTGTAAGGTGACAATTTCTGGAACTTCTGATTATCTGGATGCTATATATATATCTCTGTGATGCTTCTGCATGTCTAGCTGTTGTTTTCATGTTCTACTGATTGTATGTTGTTATTCAAATTTTTCCAAAGTCTGTAAATAGTAATCCTAACCCAAATAGGGGGAGATTGTTGGAACACCCTATTACTAATTTGGGTCAGGATCACTATGTCTCTAGGAATCCTTTGCTTGACCTTCTGTATAGCTTAATAGGTCAATTAGAATTGAGTCTAAGGGTTAGAAGTCTAGGCTTGGAAGCTGCCCTGAAGACCAAGATTTTGTATTTGGAGACTAAGTCATATCGTCGAGCTCAGCACGACGATTCGTCGAACTCCGGTCGACGATCGTCTAGCTCAACTTCGACAGATCGTCGAACTCCATTCGACGATCGCTGAGCTCAACTTCATTATATCGTCGAACTCCATTCGACGATCGGTGAGCTCAGGTCGACGATTTTGACTCTGCTTTGGATCTTTATCTCTGAGCTCAGTTTGACGATCTTTGAGCTCAGATCGACGATTATTTTGCTGGTGTGTGTTTCCAGATCGCTGAGCTCAGCTCGACGATAGCAGAGCTCAGTTCGACGATTTCAGATAACTTCCAGAATTCAAATTCAAATCAGTTAGGAGTTATTCTGCAATTAATTCAGAGATTTGCTAGCCGTTTTCATTTAATTCTGGACCAAGTTTCAAGGGATTTTTAAAGGAATGTCTCTGTGGACTTTCCTCCAGAAGAGTTTATGCAATTAAGGATGCAATCAATGCAGACCAACGGCTATCCTTGACAGAGAATAATATTTTATTCTGTACCAGAGAATAAAAGATAGAATGTTTTTTGAATCTCTAACAAGAACAAGAAGAAGAACACGTAATACAGAGAGAGAGAATATTGATTACAGAGAAATATTCAAAAAATCTTCTGTCACAAAGAATTCTCAAGAACACTCATCAAAGGAGATCAAGCTTTCTCAAAATCCTCAGATCTCTTTAGTTTTCCAAGTGTTCAGGGCCAACATATTTCCAGACTCTAGACATTCAACATTTCAGCTATTGCTGAAATCATCTATTGCTGGAGTTCAACCTTTGAAGGCCTATCACCCTCAGCAAAGCTTTTCTTCCTAAAGATTTCAATGATTCAGGGGGAGCTTTGACATTAATCCACATAGTCTTCTCAGTTGTTTGAGAAAGAGAAGACTTTCATCACTCTTTCACCCCCACTCTGTAAAGGGTTTTTCAAACTCGCTTCAAAAGTTTGAACCTGGTTTTTGAGCACCTTGTCAAAAGCTCATTGGTGGCAAGACACCTGATCAAAAAATCTGCTTTGGTTTTTGAGCACCTTATCAAAAGCTCATTGGTGCCCAGGACACCTGATCAACTCATCCTGCAGTGGATTCCTACCTAGGGTGGTAGAAGAGTGGATGTACCCAAGTTTGGGGAACCACTATATTTCCTTGTGTCTTCTGTTTCTGCTTGCTTTCATTTTTGTTTCTGGCCTTGATTTTTCTGTGCTTAGTTTTTGCTTAAGCTTAGTGTTGTGATTAGATTTATTTTTGCTTCCCTGCTCACACATATTACAACAATTGTTGTAAAAGTTTGTAAAAGTTTTTAAAGCACCATATACTTTATTCACCCCCTCTAGAGTATATCAGATCTAGTTGCACTTTCACATAAGGATGTTCCTGGCCTATGCAACCTATCAAGGATTTAAAGTATACCAAATGGATGTTAAGTCAGCCTTTCTAAATGGTAATCTAAAGGAAGAGGTCTATGTGGAACAGCCATCAGGTTTTGTTGATTCAACTCAACCTAATTATGTCTATAGACTTAGGAAGTCTTTGTATGGGTTAAAACAAGCCCCTAGGGCTTGGTATGAAACTCTGTCTAGTTTCCTCATTGAGAATAAATTCACAAGGAGGGAAATAGACAAGACTCTATTCCTTAGGGAATCCAGAGGCAAGATCATACTAGTCCAAATATATGTAGATGACATCATATTTGGGTCTACTGAAAGTAGTCTTTGCAAAAAGTTTGCAAAACTAATACAAGGACAATTTGAGATAAGCAGTATGGGGGAACTTAAGTTCTTCTTGGGTCTCCAAGTTAGACAGACTGAGAATAGTTTATCCATATGCCAGTCTAAGTTCACCCTAGAACTGATAAGGAAGTATGGTATGGATTCATCCAGTACCATGAAGACTCCTATGGGGTCAAGTATGTCTCTTAGCAAAGATGATGCAGGAAAACCTGTAGATGAGACTTTGTATAGACGGATAGTTGGCTCCCTATTGTACTTGACTGCAAGTAGACCAGATATCATGTATGCAACATGTGTCTGTACTAGGTACCAAGCTTGCCCTAAAGAGTCTCATTTGACAGCAGTCAAAAGAATACTGAGATATCTTAAGGGCACTCCTTATCTAGGCCTTTGGTACCCTAGGAATGAAGACTTTGAACAGACAGGTTATTCAGATGCAGATTTTGCAGGCTGTAAGGAAGAAAGGAAAAGTACAACTAGAACCTGTCAATTCCTAGGTGGAAGACTGATATCATGGAGTAGTAAGAAGCAAACAAGTGTGGCTATCTCCACAGCAAAATCAGAGTATGTGGCTGCAGGAAGTTGTTGTGCTCAACTTCTATGGATACAACATCAGCTTGAGGATTATGGTATTCAAGTAAGTAGAACACCACTGTTTTGTGATTCTACTAGTGCTATATCTATTGCAAACAATCCTGTTTCCCATAGTAAAACTAAACACATTGAAATAAAATATCATTTTCTAAGGGAACATGTAGAAAAAGAAGATATTTCACTAGAATATGTAAATACAGATAATCAACTAGCTGACATGTATACTAAGCCTTTAGAAGAAACCAAATTCAATAGGTTTAAAATTGAATTAGGTATGATAAACTTAGAATAAGTTTACAGAAATGGCTAAGTAAAATAGTGTCGACACACAGAGTTGTCTGTGTCGAGACAGAGAATTGGTGTCGACACTTCAGAGAAAAGGTGTCGACACATCTAGGAAGTTGGTGTCGACACTTCAGAAAATTAGTGTCGACACATACAGGATTGGTGTCGACACATCCAAGGTGGTGTCGACACTTAGACTTTATGCAGAATTAGTGAAGTAAAGTCTCGACTAAGTGTCGAGCTAAGTGGTGTCGACACATATATTCTGTCGACTATACTTGTGTCGACACATAGGTGTCGAGATATTATAAGTCTGTGTCGACACTTTTCAACAGTGTCGACACAATTTGAGTTTGTTAACGCGCCCTTTCATCTTCAATCCTAGAAAGGTATAAATAGGATTTCGCCTTTGTCTGTCGATACGCTCACCAAAGTTTCGAGACCAAACTTGTGTGTCGACACCTCTCTTCTCTCAATTCAAATTCTTTAAACCCTAATGGCGCCCAAGCTCGAGGAGAACGTAAATGAAGGATATGAACTGGTGCGGCATGCGTTTGATGACGCAGAACCAGAGATCAAGGATGTGGTAACCCTAGTTGCAAACTCAGGGTTAGATTTTCTTGTTTCAGAGCCGACAAAGATATGAAAGAAAGAAGTTCTGGAATTTCTAAATGGCGCATCTCTAGATGAATCCGGACTAAAGATTAAGTCTACGGTTCATGGGGAAAAGGTGAAGGTCTCACCTAAGAGTTTGAGAAAGGTACTAAACCTACCAAGGACTAAGGAAGATGATGAAGTTTCTGCTTCTAAGACCAGAGAAGCTTTAACATGGTGTGGACTGGATTCCAAGATGAAAATTGGATTAGTATTCAACAGAAAGGGAATGAACAGCCAAGGCAAATTTCTCTCTGAAATTGTTGGCAAAGTGATCTTGAGTAAGCCTAGAGGGCATGACATAGTTTCAGCTCATATGTTCAGTCTCATGACAAGGATTATCTTCACACTGCAAACTGATTGGTCTGTAGTAGTATTTGAGAAGATCAAGGAGAGCCTGAAGAAACCCAATTTGGGTAGGATACTAAGTTATACCTTGCTGGTAGTATACCAGAAGTAATGAGTCAAGCTGCAGGATCAAAGATCAATCACATGAGGAAGATGGACATGAGAATCTTCTCAAGATGGGATAGGGTCTTGACCAAGGAATTGCCAACACCTGAGAAGGTAACACCCCAAAAGAAGAAGAAGAAGATAGCCCCTGTGACTCAAGATTCATCCAGCAGTTCAGAAGAACAAGTTATCTTCACTCCTGATGAAGAAGACACTGGAATTGCTGGAAAGTCTCCAGCTGGACAGGTTGATGCAGAAAGGCAGGGGGAGATACCACAGGCTAGCCCACTTCACCAGGATTCCATCCAGGGGGAGCCTTTACTGGTGGATGAGTCAACTCCACTAGAGAGTGAACAGGCTACCCAAACCATACTTGAGGTAATCTCTGAGATTAATGCATTAGATTTCCCTATAGAGGATAATGTTTTGTCTGATTCATTAAATAATGTTAATCAGCAACCTCAGATTGATAGTCAACCCCCAGATGTTGTCATGGAGGACATATCTGTTGCAAATCAAGTAGTATCTGATCAAGTAGTTGATGAGATCAGGAATTCTCCACCCCTTCATCAACAAGAATTTACTTTGGAAGAACTATTCCCTGATCTCCTCCAAACAGACTTTGAGAAGGAAAGTGTTGCTGCTAAGGGGGAGAATGCTCATGTTGAGGGGGAGCAAGTAGTTATTGTTGAGGAAACTGCTAGGAAAGAACCTGAAGTGCAGAAGGAGTTACCTCCAAGCCCTAAGGATAGGGTTGATATTGCAAGCACATCTGCTTCTGAAGATGAGGAGGCTGCCAGAGCTAAAAAGAGAAAATTTCAAGTCTTCAAGAGGAGGAGCCAAAATTATAAGAAAGCTTTGCAAACCATTGCACCACAGCCTACCCCACAGCCTGCACCATCAACAGATTTCAGTTCTTTGATGGTTGCATTACAGATAAAGCTTGATGAGCAAAGGCAAGCTATAGAAAAGTATGTAGATGAAGGGCAAAAATCTCTACAGTTTGATCTGGCCCAGGACATTAAGTCTATTATATTTGAGATGAATCTAAATAAGAAGGATATGACTGACTGCTTCCATAAGGGAGGGAATGCAGTAGTCTATCTAGCCACTCATCAGGAGAAGATAAAAGCTCAAGTGGATGATATTGCACTGAAGCAGGGCTATGTTCTGGAGAATCAAATAAGGATGAATAATAATTTGACAGCTTCCCACAATGCAATTGTCACTGAACTTAAGAATATAGCAACTGCCCAGAATGCAGCCTTAACCACTGCAAAAGTGGAATTTGACAAAGCATTGTAAGAGAGCCTAACTGCTGTAACTTCTGCAATTCAAGATTCTCAGAAGCTGATCACTGAAAAACTCCAAAGGTTAAAACCTTACTTTAAGGATGGAGTAAACTATTTGGATGCCCAAATAAGGTTTCAGAAAGATGATCTAAGGGATCACATGGAAAGAGAAGTCATAAAGGGGGAGAGGGTGTTAGTCAAAGCCAGCTCTGATCATGCAAAATGGATTTCCAATTCCATCAGAGCCACCCTTGGATATCCTCCATTGTGTGATGATGACAATATAGCAGAGTCTGGGATTCATCCTGCATATCTTGGAGGGGAGCAACCTGAAGTGGCTCAAGTAATCTACCCTCCTCCAGACTTTGATATGATACATGCAGACATACAGTCAATGTATAGCCCACCTGAGGGAAAGCAAAATGTCATCATAGAGAAAGTAGTTCAGCCAGTGCCAGAGGCTATACTGAAAGAACAAGAAGCTTTGTTGCTCAAAGAACAAGAGACTCTATTGTCTAAGAAAAGGTTCAGAGAGCAAGTTGAACAAAGGCCTGATTTTGAACAGTGGAGCCCCACCTCCAAGAATATCATTCTGACTGCATGGAAGGCTGCCAAAGACAATATTGTGGACAGAGGCAAATGGTATTCTCATGTGGAGTGGAGGAAGCATGAGAACAGACAAGAAGCCATTGTGCAATACAAGAGAAAGGCAAAGATGGGAAAGCTACCTCCTACTGCCCAGGAGCCTAGCAAGTACTTTCCCAAGCCTTATCATTACTTTGAGAGGCAAAAGATCAAAGCTGAAGAGCTAAAGAAGAAGGATCTTAAAGGCAAGAAGCCTGCTGCTGTTGAAGATGCTGAAGCCCCTGTGCAAGCAAAGATACAGTCTGGGAAGGGCATAGTTATCAAGGAGGCTGAGCAAAAATAGAATAGAATTATCTTTAGTTTACAGTTGTAATCTTTTGATTTTAAACACTCTGTAAACTTTTGTATAATGAATATGACAAAGTTGTTAGAACAATGTGATGTGT
This sequence comes from Platanthera guangdongensis, assembly GCA_039583875.1. Lineage (NCBI taxonomy): Eukaryota > Viridiplantae > Streptophyta > Magnoliopsida > Asparagales > Orchidaceae > Platanthera > Platanthera guangdongensis. The sequence continues at coordinate 157,481,844 of CM077147.1, read as the reverse complement.
GGAAAATCAATTACATAATTGTTCTGAGATATATGTGTGTACATGTTTTGTTTAATACATGTTTATGTACTTTCCCTGATTGCATAATCCTGTTTTATATCATACTGTAATTTTGTTATGTATGGTGTATATCATTGACTAAGGGTTATGACTTCTCCAAATAGGGGGAGATTGTTGGGTACATTGGTTTAAATGTACCTGATTTGAAGAAGCCTCACCCTACTCAATGATATACATCAAAATGTATTTGATGTATTTTGAGTTGCCTTGTGCAAGTTAAGTATTTGCAGGGAAAGCTGAAAAGTTTCTAAGTCCATGTGTCGACACCCAGAAGGAAAGTGTCGACACTTAAGAAGACTTGTGTCGACACCCAGACAAGCAGTGTCGACACTTGGAGTAATTGTGTCGACACCAGGGATGCAGAGTCGACACCAGACAGAAAGTGTCGACACATGAAGGCTGTGTCGACACTCAATGAAGAAATGTCCAGTGAAGAAGTGTCGACACTTAGAAGCAGTGTCGACACCCAGAGGAACTGTGTCTACATTAGAAAGTGTCGACACTTGGAGGCTGTGTCGACACTCAGCAAATTTCAGCAGAGTCTAAGTATAAGTGTCGACATAATGAAGAATGTGTCGACACACAGCAGAAGACTCAACACATGAAGAAAGTGTCGACACAATGTAGAATGTGTCGACACTCAGCAGAAGACTCAACACATGAAGAAAGTGTCGACACTTGGAGGCTGTGTCGACACTCAGCAAAGTTCAACAAAATTCTAAGTACAAGTGTCGACACAAAGGAGATGTGTCGACACTCAGCCAAAGTCTCAACAGAAGAAGAATGTGTCGACACAAGGAGCTGTGTCGACACTCAGCAAGTATCAACACAGAAGACATGTGTCGACACCAAGAAGATGTGTCGACACTGAACAAGTTCAACACAAGAAGATGTGTCGACACAAAGGAGTTGTGTCGACACTTACAAGAATTCAACTAAGTACTGAAGAACAAGGAGTTGTGTCGACACACAATATCAGTGTCGACACATGATGAAGAAGCAGTGTCGAGAAGAAAAATCTACAACACAAGGAGTTGTGTCGATACTTACAAGAATTCAACTAAGTACTGAAGAACAAGGAGTTGTGTCGACACACAATATCAGTGTCGACACATGATGAAGAAGCAGTGTCGAGAAGAAAAATCTACAACACAAGGAGTTGTGTCGACACCTTGAAGGCTTGTGTCGACACTTAGTCTACTTGTGTCGACACTTGGTCTATAAGTGTCGACACTTAAAGACAGACTGTCTCGACACTTTCAGACAGTTACAGATATTTCAAGAAGTGACTGGATGACATGACAGCTGCTATTCTAGCCGGTCTACTGCAACTGTCAGAGATGTCAGAAAGCTGTTAGGAACCGGATCAGCCGGTCTCCATGAAGAAGGCCTATATAAAGGCTTATGCTGTCAACAGAAAAAAATAATCAAGAGATTGAAAAAGAGAAGAAGATCTAGCAATTCATTGAAGAATCATTTCAAGTAAAGATCTAAGTAGTTGGAGAGAGAAAGCTCCTTCCAAGAAGACAGCCGTTGGAACCAGGCTGCGAAGAAGGGTTCAGATCTAGTTCTGAATCTTAAGTTGCAGTGATTGAAGATCAGCTGCAGAGAATCAATCCTATTGTGTTCTACATTCAAGAAGCTCTGAAGAAAGCCAAGTGAGGTTGATCTCAGCAGAGTTCTTTCAAGAACTCATCAAGAACCTATCAACTCATCTCTCTTTTTCGGAGTTGTAGGTATATACTTTGTATTCTAAATTTCTTGTAGGATCCTTAGGGATCTGAGTTGTAAGCCTGCAATTATAAAGGCTGAGTGGTAGGGCCTGTGTGCCTGAGTGTAGGAGATCTATTTCTCTGAGTGTAGGCCTTGTGGCTGAGTGTAGGCCTTGTGGCTGATTGTATGTCTTTGGACAAGACTGAGTTGTAGGGCCTTGGGCCTGAGCTGTAGGAACCTGTTTGGGGTTCTGAGTGTAAGATCTGAGGATCTGAGATAGTGGAGGAGTTTGGCCGAATCTAGTACACTACTAGATAGGCGAAGGGGGAAAGTGGATGTACCCAAACCTTGGGGAACCACTATAAATCTTTGTGTTCACTGTGTGTATGTTGATTCTGTGATTGCTGATTGTTTGTTGTGAAGAAGTAATTAAAAATCTATGATATTATCTGCAATCTGCCTAAAAGTTTAGAAAAAGATTTAGTCACCTATTCACCCCCCCCCCCTCTAGGTGATTAGGTACAATTTCTTTCACTACCGCATGGCGTTAGCGCTTCCGTCGGCGATAGCTCCCAGTGAGCATTATCATTGTGAGGCCTATATCTTGGAGACCAAGGGCCATTGTGATAGTGAGGCTTGTCTCTTGGAGACCTGTGGGCCATTGTGTTGTGCTGAAAGCCCGTGTGTGCCAGTCTTAGAACATAATAGAGTTTTGTATCATGCGAATGGGAAAGGGGGGTTGACCCACAACGTGCTTTATTGCGTCCGATGATTTGAGCATTGGGAAAGAGCTGAACCGTACCCAGCCCTATGTTGTTCGACTTGGAGTGAGTCATTGAGTGAGTCGAGGAGATCACCTTGACTTTTTCGCAGCCATAGGAGCGAGTCTTTGGCTTTGGACTGGAAAGACTAGTTAATGCTAAAAATATGCTGATCGTCGCCCTGAGTGTATGGGGCGTATGGACGGTAGTGCCAACGTCTTTGGTGAATGGTGCTTAAATTGCATGTTCTATCACCAGTAAATATTTATGCTAATTACCAGCAGGGAAGGAGCACCGACACCCCGAGATTGGGGTTGGGTCATTATAATTTGGTCAGCAAATGCTGATCTTTGCTTTGTATGCCACCATTAGGGTGGAATGATTTTATGCAGGTGCAGCTGAGCCGAGCAGGAAATAGCGGGTTGAAGCCCATGGTAGCTATGCTGGCCCTCGAAGGCCAAAGAGAAGTTGTGTTTACTGTTTACTGTTTCATGTGTGGCCAGCCTGTGTGCCGAAGTATGTAAAACACATCTATTTGAGGAAACTTTTGTAAGGCCTTAAGGCCATAATTATTTGTGTATTAATGTTATCATTCCTGCTTGGGTATAGTGGACATTGGTTTGGTTGGGTTCTAAGCGATTAAATTTATCTCCCGATAGAAAGCACTCTAAGTTAGGATACATTTATGGATTATGGTCTCAATACATAACTCTGTTAACTGTTTGTTGAATATGGCATGGGGCCCTGACCGGACCTTCTGTTATATCCTATGTGATGGATGAGGGTGTTACAATGACATAACAATAAGTGAAGTAAATACAACTATCAACCTTCACAAAAAAGTATCTTAACTTATATGAATGCTCATACAAACTTATAAGTTAAAGTTCAGGTTGTATAAGTAACTCATCATATAAAAATGTTCATACTAATTTATTTGATCAGGATCTTGTTGTATGCAATATTACGTATGCAATGCAATACAAAGCTTATGTTATGGTTTCATACATGTGCAACTCAACCACATGACTTTATGCACACAGACCTTTCATTCTCGCTTTTCGGATGTAGCTAATCACCCAGGTACCACCTGACGTGGCAAACATAGGTAGTGGAACAGGTATCTCCACTTTTAGGTGGGTGCAAGTTAAGGGTTGCTACTCAACAAGAGGGCGTGATTCGGTGATTTACTTATTTTTTAAGTTTATTGAGATATTCTTTTAAGAACACAATGAGAAAATAAACCACAATGATGAATCACAACACAATAGATAGGACGAAAAGATTTATTATGGTTCCCCAAGAATGGTACATCCACTTTCCCCCTTCACCTATCTGTTATAGAGCTAGCTTACGACAAACTTCTCCAAATCTTATTCTCAGATCTTCAGATCTTATAGTCTCGGGAATACACGATCCCTACCTCAGACCTTCACACATGTTCAACAATTCAGATCTTCTATAGATCCTACACCTCAGACTTCAACGGAAGCCCTACAACTTAGGCTTTCCTTAAGCCCTATAACTAAGGAACCTAATCCCTATGACTCAGGCAGACAAGCCCTACAACTCAATATCTATCAACAGATATCTTGTAGGATGAAGCGCATACCCAACTGTTCGAAAAACCCGGACTGTTGGAAAGGGTGCTACTTAATTTCTTAAATAAGTAGCAGAGCGCCACAGGTCAAGTGAGGGAACACCGGACCCAACAATCCACCCCGGTATCCAGCACAACCCGTCAGCTTAGAGGTGGTGTTACCATATGGCCCACATGGCTCATAGGTCGGGTTACCACATGTCCACGGTTGTCTAACCCGCTGGACCCACACAGGTAGAAGGGAAAAATCGGGATTTAATAGCGCCCCCCGGTCTTGAACTCGTGACCTCCTCTGATACCAAATGTAGGATCAAGAGCATACCCAACTGTTCCAAAAGCCCAGACTGTTGGAAAGGGTGCTACTTAATTTCTTAGATAAGTAGCAGAGCGTCACGGGTCAAGTGAGGGAACTCCGGACCCAACATATCTACACTTAGATCTATTATCGATCCTACAACTAAGACTCACAAAGGAATCCTGCAAAGAAATAGAATACAAGTATGACTCAACACCCTAGAGATTGAGTCTTTAGGTAGAAGCCCGCAATAGGCTTCTTCTTCTTTGTCTTAATAAACACTTAAAATAATCTTCTTGGAATGACTGGGTTTGGTCAAGAATACTTGCAGTGGTTGAAGATGAAATCTTTTGAAGTAGAACACTACTCAATACTTTCACATGACTTAAAGTGAAAAGAGAGAGTGAATGATCTCTTTAAATTCTCTAAGTACTTGCAAAAATTCTTGTATGTGTCTGTGTTAGTTGTTATTTTCAAAATTTTCAAGTCCTCTTTATATACTTGCCATAGTCAATAAAGTGAATAAAGATGGGAATAGTGGTTCTAACAGCTAGTTGATCCTCCTTCGATAGATTATGGATTAGGAATTCCCACATGGCTATTTTAATTTAGCCTAAGGTTTACAGAAACAAAATATCCTGGCTTGAATCCTTTAATGCTAGAAAACACTTTAGGTATCAATCCAAAAATGGAATCTTCAAAAGCTGGCAAAAATCTGTCAAAGGAATGATCTTGAAATTAGGAAATATTCTCTAATGAATGAGAATAATTCTCCCTACTGGCAATCCCTGGATATATGCAGCAAATCCCGTCCATAAATTTAATTTAAAACATATACATAATGTGCGCCTTAATTCGAGGACATAGCCTTTGTGCCATGTGTCAGGCTAGAGAAAAGGACCATAAGTGACCACAACATAATGCCATAAACAAGATCTTATGGCCCTAACAATATATATAGTCAACTAAAAACTCATTAAAGTTATATAAGGAAACTCCTAATACTTAGTCATTTCAGTCTGTAGAAAATATTTTGGAACAATGCAATTGATGCAGTCGAATATTTACTTAGTCATTTCTTCGATGCAGTCAAATATTTCCTTAGCCATGCCATCGATGCAGCCAAACTTTTAATTAACAATGATGTCGATGCAGTCAAAATTTTCCTTAGTTGTGTTGTCGATGCAATCGAACTTTACTTAACAATGAAGTCAATGCAGTACAAATTTTCCTTAACTATGAACTCGATGTGGTAGAATTTTTCCTTAACATTGAACTCAATACAGTCGATTTTATACTTAACCAATTTTTTATTTATGCCTCCGATTCCTTTTGACTTTGGTGACTTTTTCCTTCGATGGAGACATGTCTTATATATGATTAGGATAGAGATCAACATGAGTTTTGCTCCTTGAGGGATTACAAGTGAAAAACCTTATTTGGGTGACCAAGTGTCTAACAATACATTAGCCATGTACTTTAGTTATACCCATCATATCAAAACTCAACAAGCCATTAAATACAAGATGTTTATTGTCATCTTGAGGCCTTCTTCAAATCAGGAATCTTGGGGCCAATATTTCAAATGATCTCCTAGTATTTGAAGAAGTCAGAACCTCATATGATAATAACCATAGATACATATAAATATACTAAAACACATTTGGACAATGAAGCAATTCTGATTTATATTGATAAGATTAAAAATAGTGGGATTTAAGTTAAATACGATTAAAACATCCCAAAAACATCAGATTGGTCAACACAAGGTTCTCAGTACTCTAGAAGTCTTATCCTTGCTTTTTCTTTTTTGTCTTGCAAAATGCCCTAATGGCTTTGGGATATATCTGGGAGGAGGAGGAGGTCCATTTGGATTTTTTCCTTCTATGAATTCTCCTCCAAGTCTCCTAATTTTCATATCTTTTCCATTCCATATAGTTATAGCATCTGGATATGTTTATGCACTGCTTTCTAATGTTATTCTAGATATAGAGAATGATGTTGTTGGATATAGGACTCCAATGTTCATATCCTAGCATATTTTGAATCTCAATTCTTCTTCTCTATCAAGCTTTTATAATCTCATCCTGAATTTGATCAATACTCCTCTTCCTGGAGGATGACTCACCTTATTCTACTATTGGAGGAGTAAGATTATAACCTCCCCCCTGATAAGTCTAATTTTAGAGTTATTTTCATATAATTTTATTTCAATAATTAGTTTTATTTTAATTACTTTTTGTTTAAATAACATCTAATTGACTGCCTTTTGCAATTCACATTATTTTGGGCTGCATTTTATCAATTTGGAGCATACTGGAGTAATTTGAGTACTTTTTGGTTGGTTTTGCAAAAGTTAAAGGTTACATGCCCTTGTCACGGGTGTGTCCAAGGGGCATGTGTAACACCTCCCCTGTAATGACCGTATAATATGGGTCCGGCCGAGGCCCCACAACATACAGATGCCACAGCTTTAGCATTACAAATGATATAACTAACCATTCTCAAAACTCCATATCTAACAACAGCGGAAACAACAAACAAGACTAGAAGTTATCCATATACACAAGAGTATCGAAACGACCTTATGACCTTAAAACAATACAGAGTCCAAACTCCAAAAAGTTAACATCAATAACAATGTGCATAAACACTCCTAGACTACCTCGGCATGCAAGCCGGAAAACAAAAGCATCAAGCATACAGAGCCACCAAAAATATAGCTAGTACAAAACTGGAAACACTTCATGAGGCTTAGGCCCTTTTGGTCGGCGAGCTAGCTCCTGCTTGCGATCCTTGCCCTGTAAAAATTTAGTGGTAACGTGGGTCAGCAAAGGCTGACCTCAAACTGTGTAACAAACACATCTCTTCCCGGCCGCCCCTAACGGACCCCGGGGTACCCCTCCAACCTGCAAGTCAGCACTTCATATACCATATACATAAACAAGTAAAGCACTAAAAGAACAGGCTTGGATGTATCAAACAACATACATGTTTCTATGTTGAGCATATAAATAAAAAAGGGCCTACTATGCAGCATGTATGCAAACCCGGGCTTCACCCAAGGAATCCTATCGTGTATGCATCTAGCACATCATCAAACATCTGGGTACTTCTAATTTCCCCATTGGCATTAAGCCTCAAACAAAAAGGGTACTGCAATTCTCTTAACGGCATACAAGCCGCCACAAGGAACTCTTGCCAAGGCCCCACTCGCTCATGGTCTTAGACCCGGGCTTGCCTGCAAGCTCTGACTTCTCATGTCAAGATTCCGTCTAACACGCTGACCGATTCTAAGAACCCTTGCTGGACCCCACCCGCTCATGGCCTCATTGCCCGGGCTTGCCCCATGCTTGACGTTCTTGTCAGTCTCACAGAAGGGGACTAGTCTCACTGGGACACTCTCCCCACATGACTTGTACGCCACGGGATAGCTAGCCGACCACGGAGACAAAGCCGCACCATAGCACATCACAATCCAATAGCATTCCCACCCTAATCCCTCATTTGTACTGCAACGTCCCCACGCACCAAGGAAACCATCTACCGCCAATGCGGAGCTAACCTTGTCCACCAAGGAAACCATCTACCGCCATTACGGAGCTAACCTTGTCCGGTTCCGGCTACACGTTCTCACTCGAGAAAAGGGGGAAACACAAACATCACAAATGGCATCTTGCCGCAACGAATTTTTATAAAATCCTTAAAGCTCGTATGCATCATCACCGAGTCGGACTAACGGTCGCGACCATGGCTTCACCCACAATACATAGTCCACTAATGGAGCGGATCTCTAATGCAAAAACATGTTGGGGATGGACTCAATCGACCCGGAGGTTCCTCTTGAACAATGGCGACCCAAACCCTCTCATTTGAGAGATTTGGTGCCCAAAAGCATGAAAGAAAAGATGCTAAACACGCATCCTAAAACCATGAGGAGAAGTGTTGTTACCTTATGACTCCTCTTCCTAGCCATGGGAACTTAGCGGGTTCAAAACCACCGCAACGGACTTGCCTCTGCGGATATGGACTCAGCTCTCGATTTGGGGGCCTAAAGCTTCTCTGGCAGCCGGATATCTCCTTCACCTTCTTCCTTGCTCTCCCTTCTCTCTAGAACTTAAAAAGAGAGTACTTGATGAAGAATGAGGGTTTCCAAACCCTATTCCCGGACATAACACAGCCAGGACAGCCCTGAACCATCAGATCCTAAAAGAAGGAAACGAACGACCATGATTCGCAGTTAAAATCAAAACACCTGGGCCGAACACGACTTGCGACACGCCCGCGTCCAAGGTCATGTGCCTCAATCGACACTGAAACCGTCGCACCCAGAATAGGATACGGGCACTGGACACGCCCGTGTCGAACATGACACGCCCGTGTCACTCAGTACATACCCGTGTTTGGCCGAACACGCCTGGGCTCCAGGCTGTGTTCAATCCCCCTACACGGCCCGACTCACAACCCACGCAGGGCACGGCCTGGGACACGCCCGTATCTCAGGCCATGTTTGAAGTCTCGACGATCATCGACTGCCTTTTCGTCGACTTCACGGAAATTTCATCGAACACGCGCACGACACGGCCTTGGACACGCCCGTGTCCCAAGCCTTGTTCAGTCTCGACACTTCATCGAGCACAGTTCGTCGACCACCCGAGTTCTCCATCGAACCCGAGCAGAACACGGCCATGGACACGCCCGTGTCCTAGGACGTGTTCCCTATCTCGAAACTTTGTCGAGCGAAATTCGTTGACTTCCCGGGCTCTCGATGAACCCGAGCACGACACGGCCTTGGACACATCCATGTCCCAGGCCGTGTGACCCATACTAAGACCCAAACTTGGCTCTCGACGTTGTTCGCCCCTCTTTCGAATTTTGGGGCATTACAACATGTCTAATCCTGTGCACCATGCTCATTCTCCATTGCACTAGACAAGATGTCACGTCAGATTAAATTTACATGCCCCTGCACGAGCATGATAGGGGGAATTTATAGTAGTCCAAGGGGCATGGCCAGGCTTTCATTCCAGCCGTTCGCATAGACCTAAAGTTACAACAAACACACCTTGGTCACGAGCATGACCAGGAGGCGTGAAACCTTCCCAAATCGATAGATTAACTACAGATCACACAATTTCCTTCCATTTTCCAGACTCGGTCAAGACACACCTTAAGTCACGGGCATGACCGAGGCGTGACTCATTATATTATGACTCTTGGTGGTTTCTCTCCCAGCATTTCCAAGGGTTTTTATGATGGCAGTTCTGTATTAGGCATGCCCTGTCACGGGCGTGACCAGGGGGCGTGACTCCTCAGCTAAAGATTCTATAAATAATAAAAAAGTTCTTGAGCTGAGGAAGGAGATTTCGGGGCTAAATTGTTGTAATTCTGGTTTGTTCTAGTTATTTTTCTCATTTTTAATTGCTAGTATAGCTTTTGTATTTCCATTCTTAGTGTAGTACTTTTTCAAGTCAAGCTTTTTTTGTATTTAGTAATCATGTCTCTCTCTATTTTATATGTAATTCCCCCATCATGATGAGTAGCTATATTTCCCTTATCACTTGGTCAAGATGAACTTTGGAATAAAATAAATTTTACTTTATCTCTTTCTAAATTAGCATGCTCTTTATTTTTCTTTTCTTTGATTTATCTTTGATTAATTTGCTTCAAATTCTTATTTCACAAACTCTTTTTCCAATCTAAGATCTGCTTATAGTTTATCGAGAGGTTGTGAAATCGAAGAGATCACTCAAGGATAAATAGATTGTGAATTTGTTTTTTTAGATCTGTATTCTTGTTTACCGAAAGGTTGTGAATACAATAAGATCACTCGAAGATAAAAGGAGTTATGTGTGAACCTTGAGAGAGGGAGACGTAGATCTTGCGGATTGGGGTTAAACCCAATAGTGGTGTTCACCACCTAAAGCAAGCTTAGTGGTTTCGACTGGCTAAGGGGTTTTAATCGATTCATTTAAGGTTAGTTGATAGCGTATTCTCGAGAGAGGACCTTTAATAAATTGGGTATCTGTACGGTCGAACTTGTTTATTTTGAGTGTTTGCAATTTAATTCTTCAGTAAAGTTTATTTTATCCAAAGTGATTCTTGATCAACTGCTAGCCTTATTCTCATCATTCTTCTCTTAATATTTTAAATGCTTTTTCTCTTAGTTTATCAAATTAACCAACTCCTTTTGTTAGATAAAAAAAAGCTCTTCTGTGTGAGTACAAGTACTCGACAGACCCATGAAATACGAGACTTGATTCTATATTCCAAACAATATGTGCACATGCCTTATCAGGTTACGCTCTAATAAGAGTCAGAACTATTTAATAGTATACAAAAACACCCATCAAATTTTTGGTGCCATTGTCGGGGACTACTTTTTTTTGATATTTTGAAAGCATGGTTCTATTACTTTTATAATTTCTCTTTTATTTTTAAAAAATATTTTCATAGTTCATTTTTATTAACAATTTTATTTTAAATTTTTATAATTAAATTTTCTTGTGAAAGGGTCGTGTTGGGTTTTCATCCCACAAGACCACCTAGTACCTTGAGAACCCTTCATCGGGTAGTCCTTGGGAAATCCAGGAAAATTTCATTATAAATTTTAATTAATTTTTTTTATTTTTATTTGTGTATGTCCCAAGGCAATCCTTCAGATTTTGTTGAATTAGATTCGGAAATTGAACAAACACTTTGACAATGCTTACAAGTCCGTGATTTTTATTCTCAAGATTTGATTCAGGAATCTGTCGGAGACACTTTTCTTCCTTCGTTTCTACCTTTTTCGACTTATTTTCTTCCTTTTACTTTTCTTTCTTCTTCTTCCTCTTCTACTTCTTCCCTTTCTTCTTTTTTGGGGGAACCAAATCCTAATCCAAATACGGCTGATCAAAGGACTATGTATTATTATGCCCGACCAAATTTGGACGATGTTCAACAAGTATTGTTTGACCCGCTAATGTGAACAATATTTTTTAATTGAAAATGAGAATCATTCAAATGGTACAACAGTATATACAATTTTATGGGCTTCCGGATGAGGATCCTAATGCTCATATTTCTAATTTCTTAGAAATATGTGATACTTTTAAAATTAACAGAGTTTCTGATGATGAGATAATGCTAAGACTTTTTCCTTTTGCTTTGCGCACAAAGGCAAAATAATAGTTGGGTTCAGTACCAAGGGGCTCGATCACTACTTAGGCCTAGACGATGGAACATTTTCTCATGAAATTTTTTCCACCATCCAAAACGGCTAAGTTGTGTAATGATATTTCGTACTTCTCCCAAGTTGAATCGGAAAAGTTATATGGTACTTGGGAGAGATTTAAGGAATTATGTCATCATTGTCCTCATCATCAAATCACCGATTGGTTATAGATTCAAACCTTCTATAACAGCCTTAATAATCAAACAAGGCAGAATATTGATTCCTCCGCCGATGGAACTATTAACAACAAAACGTCGACAGCCGCCAAGGAGCTTATAGAAGGTATGACTATGAATACTTATCATTTGAGTACACCACGATCTCACCCAGGTAAACTTGATGGATGTATGAAATTGATACTTTTACTAACTTGTCTCTGCAAATTTTACTTAGCAATAAAATAGAGGGGATGACTGCTGCCTCCTCTACATCTATCTTGGAGTTTAATCTAAATAGGATAGAATAATTAGAACAAATGGACTATATGGGTAATCTAAATCGGCAGTCGTACAACCAGAATAATAATTACGGTAATACATATCATCCTGTATAGTGGAATCACCCCCAATTTGTGATGGGGAAATCAAGATAACACAACTAATGCTCCTCTTGCTCCTCCAAATAATTTTTCTCCATAAGCTACTAAAGCGTCTCCTCTTGAGGAGATGGTTAAAAGATATATGTCTAAGAATGACACAGATATACGCAACTTTCAAGGGGCCTTGAGTAATTTGGAGAATCAAGAAGGACAATTACTAAAAACTGTCACTGAATTTAAAAAGAGAACACAACCACCGGCACCCACAAACGCTTTGGCAGTAACTTTTCCCGAAGAATCAGAGAAAAGTCTTGAACAGGACACCACGTATTCTACGCCACCTCGCCCTCTTCAATAATTTAATCCTCGACTACCTCATTCCGCTTGCTTCATAGAGCGGACCACAAATATCAATGTTAACCTTAATGTTCCGTGAATTATAGGGGAATATAATTTTACAAATGCTTTTGCTGATCTCGGTGCAAGTATTAACATCCTTCCCTCTAGTTTAGCTCAAAAAATAAATATAGGAGAGCCTGTCCCCACTAATATAAGATTAAAATTGGTTGATCACTCCATTAAAGCACCTAAGGGGGTCAGGCGAGTCTATTCTTCCGGTAGATTTTGTTATCTTAGACATGGAGGAAGATTCTAAGATGGCTTTTATCTTGGGATGCCCTTTATTAGCCTCCAAACTGGAAATCTTTGATGTTAGTGAAGGCATGCTTATTCTTCATTTGTCATATGAAAATACCAATATTCGTGCGTCAACAGCCGCTACAATACAATACCCAAAACCGTTATCGTCGTTTGATGACAAGTTACAAACAAGGTAATACAGTGAGCCACTTCGGTCGAGCTCACGGACCTTAACCAAGGTGCTCTTGGGAGGCACCCTAATTTTGCCTTTATTTTTTCTATCTAACTAAAATATAAATAAAATTTATTAATATATATATATATATATATATATATTTATTTATTTATTTCAAAAGTTTTAATTCTATACGCCCTAATCACGGGCATGCCCCACGGGTCACGAGCGTGATCAGTTGGCATGTTTCTTCTGAATCATAAATTTTACAGCTTGTAATTTTTTAAATTCTTCCAGCAAATGCCACGGTCATGACCCGGGCGAATCGACCAATTTCGTTTTTGAATATTTCGCCCCCAAATCTCAGGTGTGTCTTTCTGGCATGTCGCGTAATGGTTAGTTTTGACCAGATCTTAGCAGGATTCCCGAGATCCGTTGCTAAATTATTATACGCCCCTGAGTCACGGGCATGACTGTAGGGCGTGTCTAGTATAAATTTTGTTTTAAGGCCTTCTTCTCACCACAACATTCCAAACCCTAAGTTTTATTCTCATCATGGCCGAAATTTTCTTCCACCTTCTTTTCGCCATGCATCGTTCATCCTGCTCCACCGCTTCTTCATCTGGGAACACCAGTTTCTTTCTCGAATTATGCCTACCAGAGATTAAGTTATCACTTAAACGGGAAACCGTTTGGCCTCTTTCAAATTCTTGATTGGGGAGTACTGGCAGTGTTCAGAGCCGTTGATTTTATAAGAGGTTATCTATCCACCCTCGGATTGAATGCCTTCTTCGCCATTACTGAACCCAAATTTCTTGAACTCACCATAGATTTCCTCGCTTCTCTTGAACTTCAGGGTAACCATGTCGACACATTCATGACATTCCTCATGGGAGGAGTCATGTATGAGCTCTCGCTTCGCCGGTTCAATGTGCTTATAGGATAATTTGATGAAGATTTCACTGGTCACCAGTGTATAATTATCTTAGGTCAGATTTTCTGCTAAATTTCAACGTTATGCAGTTTTGGTCAAAGATTAGAAGTGATGTCGCTCCTTGCAATCCAAAAAGATCCAAAGGGTGTCATATCATTTCTCCCACTCTTCGAATTATCCATTATCTACTAACTTTCTGTAACATCTTATTTCCAACTAGACTCCTAAGAGTGGTTTTGGCCATGACTAGGTCATGACTAAACCCTAGGAAGCCATAAATGGGCCAAGAGATAGGGGACCAAATGTGGAAGATCATCATGGTCTGCAAATAGTAGAACTCTGAGCAACGGTTTAGGATGACCATGGGCTACACCTTGACCCCAAGACTCTACCACAACACCCCTAATACCTTGGGAGGCCCATTAGAGCCATAAGGACCCATTAGGGTTGACCAAAGAGGCTCAGTTGACCAAGGTCAACCCTATCCCTAAATGGGTCAAACTAGCCTACTTAGGGTCAATTGACCTACTCTTGGCCTAGAGGACCCAACCTATGCCCTCCTAACCCTAAAGAGAGGTCAATGGGTCACTAAGGATACATTGGGGCCAGCCCTAGAGGCCAGGTTGACCCAAGTCAACTCAAGCTCCTAATCTGGTCAAAGTACCCTTACTAAGGGTAGGTGACCTCCAAAGTGCAGGGTAACCCTACATAACCCTACCTAGACCTTAGGGGAAGCCAATTGGTCACCAAGGACCCATAGGGGTCAACCCAATTGGTCATGTTGACCCAAGTCAACTCTAGCCCTAAAATGGTCAAAGTGCCCTTGTCAAGTGACATGTGACCACCAAGATACTCAACCAACCCTATTCAAGTAATCCTAGACCTTAAGGAGTCCAATGGGCCGAGGACGCGGCCGAGACGTGGTTACCAGGGAGAGATCGAAGATAGGAAAGGGAGCAGGTATATGCCTTGGACCTAGCTCAGCCTCGAAACCCAGAGCGGGTCATCACAGGTAAGCTAAGATGTTAAGTTATTTAAATTAAATTTCTGTTGCCCAACAATTAAGTACTGCCCAAGGTAGAATAAATAGGAAAGAAAATGTGTTATAAAATACTAAGACCTTTAATCATCACAGGTATAGTCTTCATCAGCGGCAAGCCCGCCTATACTCTGTTCGACACGGGTGCCTCGCACTCGTTTGTGTCGGAGGCCTTTCTGGAAGGGCTGGAAGGAGTGGAACGGTTTACAGGCCGGATGAGTAGGGTGCGTCTACCCGACGGATCGGAGATACTCACCTCAGCCCACTGCAGTATGGAGGCGGAGATTGGTGGAAAGTCGTTCGAAGTTTCGGCAACAGTCCTGAGGATGCCAGTCTTCGAGCTGATCCTGGGCATGATTTGGCTACAGTGGAACCATGCCCAGATCGATTGTCAAGCGAAGAGGATCACCGTGAGGCACGAGGACTCTACCATCATCATCGAAGGTATAAGACCTGCCTCACGTATACCCTTATCTTCAGTACAGGCCGTCAGGCCTATTTACAGGGGTAGGAGGTCTACGAGGTGCTGTTTGAGATGGCGGAGGCCACGAGTTCTATATCGAATATTCCGGTGTTGCGGGAGTTTGAGGACGTCTTCCCGGAGAAGTTACCCGGTTACCCCCGCGCATGGAGCAGGACTTCCAGATACAGCTTGTGCCGGGGCCAAGCCAGCGTCCAAGGCCCTTACCGGATGGCCCCAAAGGAGTTGACAGAGTTCCGGAGCCAGCTTCAGGAGTTAGTGGAAGCCGGATTTGTCCGGCCAAGCTCTTCACCTTGGGGAGCCCCGGTATTGTTCGTCAAGAAGAAAGACGGGACTCTCAGATTGTGCATCGACTATCGAGCACTAAATCGGCTGACGGTCCGGAACACCTATCCACTGCCAAGGACAGACGAGCTGTTCGACCAGCTGCAGGGAGCGCAGTTCTTCTCGAAATTAGATTTGAGGTCGGGATACTACCAGGTACGGATTCGGGAGGAGGACATTCAGAAGACTGCTTTTAGTAGCAGATATGGTTTATACGAGTTTACGATGATGCCCTTCGGACTCACCAATTCACCATCAGCGTTCATGACCCTCATGAACCAAGTCTTCAAGGAATATCTGGATGTGTTTGTCATTGTGTTCATCGATGACATCCTCATTTACTCGAGGACGGAGGAGGAGCACACCCGCCATCTGACACTGACCCTGCAGAGACTGCGGGAGAATCATCTATATGCGAAGTTTAGTAAATGTCAGTTCTGGCTGAAGGAGGTGGGCTTCTTAGACCACATCATCAGTGGAGCCAGATTGGTAGTAGATCCGGCAAAGATTCAGGCTATTCTGGATTGGCCGCAGCTGAAGACAGCCACCGACGTACGAAGTTTTCTAGGACTTGCCGGTTATTACCGGAAGTTCGTGGAGGGATTCTCTCGAATCGCCCTCCCGCTCACATCCTTGACGAAGAAGGAGGTACCGTTCGTGTGGACCCCGCAGTGCCAGACAGCTTTCCAGGAGCTGAAGGATCGGCTAACCTCGGCTCCCATTCTTACTCTCCCCTCGGGGAGGGAAGGATTTCAGGTCTACACTGATGCTTCCTACCAGGGTATGGGAGCTGTACTGAAGCAGAAGGGCCATGTGATTGCATATGCATCTCGCCAGTTGAAGAAGCACGAGCAGAACTATCCGGTGCACAACCTTGAGATGGGGGCGGTCGTTTTTGCTTTGAAGGTCTGGCGCCATTATCTTTACGGAGTCCACTGCGATATCTATTCCGACCACAAGAACCTGAAATACGTGGACACGCAGAAGGAACTGAACATCAGGCAGAGGCTCTGGGTGGAGTTCCTTGCAGATTATCAGTATGAGATGCACTACCACCCAAGGAAGGCAAACGTGGTGGCGGACGCATTGAGTCGGAGAGCTGCCACTTCCGCAGTCGGGCCTCACGTTATGTCTATGGAGTTGGTGAGGAGATTGGAGGATATGCACATCACACTGGTGTCATCCGAGGACCCCGAGCTTTACATGGAGTATTTAGCAGCGGTGAGTGCTACAGATGATATCCGAGACAGGGTCAGAGAGGGACAGAGGCGAGATGTCAATCTGGAGCCGATATTCTGGTCTTTGGAGAACGGTACAGCAGGAGATTATACGATGAGGGATGGCGTGGTATGCTTCAGAGGTCGGACTTATATACCGGTAGGAGGCCAGGTCCGGGAGGATATCATGGCGAAAGCCCACCACAGCAGATACTCGGTGCACCCGGGCATCACGAAGATGACTGCGGATTTGAAGAAGACTATGTACTGGCCTGGCATGAAGAAGGATATTACTCGGTTTGTGACCCACTGCGAAGCTTGTCAGCTAGTGAAGGCAGAGTGCAAAAACCCTGCAGGGTTGTTGCAACCACTCCTGGTACCAGAGTGGAAGTTCAAAGACATTGCGATGGATTTTATTCACGGACTTCCCCGATCACGAACAGGAATGACTCAATTTGGGTCATCGTCGATCGGTTGACGTTGACGGTAGCCAGGTTCATTCCGATCAGGAAGGACGACGTTGTGGGAGTATTTGTACGGAGATTTTTGGAGCAGTTCATTCGATATCACGGGGTGCCCAAGACGATCGTGTCGGATCGGGATGGCCGGTTCACTTCCAGGGAGTGGAGATCCGTGCAAGCTTACTTAGGCACACGATTGACCTTCAGCAATGCATTTCATCCCCAGACGTACGGGCAGACAGAGCGCACCAACCGGACGCTGGAAGACCTTTTGAGGCTATGCATTTGGACCGCGGGGAACCGTGGGAGAAACTCTTACCCCTGGTCGAGTTCTCCTATAAAACAGCTACCAGTCCAGCATCAGGATGGCGCCTTACGAGCCTTGTACGGAAGGAGATGCCAGACCCCGCTTTCTTGGGTTCAGGATGAAGATCCGAAGGTGTTGGGATCAGAGTTTGTTGAAGACACCGAGGCTCAGGTGAGGCTGATCAGAGACAGGATGCTAGAGGCGCAGAGTATACAGGCTAAGTACTATGACGCCCGGCATCGTAGGTGGAGTTCCAAGTGGGAGACCGGGTGTTTCTGAAGATCCGGCCCATGCATGGAGTCTCGCGGGTGCGTGGTCGGAGGAAGAAGCTCAGCCCTAGGTACTTGGGCCCTTACAGGATCCTGGAGCGGATCGGACCCCTAGCCTACAGGCTGGAGTTACCACCAGAGCTGGAAGCGCTGCACGACGTCTTCCATATTTCTTCGCTGAGGAGGGCTCTGCTACGCCCGGAGCAGCAGATTTTGACCACCGAAGGGCCGGTTTTTTCAGACCGGTCGGTTCGTTTGGAGCCGGTGAGGATCGACGACCGAGGAGTAGGGTCTTGCGACGCAAGAAGGTCCCACTAGTCAAGTTCCTGTGGAGGAACCACGGCCAGGAGGAGCATACCTGGGAGCCGCAGGACCTGATGCGACAAAGGTACCCAGAGCTGTTCAGTCAGGTATACCTCACAAACCCCTCAAGATGTTTAATTTATTTTCCTGCTTTAAACTACTAAGGGCTGCTCTAGGCAGATAGAGGCTTATCTTTTGTTTATTGGGGGCTTATCCTTGTTTATTGGGATCTTGGTTTGCCAATTGGGTGAAATGGTTATAGATCTAGGTTTCCCTTTAAACCTAATTTGGCAAACAAGGCGTCATGATGGGATGTTACAAGGATCTTTTCTTCGGTAGTAAGTCCCGTAGGCTCAATCTTGATTTCGGGGACGAAATCTTTGTTTTGTTTATTGGGATTTGTAACATCCCATTTCCAACTAGACCCCTAAGAGTGGTTTTGGCCATGACTAGGTCATGACTAAACCCTAAGAATCCAGAAATGGGCCAAGAGATAGGGGACAAAATGTGGAAGATCATCATGGTCTGCAAATAGTAGAACTCTGAGCAACGGTTTAGGATGACCATGGGCTACACCTTGACCCCAAGACTCTACCACAACACCCCTAATACCTTGGGAGGCCCATTAGAGCCATAAGGACCCATTAGGGTCGACCGAAGAGGCTTAGTTGACCAAGGTCAACCATATCCCTAAATGGGTCAAACTAGCCTACTTAGGGTCAATTGACCTACTCCTAGCCTAGAGGACCCCACCTATGCCCTCCTAACCCTAAAGAGAGGTCAATGGGTCACTAAGGACACATTGGGGCAGCCCTAGAGGCCAGGTTGACCCAAGTCAACTCAAGCTCCTAATCTGGTCAAAGTACCCTTACTAAGGGTAGTGACCTCCAAAGTGCAGGGTAACCCTACATAACCCTACCTAGACCTTAGGGGAAGCCAATGGGTCACCAAGGACCCATAGGGGTCAACCTTGGTCATGTTGACCCAAGTCAACTCTAGCCCTAAAATGGTCAAAGTGCCCTTTCAAGGGACATGTGACCACCAAGATACTCAACCAACCCTATTCAAGTAATCCTAGACCTTAAGGGAGTCCAATAGGCCACTAAAAACCCAATGGGGTCAACCCAGATGGTCAAATTGGCCCAGGTCAACCCTCATTTAGGTCAAGTCAAACCTAGCCCAAAAGGGCTAACCCAAGCCCAAGCCACTTCTTCCTTAGGCTAACCCCATTTCCATGACCATCATAACCAAGTGGGCTGCATTTATTGTGGTGTTGACCAGTCAACCAGAGGTGACTAGGAGAGAGAAAGGAGCTCCCTCCATGTTAATGGAGGAGAGAGAAGATGGGGAAGAGGAAGGGAGAGTGGAAAACCGGCCAAGGGAGGCTAACAGCCACCTTTAATGGCTTCAATCAACTCCTCTAGGGAAGAGGAGTTGATTCCAGCCGTTTCCCGGCCACCAAGGGGTGGATTCAGCCCCCCTCCACTCTACCCGAGCCACACCATAAATGGTGTTGATGGCCATTGAAGAACCAGCCACCCCCCTTCCCCAATTGCCATTTAAACACCATCAGTGGGCAAAGGGGAACATTTTCGAGCGTTTACCTGGAGGAGACGAGCCATCCCACTGTACTGTTGCAGAAGCCGAGCGCCGCGTCGTCGTCAATGGCATCCCGCCGCTCTTCCCGCATCCAGGCCGCCAGGAAGGTCCTCCCCCTCTCCTTAACTCACGGTAGATCATAGGACTTCTTAGGCTTAAGATTCGGGCTCAATTGAGCCCGATCAATCCAGAATTTTCATGGCTTTCGGCATGAAAAATTTCTTTCTATAGCCGCCGGAAAACGCCTCTCCGGCGGCAGAGCCACCGCCTGGCGATAGCCCCCCTCAACGGAGGTGGTGGTGGCGGTGGCCGGCGGGGAAGGGGCTGGATGGCCGGCGGCAGCCGCTTGAAGTAGGCCCAGGAAGAATGCATCCTGGCGTCGGCTCAACGAAGAAGATGAGCGGATTCCGTTCATTCTGCGCCAAGATTCGTGCTCCATCAGAGAATAAACTATAGGAAATCATTCTTGATTATTTCATTTCTGTCACACATTATACTCTAAATTTTTAATTTTTAAAATACCTAGGTTCATCTGGTGGAAAACCTTTCAACACAAATTGTAGCCCTCTGAGTCTATTTATTTTAAAATTGTTTGAACCCATTTGGGTGCATGGTCTGACCAGGGCACCCATTTTGGTGGGACATACCCTTAGGGCTAGGCAGTCATTAAACTGAGTGCCCACACCTCATCCCTAGCCCAACTCAGTTGAAATTTTGGCAGGGAGCCTAACCTAGCTACACCTAGGGCCTGCCCAAAGCTCAGAATTTGTGGACACAAATTTCCTAAAGTTTTTGGCTTTATTTAATAAAGCTAGTGTAATTTAATTAAGTATTCAAATGACCTCCAAACCCTCCCAAATTTTGGTGAGTGGTCCCTGGGCTCATGTTAGGTATCTGTATAAAGTTTCACCTAATTTGGATGTGTTTTGAATAGGTATTGACCCAACCCTAACTTTACCTAAATATGGGTATTTTGGTCAAAAAGTGCACTTTTGATTTGGAGTGACCAACTCACCTCAACAGAGGCTGAAATTTGGGCCACTGACTTGTTATGGCACTTATCACCTCCCCATGGAATGTGGGGTAGTGTGGAATTGATTTGCCCTAAGTTCCTAGGCCAAACCCTAAGGAGGGACCTTTTTGCCTTGTGAAGGGCATGAGTCCTAAACACCTTGGATGAACATCAAATTTTGCAAGGAGATTCCTAGGATATATAAAACCCTCTGTTAAAAATATTAACTAATTTTGAAAAGGGTAGGGTCCCCAAAACCCTAACCCTAGCTTAGGACCTAAAACTTGTAGTGTAGGTTTAGGTTAGCTAAACATCTTGAAACTTAACCAAATTTGGGTAGTGAGGGAATAAGGATATGTTGAGCCTCTGGTAATTTACTTGGGGAGTTTTGATCAATATTTGTAGCACTTCATTTGTAACCAATAGGATTGCCCTAATTAATAATTTGGCTATTGTGGTCTCACTTCCCATTGAAAGGGCATAAAACATTGGCAGAGGTAGTTTTAGACTATACTAATCATGTATGAATTTTGATAGAATTTTTGGATATCTAGTTAAGGCATCTACTTCACAAGTGCATTACTTTGGTTGCATAATAATAATTCTTACAAGAGCTCAATACTTGTTGGAAAATTATGAAACTTGATACATAGTGTTCCTAGCTAAATATTATCATGTGGGAATTTTTGTGGAAATTTTTGATGGTTAATTAGTATACTTTGTTCTTTAACCCATAAACTTGAAATTTCATGAGAAAATCAAGTATAGCCTTATTTTTAAATGATAAATTATGAAACTTTTTCTAGGGTATTTGTAGACCATCATAATCATCTCTGAATGTTCTCTGAATTTTTGGAGGTATTATTACTGATAATTGTTTTAAAATGACTTTTTATGAGATATCTTTGACATTAAATTTAAGGGCCTAAACCTTGCTGAAAAATTTGAAGCCTTAGGCTTTAGAGCTGATTATGCATTTTGTAATTACCATAAAGTTATTGGAATATTATCTTGTCTGAAATTTCTACTTCATGTTCAAACTTGGGCTTTTTGAATACTAGAATAAATAAATTAATTATCAGACAAATTAGGAAAATTATGGATTTCTGTATTTATGCTACAAATGTCATTTTAGCCCTCTAATAATTATCATAGGGGTACTGGATGAGTATTTCATGTACTTCCCTTTTTACGGGTCATGTAGCTTAAGTGGTCTGCATATAGCAAAACTGCAGGAAATCATTTTGGATATGAATTAGAGCACGTGTGATGGGTCTTGATGGTTTGCTGGAAGGATAAGTAGAATGGGTTGCATCTATGGAAGATGAGTGAGTAGAGTGTGGTTTTTGTCTAGGGTTAGGGGCGTTCGGGTCCGACGAAATATCGTCCTACCCAAGGAGAGTTGGAGTGAAATCACCCTAGGATTAGCATATCAGAATATGAGAAAGTAATGGGTAAGGGAATCAACCAATAACAAATTAAGTACCTTGCGAAAGGGAACACTGGGCGTAATCCCAACACAGTTCCTAGTGCCCCTTGAGAGCCCTTCACAGGGAATACCGGGGGCAGTCCTGGGTTAACGTAAACTGTTTTAACAAGCTGAAAAGAGTAACTTAGTAATTAGGGTTGCACATTTCACAAACACCGATGGCACCGGAAGTTAGCTGGGAGCTTCGGCTCGGATGGTTAAAAGACGGACTTTGGGTCCGGGGAGCTTCGGCTCGATTGTTTGAGACGGACGTGTTTGTCTGGGGAGCTTCGGCTCGGGTTTGAACACGCTAAATTTGCATGTGCATAAAAGGAAGGAAAAATTAAGGTGGTGGGTCTTCGGTATTGGAGGGTCGATGCACCGACGCCAATACGTTGACTCGGCAAGTGTGGTTAGCACTTCGCCAACAGAAGTCCGGTGCACCAGCCGGCAAGAGTACGCAGGAGTCCGCTTCGTGCACCAAGCGTTGAGGCGTACGATAGGTCTGACCGGTAGTGCTTTACTGGTTTAGAGGTGGGCGAGGCCCAACCCACCGCTTCCGTCTGCCACTACGGAGGTATCCTGGGAGGTTACGGCTCCAGAAAGGGGGAACTAAAGGTCTGTGTGCACAGAGTCGGGTGTGTGCGTTGCACTTGCATGATCCATCATACCCACTTGCATGTCATAGCATAATCGATTCTTTTAACCCTGACACCTAAAGTATAAGTGGAATGGGACGCTTATACTTTAGGACCTACAAAACGACCCCTTGGT
This sequence comes from Platanthera guangdongensis, assembly GCA_039583875.1. Classification (NCBI taxonomy): domain Eukaryota; kingdom Viridiplantae; phylum Streptophyta; class Magnoliopsida; order Asparagales; family Orchidaceae; genus Platanthera; species Platanthera guangdongensis. The sequence continues at coordinate 157,458,659 of CM077147.1, read as the reverse complement.
CTATAAACTTGTGTGTGCAAGTTTATAAATTAAGGTTAATTTTGATATATATATTTACTGCTGTTTGATAACCGACACCCCAACGTATAAATTGGTATGAGACTTTTTATACGATGGGAGCCTTGCAGAAGACCCCTTGGCTTATGTGTTTTCACATAAGTAAAGGTTACTTTTCATATTTCAGCTTATTGTCTTTACATGCTATAGAATTTGCTAGTATAGGACCGCTGCCATCTGCTTTTGATTTTCTCCACCTTCAAGTCCTCCCCTTTCTTCCTCTCCGCTCGGTGCCTAGGGGCCGTGGGGGAAGGGGCGGGGGATGATAGGACTTAGTCTTTTAGACTAACGGTTTTCGAACCGCATCATTTAGGGGATCGTGGAGACCAACATGGAGGAGCAGCCCCAGAGACCGGTGCGCTTGGAGGTGGGGCAGTCTAGCTCCGGAGTTCTTACAGTCGGGACCGTGAGTCTCGACCTTGAGTAGTTTTTCTGCTTCCGCTTGAGTGATTTTGTAGTGAGGATATGATGTACCGGGCATAAGCCCGTATTTTGCTACTCTGATGTTTTATTCTGTGGACACTCCCTTCGTGGAGTTATATTTATTATGACATGTGATTCTCTGTGGACTGCAATTTCCATTTACATTATTGTGCTACTTTTCTGTGATCGAAATCAGCCGGCAGAATCGGCGCTTTGTGGTGATGACCCTTCAGGGCGTGAAGGAGTCACCGCAAAACGGCGGTTCTGGGCCTAAGACCCCGATGTCGATAAGAAAAAAAAAGGGGGTCTTACACTTTCTCTCTTACCGGTTGTGGGGATAACAAGGGAGTGGTCACTCAACATGACCTACTATATTTCTATATTATGGTCAACCAGATTCCCATCAATTTGTGTATGGGGCTTGTGCTTTTCTTCCGCCTTCAAGATTAAAATGTGCGAAAGGGTGCAGTGCACAGTGGTAACTACATCACTCACCTTGCAAAATGGTTGGGAGTTTGGGATGCTCTTATACAATTACACTGTGTTCAAGTCCCCATTTCCCTGTCATTTTCTAACCTCGAGGCACTTAAGTTAGTACACAATGGAGATGAAGACGAGACTGTTGGGTATTCTATCCACAATCACCTGGATTTGAGGAAGCCACCTGTCAAGCTAAGATGAATTCACAATGTATTTGATGAAACCTCTTAAGTTGTGCTTGCAGTTATTCTACGCTAAGTGCACACCAATGTCAGGGTGCAGTAGGTCAATATACACGGGTCTGCACGACGTAATCCTTCGTTGAGCAGATCAGTGTGTTGGCCTACGTGTACTCTCTCTATTGGAGTGCAGTTACTTTCAATTACAGGGCTGTAATCTTGCAAGAGCAGACAAGGAGCAAGGATAGGTCAAGGAGCTCATCATGGGTGGAAAGACGAAAATTCGTCTAAGTATAATTCAACGAGAATCACCAAGTGATTCTCGCCGATTCTCGCCGAATCGTCGAGAATCATTAGTGATTCTCGCCGAATCTTTCCGGCTACCTCAAAACGGTGCCAAGTAAGATTCGGCGAGAATCACTAATGATTCTCGCTGAACCCGTCGCTGAGCAGATCATGAATACCAAGTAATATTCGTTGAGAATCACTAGTGATTCGGCGAATCACTAGATTCTCGACGATCGTGGAGAATCACTAACTGATTCTCGCCGATTCGTCGAGAATCACCTGCGATTCTCGCCGATTTTTACTTGGTGTTTTCTCTGGAAGCTGCTGGACCGGATTCTGCAGATGGACTATTTTGAACCGGTTTTCGGATTTCTACGTGTGGGACCCACAACGGTCATATTGTAAGTGTCTACAGTGTATTAATACATGGGTATTTTTGAACAGTAACAAGGGCGAAGAAGATAAGAAATACGCGAGCACGGACGAACCCTAAAATCGCCGCTTCCGCTCCGTCGCCGCCGCCGCCGCTCGCGACAAGTTGTTCGTCGGTTGATCGTGGTTTCGCCCAGATCCTCCTGCGACAGAAGCCTAGCTAAGCTCAGCGTCTCACGTGTCTAACCGGAGATCTCTTGTCTCTCGATTTGTAGATCGGGAAAGTCTTCCCCATCCGAATCGATCGAGACGATTGATCCTAGTGTGACCGTTGGTAGACCTAGCTAGCTTCGCTACGAAGTTTGGATCTCTAAAGAAGTGCAGCTGCACATCATCGTCGCCGCCGATCCCGTGAACCTTGCCGCCGCCCATCTTGCCGCCGCCGGTTCCGGGGAGATCCTCTCCAAGAGATATCTAAGGTTGTGGACTCCTTGTGGACGTCAAGAACACATCGTCAACAAAGAGGGACATCTTAGTCTCCAAATGAAGTTTGTATCTCGTGTACATTCTAGTTTTACTTTTGTTGTAGAGGAACGTTTGTTCCGTGTTGTAAGGGTTGGGTGCAACCCGGGTTGTGGGAGTGTTGACTCCTACGTGTGGAAGGGTTCCTTCCGATAGTGCAGGGATTGGATTTCAATCCCGTTGGAGAAGAGACCGAGTCGTCCCTGGTTGGGAGATAGGTCGAAGGGGGAAAGTGGATGTACCCAAGTCGGGGAACCACTATAAATAGCTTGTGTACTCTTTTGTGCTGTGTTGTTTTATTTTCGTGTGCAGGTACAATTTAAATTCCGCAAAAGCGCTGCACGTCACCTATTCCCCCCCCCCCATAGGTGAACATAGTTGACACTAGGTGGACTTTCAAGTGGTATCAAAGCGAGGTTCCTCATCAAAAAGGTTAACACCTTGAGTAGTATCCTGCCACCGGTGTCAGAAGCATGGAGCTGGATTATGAGATATCGCCACTAAGACTTCCCACATGTACAAAGGAGTATTATCCAGTCTGGAGGATGAGGGTGTCATATCACTTGGAGGCCATCGATCCTCGAGCATCTTTCATCCTGGAAGAGGGTCCTTTTATACCTATGAAGACCTCCTGCTCTGGAAAGAATATCGAAGTGCCCAAGTGCATTGTAGAGATGTCAGAGACGGAACTGTCACTATTTAACTTGGACAAGAGGATTCGTCAAATTATCTTGGACATCTGGTCTGGAGCTTCTCGCTCTAGATTGGAAAAATGTAGGACAGCTAAATCTATGTGGGTGATGATCTCAGAGTTGATGGGGGGGTCAGAGAAAGCTGGAATCTGCTGTCAACCAGAGGATGAAGCCTATGTGGGGGTCCTCACCTCTGAAGATAAAGGCATGGATCTCTCGGACAACATCAGAGCTCCAGTGACCGTGTCAGAGACTGAAGAGGCCAGTGAGGAAAGCAGCTCTGATGAGGATGAGACAATGGTCACTGGCTCTACTGACAATAACACAGAAGAGCAGGTAGCTTCTTCATCCTGCCCCATATCTCTTGAAGTTTCTGAAGACAGGAACTGCTTTCCTTCAGAAGATTCTGATTCCCTGAAGAGAGCCCTTCAGAAAAGCAACCTACTTGCAGAGGAGCAAGCTCAAGAGATTGCTCGACTGAAGATCTTGTTGGTTCTCCACTTGGCATCCAACAAGGTCAAGGACTCTAAGATCTCAGCTCTAGAGAGTAGTCTAGAGAATGAGAAAAGAATAGTATCAAACTTTTCTAAGGTTGATGCTATAAAGAGAAAGCAAGAAAACGGGTGGATCTCCCGGATTATCAATTCGTGGAGAAATGGGGAAACGGTATTCCGACCCCCCACTCCAAGCAGGAAGGCAACTCATCATGCCTTCAGGTATGACCACAGGAATAGTCGTGGTCACTGCAAGGGTGATCTGTCCCCATGTGGAGACACCCGTAGTGCAAGGTCCGTCGTGGCCACCCATGAGAGAATACCTAAGGCTCATTCTGAGCCCTTTGTATTCACTGCCACTGCCTCAACTCGGTGCGAATCTGCATGTCCCAGCTCACAGAAGACTTCTCGCCACCCGAGGACACAGGATAGGGAGGTTAGAAGTCATGGTGTAATTTTTCATGAGGCCTCAGGAAGGGGGATGCCTGAAAGGAAGACACCACCTCCACGGCCTCATGCCGCTTGCAACATGCATTCCTTCCACCCCTCTACGTGTCATGGTGGAAGTGGAAATTTTGTGAGGAGATCATGCCCTATCCCGTTTAGACCTAGGACCGTGACTACCTCAGTCATTAGATCAGGTCAGAAACGGCGATACAACATTCACCCGTGTTGGTGCTGTGGCAAAGTGGGACACTTTGCCATCGACTGTTGGCACAACCCCTCTGTGCCAAAGGCAAGGGCTTATCCACGTTCACGGGACAGAGGTAGCCTTCCTGATAGGTTTTCTGAAGGAAGGCAGTCGAGTGCTTATGCTAGCAGGAACCTATGACCCAATATGATTTGAGTTCCTAAGGTAAGGTAATTCTTTCTTGCAGGGTAGTCTAGGTTCCCGTAAATATGATGGGAACTAGACAGTAGGTGTTCCAAGACTGAATTGGAACATGCATCTGGAATAACAGAAGTGATATCTATATAAGCATACTCACATCGAGCACCTGGTATGTTATAGTCAGAGAGACTAAATGTTAACTCTCATAATCCCAGGTACTTTTGATCAGTTCAAGGACTTGAGTCATATTGTATCCACATTTACTTATATATCTATATATATGTATATTTATACTTATGCTTATACATATGTGTGTGCACATCTAAGGATAGGTTAACTCGATACATACAAACCTTTTATACAGCAATAAAGAGTTAACGAGGATATGTCATTGTGAATCTCGACAACTCACAATTGACATCAAGAAGTGTTTGGAAAAGCCCCGTTCAAACCCAAATAGATTGGCTTTAAGATATATATATATTTGTAATTTTTAAATTGACTTGACATCAGAAGAATTCGAAAATGCTGCAATGCCTCTTAACTTGAAGATTCCTAGTAAAGAAACCTTTCGATTTCAACATAGACAAAGAAACCCTTCGATTACAACTTAGACAAATTCCCACCGACTCTTAGCAAAGGGATCCCGTTATAACTTGTTAAACCCTTATTAAAACCTGTCGTTAACGCAAAGAAATCCCGCCGATTTCCACGGGAAACTTACCGCAGAATACTCATCGAATGAGCAGAAATCCCGCCGACCCTTTATATATTTAGAATCCCGCCGACCCTTCACCTTCCAGAGGAATCCCGCCGAAGGAGCAAACTCGCCGAATCCCGCCGAACTTCACAGGAAACACGCCAAATCCCGCAAAGATCTTCGCCGAATCGTCTTCCCGTAGGGTTCTCGCCGTTCTCGCCAACTCCCGCAGAACTCCGCAGGACTCCGCATGGAACTCACCAAGAATCGCGCAGGCATCCGTCGAATCCGGCCGAATCCCGTCGAATCCCCGAAGGTCTCCCGCAAGAATCCCGCTGAAGGTCTCACCGACGATCTCTCCCGGTTTCAATTCCTCCCTCCAGAAATTTCTCCGCGTGCACTCATCAGGTGTCCCTCGTCTTCATCGAACTAACTCACCGTCTACACCTTTAGGTAACCACCCCCTCACCCTTACTTGGACTTGATCACTAGTGTCGCTTCCTTTTTTATTTTTGATTAAGCGTATAGTAGGGCTTCTCTCCCTAGATCTGCAATGGCTCCAAGGACAACCGCTGGGCTGGTCACTGGTTGCGAGCTAGTTCGAACGGGGTTCTCTCATGCCTCTGACGAATTCCGAAACATCATTCTGATGCTGGAAGAGGCTGGGCTTTCATTCGTCCTGGAACACCCATGCAAAATCTTGGACAAAGAGGTGCTGGAGTTCTTCGCTACCGCAAAACTCCGGAATGGCGACTCTCTAATCAAAAGCAAGGTGGCTGGGTCAAAGGTCAGGATGTCTGCCAGCAAGCTGACCCGCTTCCTGCAGCTCTCTAGCTCGGAGCACGGGGACTATCTGGAGGACGAAGACAAGACCCGGACTCTCTTATTCTGCGGTCTCTCACGAGGAACTCGGTCGATCAAGCGCAAGGATATGAATGAAGAAGGGAAGCTTCTGTCTGACATAATTGGAAAGGTACTCATCTGCAAGCCAGGATCTCATGACCATATCTCTGCGGATATGTTCAAGATCCTGGTGGCTATTGTCTGCCGAAAATGATTCAACTGGGGCTCATTGTTGTTTGAGAAAATAAAGGACACCCTGAGATCTCCGAGCTTTGGCCGAATCATAAGTCTGTATCTCAATCAGCTGAATGGAGACAAGTTTGACATGAGTACAGGTGTTCCTCTACACTACCTGAAGAAAATGGACGCAAGTGTGTTTGACAGATGGGAGAGGCGAATTGGGCAGGCTGCCATGGAAGACCAACAGGAAGTATCTCCAGCAGTAACCCCCAGTGAAATTCCTGACTCTTTGACTGCAGGAATTGAGGGGGAGACTCTACCCACTCATGCTGATATAGTATCTGACATCTCCCAGGTGGCCAGGGATGCTGTGGCCGAAATACAAGAAGAAAGTGAAATTGTGCTGGAGCATGAGGAGGCCCTGAACCGGAACGATCAAGGAGCCGAAGCTAGTGTCCAGGAGACTGCTGACAAAGAGTTGGAAGAGGATGCTGATGAAGATGATTTCATGGATGATGACGGAGAGGAAGACGGGAATGAGGGACATGAAGCATTGGAGGCTCCGGATCTCATTGAACCTCCATCTGACAAGCACGCAACTGAAATCGTTCCTGAAAACATTGGCGCACAAGTGGAGGGGGAGTCCGAGAAATCTGCAGATGCTGCAAGTATTCCTCCATTAGAGACTGTGCTGGTGTCTAGCTCTACAGGTGCTTCTGCTGAAGAGCAAGGCCAAGAAGTGCCTCAGAATATTCCTCTATGAGATAATATAGCCACTCACACCGTGAATATCATTCAGGGCATAGTGGATGAGCTTAAGACCTCTTTTGAAAAAGCTCAAAATAAAATGCTGAAATGGATTAAGGAATCTGAAAATCTCATGCTCAAGAATATGGTGGAGATAAATCATAAACTTGACGTGATGGAAAAGAAATTTGAAGAAAAGTATACCGCGGCCGGCCAAGCGGTCACTCTTCTTATGGACGGGTTGAAAAAGAACACCGACACTCTTGTCGTGGTAAATCAGAATGCTCATGTTGTAGCAAACAACATTCAAAAGTTTGACGGTAATATGGTAACTCTCAACGCCAATCAGCAAGCATTAGTCAATGAATTCTCCAGGACTTCAAAGCATATTGATGAGTCACTGCACTCTTATGCAAACTCCATAGCGGTCGAAGCCAAAAAGGGGGAGAAAGAGTATATAGCTAAGATGGTCGAGCTTCAAGAAATCATGATCACAAACTTCGAACAGTCAAACAAATACGTCTATGACAGCTGCTGGTGGATGCTTCAACAGGCGTTAGGCGTCGTGTTGCCTGAAAATCCTGCGGATATTCATGCTCCTGAGACTTCTACGGCTGCTGAGGGAGTAAGTGTTGCAGATGTTCCCATGAGTGAAGCTGATGCTAGAGCTGTTTCCAAAGCTAAACTGAGGAGCATGTTTGACCAAGAGGCCCTAGCAAATGCCAGGGGCAAGAGAAAAGCTCAAGAAGGGACCTCCAAGGAGACACTAGCTGAGAAGAGAATCAGACTGAGTGAGGAGGAAGTACGAAACGAAAAGTGGAGTCCAGTTTCAAAGATTATCATCTTGGACACCTTTTGGCTACAAGAAAAAGGAGAACTCAATCGAAACGAAGTATACAGCCAGTATGAGTGGGAAATGCACAAGACGTATGAAGCGAAACGAAACATCTTCTTCAGGAACAACACGGCAGCAGATAAAGTTCGTCCTCCCAGATATTATCCGAAGCCTAAAGAGTATATGGAGAGACAAAGGAAGAAGTATTTGGCGCAAAAACTCAAGGATGACTTAGCTAAGGAAAAATAGTCAACCATTTATAGCTTGTCATTCTCTCTTAAGAACATTTAATGCTTATTGTTATTATATGAACAATTCTGAGATTATATATATATATATATATATATATATATATATATATATATATATATATATATATATATATGTATATATATTTGAATTTGTGAATGACTCAAGTCTTGATCTGTTTGCTTATATTCTCTTGTGCTGCATGTTTTAAATTCTGAATGCTGTTTTTATTATTTGATTGGTGTTATTCATCTTAGCTAGTAGGGTTTTGGCTTCGTCAAATAGGGGGAGATTGTTGGGTATTGTATCCACAATCACCTGTATTTGAGGAAGCCACCTGTCAAGCTAAGATAAATTCACAATGTATTTGATGAAACCTCTTAAGTTGTACTTGCAGTTATTCCACGTTAAGTGCACACCAATGTCAGGGTGCAGTAGGTCAATATACACGGGTCTGCACGACGTAATCCCTCGTTGTGCAGATCAGTGTGTTGGCCTACGTGTACTCTCTCTATTGGAGTGCACTTACTTTCAAGTACAGGGCTGTAATCTTGCAAGAGCAGATAAGGAACAAGGATAGGTCAAGGAGCTCATCATGGGTGGAAAGACGAAAATTCGTCTAAGTATAATTCGACGAGAATCACTAGTGATTCTCGCCGAATCGTCGAGAATCATTAGTGATTCTCGCCGACTCTTTCCGGCTACCTCAAAACGGTGCCAAGTAAGATTCGGCGAGAATCACTAATGATTCTCGCCGAACCCGTCGCTGAGCAGATCATGAATACCAAGTAATATTCGTGGAGAATCACTAAGTGATTCGGAGAGAATCACTAGTGATTCTCGATGAATCGTCGAGAATCACTAACTGATTCTCGCCGATTCGACGAGAATCACCTGCGATTCTCGCCGATTTTTACTTGGTGTTTTCTCTGGAACCTGCTGGACTGGATTCTGCCGCTGGACTATTTTGAACCGGTTTTCGGGTTTCTACGTGTGGGACCCACAACGGTCATATTGTAAGTGTCTACAGTGTATAAATACATGGGTATTTTTGAACAGTAACAAGGGCGAAGAAGATAAGAAATACGCGAGCACGGACGAACCCTAAAATCGCCGCTTCCGCTCCGTCGCCGCCGCCGCCACTCGCGACAAGTTGTTCGCCGGTTGATCGTGGTTTTGCCCAGATCCTCCTACGACAGAAGCCTAGCTAAGCTCAGCGTCTCACGTGTCTAACCGGAGATCTCTTGTCTCTCAATTTGTAGATCGGGAAAGTCTTCCCCATCCGAATCGATCGAGACGATTGATCCTAGTGTGACCGTTGGTAGACCTAGCTAGCTTCGCTACGAAGTTTGGATCTCTAAAGAAGTGTAGTTGCACATCGTCGTCGCCGCCGATCCCGTGAACCTTGCCGCCGCCCATCTTGCCGCCGCCGATTCCGGGGAGATCCTCTCCAAGGGAGATCTAAGGTTGTGGACTCCTTGTGGACGTCAAGAACACGTCGTCAACAAAGAGGGACATCTTAGTCTCCAAATGAAGTTTGTATCTCGTGTACATTCTAGTTTTACTTTTGTTGTAAAGGAACGTTTGTTCCGTGTTGTAAGGGTTGGGTGCAGCCCGGGTTGTGGGACTGTTGACTCCTACGTGTGGAAGGGTTCCTTCTGATAGTGCAGGGATTGGATTTCAATCCCGTTGGAGAAGAGACAGAGTCGTCCCTGATTGGGAGATAGGTCGAAGGGGGAAAGTGGATGTACCCAAGTCGGGGAACCACTATAAATAGCTTGTGTACTCTGTTGTGCTGTGTTGTTTTATTTTCGTGTGCAGGTACAATTTAAATTCCGCAAAAGCGCTGCACGTCACCTATTCCCGCCCCCCCATAGGTGAACATAGTTGACACTAGGTGGACTTTCAGAGACTCCTCCTCTATCTGTGAGTGATGGAACCTCTAATGTTCCTCCTTCTCTGCCTCCTCAGCAAGCTCCTCCGGGCCCTTTGCCATATTGGGATCATCTGTTCTTGACAATTCACACTCAGAAAGAGCAGATTGGTGAGCGAATTGATGAGTGCTTTATTATATTGGAGAAGTGTCACTCTTCATTCATGCAGCACATCTCCTGGGAGTTTACAGGATTGCGAGACTATTATCGGCATAACAAGGATGGTAGTTATGAGGAGGTGTTTTTCTGAGTTTTTTTCTTTATCAAATGTTTTTGTGCATTTTTTTATTAATTTCGGCAATTCTATCACATGTATCTGTTTTTGTTTTATTCATAAAAATGTTAAAAATTATTATTATTTTATGTTGTGCTTTGTTTCACTTCATTCAGGTTTGCTTTGTGTGGCTTGGTATTTCTTCTTAGGGAAGTCTCGTATTCCTATACTTTTACTTTTTTTATTACAAAACTATGGGGAGAATGTTTCATTTTAAGTATGGGGGGTTATAAATCACCAATGTTTTCAAGCAAATTACTTTTAGCAAAAACTCCAAAAATGTTTAGAATTGCTTTTTAAAAAATCTAAAAAGTGTTAAACAAACAAACTTTTGGTTTCTATACTAATCTGCTCCGCAGACCGGTTGGCTCTCTCCTTTTCCCCCCAGGAAAAGTCTTTGAGCTGGCTCTTCACCTTCACACAAGGAAGGGTCTTAGTGTGCCACTAGATCCTCCTGATCTAGACATCCTTATCCCCAGGATGATTTCCCACGGAGTCCTACCTGGATTCCGACGACCCTTACCAGTCGATTTTCCACTCCATAAGGTCTAGAAAAGCCAAAAATATTTCTGGAATAAGAGATGTGAATATTTAAAAGGTGAAGTTCTCCCTCTTGAATACTTCTCCGTAGAGTGACCCTCGGGCTGTGCTTGAGATCTCCATTTGATGACAACCGATCGGCTCTTTGTATTCGATGTAGAACTTGGATCGCCAGAGTCATTCGATCACGCGTTGGAGGGAGATGACTGCCTTCTTCTTCGACTGAGACTTGTGGAACAGAGCATAAGGAAGAGCAGCTGAACCCTAGAATTCATGTACTCCCGTCGTTCTAATTTCACCAAATCTGAGGCATAGAAAAAAGGCGGCCTTTTATACGTCTTCATGAAAATAGGCTACCGTCGGCGGTATGACTAGCGCCCGGCAGTAAGTTCGCGTGCTTGTTGTGCCAGCTGTCGTCCAAATATGGAATGCTATTTAAAATGAAAAATTTGTCGCTTAATCATTGCTAGGGCCGCGTGGTTAATACTGACACCGTGCGGTAATATGGAGCACGACGATTCGAAACATTCGTGTCGAGTCATTGATAGGCTATCGCGGCACGGTAAAGGCTATCGCCTGGCGGTATGTCGTTTTTTGAAAACTCCTGCACGGCTTTCGTCGAGCACCTTTCGTCGAGCGGCTAGCATGGCACAGTAACTGGTAGCGCCTGGAAGTAGCAGCCACTCAAAGCCACTGTCCGACGCACTCAACGCATTTATTCTCAACGCTCTCGATGCGGTGTTGAGCGCGCTAGCGCGGGGCAGTAACAGCTAGTGCTCTCCAATAGCTTCTCAAGCACCATGTCGAATAAATTCATTGGGCTAGTGTGGGCGATAGTACTTGCACTTTTCGATAGCTTCCTGAGTGCTATGTACATTTAATTCAAGCTAGCGCCTAGCGGTAACTTCTAACACCCGACAGTATCATCTATAGGAGGCTTCTTCTCTTCACTTGAACCTGTCAACCTGCACACTCTATCAACAGAAGACATGAGCAAATACAATCTGGGAGTTGATATTCTCAAACACAGGGTATGTGAAACATCAGTTCCAACAGAAACAACATTATGGCTTCCAATCTTGCCACTGGTGCAAGGGTCTGATCAAAATCTATTCCTTCTTATTGTTTATACCCTTTCGCAACTAGTCTTGCCTAGTCCTTGATAATTACTCCTTTCTCATCTAGTTTGTTTATGAATACTCACATTGTCCTAATGACATTATGGTTAAGAGATCTTGGGACGAGCTTACAGACCATGCATCTCTTAAATTGTTCCATCCCTTCTTACATAACCAAGATACAGGAAGGTGCTGAGTTAACTTCTTCAAACTTCCTTGGCTCTACCTGAGACAGAAACCTCGAGTAGTGCACTTCATTTAGAGCCTTGTTTATGATTTTTACTCCATGATACAGATCACCAATGATTTTAGTTTAAGGGTGGTCCCTTAGATCCATTATAGCTGCTGGCAATCTTTCTGCATAGTCTTATTCTTCAAGTTTATGTTGGGTTGCAGTTGGCTCTACCCTTTCAGAAACTTCAGTTACATCTGCATTGGGAGTGCATCCATCCTTGATTAGTTCATTAGGTGAGGTTAGTTCACCGTCCTTACTTTGTTCTTTGATGGTTGCTCTTTCCAAGTTATGCTCCATACCTGCAACACGAGTAGAACTAGACCAGCCTTTATAGATCAGGCTAGTCTCATAAAATACAACATGAATTGACTCTTCTACTATCCTGGTTTTTTGTTGAATATTCTATAGGATCTACTATGAGAACTATATCCAACAAAAATCCCTTCATATACTTTCTCATCAAACTTAGTTAGAAAATTCTTCCCACTATTTAATACATATCACTTACTTCCCAAGATTTTAAAGTAGGTCGGGGTTGGAATTTCTACCTTTCATAAGCTTATATGGACTCTTATTTTGAGTCTTGTTGATTAAAGCCTTTTTTTAAACATGGCAGGTTGTGTTGATAGCTTTAGCCTAGAATATTCTGGGAGTGAGGAGTCACTCAACATAGTTCTACAAGCTTTAATTAGTGTTCTATTCCTCCCAGCAACTCCATTTTGTTGTGGAGTTCTAGGAGAGAAAAATTCCTGAAAGATACCAAGGCTTTCATATAATTTGGTCATTGCACCACATTAAAATTCAGTCCCATGATCACTCCTGATCTTTGCCATAGAACTTCCCATTTATTTTTGAATTTGTTTGACAAATCTAACGAATATTTCCAAGGTATCTGACTTTTATTTAAGGAAGAACACCCAAGTGAACCTAGAATAATCATCAATAATCACAAAGTTGTAGACCTTTCCTCCTAAGCTGTGAATTGACGTAAGACCAAACAAGTCCATGTGTAGTAGGTATAAATACCTAGTGGAGTCTTTAACCCCAATGGGTTTGAATGTGCTTATTGTTTGCTTGCCCATTTGGCATGCATGTCAAGGGATTTCCTAGACACATTTCACTTGGGGCTAGGTCTAACTAAATTTTTTGAAAGCAGCTTATTTATTGACTTATAGTTGAGCAGAGTCAGCCTCTTATGTCATTGCACATAGAGTGATGCTCTATTCTCAGCTATAAGAAAAATAGGAGATTCAGGACTATTACAAAGAAAATATAAACAATAAATATTTCCACTCCTAGTGCAAGTTAATATAGTCTCTTTAGACTTTTTAATCAGGTACTCATCCTCATGGAATACAATAACATAGACAAGATTAAATAGTTACTTATGCTTATCAGATTGTGTTGCAATCCTTCAACATAAGCTACCTTTGAGATGGTGATTAAACCACGGGAGATCTTAACATATCCCTTTATCTTTCCTTCATTAGATCCACCAAAGATTACCTTGGATATTCTACTGACGAGTAGTCTGTCAGAGGGCTTCTTATTATAGTCATATGCTTGGAACATCCACTGTCCAAGTACTAAATAGAGTTTAGTGGGCATTTGGATATCCCTGCAAAGAGATTACTTTTTCTTAGGCACCTAAATCTTGTAGGGTCCTATATTCTTGTTAGCATTAGCGCCTTGCTTTAAATTTAGACTTGAAAGAGGTGCATTGAGGAATTGCCCAAGCTTGGGTGTTGGTCTTCCAGTGGTTGCTCTAGAGACAGTTAGGTTGATCCAACAATCAATAACAAAACCCCAATCTTCATAGAGTACTATTGGGTCCATTGATCACAATGTCCCGGATTTCAAGAACCCCTATGTAACACCCCCATCCGTCATAAATAATATAACAGAAGGTCCGAACGGGTCCCCACGTCATATGAAATGGACAGACGGAAGAGTTACTAAATGAAACCATAAACCCTTAACATTTTAAAAATGCATCCTAACACAGAGTTGCATTCTAGCGAAAGAATAAAAGGAGTTATACAAAAACCATGCCCAAAGACGAATGTCCACTAACCACGACACAAGGAATGAAATACAACAATCACAGATTTGGCCTTAAGGCCTTACATCAAAAATGTTTAACCAAATAAAATTGTTTGCATGCATCGGCAAGCAGGCCGACAATACATGAAAAACAACAAAACAAACAATTGGGCCTTCGGGGGCCAGCTCAGCAAGAAGGGCTTCAGCACGCCATTTCCCGCTTGGATCCGCAGCACCTACAAGCAAACATTCCAACAAGTTGTGCCAAAAAAAAAAACAACGGTCAGCAAGGGTTGAACAAATTATAATGACCTCACCCCTTTCTCGGGGTGACAATGCTTCTTCCCTACAAGCAGATTAGCATAATCACATAAACCTTTAATATGCCATTCAAGCACCAAACTCCACAAATGTTGGCGCAACCGGCCCAACGTTTCGTGCACTCAGGGCATCTTATCGGTGTATCGAACTTTCCCAGGTCCCACCACCATCCTCAGTCCTGGACTGAATGGCAATATATTGAGAATTCACTAGGCGTAACTCAAGGTCCTCGGCTCTCTCCTATGCCTGTAGCAACCCACCAGTTTTCTTATGTAGTCGAACTACACCACATAATATAGGTACAGTTCAGTCAAGCTTGTTTCTAAAATCATCGTACCCAACACGCACGACGCAGGTCAACCTCCCCTTGCTTGTTATCGCCTACATAACAGATTATTATGTAACAAGTGTGGCACTCGCGACCACCAGAGTTGGGAACATAAGGCGCACAACTCCACACACTAGCCCTACATTATCCAAGAGACAAGCTTCGTACAAACACGACAAAACTCCACAGGAGTTAATGCAGACGATCCAATGACTTCGTGCAAACATTAGGGTGTTTCATGGAACACACCTCCAGTACTAACTGCCGCCCCGGGCAAACCCCCATTCCGAAATATTCAAATTACATGGAGTCTTCTTCGGTAACCCCAGAACATTACCAATCCAGACCAACATGTCCGGATGGGCTTCACACAGCATGCCTAAACCTTACTCCTGCTTTTGGGTGCTAATGCAAATAATAGCGAGAATGTAAACATCGACCCATCGGAGAGCACCCTTCCTCGACCTGTTGGTGGAGAGGGGCATCCATGCAAATATGCTAATTAAGGGCTTCACCTACCCAAGAAGAAAAGTCGTTACCCTTAACGTGCGTTTCAGAGGCATTTCTTGGTCACAGACTTACAAACAACTCTCGTAGTGGCTGTCCGCACACGGATCCGGCTTGCACATTCCGATTCAAGCTCCACAACGGCTGCTCAACTTCAAGACAGGGCTTTCACCCAACTATGTCGGCCAAGAGAAGAGAAGGGTCGACACTTTTTATGCACGGTGCTTGGGACTCCTAGACGGCGACAGCCTATATAAAAAGAGAAGAAGGAAATCGGGCTCTTCCTCTTCCTTGTTGTGCATAAAGGATCTTCCACCTTTGGCTCACAGGATCGATGACAGCCGGAATAGAGAGGAGGACGTACGACTGAGCTCTTCTAGGTCAGCCTTACTCCTTGTTACAGCAGCCCTTGAGCGCATGAGAGGAAGAGATGGGAGAGAAAGAGGAGGGAGGTCCTCCATCCAGCTGACGACGGGAGAGGGCGGCGGCTCTACAACTGTGGGTGAGAGGAAAAACTGAGAGAGGGGGAGGAGAGATCAGGAGCTTCCTTCATGTAGGCCGGCGTAGAGAGAATCAGGAGAGAAATAAAGATCAGGAGATGTTAGGTTTAGAAGGGGGATTTGAGGTTTTAAATGAAAACCCTAACCCGGATTATTTTTCGCAGCTCAAACTGCTAAGCGCAGACTGAACCCTCTAAACTCACCCCAAACATAATTAAATTCGTGACACGATTTTTGGGGTGTCACAATTCTTTCCTCCTTAAAGAAATTTCATCCCGAAATTTAAAATACGAATAACAAAATGAAATTCGTCACACTTGAGTGAAATAGATCGGGGTACTCCTCACGCAAGACCTCTTATGGTTCCTAAGAGAGCTCCTCGCGGCCACCATTATCCCAACGGACTCTCACCATCTTGATATCCTTTCGCCGCAACTGTCGTATGTTGCTATAGATGATGCAAATCGGCTTCACCTTGGTAGATAGGCCACTATCAACCGGCACATCATCAGCCACCAACACAGAATTGGGCTCCCACACCGCCTATCTCAACACAGAAATGTGGAAGACAACGTGCAACCCACTCAGCTCCGTTTACAAGGCAAGTCAATAAGCTGCCTAGATGATACGTTCGGTGATCTCGAATGGACCTAAATACCTTGGACTCAGCTTATTCATGCTTCGAACCCTCGACACTCCTTTGAAAGGCTTTATCTTCAAGTACACCCAATCTCCAACCATGAAATCCACGTTCTGGTGTTTGTAGTTGTAGTACTTTACCCGACAATCTTGGCCAGTCAACAATCGCTCTCGAATGATCTGTATAGACTCATTCACCTCATCAACATCTTTGCGCTTCAATATCTTGGTATCACCAGTTTCTGCCCATGCTAACGGAGTACGACACTTCTGGCCGTATAACGCCCCGTACGAGGCCATCTGAATACTTGCCTGATAACTATTGTTAAAGGAAAACTCTACCATGTGAAGGTGATCCTCCCAATACTGACCGAAATCCAAAACGTACATTTGTAGCATATCTTCCATCGTACGATTTGTCCTCTCAGTTTGCCCATCCGTCTATGGATGGAAGGCTATGCTAAACTTAAGCTTTGTGCCCAATGACCAATGAACATGCCTCCAATCACCGTACGTAAACAACCCATCATGGTCGCTAACTGTGGTGCGAGGGATGCCATGTGATCGCATGATGTTCTCCACATACAACTTTGTTAGTTTCTCCATTGGATCGCTTCTCTGATTCGGGATAAAATGCACCACTTTGGTCAACCGATCAACAATCACCCAGATAGAGTCATTTTTTTGCAATGAGTTTTGCAAACCGTGCACAAAAATACATGGAAATATCATCAAAGTTCCACTCCTGGACCGGCAATGATTTCAAGAAGCCTCCTGATCGTTGGCATTTGGCCTTCACTAACGCGCACTTTTGACATTTGGCCATGTAGAGGGTGTTGGATCCCTAGTTTATTTGGGCTAGGTTCGCTAACTTAGGATGTGACCCAACATGTATAGCCAGGGTCAAAGCTGTGTCCTAGAGTCTAGGACAAGTTCTTAGAGTCAACATCAGATGGACCAGCTATCAACAAGACTACCAGAGACTCAAGATTTAGAAGATTTCAAGACTAATTAAAAATGAGTTCGACGTTCGTCGAACTCAGGTCGACGAAAGACGTTCTCAGCTCGACGATCTTGAGACATTTCTCTGAGCTGAGCTCGACAATCTTCATTCTCTGGTCGACGAAAACTGGGATACTTCAACAAACTAAAGTCAGGATAACTCCAGATTATTCTAAGTCCAACTTCAGACTTTGGTCGACGAACAAGATTCTGAGCTCGACGAACTTGGACCTCCAGTACTCAACTTCTCAGGTCGATGAATTCAACTTCTCAGGTCGACGATGTCAACTTCTTAGGTCGACGAACTCAGTACTGTACTCGACGAATTCTTGAATCAGAAGATTCATGTCGACACACAGAATATCAGTCAACACAAAATACTTGACTAAGTCCATAATTGTTGCTGAACTCCAGTCGACGAATGCAATTGTCAGCTCGACGAACTTCAGACAGAAAAAGGCAAAGGATATGAAGCATGCAAGTTCTGTTATCAGCTCGACGAACTTGGTTCTCAGCTCGATGAACAGAAGCTATGTGGTCGACGAATTCAACATCTCAGCTCGACGAATTGGTAACTCAGTTCGACGAATTCTGCCAACTGTCCGACGATTCCAGACTTAGCCATTTCCGGAATTCAGTCCTCACTCAAATGCAATAATTCCTGACAGATTAATGCTCAAACATTCTCTGAATGTATCCGTTAGAGGAAGCATTAATTAAGGTCTTCTTCAGGAATATTACTTGCTGATTTTCCACGGGACAGTTGAGGAAATGATTCAATGCTGATTATTCTCAAGGCGTCAGCATTAATGACAGAGGATTCAAATTTTTGAAAAGATATAGAATAAAAGAAGATCAAAAATCAATAGTGAGAACAAGATTGACACTCAGTCTAACAGTCAGAAAAACAGAGACACACAGACTGACTGCAAGAATTCATACAGTAGCAGAAAATCTTCACACAAGAAAATCATACTGAAGCTCACAATGACAGGCAGTGATCTTCATTCAGAAGAAGAAGAACAACCATACTATATCAAGAGTCTTCTTCTTCAATATTCTCTCCAGGACTTCCAAGGACAATATATATCAAATCAGTCAAGAAGCTCCTGCATCAGTGCTTGTCAAGAACTCAGATTGAAGACCTATCACCCTATAGCAAAGCTTACAAATCTTCCTGAACCATTCACTATTTCAGGGGGAGCTTTTGCTAACCATCAATCCACATAAGTCTTCTCAGTTTATTGAGAAAGAGAAGACAAAATCACTCTCTCACCTCCTCCTGTATAAAGGGTTGTCATCTCCCTTCAAAAGTGATTCCTGGTTGCAAGTCTCCTAACCAAAAGACTTGAGTTGGTTTTGGGGGACCTGATCAAAACCCATTGGTGTCAGGCACCTGATCAAAAACCTGAGTGGATTCCTACCAAGGGTGGTAGAAGAGTGGACTACCCAGATTTGGGGAACCACTATAAATTTCTTGTGTCATCTGGTTTCCTATCTTTTTCTTTTTGTTCTTGCTGTGTGGCTGTGATTAGGTTTATTATTTTCTGTTTTCCAGTTTCTTAATTACTGCACCCTTTTAGTTTACAGCACTATTATAGGGACTTAACAAATTATAAATATACTCTATTCACCCCCCCCCCTCTAGAGTATTGTAGACCTAACCCTCACTTTCAATTGGTATCAGAGCAAGGTTCCTTTGGTTGGACAAGTTAACCCTTGAACCAAAGATCCTTTGTTAGATCTACACATCACCTTTATTCACATTTAACTTTTACAGTAGAAACACAGCCATGGCACAGAATAAAGATTATGCAAGCACCAGACCTCCAGTTTACAACTTGCAAAAGTTTGGAATCTGGAAGGCAAGAATCAAGCTATACATGAATTCTATTGATGAAGATATGTTTGCTTCTATCTTAACAGGAGTACCTCAACCACCTGCAGCTCCTCCAAGCACTTCTACAAATATGACTGCAGTACCTCCTCCAGATTATAATGATGCTTACAGGAAAGCCAAGATGGCAGATGCAAAAGCCATGAACATATTTGCACAAACAATGTCTGATGACATTTTCCATAAGGTTGCTGAGTGCACATCAGCAAAAGCCATCTGGGACTCCCTGAACCAAATGGTTGATGGATCAGCTGATGAAAGGAAGGATAGAAGATCAAATCTCATATCCCAATATGAGAATTTTAAGAAACAGGAAGCTGAGACAGTTTCAGAGATGTATAACAGGTTAAGCTCAATCATTAATGAGCTAAAGACTCTGGACAAGGTCATCACTCTCACTGAAGTGAATGACAAAATTCTGATATGCTTTCCAAGCTCATGGGACACAAAAATTTGGCCCATCAAGGAGGCTAGATGCCTAAATGAAATTTCAACTGAATTTCTATTGGGTAAACTAACGTCTTATGAGCAGTTAATAAAGACAAGGGAGGCTACTGAACAAAGAACACCTCCAGCAGCTAGAAGAGAACAGAACATAGCCTTCAAAGCCTCAGAAGAATCAGAATCTTCAACATCAAATGAAGAACTTATAAGTCTCTTGGCTAAGAGATTTTCAAGATGGCTAGAAAAGACTTCAGAAGAAAGTCATCAAGAAAAGATGACAGGCCAAAGTGTGATAAGACACCAACAAAGGAAGTGGTGTGCTATGGATGCAGGAAGCCTGGGAACTTTCTCTCTGAGTGTCTAGAGAACCAAAAGAAAGAAAAGAGAATAGAAAAGGAAAAGGATTCCAGGAGACAGTAAACCAGCAAACCCTCTTCCAGCAAACACAAGAGGAAGGAAAAGGGGTTTGTGGCTGAGACCTGGAGTGAGACTGAAGAAGAGTCAACATCCTCAAGCTCCAATGAAGATGAGGAAGAAGAAAGAGCAAAGGAGGTTTGCCTCATGGCAATTGATGCCTCAAAAAGCAGCTCAAAAGAAGGAGATTCAGAAAATGAGGAAGCTTCTGAATCAGAAGCTGATCAGGTATTATCATGGTTTGATTATAGTTCAGAATCTTTTAAATCAGATTTTAAAATCATGTGCTTAGATTTAATCAACTCTGAGAAGGAAATCAAACTTCTCAGAGATAAACAAGTTAACTATGATAGCTTAGTTTTAGAAAATACTAAATTAAAAAATGAGATAGACATGTTTAGTGAACAGATCACTCTTCTGAAAGATGAATTAAGTAAAGCAAAATAGCTAGAAGAATCACTAAATGGAAGAAGCAAACAACTAGCAGTAATCACCAACATATCTAATGCTAGATTTAATGGAAGTAAGTTAGGATTAGGTGCATCATCTAGTGAACCACCTATTATTCAGAAAAACCACCTGTCACAACCCATAAATTTTATTTCTGAGAAAGGAAAGAAGAATACTGATCAAGTATATAAGGAAAATAAATTTCTTGAATAAATTAAAACTAAGGACAAAATTGAAAAACAGAAAACAACCAATAAAAACAAACTTCAGCAATTTTCGTCGACCTCAGATCGACAAAAAGGGGCCAGTTCGTCGAACCCCGATCGACGAAATCTCAAACGCCAACTATAGTTATCATTATTCATCTAACTGCGATCGACGAACTTTGTATGGTTCGTCGAGTAGAGCTCGACGAACGTGGGGCACATAGAATGAACATGTTCATTCTCTGGGCAGAGATCAACGAACTCAACCCAATTCGTCGAACTCTGATCGACGAACTTACATAAATTCGTCGAACCCAGGATGACTTAGTCAAAACTATAATTTCAACAGAAACTTAAATACTTCTATGAAACAATTTAATCCTTTGGCTGAATGGACCATTCCACCTAGGAGATATCACCCCCTAGGATATAAATCCCAGCCAGAATTTTTGGTTATTTCTAGTTTCTCTTATCAGCCATACAAAGGGCCCAAGGTAACATGGGTCAGAAATCATTAACTGTCTATATATCAGGTGATAAACTGTGCAGGGGAAAATCAAACTTGGTACCTGGACAGTGGCTTCTCCAAGCATATGACTGGCAGCAAGGACATTTTATTCAACTATAAGTCCAAGCTGGGGCCAAAAGGTTATCTTTGGTGACTCAAAATGTGGTCATTCAGAAGGAGTTGGAGAAGTAAGAATAGGGGTTGTCACATTCAGAAAGGTGACATATGTAAGTGGACTGAAGCATAACCTCATCTCCATAAGTTAATTATATGATGATGGTTATCAGGTATACTTTAACCCATCTACTTGCTCTATCATTGATAAAAATAACCAAACTGTTTTAACTGGAAGTAGATAAGGAAACATTTATTTAGTAAAATTTCTTTCTGCCACAACTGATATCTGTTTACTGAATCTAACTAGTAATCAGAATGACTTATGGCATAAAAGACTAGGACATGTAAATCTGAAAAATATTGCTAGGTTATCTAAGCACAACCTTGTTAGAGGTCTGCCTTCTGCTCCCTACAAGAAGGAAGGTCTCTGCAGGGCTTGTCAATTAGGCAAGCAAACTAAAACTAGTTTCAAATCAAATAATAAGAGTGATTCACCTAGGATCTTGTACTTGCTACACTTGGATCTTTTTGGACCCAATGCTGTACAAAGCCTAGGATGGAAATTCTACACTTTAGTTATAGTGGATGACTTCTCCAGGTTCAGTTGGGTATTCTTTCTGAGAACAAAGTCAGATACATTCAAGGTTCTTACAGATTTTCTCAGGACCATACAGATTGAGTTCTCTACTCATGTTGCATTGATCAGAAGTGATCATGGCATAGAGTTTGAGTCTCTTCTTATGCATGAGTTCTGTGAGAAGGAAGGTATCAGGCATTGCTTCTCAGCTCCTAGAACTCCCCAACAAAATGGGGTAGCTGAAAGGAAAAATAGGACACTCATTGAAGCTGCAGGCACATTGCTTGCTGATGCATACATGCCACTAACCTTTTGGGCAGAGGCTGTAAGCACTGCAAACTATGTCCTGAATAGGTGTTTAATTCACAAACTGAAGAACAAGACTCCATATGAATTTCTCAAAAGGAAGAAACCTAAAATAAACTATTTTAAAGTTTTTGGTTTTACATGTTATATACACAATAACAACAAGAAATATATTAGAAAGTTTGAAGCCAAGGCTGAAGTGGGAGTTTTTCTAGGATACTCCCAAGTAAGCAAGGCCTATAGGGTATTTAATAAATCAACATTAAAAGTAGAAGAGTCAATTCATGTTTCTTTTGATGAAACTAACATGTATTGCAAGGAGAAAGAAGTTTCTACCCGTAGCAACTTGCAGGTACCCCACTTGTGTGAGACATTGGATGGACTAAATCTCACCCAAGAGGTTCCCACTCATCCTTCTCCACAAGCCATTGAAGATAGTGAAGAAGATGAAGCTGAAGAACATGAGCCACAACCAACAGCAAATATAATTTCACAAGAGAAATTTATCCAAAATGTTGTTGCACAACCAACTCCACCCACTAATTTTGTCACACTTAGGGATCACCCCAGATCTCAAGTAATTGGAGACATATCAGCAGGTGTATAGACAAGGAATCAACTCAACCAAGACTTGATGCATGCCTGTTTTCTCTCTCAGGTTGAACCTCTAACCATTCATGATGCTGAGCAAGATCCCCACTGGATCCTTGCAATGCAAGAGGAACTAAACCAATTTGAGAGATGTAGAGTTTGGGATTTGGTTCCAAGACCCCAAAACTACCCAGTTATTGGAACCAAATGGGTTTTCAGGAATAAGCTTGATGCCCAAGGAGTCATTGTGAGGAACAAGGCTAGGCTTGTTGCTCAAGGATATAGGCAAGAGGAAGGAATAGACTATGATCAGACCTTTGCACCTGTTGCAAGGTTGGAAGTTATAAGGATCTTCCTTGCCTATGCAGCATTCAAAAGATTCAAAGTTTTTCAAATGGATGTGAAAAGTGCCTTCTTAAATGGAGTGTTCCAATAAGAGGTTTATGTAGAACAACCTCCAGGTTTTGTTTCTCCAACTTATCCTTCTTATGTTTTTAAATTAAATAAGGCTCTTTATGATTTAAAGCAAGCTCCAAGAGCTTGGTATGAGACCTTAGCAAGTTTCTTATTAGAGCATAAATTTACAAGAGGAACTGTAGATAAAACCCTTTTCACTAGACATTATAAGGACCAAATTTTGTTAGTACAAATCTATTTAGATGACATTATATTTGGCTCTACAGATTCAAAATTGTGCAAGAGGTTTTCTGACCTCATGCATTCTAAATTTGAAATGAATAGCATGGGAGAGCTTTCATATTTCCTTGTTCTCTAAGTGAAACAGCTCCCTGATGGCATCTTCATCTCTCAAGCAAAATATGCTAAAGAACTTCCAAAGAAGTTTGGGATGGCTGATGCATCAGCTAAGAAAACTCCCATGGCCACCAATGCTGTTGTGGACTTTGATATACCAGGAAAACCTGTAGATCAGAAACTTTATAGGGGCATTGTTGGGTCCCTATTATACCTCACAGCAAGTAGGCCAGATATTATGTTTGCTATATGCCTTTGTGCTAGGTTCCAAGTGAACCCTAAAAATCTCATCTAATTTTCTTAAAAGGATTTTAAGATATATAAAGAGTTGTCCTGATCTAGGCCTATGGTATTTTGCTGAATCAGAATTTGAGTTAACTGGATACTCTGATGCTGATTTTGCTGGATGCAGGGTAGATAGAAAAGTACTTCAGGAACTTGTCAGTTCCTGGGTATGAGACTAGTATCATGGTTTTGTAAGAAGCAAACATCAGTGTCAACATCAACTGCTGAAGCAGAATATATTGCAGCAGGCAGCTGCTGTTCACAGATGTTGTGGATACAAAATCAACTTCTAGATTATGGTTCAACTTAAATAATTCAACCCTATTCTGTGATAATACTAGTATTATAGCCATAATATAAAATCCAGTTCACCATAGTAGGACAAAGTATATTGACATAAGACATCTTTCATTAGGGAGTGTGTAGACAAAAATAAGATTAAGCTTGTCTATATCTACACTGATTTACAAAAAGCTGATATATTCACCATACCTCTGGATGAGAAAAATCATGCTTTCTTTCTAAATCAGCTAGGAATGATCAATGGAGAAGACTTAGTTTAAGTTTTGTCTGCATTCGACGAATTTTCCAGAGTTCGTCGAACAGAGTTCGACGAACCAGGGAAAGTTTGAGAGATACTCGTCGAACGGAGCTCGACGAACTCTCTGTGAGTGAAATAATTTTCGTCGAACAGCGATCGACGAACTTTGCGTTGACCTAAGTTCGACGAACCGTCTTCAATTCTTTTGATGAGCTCTACGAATTATTTAACTTTAAACTATTTCGTCGACTTCAGTTCGAAGAAGTAATTCTATTTTCGTGGAACGGAGTTTGTCGATTCATATTCTGGAAAAACTTATATCTAGGTTTTCTTCGACCTCCATCTCGTGCTTTCTATTCCCTTGCACTTGATCGTTGTTTTCTGTGTCTTTCTTGCAGGTGATTTCAATGGCGACTCTGGCAAGCAATCTCACAGGAATGAAGTTTGACACGGGATTTGACGTGGATTTCGATTCGTTTCAGCATTCCGACCCAATCTTTCTGTATATCCTGGAACTTCTTGAAGAACAGGAACTAAAAACCCTGATGATGAAAAGGATCAAACTACACAGCATGGAAATCAGAGAATGGGTATACACACTGTCATTCTCGGAAGGGAACATCATGACGGGCACTATCGCGGGTAACTCAGTCTCTTTAACCCCCGCAATCTTAACTGAGATTTTTGGATTGAGAAATGGAGTAGAGGACCTCGAAATTGAAACAGAGGAGTCTGATATGATGCTGAACCTCATGGAGTATGCTGGAGAAAATCCCAACAAACTGTTGAAGAAACACTTGTCTGCTCCCTATAAATTTTTAGCAGACTTGGTTGGCAAAGTGTTACTTGGAAAACACACTACACACGATTATATCACCAGACACCAGTTTCTGGTTATGTGTGCAATCATCAATAAGAAGCCAATAAACTGGGCACAGCTTCTGTTTGATTTGATAAAGAAGAAGAACTCTAAGAAGGAAGTATGTTTTGGAAGAATTATAGGAATCTTCCTCCAGGAAAATGCTGCAGAATCACTGGTCTCCCAGACCATTTTTATTAATGCCAGTAAAAGGCTAACATGTGCCTTATTTGGTAGATGGGAGAGGACCATCACTAAGCCCTCTATGGCTTCCACCTCTTCCACCAAAGCTTCTGAAGGCACAAGGGCTATTAAAGCCACTCCCCACCATGCTGAAGAGAACATTCCTTCCACATCTTCTCTTCCAGCCCCCCTTCCAACAAAAACAAAATCCCCAGTCACCCCATCTTTACCAATCACCATCCCTGAAATTCCCTCTTCCTTCCTTCAAGCAAATCAACCACCCACACCTCCTGAATCCCCTCATAACGCATACATTTCTACACCACCACAGTCTCCACTTCCCCCACATCTATCTTCCATACCATGTTATATCCTACCATCAGACATCATGATGCAAGATGCCACCCTTCCATCCCCATCAACATCTAACCTTCACATACCTGATGTTCCACCCTCTATTCCATCACTAGTTTCCACCTCTTCCACACCAACTATAACCCCATCTACCACTTTCTCATTGGACCCCTCTACCATCTCATTTATCATCACCAACATAACTCACATTCTTAAATCACTAATAGCAGAGGCTATTATACCTCTTGCTACCACCATTACATCTTTATCTGCCCAAATATCTGCCCTCACTGCTGCCCCCTCCTCAGTCAGGGGTCTGGCCTCAGTTCCCACTGAAACCAGGCAGGGGGAGATGCCTGATGATGAAGCAGCAGCTACAGCTTCAGAGTCTTCAGCTCCAGCACCAGCAGATACTCCAGTCTTCACGACAGACTATACAGATTGTATAGATAAAGATTTGAGTGAGTTTATTGATACTGATAGGGACATTGATGAGACTGTTGGTGATTTTATCCTAAATCCCACAGTTAACTTAGAAGAATTGCTGCAAACTTTTGATACTGTATATATGCATCCTCTACCAGCAAAATTCACTAAGACACATTTGGCTATTGTGCCTTATACTTCTCCTGTCAGTCCAGCAGTTGCTAAGCAACTATGTGATAACTTTGTAATTCCAGTATCTGCACCAACCTCTGCAATCATTCCATCCCCTCCAAAAGCTATCTCAGCCCCAATCTTTGTGATGGATGACTCTCCTATGCCAGATCTAGATGAGTTGATCTTGGCTGACATTGCAGAAGAAACAAAAGCAGCTGAAAGCTCAATTCAGGCTCCAACTGAAAAACCTATTGTATCTGAGGACATCTTGAGAGATATAGATGCTTTATATGATAATCCTCTGGATTCAGATGATGATGATGATGAAGAAGAAGATTCAGATGAAGAAACTGCTAAGAAGAATAAGAAACTATTGTCAAAGAAAAGGAAAGCCCCTCCTCCTCCTGCTGCTAAGCCAAACCCAAAGAATGACACTCCATTTTATATTCTCCAAAATATTACTCCTTACAAAGGAATGTCAGCATGGATGTGGTTGTCTAAAAATTAGCAAAAGGAGAAAAAAAGAAGTAGAAAATACTCTCCTCCACCAGTTCATAAGTACAGAAGAGATCCACCTCCTCCACCTCCTCCACATCCTCCATCAGCTGGTGCCACTGGCTCTAGCTCTCAGAGATCTGCCCGTATTCAAACTTTTCAAAGACATCAAGGGAGATTTTATGTAAGCAGTCATCAAAGGCGTCACTCTTCAGGAAGTCAACATCAACAACATCAGCAGCGGCAACAAAGCATCTCTACAGACCAGAAAGCTAATAGTCCTGAAAGACTATATTCACCACCTGTTCCTTTTGAGGATCCTGAAACAGCAAACACTGCTAGAATGGCTAGATTTCAGGAAATTGTTGGTCTATCCTTGATAAATAAAGCAAAAGCTGAAGGGAAAGATATATCAGGATATACAACTATGTCCAAATATAGAAAGGAAGAACTCAAAAGATTTGATAAAGCAAACAAACTGTTCAATGTTGATGATTACATAAAGCTACATCCTGAAGCAGTTTCCCCAGAACTACATCTCTGAAGATTATTGGGGCAGCTGACATGATAATGACACAGGCACAAGCTTTGGATCCAAAAAGAGAAAATATCTTTACAAAGCCAGGTGGAAATACCAAAGAAGACAAGTCCACAGATAAGCAGAAGAAATAATCTTTACATTACTTCAATTTCTTTTCTCTGCATTAGTTTTAAAACTGATCTGTCTATTTAAAACAAAGCTCATGTATATACATATCTGCTGCATGTGTTAGTAAATCTCTGTCAGATATACTTTTTTTCTTGCTTTGTTTATTCTTGTGTTTTTGTTTTGAGTCTATTAGTGACCTCACCCAAATAGGGGGAGATTGTTGGATCCCTAGTTGATTTGGGCTAGGTTCACTAACTTAGGATGTGACCCAACATGTATAGCCAGGGTCAAAGCTGTGTCATAGAGTCTAGGCCAATTTCTTAGAGTCAACATCAGATGGACCAGCTATCAATAAGACTGCCAGAGACTCAAGATTTTGAAGATTTCAAGACTAAGAAAAAATGAGTTCGACGTTCGTCGAAGTCAGGTCGATGAAAGACGTTCTCAGCTCGATGATCTTGAGACATTTCTCTGAGCTGAGCTCGACGATCTTCATTCTCTGGTCGACGAAAACTGGGATACTTCAACAAACTAAAGTCAGGATGACTCCAGATTATTCTAAGTCCAACTTCAGACTTTGGTCGACGAACAAGATTCTGAGCTCGACAAACTTGGACCTCCAGTACTCAACTTCTCAGGTCGACGAAGTCAACTTCTCAGGTCGACGAACTCAGTACTCTACTCGATGAATTCTGGAATCAGAAGATTCCTGTCGACACACAGAATATCAGTCAACACAAAATACTTGACTAAGTCCAGAATTGTTGCTGAACTTCAGTCGACGAATGTAATTGTCAGCTCGACGAACTTCAGACAGAAAAGGCAAAGGTTCTGAAGAATGCAAGTTCTGTTATCAGCTCGACAAACTTTGTTCTCAGCTCGAAGAACAGAAGCTGTCTGGTCGACGAATTCAACATCTCAGCTCGACGAATTGGTAACTCAGTTCGACGAATTCTGCCAACTGTCCGACGATTCCAGACTTAGCCATTTTCGGCATTCAGTCCTCACTCAAATGCAATAATTCCTGACAGATTAATGCTCAAACATTCTCTAAATGTATCCGTTAGAGGAAGCATTAATTACGGTCTTCTTCAGGAATATTACTTGCTGAATTTCCACAAGACAGTTGAGGAAATGATTCAATGCCGATTATTCTCAAGGCGTCAGCATTAATTACAGAGGATTCAAATTTTTGAAAAGAGATAGAAGAAAAGAAGATCAAAAATCAGTAGTGAGAACAAGATCGACACTCAGTCTAATAGTCCGAAAAACAGAGACACACACAGACTGACTGCAAGAATTCATACAGTAGCAGAAAAAGCTTCACACAAGAAAATAATACTGAAGCTCACAGTGAAAGGCAGTGATCTTCATTCAGAATAAGAAGAACAACCATACTATATCAAGAGTCTTCTTCTTCAATATTCTCTCCAGGACTTCCAGGGATAACAGATATAAAATCAGTCAAGAAGCTCCTGCATCAATGCTTGTCAAGAACTCAGATTGAAGACCTATCACCCTACAGCAAAGCTTCCAAATCTTCCTGAATCATTCACTATTTCAGGGGGAGCTTTTGTTAAACATCAATCCACATAAGTCTTCTCAGTTTATTGAGAAAGAGAAGACAAAACCACTCTCTCACCCCCTCCTGTATAAAGGGTTGTCATCTCTCTTCAAAAGTGATTCCTGGTTGCAAGTCTCCTAACCAAAAGACTTGAGTTGGTTTTTGGGGACCTGATCAAAACTCATTAGTGTCAGGCACCTGATCAAAAACCTGAGTGGATTCCTACCAAGGGTGGTAGAAGAGTGGACTACCTGATTTGGAGAACCACTATAAATTTCTTGTGTCTTCTGGTTGCCTATCTTTTTCTTTTTGTTCTTGTTGTGTGGCTGTGATTAGGTTTATTATTTTCTGTTTTCCAGTTTCTTAATTACTGTACCCTTTCAGTTTACAGCAAAAGCTGTAACAGCACTATTATAGGGACCAAACAAATTATAAATATACTCTATTCACCCCCCCCCCCCCCTCTAGAGTATTGTAGACCTAACCCTCACTTTCAGAGGGCTATGTCCTTCTTCATACCTGGCCACCATAACAGTGTCTTCAAGTCCTTGTACATCTTTGTGCTCCCCGGGTAGATTGAGTGCTTTGTATTGTGAGCCTCATACATCAACTCTTCTCGTAGAGTGCCAGACTTTGGGACACACAAGCGATCATCTTTCCGCAAAGGACCGTCTTCAACCAAGAACTTGGAATTTGACCCTTCTGCTGCATAGCGCTTCATACTCTCATCGAGCTCCAATGCTCTCTGAACTCTGTCTGCAAGGTCACACTTCACCTCCATCCAGTTCAAGCATGTGTTTGCACTAGCACTCATATCGACACAGGTGATACCCAAGGCTTCCAATTCCTGGATTAATCATTCAACATGCATGCACAACCTGTCGCTCATGCTGGAGTTCTGTGACTCAAAGAATCAGCGACCACATTCCCCTTCCCGGGTCTGTAATGTATCTCAAAGGTGTAATCTCTGAGGAATTCCATCCACATTCTTTGTCGCATGTTCAACTCCTTCTGGTTTAAGAGGTACATAAGGCTCTTATGATCCGTAAAGATGTCAACCTTCACGCCATATAGATAATGCCACCACAGCTTCAGGATCAATATCACCGTCGCTAACTCCAAGTCATTGACGTGATAGTTCCTCTCATGCACCTTCAGTTAGCGTGAGCCATACGCTATAACCTTTCCAAACTATAGGAGGATGCAGCCTAAGCTTCTCCCTGAGGTATCGCTATAGATCTTATAGCCATCCGTACCACATGGCGAACTCAAAATAGTGATTGTGGTCAGACGACCCTTCAGTTCCTCAAAAGCTCCTACGCACTCCGGTGCCACATAAACTTCTGATCCTTTCTCGACAAGGTAGTGAGAGGTAAAGCTATCTGTGAGAAGTTCTCCACGAACCGCCTGTAGTAGCCGGCAAGTCCCAGGAAACTCCGGACTTCTGCCACTATTGTCAACATAGGCCACTACTGTATAGCTACTATCTTCGCCGGATCCACAGCAATACCCTCCCCACTAACGACATGACCGAGAAACGCCACAGACGATAGCGAAAAAACGCACTTAGAGAACTTGGCATATAGTCGACTCCTCCTCAAGGTGTGCAAAAACAACCTCAAAAGGTCCGCATGATCCTCCTCTGACTGTGAGTACACCAATATGTCACCTATGAAGACTATCACAAATCGGTCAAGATATTCCCGAAAGGTTCTGTTCATCAAATCCATGAATACCGATGGCACATTTGTAAACCCGAACGGCATCACGGTGGACTCTTATTGACCATAGCATGTGGCAAACGCTGTCTTGGGAATATCACTTTACCTTATACGTAACTGATAGTTGTAACACCCACCCTATCCGTCGCATAGCATATAGCAGTAGGTCCGGCCGGGGCCCGACGCCATATACCACAGACAGACCGGGTGGTTACTCAATGGAAACCATCAAACCAATCCAACGTCCTACACAGAGCATTCTAGCGGAAGCAATTTAAAATTGTTGCATTAATAAAGAACCCAACAGTAGTATGAATGTCCACTAAAACGCCAAAAGGAATGAAGTACAAATACACAAGTATTGGCCTTAAGGCCTTACATTTGTTCTCCTCATATTACATGTTTTCCAAACCTCGGCACGCAGGCCGGCCATACATGAATAAAAAAAAACACTCAAAAAATTGGCCTTCGAGGGCCGGCTCAGCAACTTGGGCTTTAGCCCGCTATTTACCGCTCGGCTCCGCAGCACCTGCAGGCACAATCCACCGCAACGGTGGCAAACCAAAGCAACGGTCAGCCATGCTGACCAAATTATAACGATCCCCCCCAACTCGGGGGCGGCGATGCTCCTTCCCTGCACTTTATTAGCACAACCAAGCAGTATATAAATGCATTACATCACAGGCATTGGCACGCACGACCACACGCCCTGTGCACTCAGGGCACATTCTCGGTGATCACGGTCTAAGCCCGCCAACTCACCACTGTCCCCAGGACGGCAATCTCTCGTGAACATTTGGTTTTTCTGGCCACTGCCTCAGACCCTCCATCTATGCCAATGGTAAGTGCCAAGTCACTTTAGGTCTCTTTAACCGAACGACATAGAGCTGGTACGGTTCCTCCTGACCCGTTGCTCACACTGCAACGTTAATTTAAAACATATGTGCGGGTCAAACTCTCCCGAGTCCCAAATCGTTTACAAACATCACATAACCCAGTTATGTTCAAGTTGTCTCCCAGGCCCACATGATGGCAGAACTACGCATCCGCCCAGTTTTCTGTGTGCACCTTGGAGTTAATCCCCAAGGCTCCCTTTTGTAATCTACCTCGTAGAAAACCCGAAAAACAAACATTCGCATGGAGTCTTCTCCGGCCACTTATGCAATGCAACATCACCGATCCAGACCAACTTGTCCGGGTAGGCTTCACACATCATGCCTATGTCCGTTCTCAAATACGGACTCTAAACAATGGGGACTTTACATATATACCCGAAGGAACGCCTCAAACTCACCGCAAAACTCGCGAGAGCGGGCTTCCTATACAAAAGAAGTAGAGCTTCACATGCTCAAGTAGAGAATCGTTACCCTAGTGTTCTTCCTTGGCGCCATGGAAATATAAGCAGGATGAAAAGCACCGCACTCTCTTTGCCTCCGTAGATCCGAAGTTGGTTCGCGATTTGGAGCTCCGAAGCTCCGCCGGTGACCGGATCTAGGCTTCTTCCTCCTTTGCTCTCCCCTCTCCGTAGACTTAGAAAGAGAACCACTCAAGAGAAATAAGGGTTTCAAAGGCCCAATCCTGGGTATATCCCAGTAGGAACAACACCCAACCGTCGGATCCCAAAATAAGGAAACGAATGGCTATGATTCGTAGCTGAAAAGTAAAACCTAGGGTCGAACACAGCCTGCGACACGCCCGTGTTCAGGGTCGTGTCCCTCATTCACCATCAAAATCGACGCGTCTTGAAAAACACACGGGCATCCAACACGCTCGTATTTAACCTGACACGCCCGTGTTCAAACTGACACGGTCGTGTGCCTGGTCGTGTACCCCCATCAACACAGCCCCAAAAACAACCCGAGACTCACACAGGTCTTGGATACGCCCGTGTCCTATTTGACACGCCCGTGTCAAACCCGAGCACGCCTGGACTCCAGGCCATGTTCACTGTCTCGACACTTCATCGAGCGAAGTTCGTCGACTACCCGACACGGCTTTGGACACGCCCGTGTCCTAGGCCGTGTTCCATGCCTCGACACAACATCGAGCGAAAATGTCGACTCCCCGGGCCGATCGTCGACACGGGCTTGACACGCCCTGAGACACGCCCGTGTCTCAGGCCATGTTCCCTGTCTCGACACATCGTCGAGCGAAAATGTCGACTCCTCGGACCGATCGTCGACACGGGCTCGACACACCCTGGGATACGCCCGTGTCCCAGGCCGTGTGCACCCTGCCAAATACCAAATTTGGCCCAAAACGCCTCCCATCGCTCTTTTGAGTTTCGGGGCGTTACAATTCTCCCCCTCTTAAAAGAATTTCGTCCTCAAAATTACATAAAAGAAAGAAACATAAAACTTAAATGATACCTGAGTGAAACAACTCTGGGTACTCCTCAAGCATAGTCTGCTCTCGCTCCCAAGAGAGCTCCTCTCGACCGCAATTGTCCCAACGGACCTTGACCATCCTGATCTCTTTATTGCGTAGCCGCTTGACTTCCGAGTCTTCAATACGTACGGGCTTGACCTTCGTCGTCAACCCACTATCAACCGGCACTTGATCGAACGCGATCACTTGCGTAGGCTCTAGAACCGCATTCCGTAGCACCGATATATGGAATACATCATGTAGACCACTAAGCTCCACTGTCAGCTTCAACCGGTATGCTGCTTCACCAATCTGCTCCAGAACCTAAAACGATCCAAGGTACCTCGGGCTTAGCTTCTTCAAGCACCGCACCCGTGAGACACCCTTGAACGGCTTGATCTTAAAGTACACCCAATCGCCAATAGCAAACTCCACGTTCCTGTGCTTGGCATTATAGTACTTAGCCTGGCGGTCCTGAGCGATTAGCAACCTCTCCCGAATGGTCCTTACCAAAGAAGTGGCATCCTCCACCTCTAGTCGCTTATACAACTTTGATTGCCCCATTTCCAACCTGGACAATGGCGTGCGACATTTTCTACCATAAAGGGCCTCGAAGGGCGCCATTTGAATGCTCGCCTGGTAGCTATTGTTGTAAGCAAATTCCACCAAGTATAGGTGATCTTCCCATTGCTTTCCAAAGTCCAGGACACACATGCGAAGCATGTCTTCCATTGTCCTATTGACCCTCTCAGTCTGCCCATCCGTTTGCGGATGAAAGGCTGTGCTAAAACTCAGCTTTGTTCCCAACATCTACTGCACAAGCCTCCAATCATTGGACGTGAACCACCCATCTCGGTCACTCACGATGTTGTGGGGCACACCATGAAGCCGCACAATATTATCTACATACAACTTTGCCAATTTCTCAACCGATCATCCTTCCTATGCGGAATGAAATGCGACACCTTCGTTAGACGATCTACGACCACCCAAATGGCGTCGTTCCCCTTTTGCGACCTTGGCAACCCGTGCACAAAGTCCATATTAATGTCGTCTAACTTCCACTCCGGAATAGGCAAGGATTTCAAGAATCCTCCCGGCTTTTGGCATTCCGTCTTCACCAAGGCTCAAGTTTGACACTTCGCCATGTAGAGCGCCACATCCTTTTTCAGTCCTGGCCACCAGAACAACTTCTTAACATCGCGGTACATCTTCGTGCTCCCCGGGTGAACTGAGTACTTGGTATGATGCGCCTCGTACAACAATTCCACCCGCAAATCACCCACGCTTGGGACGCACAGACGACCGTCTTTCCAAAGTAATCCGTCCTCCATAACGAATTGGGAATTTGACCCATCCAGAGCCTCTATCATGAGTTGCTTCTTGTGGACATCCATATCCAACGCCTGCCGAATCCGATTAGTCCAGGTCATATTGGACTTCAGTCCAATTCAATACTGCTTCAGCACTTGATTGCTTATCAATACAAAAGATCTCCAACGCCTCTAACTCCTGAACAAACCGCTCGTCATGGACCGACAGCCAATTAGCTTGAGCTGGGGCCCGGCGACTCAACGCGTCCGCAACCGCATTACCTTTACTAGGCACGTAGTGGATCTTGAATGTATAGTCCCTCAGGAACTTCATCCATCTACGTTGCCGCATGTTCAGATCTTTCTGATCAATCAAATACTTCAGGCTCTTGTGATCGGTGTAGATATAAATCTTCACACCGTACAAATAATGTCTCCACAGCTTCAAGGCAAAAATCACGGCCGCTAACTCCAAGTCATGGACCGGATAGTTCCTCTCGTGCACCTTCAACTGTCTTGAGCCATATGCTATAACGCTTCCATGCTGTAACAACACACAACCCAAACCACTGCCCGAAGCATCGCTATAAATCTCATAACCTTCGGTCCCACTCGGTGAACTCAACACAGGCGCCGTGGTCAACTGACATTTCAACTCCTCAAAAGCTCGCGCGCACTTCGGCGTCCAAATGAACTTCTGCTCCTTCCTCATCAAAGTAGTGAGAGGTAACGCTATCCGCGAGAAGTTCTCTACGAAGCGCCTATAATATCCGGCAAGCCCCAGAAAGCTCCGGACTTTCGCTACCGTAGAAAGCTCAGGCCACTCTCGTCTCGCAATAATCTTCGCCGGATCCACTGCAATACCTTCCCAACTCACTATATAACCGAGGAACGCCACTGAGGACAACCAAAACTCGCACTTCGAGAACTTGGCGTACAATTGATTCCTCCTTAGCATCTCCAAAACCAAATGAAGATGCCTGAAGTGATCTTCCTCACTCTGCGAGTACACCAATATATCGTCGATGAAGACGATCACAAAATGGTTCCAAGTACTCCCAGAAGGTCCTGTTCATCAAATCCATGAACACTG
The DNA here is from genome assembly GCA_039583875.1 of Platanthera guangdongensis. Taxonomy (NCBI): domain Eukaryota; kingdom Viridiplantae; phylum Streptophyta; class Magnoliopsida; order Asparagales; family Orchidaceae; genus Platanthera; species Platanthera guangdongensis. The sequence goes on along the minus strand of CM077147.1, from coordinate 157,423,038 downwards.
ACGGCGCATTCGTCAGCCCAAACGGCATGACTGTAAACTCGTAATGCCCGTATCTTGTACTGAACGCTTGTCTTAGGGATGTCAATCTCCCTTATCCTCAGCTGATAGTAACCAGACTTGAGATCCAACTTAGAGTACACCGTCGACCCGACCAACTGATCAAAAAGATCATCGATCCTTGGGATTGGGTACTTGTTCTTTTCTGTTATCTTGTTCAACTCCCGATAATCAATACACAGTCTCAAGCTCCTGTCCTTCTTCTTAACAAAGAGGACCGGTGCGCTCCAAGGCAAAGAACTTGGACGCACATACCCTTGCTCCAACAACTCTTGAAGTTGCACCTTCAGCTCCGTCATTTCCTTAGGCGCTAGACGATACGGAGATCGTGACACAGGCTTTGCACCTGACACTAGCTCAATAGTGAAATCTATCTCCCGTTGAGCCGGGGCTCCAGGAAGATCTACGGGGAACACATCAGGGTACTCAGCTACCACTAATATAATATCCAACATAGGCTTTGGCTTTGCAACCTCCACTAGTGTAAAGAACAGCTATGCACCAGCACGAACCGCCTTCACCACCTGAAGAGCAGACATCAACGTCTTGCTCGACCCTTTTAAGCCCGTAAAAGTCGTCTCACGACTTGCTCCCAGCTTGACTTCCTTGCGACCGCAATCAATATAGGCTTGCTGCTCCGAGAGCCAGTCCATGCCAAATATAACGTCGAACTCCACAAACGGTAGTAAAGACGCTTGCAGATCAAACTCTTGATTACCAATGCGAATCTTAACACCACATGTTCTATCCGCACGCATCGAACACCCATTGGGCAACAACACATCCAACTTGTCCTTTGCCATCGAAGAAGGTACTCCGATGCATGATATGAATCCTTCAGACAAGAATTAGTGTGAAGCTCCCGTGTCAAAGAGTGCTCTCGCCGGAAACTCACAAATCAAAACAAATCCTAAACAAGCAGTGGTAAGGTAACATACGCATAACAAATATTTAAAGGAACCTAACTTGCTACAAATTAAACCGTACCTGTCACCACATCCGCTTGTTTGATGGCCTCCTGTTGGCCAAGATTATAAACTATTGGTTGAGCCGGAGCATAATGGGATGTGGTTGACTCCACCGTCTTGCCCTTCTCTTCATAAGTTGCTTCCGACTTCCTCTCGGACTTGGGACATCCGCTCCAACAGTCACGGGCAAAGTGCTCCGGCTTCCCACAAGTGAAACATGCACCGGGGTCCGACCCGTAGTCGCCCAAGAAGCACCGGAAGAAGGAGCTGGACCCGAAGTCCTAGACTTCTTAAAGAACCTTTGATAGCCGGACTTTGAAGTGACTTTGAAGTAGTCGACACTTTGAACCCAGACTTCTTATCACCGAGGATTTTCTTCGCTTGGACATTCTTCATGTCCTTCTCCAAGGACCGGGCCGTGTTGACCAAGGTCAAGAAACCCTGCGTCATCGGCCCCGAGAGTAGTAGCCTCAAGTCATCTCTTAGACCTTCGTAGAAACGGTTGGTCTTATGCTCCTCATCCATGATGATAGAGCTAGCATACCGACCCAACCTAGTAAACTCGTGGAGATACTTATCCACGCTACTCTCTCCTTGTACCAACCCCTGGAACTCATTCTCCAAAGCTATCCTCTGAGTCGAAGGGAGGTACCTAGCCAAGAACAGTCTCGAGAACTCCTCCATCGAGAAGTATGTAAGTTGCCTTCCTCTCAATAGATGCAGCTCCAAACCCACCCACCACAGTCTAGCGTCTCCATCCAACAGGAACGTAGCTATAGTGGTCATCTGCCACTCCTCCGTCTCCGTCGCTGTCAAGACTCTCTTCACACGGGAGAGCCATTCTTCTTCTTGAGATGGGGTTCCCAACCCCGAGAATACCGGAGGATTAAAGCTCATGACATGTTTGAGCTGTCTCTCGGTTGCCCTCCTTGGCACCAATGGCTCCACTACTACCTGCTCCACTCTTCTCAGCTCAACCTCTAGAAGAGGTATCTGCTCCATCGCAGGAGCGGGCTGCTGCATTTGCCTTGCAGGCTGCACATTAATCATGGCAAACACTGCTTCGGCCACCAATCGTATGGTCTCAGCCGATGGAGGTGTTGCAGGAGCATCATTTGGTGCACTACTAGCCTCAGAAACGCGGCGTTCCGACGGCCCAGCACCGCTTCTGGTCACCTATAGTGGTACAGAACACCGTTAAGCGACCAAAAAAAATTGCAAACAGCAATTACAGGAACACGCAGGTTCCCCAAACATGTGTATTTTCATTCCTAAGTGGACATTCATGGGTTCTTTTGTTGTTATAACGATGACGCACAAACATGTGCTCACCACCCCTTAAAAAGAATTCGTCCATGAATTCATTTTAAGCCTGACCGAAACTAGTAGTCTGATACCAAATTGAAACACCCCCCTCCCCCCTATCCGTCGCATAGCATATAACAGTAGGTCCGGCCGGGGCCCGATGTCATATACCACAGACAGACCGGATGGTTACTCAATGGAAACCATCCAACCAATCCAACGTCCTACACAGAGCATTCTAGCGGAAGCAATTTAAAATTGTTGCATTAATAAAGAACCCAACACTAGTATGAATGTCCACTAAAACGCCAAAAGGAATGAAGTACAAATACACAAGTATTAGCCTTAAGGCCTTACATTTGTTCTCCTCATATTACATGTTTTCCAAACCTCGGCACGCAGGCCGACCATACATGAATAAAAGAAAACACTCAAAAACTAGGCCTTCGAGGGTCGCCTCAGTAACTTGGGCTTTAGCCCGCTATTTTCCGCTCGGCTCCGCAGCACCTGCAAGCACAATCCACCGCAACGGTGGCAAACCAAAGCAACGGTCAGCCATGCTGACCAAATTATAACGATCCCGCCCCAACTCGGGGCAGCGATGCTCCTTCCCTGCACTTTATTAGCACAACCAAGCAGTATATAAATACATTGCATCACAGGCGTTGGCACGTACGGCCACACGCCCCATGCTCTCAGGGCACATTCTCGGTGATCACGGTCTAAGCCCGCCGACTCACCACCGTCCCCGAGACGACAATCTCTCGTGAGCATTTGGTCTTTCTGACCACTGCCTAATACCATCCATCTATGCCAACGGTAAGTGCCAAGTCACTTTAGGTCTATTTAACCGAACGACATAGAGCGGGTACGGTTCCGCCTGACCCGTTGCTCACACCGCAACGTTAATTTAAAACATATGCGCGGGTCAAACTCTCCCGAGTCCCAAATCGTTTACAAACATCACATAACCCAATTATGTTCAAGTTGGCTCCCAGGTCCACATGATGGCAGAATCACGTATTCGCCCAGTTTTCCGGGTGCACCTTGGAGTTAATCCTCAAGGCTCCCTGTCGCAATCTACCTCGTAGAAAGCCCGAAAAACAAACATTCGCACAGAGTCTTCTCCGGCCACTTATGCAATGCAACATCACCGATCCAGACCAACTTGTCCGGGTAGGCTTCACACATCATGCATATGTCCGTTCTCGAATACGGACTCTAAACAATGGGGACTTTACATATCTACCCGAAGGAACACCTTAAACTCACCGCAAAACTCGCGAGAGCGGGCTTCCTATGCAAAAGAAGTAGAGCTTCACATGCTCAAGTAGAGAATCGTTACCATAGCGTTCTTCCATAGCGCCATGGAAATTTAAGCGGATGAAAAGCACCGCACTCTCTTTACCTTTGTAGATCCGAAGTCGGTTTGCGATTTGGAGCTCCGAAGCTCCGCCGGTGACCGGATCTAGGATTCCTCTTCCTCCTTTGCTCTCCCCTCTCTCTAGACTTAGAAAGAGAACCACTCAAGAGAAATGAGGGTTTCAAAGGCCCAATCCCGGGTATATCCCAGTAGGAACAACACCCAACCGTCGGATCCCAAAATAAGGAAACGAATGGCTACGATTCGAAGCTGAAATGTAAAACCTGGGCCGAATACGGCCTGTGACACGCCCGTGTCCAGGGTTGTGTCCCTCATTCGCCGTCAAAATCAACGCATCTCGAAAAACACACGGGCATCCAACACGCCCGTGTTTAACCTGACACGCCCGTATTCAAACTGACACGGCCGTGTGCCTGGCCGTGTAACCCCATCGACACAGCCCCGAAAACAACCCGAGACTCACACGGGTCTTGGACACGCATGTGTCCTATTTGACACGCCCGTGCAAAGCCGAACACGCTTGGGCTCCAGGCCGTGTTCACAGTCTCGACACTTCGTCGAGCGAAGTTCGTTGACTACCCGAAACGGCTTTGGACACGCCCGTGTCCTGGGCCGTGTTCCATGCCTCGACACAACGTCGAGCGAAAATGTTGACTCCCCGGGCCGATCGTCGACACAGGCTCGACACGCCCTGAGACACGCCCGTGTCTCAGGCCGTGGTACCCGTCTCGACACATCATCAAGCGAAAATGTCGACTCCCCGAACCGATCGTCGACACAGGCTCGACACGCCCTGGGACACGCCCGTGTCCCAGGCCGTATGCCCCCGCCAAATACCAAATTTGGCTCAAAACGCCTCTCGTCGCTCTTTCTAGTTTCGGGGCGTTACAATAGTAGCCGGACTTCAGATCCATCATGGAGTAGATGGTTGATCCAATCAATTGATCAAACAAATCATCGATTCTCGGAATCGGATAATTGTTCTTCTCTATCAGCTTGTTCAACTCTCGGTATTCAATGCATAGACGCAGGCTCCCGTCCTCCTTTTTCACAAAGAGGGCAGACGCACTCCAAGGTGAACCACTTGGACGTATGTAACCCTGCTTTAGTAATTCTTACAGCTGAACCTTCAACTCTGCCATCTCCTTTGGCACCACTCTATATGGTGCACGAGATATAGGTTTCGCACCTGACACCAGATCAATAGGGGAGTCGATCTCTCGCTGGGGTGGAATCCCAGGAAGATCCTTAGGGAACACATCCACGAACTCTGACATGATAGGAATGTCACTCAAATGGGACTTTGGCTCTATACCCACCAATAGCGTGAAGAACAACTCCACGCCCTTATGATCCGCTTTGACCACTTGGAGAGCAGACAACAATGTCGTGCTTGATCCTCACATACCAGCGAATTTGGTCTCCCATTCAGTACCCTGTCCCAGTGTGATTTCCTTAGATATGCAGTCAATACATGAACGCTGCTCCGAGAACCAGTCCATGCCAAAGATAATGTCCAACTCAGATATCGGCAGCACAGATGCTTCCAACTTAAAATCATGATTCCCTATGTACACCAGAACATAGTAGGTCCTATCCGCACACAACAAGCATCTGTTAGGCAGCAAAACATCCACTCTATTAGTTGATAAAATGGAAGGCACTTTGATGCGCAATACGAAGTCCTTGGATAAAAAGTAATGAGAAGCGTCTGTATCGAAAAGTGCTCTCGCCGAATAGTCTCAAATTAGGACAAAACCTAATTCAAACAATTTAAGAAAGGCACAAGGTAACAAGTATAGAAAGAAGCAAAACTGTATATTATGTCGTACCTGTCACCACGTCATTTTGTTTTATTGCCTCCTGTTGGCCAAGGTTGTAGACTTAAGGCTATGCAGGAGTATAATGGGAAGCTGATGACTCAACCGCTTTCCCCTTTTCAGCATAAGATGCTCCTGTCTTCTTCCTAGTCTTCGGCGGGCCACTGCAGCACTCTCGGGCATAGTACCCCACCTTGCTACATGTATAACATGCAAATAGGCCTCGACTTGATGTAGCTCCAGAAGTGGCGGTGGAGGGGCTAGTCCAGACGACCTAGCCTTCTTGTTCCACCTGCCGCAGAACCCAGACTTCAAAGAGGTCGACACCTTGTACACTGGCTTCTTCGCAGCCAAGTCTTTCTTACTTTGCATTCTCCTCATGTCTCGATCCAAAGATCGGGCAGTGTTTGCCAAAACTTGAAAGCCCTGCATCATCGGGCCTAAGAGAAGCAACCTCACATCATCCCGCAATCCTTCATAGAATCTGTTGGTCTTTCGCTCCTCGTCTATAAACTTGAATCCAGTGTACCGCCCCAACCTTGTGAACTCATGTAAATAGTCGTCAACGGAACCTTCTCCCTGGGTCAAACACTAAAACTGATTCTACAATGCAATTCTCAGCATACAATGGAGGTACCTAGCCAAGAACAGTCTCGAGAACTCTTCCATCAAAATGTCAGATAGCTGTCTGCGAGAAACGTGGTGCAACTCCACCTCATTCCACCATAGTCTTGCCTCTCCATCCAATAGGAAAGTGTCTATGGTCACCTTTTATGCTTCATCAGTCTCTGTCATCATCATTGTTCTCTTTATACTGCAGAGCCAATCTTTGATATGAGTCGGTAATTCCACTCCCGAAAATATAGGATTGTTGGGTACATTGGAAAATGTGTACCAAATTTGAAGAAGTCTCACCTTACTCAGTGATATGCATCAAGGTGTATTTGATGTTGTTTTGAGTTTATATGTGCAGTTTAAGTAAATGCAGGAATGCAGGAAAGTGTTTCTAAGTCCATGAGTCGACACCAGAAGAAGCTGTGTCGACATATATGAAGGCTTGTGTCGACACTAGAGAAACGTTGTGTCGACACTTGGAGACATTGTGTCGACACTTGGAAAGGTTGTGTCGACACCTGAAAAAACTTTGTCGACATAACAGAGGCAGTGTCGACATACAAAAAAGCTTAGTCAACATAAACTATGTCGACATAACAGAGGCAGTGTCGACACACAGAAAAGCTTAGTCGACATCAACTGTGTCGACACACAGAGGCAGTGTCGACACACAGAAGACTTTGTCGACATCAACTGTATCAACACACAGGACTTGTGTCGACACACAATAGAGTTTCAACAAAGTTAAAGAGAAGAAGTGATTGTGTCGACACACAGAATTAGTGTCGACACATTCTACAGATGATGTGTCGAGAAGTAGTATCAACACCAAAGGAGCTGTGTCGACACCACCAAGGCTTATGTTGACACTTAGGCTTCGTTTGGGGGGACTTATTTTCCCCGGTCAAGCGGTTACGACCGTATGTACCGGGCTTTAATTAAGGCCCGGTACATGCGGTCGTAACCGCTTGACCGGTGAAAATAAGTCGCCCCAAACGAAGCCTTAGTCTACTTGTGTCGACACATGATGAAGTTCAGTCTCGACAATTTGCTGACAGAGACAGAGTTTCAAGAAGTGACTGGATGACTTGACATCTATCATTACCAACTGGTCTACTGCAACTGTCAAAGCTGTCAGAAGTTTGTTTGAAACCGGATAAGCTGGTTTTCATGGAGGAAGTCTATATAAAGGCATTCTCCATCAACAGATAAAGAGATTGATGATAGAAGACATATATACTAATAGAGAAAAGAGTATTATGATACAGAATACATAAAAACAAAAGAAGATTTTCGTCATAAGATCAAAGAAGAAGTTGGAGAGAGAGAGAGCTCCATCTATTAAAGTGAAGAAAGGGACATATATCAACAAGTCCCTCAAGTGCAGATTTTGAACCAGTCTGCCAAGAAGGATTCAGATTGAGATCTTAATTTCAAGATAGAAGCTGATTGAAGATCAACTTCAAAGGAGATCAACCCTACTGAGTTCAGATTCAAGAAGCTTTGAAAAAAGCTAAGAGTGGTTGTTCTCTACCATCAGATTCTTCCAAGAACTGATCAAGAAGCCATCCATCCTTTCTCTCTCTACCAGGGTGGTGGTAAAATACATTGTTAAATCTATTTTCTGTAGGATCTTTTTAAGATCTGAGCTGTAAGCCTGATTTATAAAGGCTGAGTTGTAGGAGATTTAGATCTCTGAGTGGTAGGCCTTGTTGAAAGCTGAGGTAGGGCTGTGAGCCTGAGTTGTAGGAGATTGTTATCTCTGAGTTGTAGGCCTTGTTGAAGGCTGAGGTATGGCAGATTGTCTGAGCTGTAGCAGTGTGGACTCACTCTGAGTTGTAGGAGCCTTGTTTGGATTCTGAGCTGCTATAAGATCTAAGGATCTGAGGTGAAGGAAAGAAGTTAGGCTGAATCTAGCACACTACTAGATAGGCGAAGGGGGAAAGTGAATGTACCCAGACCTTGGGGAACCACTATAAAAACTGTGTGCAATCTGTGATTGTGTGATTATGTAAATTCTATGCTGTGTTAGCTGTTAAATTAGTTGTTTCTGATTAATTAACTGAATAGATATTCTGTCTTAGAAGAAAAAGGAATTACACCTATTCACCCCCCCCCCCCTCTAGGTGTTTAGGATCTAATTCTTTCAAGTGTTATCAAAGCGAGATTCCTCAAAGTTAGACTTAACAGTCTGAGTGAGATTTGTAAGGCAGAAATAAGTTCAAGAAAATGGGTTCAGGAGAAAACCATAAAGAACTTGGTGCAATGAAATTGCCTATCTGCAGGAAGGAAATATTTGGAATATTGAAGGAAATGGTCAGATTATTCATGGAGGCATCTGATCCCAGAATTTATATAACAGTTAAGGAAGGGTCATATGTTCCAATGAAGATTTCTATTCTTGATGCCAATCAAAGAATTCCAAAGGATTTTTCAAAGATGACTAAGGATGAGATCATCTTGGCTACAATGGATAAAAGGGCCCAGAATATTATAGTAAGTGTCATTGATGATTCAACATTCCAGAATCTTATTCACTGCAAAACCTCCAAGGAGATGTGGGACACATTGATTGTCTACATGGAGGGTTCTGAAGAGGTTAGGCAAGATAGAAAGTCTATGCTTAATCAAGAATATGAGAGTTTCAGACAAGCCAAGTCTGAAAGTATAACTGAATGTTATAAGAAGTTCTATAGGATTGTCAATGAACTAATGTCTTATGGAAGAATATTCAGTACTTATGAGTTGAATGACAAATTCCTTAGGACCTTGACTAAGGATTGGGATACTAAGATCTGTGCCATAAGGGAAGTGGCCAGACTGGTTGAGATTTCTCCTCCAACACTGTTTGGCAAATTGCTGTCTTATGAGATGCAGCTATTGGCCAGAAAGGAGGAAGAGAAAAATACAAAGGGTGACTATAAAGAAAAGTCAGTGGCCTTCAAGGTAGAAGCCACAAGGAAGAATAGGAGAATGTCTCCATCTTTTCCTAAGAGAGATGCAGAAATGATCTCAGAAAATTCAGATAATCCAGTTCAGACAGCAGTAATTCTGATGAAGACTTTGCAGCATTCACAAGGCAGTTCCAGAGATTCTTAAAGAAGAAATAGTGGAAAGCTAAGCCTTCCACATCTCAATCCAAGGATGACTATTATCAGAAGAGGAAATCATCCAGTAAGGATAGGAATAGGATAAAGCCTAGCAAGTCAACTACATCCAAGATCATATGCTATTGCTGCAACAAAGCTGGACATGTTGTGGCTCACTGTCCAGACAAAAGGAAGGAGTCTGCTAATAGAAAGAAGTCTTAGCACAAGAGCAAGAAGGAGAAATCCTTGGTTGCTGAGAAAAAGAAAACTTTGACAGATCAATCAACTTAAGAGTATGAATCTGAGGTTGAGGCATATATTGGTTTGTTTGTAAAAGAAGAGGATGATTTCATGCAATTACTGGACTCTATCTATGAGCAGGAAGACCATCAGTGCAAAGGTCTGATGGCAGTGTCTGAAGAAGACCAGTGTCAGGATCAGCCTGGCCCCAGTAAGGTAAAAAGTGTATCTGTAGATTTTGATTACTTCACTGGGTCAGAATCAGATGCATCTCCATCAAGAGATGAAGATGGGTCTGAATCTGAAGGAGATATTCATCAGCTGATAGATGAATATGGGGATTTGCTGCAGGCACTTAAGAGAAGCAAAAACCTGGCCAAACATTAGGCTAAGGAAATTGCAGCTCTTAAGTTAGCTGCATCTGATTCAGAGAAGCTGCTGGATCAAAAGATGAATGAGATTGCCAAATTGAAGAACATAACTGTTATTCAAATGGGAACAATCACTTTCAAAAATGATCAGATTAAAAGTCTGGAAAACAGACTTCAAAAAGAGAAAGAGATTGTGGCTAGTTACTCTAAGCCTAAATCTATCCTACCCTTAATAGATGACTTTGTATCACAAAAGGGTAAGGCAGGAATAGGCTTTAAGAGAACTGCATGGGCTGCACAGTCCACTAAGAAAAGCAAAGCCCCAGCACAAAACAAAAGACCTGTTGCAAACAATACATCTAAGATTATACCTAAAAAGAGGTATAATAAGTTTGAGTGTTGGTGCTGTGGCAAGATAGGCCATTATGCCTTAGACTGTTGGCACAATACCAGTGTCAAGGAGAATAGCAGTCTGCCTGTTAGAAGAGCTGCATGCAGATTTGTTAAGTTTCAGATTAACTTGAACCAAAGACCCAAAAGTTATTTGGGTTCTAAGGTTAAGTAATCTTTGTTGCAGGTGAGTCCAAGTTACCATGCCCATATATGGTACTTGGATAGTGGATGTTCCTTGAAACGGGCATTAGCCTATCTATATAAATAAAACAGTAAAGGATTACATGGCCATACTATCCTTGGAGAGGATCAAAGAAAAAGCTTGGGTTAGGGGCATACCCCTTTCCCACATGAAATCTAAAGAGCAAGCAGCATTAGCAACATAATCGGCCACGGAATTGGCTCCTCGATCAATGAGAGAAATCTCAATCCTTGGACAGTCCGTCAATGCGCGTGCCAACATACCTTCCATCTCACCATTCCAAAGTCCGGATAGTATGCGGCTCAAAGTGGAGCATGCAAAAGCAGAGTCGCCTTCAAGAATAAGCCCAACCGCCGTATTCATGAAATTTTTCGCAGAAGAGAGCCCAAGAAGAGCACTCCTAATCTCCGTCATGCAAACCGATCGACTATGGATGCGCATTCCCTTAGCAAAGAGAAGATGCCCATCATGATCCCGGATAGAGCATCCCAAACCGGCCACGTTGTTTGGGTGGACCGATCCATCAAAGTTGACTTTTAACCATCCCAACGGCGGGGGCGACCAATATTGTTCGAGGTTTAAGTGGGTCGCCCAGTTACCGTAGGAGGATTCCATAAGAGCATGTAAAACAATGGAAGAGGGCTGCAAGAATGGCTCACCATGAGTACGTTGATTCCGTGCCTTCCAAATCCCATAAATTATAGCAGCCAGAGCCTTGGTTTCCGTTGATCGGGGGCTGATTTTTATCTCCGCCAATAGCGCATCAACTAGATTAGTATTGGAAGAGTGAAAATTGAAATGCAGTCTTGTCAAAACTGCCCGGACGCGGGTTGCAAATGTGCAGCTCCCATAAATGTGGGCGACATTTTCAGCTCCGTTGCATCCCCATGGACAGTCGGCATTAATCCTAAGCCGGTGTTGGTAAAGCCAATCATGAGTAGGAAGAAAGTTATTTGTTGCTCGCCATACCATGGCCAGGAAGCGAGGCTGCGCCCGGATTTTCCAAATGCAGCTGCCATCAAGAATTCCTTGCGGGCACTCCAGATCATATAGCAAGCTAGTATGCATTTTCCTGTTTTCTGAGTGAGCCCAAACCAAGCAGTCCTTCCCGCCAATGTTGTCCCTAGGTAGTTGGAAGATAGATTCTATCAGGTAAATGCTAAAGCCAACCATTCTCTCAGGCAGCCATTGCGAATTTGGGTCCAGCAGGCCTTCAACAGTGCTTGGCAACTCGGCAATATTGATGAAAGTTGGCCACCGGTTAAGAGGGAGGGAGCCAAGCCAGCTATCCTCCAAGGTTGAGATGTCCTTACCATCTCCTACCATCCAGAAAGTATGCTTTCCCATAAGCTCACCGCCAAGAGAGATGCATCTCCAAATTTTTGAATGACTACGGTTGGGCTGAAATTTATCATTGCCAGCATACTTGGCCCCGAAAATTTTTGCCAGAAGGGATCCATCAGCCCCAGCCACTCTACCCGCAATACCGCCCATCAAAGCGCGGCGCCATAGAATAAGATTTTTGAAGCCTAGCCCGCCTTTGTCCCGCGGTAGACATAAATCCGACCATTTTGTAAAATGCAGGGAGTGTTTACCATGCATTCCACTCCAGAAGAAAGCTGCTATTAAACTATTAATCTTGTTTATAGTAGAGATCGGCATGGGCGAGTGCACGAGAGCATGCAAAGGGATAGCAGATAAAGTACTTTTGATGAGGGCAATTCTGCCCGCCAATGATAAGTGCCTCAACCCCCAAGATCTGATTTTGCTATTTATTTTATCAAATAAGTGGTCGAAATCGGTCGATCGAATCTTGTCGTGCCTTAGCGTTATACCCAAATACTTAAGAGCATTAGAGGGGCCGTGTTTCAACAGCCGCAAGATGTCCCTCTGAGAGCCAAGTGGAACCTTAGGACCAAAAAGAATATTGGATTTGGAGGCATTGACCGCCTCCCCGGAGAGAGCGCAGTACCGCTCCAATATCTCCGCAATTTCCTTCGCCACCGTCGGCGTAGCAGAACCAAAGATGAGAGTGTCATCGGCAAAGAGGAGGTGTGATAGCTTTGGGGCAGTTGGGGTAATTTTTATGCCAATACCCGGGAGGTGGCTTGAGTTGATCAAGATAGAGAGGAATTCAGAACATAATATAAACAGGTATGGGGATAGAGGGCAGCCCTGTCGCAAGCCGCATGTAGCATATATCCACTTGGATTTGGAGCCATTAATAAGAAGACTGTATCTTGGGTGGGAGATGCATTCCATTATAAGATGAACCCAATTTGACGGGAAGTTGAAACTCTCCAAAGCCCGCTTCACAAAGGACCATTGGATCCTGTCAAAAGCTTTCTCCATGTCGATTTTCATAGCCATGTAGCCAGCTTTACTTTGAGTTGTGTGGACCCGGTGCATAATCTCCTGAGCGAGAAGACAATTGTCCGTAATGAGCCGACCCGGCACGAATGCCGTTTGCTCCTCCGAGATTAACCGCCGCAGCATCGGCTTCATACGGTTGGCAATAATCTTGGCCGCCACTTTATAAATTGTTGAGCACAGACTTATCGGCCGAAAATGCTCCGGGGCACTTGGGCTGCTACATTTTGGGACAAGGACCACCAAAGTGTCCTTCCACTTGGCCTCCATGGAACCGGTAGCGAAGAAACTTTTTACTGCGGCAATTAAATCAAGCATGGTGAAGTTCCAAAAATTAGTAAAGAAAGAGTGTGTTACCCCATCACATCCCGGCGCTTTATTTCGACCAAATGAAAAAACAGTCCTCTTGATTTCAGCATCACTTGGCGGAGCAGCCAGCAATTGGCCCTCAAGAATAGATATACGCTCGCGCGGGCATGGCAGATCCGCCATAGCAGCACAGTCACTCGTGCACCACCTTTGGGAAAAATGCTGCACCATTGCATTCTCAATCAGGCCCTGATCGGTGACAATCCCGTCCGCCACATTCAATTTATAGATGCGATTTTCATGCTTGCGTTGTGTTGCAGCCGCCTGAAAGAAGGAGGAGTTCCGATCCCCATGCATTAACCAAGAGCACTTCGCACGTTGCCACCACCAAGTGTCCAGCTTTAGCTGAATTTCGTTATAGCTCGCGACCAGGCCCCGTAGGGACTGTAACTCATCATCCGAAAGCGGCGCAGCAGCCTCCCGAAGCTGGAAAGCGCCAATCTGCGCCTCTAAATTCTTTGCGTTCTCAGCTTCCTTTTTTGCATTAAACTTAGACCATCGCGATAACGCTTTGATAGTTCGGGCACACTTAACCTCCAAAATCTTACTTGGACTCCCAAGCACCGGCTTCATCCAAGACCCAAGAGCAATGCGAGCAGCATCGGGATTACTCAGCCAAGCCTCTTCAAATTTTAAGGACCTCCCGTTCGTGGCAAATTTTAAGTGGTCAACCTCAAGAATAAGCGGTGCATGGTCTGATGCGATTCTTGGCAGATGATGAACAATCGACCCAGGAAAGGCGAGAAGCGCCGGGGCGTTAAGCAGAACACGATCGAGCCGTGACAGTACACGGTCCGCCGGCCGTTGATTGTTGCACCATGTAAACATATTCCCCGTATAAGGGATCTCATGAAACCCAGTGTTGTTGATGAAATTTGCAAACTCCTGTGGCCCATTAGACAACTTGAACCGACCTCTTCCCCTCTTTTCCTCTGCCCGCAGCACGCAGTTGAAGTCACCTCCTAGAACAGTGGGATGGCTCATGTCCATGGAGGCCAGCTCCTCCCATAAAACCCGCCTCTGATGCATATACTTATTAGCATATATAGCCCCCAGCTGCCACTCAACGCCTGAGGGGAGGTGAATGGAAGCTTTTATGAATTGCCTATTCTTAATAACGCCACTGACCTTGATCACGTCATCAAGCCAGAGAAGAATTATTCCCCCGGATTTTCCAATAGAGGGCACATAATCAAAGGACCAATTTCTTCCAATAAGTCTATCCACATCTCTACGGGAGAAGGTTTGGCGCCGTGTCTCAAGCAACACCACAGCAATCGGATTGTTGGCACGAACAAGCCCTTGTAGATGCGCGCGGGAAGCGGGCTTACTTGCACCGCGGCAGTTCCAAAAAATTAACTTAGTCATCTCCGCGAAGGGGAGCCCCCCGCCGCATGCCCATAATCATCCCGACCCAGGATGGATTTTGCCCTGCTCTTTGATCGACCCCGCTTTTTCTGTACGGGAGATCGAGAGCGACGCACAACGTCCTCCTCTAAAGCATCCACACTGGCCGTATTTTGAACCTGTAGCTCATTACTTGGAATTAACTGATCCTTGTCTACACCATCAATAGAAGAAGGATGATGAAATTCCAGCTCTGTTTCATAATTAACAGCAGCCCCTGCCTCATTTCCTGTAGTACTGTTGGCCACAAAATTTGGTTTATTGGTATCTGGAGCTTCAGTAACTGCTGGCACTTTAGGCCGTTCAACTTTCCGCCACTCCCAAACACCGGGCTTACGCTGCTGGGCAACAGCTTCTTTGGGTTTAGGTTTCCTTGGCAGAACTAATGTCCAGTCATCCAGCCCAGCCTGCGGGTTAAGCTTCTCTGCTTCGGCTTTTGGCGCATTATTTTGACATGCTGAATCACCATGGTTAGCAAATCCGCAGCTCGTGCATAAAGACCCAATTCCCTCGTAGGTAAGCTTTTGGAAAAACAGCCCGGAACCCTTGCTATTCAGCCATATCCCCCCAAGGAGAGGAGCGGATAGGTCACGACGAACACAAATTCTCGCGAAACTTGTTCGGGATCTAGATTTCGTGAAAGCATCTATATATAGTGGCTCTCCAATGAGTGCAGCAATCCGAAATAAGTTCTTATCTCCCCAAAATTGCAGCGGGAGGCCCGGAATTCGAACCCAAGTTGGCATGACTAGAACAAGGGGATTGTTGAAGGACTACTCACCTATGCTGAATGGGTCTAAAGTAATCTTTGGTGGTTCTGAAAAAGGAATCATCAAAGGTTTTTGTAATATTTCTAACCACTCAATTACAATCACTCAAGTGGCCTATGTAAAGGGTTTGGAACATAACCTAATAAGCATATGCCAGCTAAGTGATCTAGGATATGACATTTCATTTGTCAAGAATGAGTGTCATATCAAGAGGTCAAGTGATCAAAAAGTCATATTGACTGGATATAGAAAAAGAAATGTGTATTGCCTATATTTTGTGTGTGAGAATAAGAATTCTCCTATCTATCTTGTGGCTAATGAGAAAGTCTCTCATTGTGTCAAATGAAACAAGAGGCTAGCTCATCTGAATTACAAGACTATTGGCCAACTCTTTAGTAAAGAGTTAGTGAGTAATGGTCCTCAAGTTAAGTGCTATAAGGATGGGATATGCTCAGCTTGTCAAAAAGGCAAGCAGACTAGATCCTCCTTTCATAGCCTTGAAACCAAGGATTCAGTGAGGTGCTTGTACCTCTTGCATATGGATTTATTTGGTCCTATGCCAGTTCAGAGCCTAGGTAGGAAGTTCTCCACTTTTGTGGTTGTAGATGACTATTCTATATTCTCATGAGTATTCTTTCTGAGACAGAAATCTGAAACCTCAAAGGTCTTCTACAATTTTGTCAAACAAATTCAGAATGAATTAGATAGTTTAGTGGTCAAAATCAGAAGTGACCATGAAACTGAATTCCAATCTGAAAGTATGACAAGGCTGTGTGAAGAATTTGGGATTCTTCAGAAATTCTCCTCACCTAGAACACCTCAGCAAAATGGCATTGCTGAGAGAAAGAATAGGACATTGATTGAGGCTGGAAGAACACTATTGAGTGGCACTTCTCTCCCAAAATATTTTTGGGCTGAGGCTGTAAACACTGCATTCCATGTGCTCAATAGGGCTTCCATCACCAAAAGCCACAAAAAGACACCCTATGAGGTTATGAAGGGCAGAAAACCAAACTTAGCTTATTTCAGGATCTTTGGTTGCAAGTGCTATGTGCTTAACAATGGCAAATCTCACCTAACTAAGTTTGCTACCAAATCTCAAGATGGGATATTTGTTGGGTACAACAACAATAGTAAGGCTTATAGGATATATAATTTGGCTACTCAAGTTGTAGAAGAGTCAGTTCATGTCATCTTTGATGAAAATAGACTTATTAACAGTGAGTTGCCAAGTAGTTCTTGTAGCTCCACAGGTATATAGCAGAAGATGGACCAGCTTACTATCATAGAAGATCCAACTGCAAAGCAGAATGTGGAAAATGGTAGTTGTTGTCCAGAGGGAGTACAAGACACTCAAGATGCTGATGAAGAACATGAGGTGCAGCATAATTAAGAGATTGGAGAAGGCCAAACTGCTGATAGATTACCTCCAGCAGTTAGACATCTGAAGGATCATCCTGCACAGCAGATCATTGGTGATCCAAGACAAGGAGTACAAACAAGGAGCAGAAACTTAAACACAGTTCTTTGCTCTAGCTTCTTATCTTAAGTGGAACCCAAGAGATTTGAAGAAGATGTTAAGGACGCACACTGGATTGATGCTATGCAGGAGGAGTTAAATCAATTCAGAAGGTGCAAAGTCTGGGATTTGGTTCCAAAACCAAAGGGCCACAATGTCATTGGGACAAAGTGGATTTATAGAAACAAGCTTGATGAGAGTGGGATCACAGTGAAGAACAAGGCAAGACTAGTTTCCAAAGGATACATACAGGAGGAGGGTATAGATTTTGATCAGACTTTTGCTCCAGTGGCTAGGTTGGAAGCTATCAGGCTATTCCTAGCCTATGCAACATATCAAGGCTTCAAAGTGTTCCAGATGGATGTTAAGTCTGCATTCTTAAATGGAGACTTAAAAGAGGAGGTCTATGTAGAACAACCCTCAGGTTTTGTTGATCCACTCAATCCTACTTATGTCTATAGACTTAGGAAAGCTTTATATGGGTTAAAATAAGCTCCAAGGGCTTTGTATGAAACCATGTCTACTTTCCTCATTGAGAACAAATTCTCAAGGGGGAAAATAGACAAGTCTCTATTCCTTAGAGAATCCAAAAGAAAGATCATCCTAGTCCAAATATATGTTGATGACATAATATTTGGTTCTACTGAAAGTAACCTTTGTGGAAAGTTTGCAAAACTTATGCAAGGGAAATTTGAAATGAGCAGTATGGGAGAACTTAAGTTCTTCTTCGGTCTCCAAGTAAGACAAACTGATGATGGCTTGTCCATATCCCAGTCTAAGTTCACACAGGAGTTAATTAAGATGTATGGTATGGAGTCATCCACTACCATGAGAACTCCAATGGGGACAAGTGTATCTCTTAGCAAAGATGATGCAGGGAAACCTGTAGATGAAACTTTGTATAGAGGGATAGTTGGCTCCCTCCTATATCTGACAGCTAGTAGACCAGATATCATGTATGCTACATGTGTCTATGCTAGGTACCAATCCTGCCCTAAAGAATCTCATCTTACTGCTGTCAAAAGGATTTTGAGATATCTTAAGGGCACACCTAATCTAGGCCTTTGGTATCCTAGGAATAGAGATTTTTTACTAATGGGCTATTCAGATGCAGACTTTGCAGGTTGCAAAGTAGATAGGAAAAGCACTACAGACACCTGTCAATTTCTAGGAGGAAGATTGGTGTCTTGGAGCTGTAAGAAGCAGACCAGTGTGGCAATTTCTACAGCTGAGTCTGAGTATATTGCTGCTGGAAGCTATTGTGCACAACTATTGTGGATACAACATCAGTTAGAAGATTATGGTATTCAGATAAGTAGAACTCCATTATTATGTGATTCTACTAGTGTTATTTCTATTGCTCATAATCCTGTTTCTCATAATAGAACAAAACATATAAAAATAAGATACCATTTTCTTAGAGACCATATAGAGAAAGAAGATATCTCTTTAGAATTTGTTAGTACTGATTTACAACTAGCTGACATGTTTACTAAGCCTTTAGATGAAACTAAATTCAACAATTTCAAAATTGAAATAGGTATGTTGAACATAAATTAGTTTAACAAATTTGGCTAAGTAAAATTGTGTCGACATCAGAAGTTGTCTATGTCGACACATAGTAATTGGTGTCGACATTCCAGGAAAGTGGTGTCGACACATCTAGAGAATCGGTGTCGACACTTCAGAGAAGTGGTGTCGACACATCCAGAAGTGGTGTCGACACTTAGAGTAAACACGCAGATTTCGTCGAGCGCAGAATCGACACATATCGTCGAGCACAGATTCGTTGACCTCAGATCGTCGAACTCGACTTAGACAAATAGAATTGATGTCGAGACATTAGAAGTTTGTGTCGACACACTACAACTGTGTCGACACATTAAGAGAATTTTGACGCGACTTTTGACCTTCATTCTTTAGAAGGGTATAAATAGGTCAACAAGAAACCCTGTCGACACACTCTCCATATTTTCGAGACCAAAACCCTGTGTCGACAACTTCTCTCTTATCAATCCAAGCTTTCACTTAACCCCAATGGCGCCAAAGCTAGAAGATAATGTCAACGAAGGTTATGAGATGGTACGCAATGCCTTTGATAATGCGGAACCCAAAATTAAAGCAGTAGTAACCCTAGTTGCAGAAAATGGTTTGGAATTTCTGGTATCTGAACCTACAAAGATTTGGAATAAAGAAATACTGGATTTCTATGGCGCGGCTACTTTAGATTCTACTGGACTTAAGATCAAATCTACTGTTCACGGAGCTAAAGTTAAACTTACTTTGAAGAGCTTGAGGAAAACTCTTCAACTTCCAAGAACTCAAGAAGAAGAAGAAGTTCCCTCATCAAATACTAGGGAAGCACTTCAATGGTGTGGATTGGATCCCACCTTGAATATTGGATCAACAATGAATAGAAAAGGGATGAATCTGCAAGGCAAATTCCTTTCAAAAGTGGTTAGCAAGGTCATTCTCTATAAGCTAGGGGGCATGATAGGATTTCAGCCTATATGTTCAACCTGATGACCAGGATTATCTACAGACTAAACACTGATTGGTCAGCAGTAGTTCTTGAAAAGATTAAGGAAAGTATTAAGAAGACAAATCTGGGAAGAATTATGAGTGTGTACTTGGCTAGAACAATTCCTGGAGTCTTGGAACAAACTGCTGCTTCAAAGATCAACCATATGAGGAGAATGGATATCAGGATAATATCCAGATGGGATAGGGTCCTAACTAAGGATATGCCTGATGAAGAGAGGCAAGAGATTCCTAAAAAATCTCCTGCACAAGATATTGCAGATGGTGCTCAAGTGCAGGTGGAGCCTCATCTTGAGGAAGAGCTAACCCACTTATAACATGAAATGGCTACACAAACTATTCTTGAGGTAATTCAAGAGGTTAATCAATCAATTCTCATTGATGAGGATGAAACACTAACTGAATCTTTGATTGATGTTGACCAGCCAACTCAACTAAACAGTCAAGCACAAGATGTTATCATGGAGGATACATCTGCTACTACTAATGCTCCTGAGATAAGAGTATCTCCAGTCCCAACTCAACAAGAGTTTACCCTTGAAGAGTTGTTCCCTGATATGGAGCAAACTGAATTTGAGGGGGAGAAAGCAGAAATTGAGGGGGAGCTAATTATCATTGAGGGGGAGCAAGTAAGTCCTGAGAGGGAGGAGCAAGGGACTCAGGGGGAGCTACCTAGGACTGCACAGGAATTGCCTCCTAGTCCTAAGGAAAGAGTTGATATTGCCAGTACCTCAGCTTCTGAAGATGAACCAAAAATTCAAGCTAAGAAAAGAAAGCTAATGGTATTCAAAAGAAGAAGCTAGAGCTATAAGAGTGCTTTATAAACTGCTCCACAATCTGCCCCAGCTACTGATTATAATTCCTTGTTGATCTCATTGTAAGTAAAGTTAGATGAACAAAGGATTTCCATGGAGAAATATATGGATGAGACCCATAAATATCTGCAATTCTCCTTGGCTCAAGATATTAAATCTATAAGATTTGAAGTAAATTAGAATAATAAGGAAATGACTGGTTGTTTCCACAAAGGTGCCAATGCTGTGGTTTTCCTAACAACACATCAAGAAAAAATCAAGACTCAAGTTGATGATATAACTATTATGCAAGGCTATGTCCTAGAGAATCAACTTAGAATGAATGATAATCTGACAGAATCACATAATGTGATTGTTACAGAAATGAAGAATATTGCTACTGCCCAGACTGAAGCAAGGGCTAAAGCCAAGGCAGATTTTGATAAGCAATTAAAGGAAGGCCTAGCTGCTGTACAAACAGCTATTGAGCAATCTCAAAAGACCATTTCTGCATAGCTACTAAAGTTAAAGTCATTCTATAAAGATGGTGTTAATTATCTTGATGAACAAATAAGATTCCAGAAAGATGACCTCAGAGATCATATTGCAAGAGAAGTCATAAAGGGGGAGAGAGTGTTAGTCAAAGCTGGCTCAGATCATGTTAAATGGATATCTAATAGAATCAGAGCCACCCTTGGATATCCACCCCTCTGTGATGATGATAATTTAGCTGAGTTAGGTATACATCCTGCTTATTTTGGAGGTGACCAACCTGAAGTTGCTCAGGTCATTTACCCTCCAGCAGATTTTGAAATGATTCACCAAGAAGTACAGTCAATGTATAGCCCTCCAGAGGGTGCTAAAAATATTATTATTGAGAAAGTGGACATGTTAGGGGATGACAAGGATGCTCAGAAGGAAGCTCTATTGTCTAAGAAAAAAGTTCAGAGAACAGGCTGAGTTGAAGCCTGATTTTGAGCAGTGGAGCCCTACTTCCAGAAATATTATATTGACTGCTTGGAGGGCTGTGAAGGACAAGACCCATGATAGGGGCAAATGGTATACTGAGCAGGATTGGCAAAAGCATGAAGCTAGATAGGAATCCATTCTACAATATAAAAGAAAGGAAAAAAGCTGGGAAGCTACCTCCCAATGCTCAGGAGCCTAGCAAATACTTCCCTTAGCCTTTTCACTATTTTGAAAGGCAAAGAATTAGAGCTGAAGAACAAAAGAAGAAGGATCTGAAAGTCAAGAAGCCAGCTGAAGATACTAATGCTCTAGTATAAGCTAAGATCCAATCAGACAAAAGAATAGTCATCAAGGAGGCTGAGCAGCCTTAGGATAGATTTACAACATTATAATTTTTAGTGTTAAAAATCTATGTAAACTATTATTAAAAAAACTTTTGAAAGTTGAAACAAAACAATGATTAATGCTCATTGTGTTAGCATTATTATTCTGTGATGATATCTTATATCTGTTTTGTTTATAAATTACCCTGTCATATAATGTTTTTGTACAACATAATATGTGTTTGTTATGAATGGTGTATATCATTGACTAAGGGTTATGACTTCTCCAAATAGGGGGAGATTGTTGGGTACATTTGAAAATGTGTACCAGATTTGAAGAAGCCTCACCTTACTCAATGATATGCATCAAGGTGTATTTGATGTTGTTTTGAGTTTATATGTGCAGGTTAAGTAAATGCAGGAATGCAAGAAAAAGTTTCTAAGTCCATGAGTCGACACCAGAAGAAGCTGTGTCTACACTTATGAAGGCTTGTGTCGACACTGGAGAAACGTTGTGTCGACACTTGGAGACAATTGTGTTGACACTTGGAAAGGCTGTGTCGACACCTGAAGAAACTGTGTCGACATAACAGAGGCAGTGTCGACAGATAGAAAAGCTTAGTCGACATAAACTGTGTCGATATAACAGAGGCAGTGTCGACACACAGAAAAGCTTAGTCGACATCAACTGTGTCGACACACAGAGGCAGTGTCGACACATAGAAGACTTTGTCGACATCAACTGTGTCGACACACAGGACTTGTGTCGACACACAACATAGTTTCAACAAAGTTAAAGAGAAGAAGTGATTGTATCGACACACAGAATTAGTGCCAACATATTCTATAGATGTTGTGTCGAGAATTAGTGTGAACACCAAAGGAGCTGTGTCGACACCATCAAGGCTTGTGTCGACACTTAGTCTACTTGTGTCGACATATGATGAAGTTCAGTCTCGACACTTTGCTGACAGAGATAGAGTTTCAAGAAGTGACTGGATGACTTGACATCTGTCATTACCAACCGGTCTAGTGCAACTGTCAAAGCTGTCAGAAGTTTGTTAGAAACCGGATCAGCCGGTTACCATGGAGGAAGTCTATATAAAGGCATTCTCCATCAACAGATAAAGAGATTGATGATAGAAGACGGATATACTAATAGAGAAAAGAGTATTCTGATACAGAATACATAAAAATAAAAGAAGATTTTCGTCAGAAGATCAAAGAAGAAGTTGGAGAGAGAGCTCCATCTATTGAAGTGAAGAAAGGGACATATATCAACAAGTCCCTCAAGTGCAGATTCTGAACCAGTCTGCCAAGAAGGATTCAAATTGAGATCTGAATTTCAAGATAGAAGCTGATTGAAGATCAACTTCAAAGGAGATCAACCCTACTGAGTTCAGATTCAAGAAGCTTTGAAGAAAGCTAAGAGTGGTTGTTCTCTACCATCAGATTTTTCAAAGAACTGATCAAGAAGCCATCCATCCTTTCTCTCTCTACCAGGGTGGTGGTAAAATACATTGTTAAATCTATTTTTTGTAGGATATTTTTAAGATCTGAGCTGTAAGCCTGATTTATAAAGGCTGAGTTGTAGGAGATTTAGATCTCTGAGTGGTAGGCCTTGTTGAAGGCTGAGGTAGGGTTGTGAGCCTGAGTTGTAGGAGATTAGTATCCCTGAGTTGTAGGCCTTGTTGAAGGCTGAGGTAGGGCAGATTGCCTGAGCTCTAGGAGTGTGGACTCGCTCTGAGTTATAGGAGCCTTGTTTGGGTTCTGAGCTGCTGTAAGATCTGAGGATCTGAGGTGAAGGAAAGAAGTTATGCCGAATCTAGCAAACTGCTAGATAGGCGAGGGGGGAAAGTGGATGTAACCAGACCTTAGGAAACCACTATAAAAACTGTGTGCAATCTGTGATTGTGTGATTGTGTAAATTCTATGTTGTGTTAGCTGTTAAATTAGCTGTTTCTGATTAATTAACTGAATAGATATTCTGCCTTACAAGAAAAAGGAATTACACCTATTCACCCCCCCCCCCCTCTAGGTGTTTAGGATCTAATTCTTTCAAGGAGGATTGAAGCTTATCACATGCTTCATCTGCTTTTCAGTTGCTCACTTTGACGCCAAAGGCTTAGCAGGCACTTGTCTTGCCACCACTGGCACAACTACGGCAGTCTGCATTAGGGCCACCACAGGGTGTACTTGCTCTTTTAGTTGTGTATTGATCATAGTGAACACAGTTTCCACAACTAAACGGATTGTCTCGATAGAAGGAGGTGGTATAGGCACCTCCGCCGGTGCATTACTCTCTGCAGAATGCTGATTTTGGGACTGTTTAGCACCACTTATGGTCACTTATAGTTGCACCACACGCACTTTAGTGACTAAAGGACATAGCAAACAACAAACAAAGGAATGCTCAGTTCCACAAACAATGTTTTTAACGTGTTTCATGTGTGTTTTTCATTAGTAAGTGGACATTCATGGGTTATTTTCATGTTATAATGGCAACGCACATGAGTGCTCACCACCCCTCAAAAGGAATTCGACCATAAATTCAAATAAGGAAGAACAACACCACAGTCTGATACCAAATTGTAACACCCCCCATTCATCACGAATAATATATCTGAAGGTTCGGTTGGGGCCCCACTTCATTTGAAATGGACAGACTGAAGAGTTATTAAATGAAACGATAAACCCTTAACATTTTGAAAACGCATCCTAACACATAGTTGCATTCTAGCGGAATAATAAAAGGAGTTATACAAAAACCACGTCCAAAGGCGAATGTCAACTAACCATGACATTATGAATGAAATACTACAACCACAGATTTGGCCTTAAGGCCTTACATCAACAATGTTTAACCAAAAAAATAGTTTGCATACATCGGCACGCGGGCTAGCAACACATGAAAAACAACTAAATAAATAATTGGGCCTTCGAGGGCCAGCTCAGTAAGAAGGGCTTCAGCCCGCTATTTCCTGCTTGCCTCCGCAGTACCTGAAAGCACACATTCCACCAAGCGGTGGCAAACAAAGCAACGGTCGGCAAGGGTTGACCAAATTATAACGACCCCACCCCTTTCTCGGGGTGGTGGTGCTTCTTTCTTGCAAGCAGATTAGCATAATCACGTAAAGCTAGAATGTTTCATTCAAGCACCAAACACCACAAACGTTGGCGCAACCAGTCCAAGGTCTCAAGCACTCGGGGCACCTTATCGGTGTACCGGACTTCCTTGGGTCCCACCACCATCCTCAGTCCTGTACTGAATGGCAATACATTGAGAATTCGCTAGTCGTGACGCAAGGTCCTCGGTTCTCTCCTATCCGTGTATCAACCCACCAGTTTCCTTAGGTAGTCAAACTACACTACATAGTGCAGGTACAGTTATGTCAAGCCCGTTGCTCAAATAGTCGTACCTAACACACACTACGCGGGTCAACCTCCCCTTGCCTGTTATCGCCTACATAACAGATTGTTATGTAATAAGGGTGGCACTCGCAGCCACCTAAGTTGGGAACACAAAGCGCACAACTCCACACACTAGCCCTATGGTATCCTAGAGATGGGCTTCATACAAACATGAAAAACTCCCTGTGTGTTAATGCCGACGATCCAATGACTTCGTGTAAACATTAGGGTTCTTCCTGGAGCACACATCCAGTACTGACTGCCACCCAGGGCAGACCCCCATTCCAAAATATTCAACTTCCGCAGAGTCTTCTCCAGGAACCCCAGAATATCACCAATCCAAACCAACATGTCCGGATGGGTTTCACACAGCATGCCTAAATAGTACTCGCGCTTTCGTGCGCTAATGTAAATAATAGCGGCGATGTAAACATCGACCCATCAGAAATCACCCTTCCCCCACCCGTCGGTGGAGAGGTGCTTCCATGCAAATATGCTAATTAAGGGTTTCAGATGCCCAAGAAGAAAAGTCGTTACCCTTGACGTGCATTTCGGAGGCATGGCTTGGTCATGGACTCATGAACAACTCTCATAGTGGTTTTCCACGTACGGATCTGGCTTGCACACACTGATTCGAGCTCCAAAATGGCTCCTCAACTTCAAGATAGGGCTTTCACACAACTAGGCTGGCCAAGAGAAGAGAAGGGTCAAAACTTGTTATGCACGGGGCTCGGGACTCCTCCTAGATGGCGGCGGACGAGATAAGAAGTGAAGAAGGAAGATTGGGCGCTTCCTATTCCTTGTTTTGCATAGCGGATCTTCAATATTTGGCTCACAGGATCGGCGGTGGCCAGGACGGAGAGGAGGAGGTATGGCCGGGCCCTTCTAGTTCGGACTTACTCCTTGTTGCAGTAGCCCTCGAGAGCGTGAAAAGGAGAGACGAGAGAGAAAGAGGAGGGTGGTCCTCCTTCTAGCCGGTGATGGGAGAGGGCGGCGGCTCTGCTGCTGCAGGTGAGAGGAAAACCGAGATAGGGGGAGAGAGAGATCGGGAGCTTCCATCCTTTAGGCCGGCGTAGAGAGAATCGGGAGAGAAAGATAGATCGGGAGATGTTAGGTTTAGAAGGGGGGATTTGAGGTTTTAAATGAAAATCCTAACACGGACCCAAAACATAATTAAATTCATGACCTACATAATTAAACGCACCCTCTAAATGCACCATAAACAAAATTAAATTCACGACATGATTGTTGAGTCGTTACACCCTATAAGACAATGGCATACACAGTATTGCATTTGATGCATGTTTTAAGTTCTATGTATGCAGGATGCTCTTTGTTCATTATTCAAGCAGGTTGTCTAAGCATAAATGACAGGTGGACACAAGACTGGATGCTGACATGGCAGAAATATGCCTAAGTCTAGATGTGTTAAGTGAAGTTATTTCCCTCAATGCCAGATGGCTTTAAGTGTTGAGTAAAGCCTAGGCAATTAAAGCTACAACATTGCCAAAGCACAAATCTGGTTAAGTCCAGAAGCATTGAGTGAAGGGTGTTCAGACAATGCCTAGAAGCCAGAAGCATTGAGTAATGCTCAAACGGTCAAAGCTAAAGAAAAGATGATAAGAATTCTAGGTAAGTCCAGAAGCATTGAGTGAAGACATTTCACTCAACGCCCTGAAGAAAAATGTCGACAGAACATTGTTCAGTCAGAACCACAGTATTGTTTGACTTGGAAATCTGACTATGGACAAATGTGTTGAGTGAAGACAACACACTCATTTCCTATTCAACAAAAAATCTGTCTAAGGAGAAAAGAGTTGAGTGAAGGCAGTTCACTAAATGCCTATTCAATAAAACAGGCAAAGGCAGAAAGCGTTGAGTGAAGCCAACTCACTCAACGCCATAATACAGAGAAAATTGACCATGTCCAGATGCATTGAGTGATGAAGGCTCACTAAACTACTAGTCAGTTAGACCACTATTATCAAAATTCATTGAGTGATGAGGTATCACTCAACGCTAGTTGGTCCAAAATTCTACCTAAGTGTTTTGGCGTTGAGTGACAAGACATCACTCAACGCCTATGCAGAATTGTTTGAATTTGGCTAAGTCCACAGGTGTTGTATCTTGATGACTTCAGCAGAAAAAAAAAGTTACGGTAATCGAACAATAGACGACAAATGGCAGCGCTCTCCTGATGTATAACAATTAATGTTAAAGAGAAGTTGCAGCTACCAAATCCAGGTGGTCCCACTGTTCAAGGAGTTCTTGGACGGCGGGATAGTAAAGAAAAGATCGATGAAGAATAAATTAACTTTTAGATGATTAACTTTTGAAAATATAGAGTTTCATCTTCTTCCTTTGACCTAGTTACAGAGATTGAAAGTCATTCATTCTGTTGATCTGAAAGTTCAAGAAAGTTGGTTGCTGACCTACATAACTTCAACAGCATGTTTAGAGATCCTTCTCTCTGAGGTAGAAGAAGGAACAAAGCAAGCCGTAGATACAGTGACTCCATAGCTCAAGCAAAAATATTCTTGAAGATCCATTCTTGGAGCTGTGAAGAAGATATGACTGAATCATTTCAGTTCAGGAAAAGGAAGACTCGGAGAATGTTTCTCTACATTCATTCATCAACACCAACCAACCTTTCAATTGTAGGATCAGTACTAATCTGAGTGTAAGCCTGATCTATACAG
The DNA here is from genome assembly GCA_039583875.1 of Platanthera guangdongensis. Classification (NCBI taxonomy): domain Eukaryota; kingdom Viridiplantae; phylum Streptophyta; class Magnoliopsida; order Asparagales; family Orchidaceae; genus Platanthera; species Platanthera guangdongensis. The sequence continues at coordinate 157,395,422 of CM077147.1, read as the reverse complement.
TATGAGGTAGGATCTTTCTATTGATCTGAGCTATAGGGCCCTTGTGCCTGAGTTGTAGGATTTTAGCTAGGAATCTGAGCTGTAGGATCCTTCTGTGCATCTAAGGTATGGCTATACTCCTAGCCTGACTATAGGACTTTGAGGTAAAGTCTGTGGTAGGTCCTGCATGCTTGAGTAGTGGGAAAATATTTCTCTGAGTGTAGGGCCTTGGGCCTGAGGGTAGGACTTGGAGGAGTCTGAGAAATCCTGAAGGATTTGTATTGTAAGCTCTTTGAGCCGAGTTTGGAGAAGTTGGCCTTGTCTAACAATCTGTTAGAAAGGTAAGAGGGATAGTGGATGTACCCATACTCTGGGGAACCACTATAAACAACTTGTGTGCTGATTGTGTGATCTTGAAAACTAACATAAACTAAAACACAACTCACCTAATCAGAAGAAAGTACCAAAAAGACAAAAAAACCTATTCACCCCCACCCTCTAGGTGTTTAGCTACTCTTTAAACTAAAGACTTTCAAGTACCAACACTCAAATTTATTATACCTTCTCTGGGAGCTTATATCAGGAGTTGGTTGGCTCTTCTTATGATCAAAAGGGTGTTTGAAAGATGTTGCAAGTTCTTCTTTGCCTATCTTGTGGTGTTGTGTTGGTGATGACTTGGGGTCCACAACCAAAACCTTACCTTTCCTTACATCTCATCTTTTAGATACTCTTTCCTTACCTTTGATGCTGGTTTTAACACTAAACATAAGGCCTATGATATTTCACCATAATTTCCTCATGAGCTACCTTGAGGGCACTCTTTCCACAATGCTCATCTTTCGAACCACAAGTGGAACATATATTCTTCAGTATCCATAGACACTTTTCAGGTCCTTACCATTAAATGCTAAGAGGACCTTTTTGAAAGTAGGGGGTTCTATGCGCGCTTTCCCTTTGAAATTGGATCTCCTTCTATTCCTCCTCTTATAACCTACACCATTTCTATATGGTGCAGAAAAGGGATCTATGATTGGGAGAACTGTCTGGGGCTTAGAGTACTTATCCAATAATTCTATTTCCTTGAGGAGATCATTCCCAAGATTCTTAATGAATCATTCTTTTTGAAACTAAAGCTCGACATGATCATCAATGATTTGCTTGAGCTTAATTATTTTTATTTTCATCTGATAGATTCTATCCATCTTTTCCACAAACTGAGCCTTTAGAGGTCTGAGGAGCTCAAGCTCTTCATCCTGCTTATTAGCAAGCTTCCTGCTTTTGCTAATGCCTCAAGGAGGGCACCATACTTCTCCACAATTTCATCAAAGGTGTTCTCTAGTTGTGTGTCCTCATTTCTAGATGATGAGTTGGCCTTAGACTCGGTACTAGTTTCATAATCTAAATTTGACAAGACAGATTTAGTTTTACCTCATCAGGATGAGAGTCATCCTGATCATCCCTATCATTCAGAGTCATTAGTCTATAGCTCTCTTTCTCTTCTTCAACATCACTATTAGAAGATGATAATGGGGCCCTAATGTCTGTCTAGGTGATAGTAGGTGCTGAATATTCAGACAGTACAGTCAGCCCTATAAATACTTCTTGATCTTTTAATTCAGAGTTGCTTATGTGACAATCACTCCAGCCATTTTCATTTTTGGCTATGAGGCTCTTCTCAGACTTGTTGATTTTCAGGTGTTTGTTCTCTTTCAGTCCTTTCCTTTCTTTTATTTTGATTGGACAGTCAAATATGACTTGCTCAAGCTTGTTATAACAATAACGGACAATATCAATAATAAATTGTTTATTCTATTTAGGATCATACATGTCCCTTCTAGATTTCTCTGGTTTATGATTTTTCCTTATGGAGGTGAATGTGGAGGAGGATTTGGGATTTTTCTAATGCTTAGTCCTTCTCAGCATCTTCTTGAATTGCACTATGAACAAGGCCTTTCCTTAATCAGAGATTTCTTCCCCAAAAGTGCTTGGTTTAGATTCTTATGATACTTTGCTTAGGGGAAGGTAAGTACTTCTCCTTGCCTATATTGTAGCTATTAGCTTTCAGAGTCATGGATCTTTCCTTGTTGTGCCCTTCTTTATTTTCCTTGTATTTAAGTGAAGTTCATGGGACAGTAGTTTTCCAAATAGTTTTTGGGGCTCAATGTTCCCCAGGTATCCCATCTCCCTGATGGAAACAATCTTAATATCACATTTCTTGTGCAACGATCTGAGAAATTTGTCATTTAATTCATAATTTGTGAAGAATCTTCCATAATTTCTCAGTCTATTCACAATTCTGAAGAACTTCATATAATAGTCGGCAATATTATCTTTCATCCCTTGTCTAAAGGCTTCATACTCCTGATTCAAAAGGGATTTTTTGTCATCCCTAATCTCTTCAGTTCCTTCCATATATACAATCAATTTCTCCCACATTTCTTTGGCATTTTTATAGTGAATGAGGTTTTGAAATGTAGAATCATCAATAACACTAACAATGATGTTCTTTGCTCTCTTGTCCATGATAGCCAAGATGACTTCATCTTTGGTCATCTCTGAAAGTTTTTGGGAACGTTCAGGTTTGTATCTATGGATAAGACTTTCATTGGGACATAGGGTCTCTCTTTAGTAGGAACAAAGATTCTGGGATCAGAAGCTTCTATGAAGAGTTTATTGTGATATTCTTTTAAGAACACAATGAGAAAATAAACCACGATAATGAATCATAGCATAACACACAAGACATGGATTTATAGTAGTTCCCCAAAAATGGGTACATCCACTTTCCCCCTTCACCTTTCTAGCAAAGAGCTAGCTTCGGCCAAACTTTTCCAAATCTTATTCTCAGCTCTTCAGATCATAGAGTATCAAGAATACAAGTTCCCTACCTCAGACCTTCGAACAAGTCCTACAACTTAGATCTTCCGTAGTTCATACACCTCGGGCTTCAACACAAGCCCTACAGCTCAGGATTTACTCAAGCCATATAACTCAAGCACTCAATCCCTATAACTTAGGCACACAATCCCTACAACTAAATCTCTACTAGCAGAGATATAAAATCAGATTTGTTACAGATACTACAACTTAGATTCACAAAGAAATCCTATAAAGAAATAAAATACAAGAATGACTCAACACCCTAGAGCTTGAGTCTTCTAGTAGAAGCCCACATCAGGCTTCTTCTTCTTTGTCTTGATCAACACTTGAAATAATCTTTTTAGAATGATTGGGTTTGATCAAGAATACTTGTCGTGGCTGAAGATGAAATCTTTTGAAGTTGAACATTGCTCAATTCTTTCGCAAGATTTGTAGTGAAAAAAAGTATGAAGGAACTCTATGAATTATCTAATTATTTGCAAAAATTCTTGTATGTGTCTGTGTTAGTTGGTATCTTCAAATTTTTCATGTCCTCTTTATATACTTATCACGGTCATTAGGGTGAATAAAGATGGGAATAGTAATTCCAAAAACTAGTCGATCCTCCTTAGGAAAATTCTAGATTAGGAATTCTCATACGACTATTTATTTTAGACTAAAGAAGGTTTACAAAAAAGGAATATCGTTACTTGAATTTTTCAACAGCTAGCAAACACTTTAGGATTCAATCTAGAAATGGAATCTTCAAAGGCTAGTAAAAACAGTCTAAGGAATGATTTTGAAATCGGGAAATATTTTTTAACGATTGAGAATTATTCCCCCCACAGGCAGTTCCTGGATATATGCAGCATATCCCATCCATAAATTTTATTTAAATCCTCTTCATAATCTGCTTCTTAATTTAAGGAAGTAGCCACTGTGCCACGTATTAGGCTGGAGAAAATAATCCTAAGTGACCACAGCATGATTCCATATACAAGGTCTAATGGCACTCATGATATGTATATAGTCAACTTAAAACTCATTAAAGTTATATAAGGAAACTCCTGGCAGTTAGCCATTTCAACCTACAAAAAACATTCTAGCACAATGCAATTGATGTAGTCGATGCATTCTAATATTTACTTAGCCATTCCTTTGATGTAGTGGAATATTGCCTTAGCCTTGCCATCGATGCAGACGAACTATTACTTAACAATGAGGTCAATGCAGTTAAAATTTTCCTAATCCATGTTATCGATGTAGTCAAACTTTTACTTAACCATGAAGTCAATGTAGTTGAAATTTCCTTAGCTATTGTGAAAACGAGGTAAATAATGGCAAATTGTATTGCACCAAAAAGGTAATGATTACATAGGTATGCCCCCTTATTTATAGAAAATGGGGGAGATTGGAGAGACTACAACAATCGATGTAGGACTAAATACAAGTCGGGCGGCTTATGCGGTTTGATATGGTCAAACCGCACACCATACAACAAATAACTGTACACCCAGGGGAAACCAAGGAAAGCCGCCACACAGCTAGGGAAGACCGCTGGAACAGGCCGCCAGACCATAACTATGGGAGCCACCAGACCGCAGTTGCGGCTAATCATCAAACAACAACTGCTGCAAGCCATCAGACCGCAAGTGCGAGTTGCCACCAAACCGCAGTTGCGATAAACCATCTGACCGCTGCTGAGACTTTAACCAAACCACTGCAGCCAACAACCAGACCGCAGCAGCTAAACTACAGATTGTTACGGCTAATATCTGAAGCACTGCTACGGCCTCAAACCAACACACTAGAGATGCTACTACATAGCTGCGCCAAACTGCCAAAAGACTGAACTAACAGCCCATAAGACCACACCGCCAGATCGGTGACCAAACAGGCCGCTGGGCCAAACTGGCAGATCACCGACTAGATAAGTCGCTGTAACTAGTTACTCTAAACCGCCAAACTTAACACTCCCCCCATAAGTTGGAGCGTATATGTCAACCATGCCCAGCTTGATACAACCATCTGAAGCGGAAACTGGTTTTGTGAAGAAGTCTGCCAGTTCTTTATCAGAAGTGATGAAGGGAGTACAGATCTTATTTTTCCACAACTCTTCCCTAATGAAATGACAAAAAACCTCAATGTGCTTTGTCCTCCCATAAAAGATAGGATTCGTTGTTATGTAAATAGCGGTTTTGTTATCACAGAACATAGGAAGAGGTTGATCATAGACTTCTCCCAAGTCAAGCATAAGTGCTCGTAACCATTTCAACTCACAGGTAGTTGAAGCCATACTCATATACTCTGCTTCAGCACTTGACCTTGAAACCGATGTCTGCTTCTTACTTTTCCAGCTAGCAAGGAATCCTCCTACAAAGGTGTAAAAACCTGATATAGACTTTCTATCTTATTTATTTTCAGCATAGCTGGCATCAGAATACGCTTCAATCTTCAGATGATTATTCTTTTGAAATAACATGCCCTTTCCTTGAGATCCTTTCACATACTCTAGAATTTTTGTGGCAGACCGAAGATGACACTCTCTGGGATTTTACATAAACTGACTGACCTTTCCAACCGCATAACAGATATCTGGTCTAGTAACAACCAGATATATGAGTTTGCCTACAAGTCTTCTGTAGAGAGTGAAATCTAGAAGAAGTGGAGATTTTTCAGTCCACCACTTAACATCTCCAACCACCATCGGGCAACGAGCAGGTTTTGTGACAAAAAGACCGGTCTCTTTTAAGAGATCTAGCGCATACTTTCATTATAAAAGAACCACCGAGTTCCTCCTTCATGAAATCTCAATTCCTAGAAAGTACTTTGGAGTTCCCATATCCTTAGTAACAAAATATTGTCAAAGATGTCATTTGGCTAGATCAATACCTTCTTATCATCACTAGTCAGAAGAATATCATTAACATAGACAGCAAGAACCACAAGGCCTTTAGTAGTCTTGCGTATAAATAGAGAATGATTAGCAGAGCTTTGACTGAACCTAATAAGAGAAACAACTCCACTAAACTTTCCAAACCAAGCTCTTAAACTCTACTTCAAACCATAAATTATCTTCCGAAGCATGCACACCTTATACTCCCCTTGAGCAACATACCCAGGAGGTTGCTCCGTGTAAACCACCTCTTGCAAATCACCATAAAGGAAGACATTCTTCACATCTAACTGAGACATCTGTTAGTCTCTATTAATAGCCACAGATAAGAGAATGTATATAGTACTGATACGAGCAACACGAGAAAAGTTATCAAAGAAGTCCACCTTATATATCTGAGTAAACCCTTTGTCAAAAAACCTTGCCTTATAGCGACCAACAGAGCCATCTGGAAGATATTTCAACACAAAGAACCACTTACAACCAACCACATCAATGCCCAGATGTGGAGGTACAAGAGTCCAAGTCCCTCACTAAGTTAACGTGTTCATTTCTTCATCCATAGCATCTTTCAACTGAGGAATAGCAAGAGCCTCTTGATATATTGTGGGGATGATAGTAGAAGAGATAGCAAGAGCAAAATGCTTACCATCCGGGGAAAGATGAGCACATGAGACAACAACATCAATAGGATGCTTAGTACATGATCAAACTCCCTTCCGCAGGGCAATGAGAAGATCAACGTTATTGCTGGTCGGAGGAGGCAATGCACTGTCAGAAGAAGAGGCCCTGGAACAGGTACAGAAGACTCCAAGGGAATCACATCAGTCTCTAGAGAAAGTGATGGGGCAACAGGAGCAGACGTGGAAATTACTGGCGTCAGCAGAGGTATCGAAATAATAGGCAGGGAAGAAGAAGTATCACAGGGCAAGAGAGAAGAAGTAGGAGAAAAATATGGTATATCTTCAAAGAATGTAACATCTGCTGAAATGTATTGTTTGCGCAGAAGAAGATCATAATAGCGATAACCCTTCTGAGTCAGACAATAACCAAGGAAGACACACTTAACAGAATGGGGAGAAAGTTTGTTATGAGCAGGAGAAGGTATGTGAACAAACGTCGTACATCCAAAAAATTTCAGAGGTAAAGGAAATGGCTCGGTCTCGCGATATAAAATAGAAAATGGAGTCTTGCCATGAAGAATGGATGGGGGAATACAGTTGATGTGATATCAAGAGAGGAGAACAGCATGACCCCAAAAATATCGAAGAACATTCATTTGTATACAAAGGATGCGAGCAACATCCAAGAGATGGCGATTCTTGCGTTCAACAAAGCCATTCTGTTGAGAGGTGCATGGACAAGTAGTTTGATGAATCAAACCATGGCTCACACAAAAATTAGAGAATCTTCTGTGGAGATATTCCTTGACATTATCAGTATGAAGAATCTGAATAGGCACATGAAATTATGTGAAGATCTCATTATAAAAGGCAGTAAACACGGAGTACAGCTCAGAACGATCTCTCAAGAGATACAACCAAGTACACCTAGAGAAATCATTAATAAATGTAACAAAGTATAAGCTTCCTCTACCAACATTGGTTGTAGGAGAAGGACCCCCGATGTCAAAATGAACTAGTTTAAAAGGATGCAAAGAACTACTTCCTACTCGATCTGGGAAAGAAGATCAATGATGTTTACCAAACTGACAGGCTTCACAATTCATAGGAAAATCCTTTGAAGTAAGGTCTGGGATGTTGAAGTTGGTGACCGGGCGGTCTGGCGGTTTGTCTTGGCGGGTTGAAGACCGCGCGGTCTGGCGGTTTGTCTCAGCCGGCTTGGAGACCGGGCGGTCTGGCGGTCTAACCTGGCAGTCTCTCTTCCTCTCTGGTGGTAGCCGTGCGGTGAGCCCTGCTGTCTAACCGCGCGGCTTGTGCGGTTTGTTTTGTATAGTCCGCTTAGTCCTGTAAATTTTTAGACCCACATCTCTTATTTGTATTCTCTCATCTCTCCTCCATTCTATATAAAGGAGGGCATACCTTTGTAATATATACCTTTTTTGGATAATAAAATTTCAGTTAAAACCATTTCGGTTTGTTTTCTGTTCGGTTTCTACATGGTATCAGAGGGACACGGTTGTTTCCTCCTGATTGTGTGCGCTCCCTGATTCTCGCGGCTTGTTTTCCGCTCTCCGCGACCTGTCTTGCGGTTTGCACTCTCCTCTGTCCGCCGCCCTGTTCGCGCGGCTTGTTTTTGTCCGCTGTGTAACATCCCATGTTACTTCTGGACCTCTCAACTTAGATTGGGTTAGTCATGGGTGAGATATATGGAAGACCAACAATGTTTGACCCTAGGTAGTGGGTGGTAGCCATGTGGGGCCCACTATAGGACCATAGTCAAACTAGGTCAAACTAACCTAAGTGGGGACCCTAGCAACTCCATGACCCCACCACATTGCCCTAACCCTAAAAACAATCCAAGTGCACCTAGGGCATGCCATTTGGTCAATATTTTGACCCAAGTTGACCAAAGTCAACCTTGGGCTTAAATTGGTCAAACCCACACTCATAAGCCCAATTAGCCTAAGTAGGGCACCCCCTTGACCCAACCCAAGTTGGGTGGTGCCACTAGACCCATTACCACCAAATAGGGTCAGCTCACCCACCATGGTTGACCAAGTCAACCCTAAAAGTCAATTTGGTCAATATAAGGCCTAAAGAGAGAAAATGAGTGTCAAGCTCATTTCCAATGGGCTAAGCCCATGAACCAAGACCCATGACCAGCCTTAATGGTTAATGACAGCCCCTAACCTCCTGAAATTGGAGAGAGATTGCATGCAAGGGGGGTAGTTTGGGAAATTGGGGGAAAAAGAGGAGAGAGAAGAGAGGGAAAATGGGGATGAAGGCCATGTGGCCCTCCTCCTCTCTTCCCAAGCACAGATCTGAATCCACACATCAATTATCATCCTTTCCAACCCAATTTCATGCCACTTGGAGCCAAGGAGGAGAAACCAAAGCTCATGGCCGAAATTCCCATCATGGCATCTATGCATACAAGCCATATCATCCAAAACCAACCATCCCATTAGCTTCAGAAGGTCCAAAGGAGTGGAATTCGATACCTGGATCGAAGCTTTTGGTGGAGAATCGGGTTCAGGAGCAAGCTCGCCGGAGAGGAAAATTTCCATGGCCAACCGCCGCCAAACCCGCCGTCAAGCCCCAATCCAGGTCCGTTTCACCACACCTCTACCCGTACTAGTTTCCTAGATCTATTAGGAGAGACATCGGGCTCAAATGAGCCAGATCTAAGGTGAGCTTTTTCATGAATTTCGGATTTTTGATGGAGTGTAAGTTCGCCGGAAACCGCCGCCTCCGGCGGCCAAGTCACCGCCGAACGTTAGCCCTCACCTCAACGGAGGTGTTGGTGGTGGTGCCCGGCCAGAGAAGTGGCCGGATGGCCGGGAAATGGCCCTAAAGTGAGCTCCAGGTCGGGCAAATCTCGGCCATTGGCTGGAGGAAGAAGATGAACAGATGCCCTCCATCATGCTTTAAGATTCGTGCTACATCAAAATTTAATTTTCTGTCCCTGTTTTTGCTGTCACTTGCATGATAATTTTAGGCCTCTTAGAGGCATTTCCAGAACTTAGTATCTTAATTAGAATTGTATCTGATGGTCTTATCTTTAATTTGTCATCTTAAACATGTGATTTGGTGTAGTGGACAGTCCTGTAGGACATTTCTCCTAGGACTGGTCCTAGGGTAGGGCAGAAATTAAATTGGATGCCCAGGTCAAACCATTAGTCACCATGGCCCCAAATTTTGGGCACATGGATGCTTAGGGCATACTTAGCCCCTTCCAAACTTTAGGAATTTTTAGAGAAAATTTTCCTATAGTTTGTGCCAAAATATCAAAATAGAAATAAATGAAATATAAGGAGTTCTACACCTCCCCATGGTCCCAAATCTTGGTGGTAGGTCAGTGGGGACATCCTTGGTGCATGATAAAATTTTCAGCACCTTGGGTTCAATGCATGGTGGAGAATCCACTTGCATGTGTTAGCTTATGTTATGCCTTGGTGTGCAATTAGCAAAAATGCAAATATAGTGTATTTAGCCCAATGGTGACATGCAAAGGTCTTTGAATTATTTACAGTGGTTCATTAGGGTAAATTTCATCCCTCAAATTAATCATGGAATTTTTGGAATCAAAAATTCCATTTATTGGAATTTATTTTAAATATAGCTATTTTGGAAATAAAATTGGAAAATAGGTTTTCCTCAAGTACAAATCCTAAAATTTTGCCAAGGCATAGATAATGTCACATTTGACTTAGGAAAAATATGATCCCTCTGTTTTGAGGAACGTTTGGAATAGATATCTTAAATTGCCCATTTTACCCTTATCTTATTAATTCTTGAAATGATGGATATATACCTCTGAAAAATTTGGAATTTATTCTACTTCTATAAAATGGTATTATTAGTTTTGCATGAATTTCTCAGAATTAATGGATGCATTGTTAGTTGTTAGATTTATACAATGGCATTTTTGGTAAATATGTTATAATGGAATTTTATAGGTCATTACACAATAAATGCTGATGATACTCTGCCAATAGTCATAAATTAGTGTTCTAAAAGTTCTGTAATTTTCTTGGAATTTGTGATTTCATAATGCCTATACTTCATTTGGAAAAATGGAATTTGTGTGAAATTGATATTAAATAGGAAATGGGAATACATAGTTTAAAGAAAATTATGAAACTCTGTAGGCAGCAATATTTTATCAATATACATCTCAGGAAAAATTCCCTAGGTCAGTGGATATTTAATCATACTACTTCATGTGTAAAATGACCTAGCGTTTAAATTAAAAGATTTAATTAAAGGACTATTTGGCCAAGAAAAATTATGAGAATTCATAGGGTAGTTCCCTTAGTCCATACCACCCTAGGATAAATATTTAGAGGCAAGATGCCTTAAGGTTTGGAAGATCGCATTTTTAGGGTAACCATAGGACATGGTCTGCATATAACACAAATAGGTCTTGCCTTAGGGGTTACCAGGGGATTGATTATCGGCAGAAATAAGAGAGTTCAACATGAACAACCCTGGTGGGTAGAGTTGTCCTAGTGAGGGATCAGAAGTGCAAGTCTTAGTTAGCAACTGGAGTGGGGGTCGGCGGAAGACCGTCGGTTTCCCGGTAATACCTTAAGTCACTAGGGTTGTACTAGAGCAATAAGGAGAGCTGGGGAGATACATGGGTAGCCATCAACTAAAATAAGTATCCTTGCGATAGGGAACGCTAGGCGTAATCCCTACACAGTTCCTAGTGCCCCTTGAGAGCCCTTCACAGGGAATACCGGGGGCAGTCCTAGGATTAACCTTAAATCTCTAAGTATAATAACCCGTAGACAAGAGTAGTTTAATAGGTTAGGACTTTATTGTACCTTCTCGCCCGTGTAGGGTTGGAGATATTCATGATATATGCTCACCCATTTGGGGTTTGAGGGAGTTGGTATAAAGGCACTAATGTGCGATCTCACCCGTTTTGGGGTTTGAGGGAGTTGGTATATAGACACTAATGTGCGTTCTAACCGGGGTTTGGGTTTGAGGGATTCAGGACGAGTTTGGTCCTGCGAGCGAGAGGCTCGGAATGAAATACTTGCATGTGCATAAATATCATGGCGGGGCATGCGGTACTGGTCGTTCGTCACACCGATGGCAGTACGGTGCACCAGGCGGTTGTGAGAGTTAGAGGGGCCAGTGGGTTGTTTTACACTGCGGTCTGGAGGACGATCCCCGATAACACACATCCGACCCAACAAGACTGACGGGTTTGTCAGCAAAGTACGTACGCGAGACTCTAGAGTGCACCTTGGACGTGTACAGAGGCGTATGAGAGGGGTCTAAGGCTTGGTAGTGTGCATACCGGTCTAGAAGCGGAGACGCCCGTTCCGCTGCTGCCGTAGCCACAGCGGTGGTACCTGAGAGTGATGCTAGCTCTCAAAAAGTGGGAACTAAAGGTCTGTGATCACAGAGTCATTGTGTGTGAGTTGCACTTGTTTGCGCATAAAATTGCATCATATCATTCATTCATATTAGGTCATACGTTTCATAGATCCTTATCATACAAATTAGTATGAGCTCTTTTATATGATAAGTTAAATTTCCTGAAAACCCTAACTTATATATTTGTATGGGCATTTATATAAGTTAGGGTACGTTTGTGATGATAGCATAGTGGTAGTTTAGTTTATTTACCTGTTCATATTACTGTTCTTTACTTTCCTTTACTGCACTGCTCTTACTTATTACTTGTACCGTACTTAGAACTGCTAGCGTAGAACTACTTTACTTATTACAACTCTAGTTAGATACTGTCACCGGCTTCCACTTTGCTACCCCTTTTGTTGTCCTCCGCTTCGTCCTCCCGCTCGGTGCCTCGGAGCTGCGGGGCGAGGTGCGGAGGAAACGACTTAGTCTTTTTGACTAATGGTCGGTGACCAACTATTTTTAGGAGCCCGTGGAGATGGAGCACCAGCACGTCGAGGAGGCAGGACATGAGGAGCAGATACCACTTCAGCAGGCTACTACCACTACTGTGCGTCCTCAGGTGGGACGAGATCTGATGTTCTAGTGTAGCTTCCGCATTATTATTTTGTGAGAGAGTGATTTTGATGTACTGGGCATAAGCCCTTTTTACTCTTTCATTTGTACTCTTCTGTGGACTATTGTGATGTACTTTTCATTTCATTTACATGATTGTACTATGTGGCTTGTGGACTGATGGTTTTATATACAGTTTTACTTCTTTCTTCTCATATTGGCCTACAGGTTGAATGATCGTACTAGCCGGCAGAATCGGCGTGTTGCGGTGTCGACTAACCCGTGAGTTAGTGCCACCGTAAGACGGCGGTTCTGGGCATAAGACCCGGTAGCCCTCCTTGGTAAGGGGGAGGGGGGTCTTACAAACTGGTATCACCTGAACAACGATCATATGAGAAAGAAGTCCACAACATGGGACCACCCCCGCCCGAGCATTAGTTTGCGGACAAACTATGCAGCGGAAGCAGTGGTGTGCCAATGTGTAAAGTCACATAAATGATCCACACAGTACAATGAGTTAGGCCAGTTTTGTTTTAACCTTACCTTTATGCAACCTCCACAGGTCGCCGCGCCGCAAAATGTGGCTCCTCCCCCTACAGCTGCCACTCCATTCCTACATACGGAGATGGGGCAGACCTTGACGGCGATTCTGGATGCCTTCAGAGCCCAGCAAGTCCCGACTCCACAGCCAAATCCGGGGTCGAGCTGGCTGAGTGCATTCAAGAGCCTGTCCCCACCGACGTACCGTGGGACAGAGGATGCGGTGAAGACGGAAGAATGGCTGGAGGCCATACATGAGATCTTAGCAGGCATCAGCTGCCCAGTCGGCGAGGCAGTACCTCTAGCCACCTCTGTGCTGGAGGCTCATGCAAAGAGATGGTGGAAATCAGTCCGGGAGTCTACTTATGCGGACTTTGAGCTGTCAGAGATATCATGGGAGGAGTTTGGCGATGTGTTTCTGGAGCACTTCGTCTCTGCCACGGACAGAGATGCCTTGGAGGAGAGGTTTTTGAACCTCAAATAGGGGACTAGATCGGTGATAGAGTATCAGAGAGAGTTCTCTCATTTGGCCAGGTTCGCAGGGATTCAGGATACCGATGATAGGAGGTATGCCAAGAGATTTTACCGGGATCTCAGGGACGATTTGAGGCAGGCCTTGTTGTTTATTTCTCATGGCACATCTAGGCAGATCATTGAGATGGCAAAGAAGCTGGAGGCTGACCAGCTGATGGTGCGAGCTGGAGGGAAGAGACCATTTGATGGGTCGACATCAGGAGAGAGCAGTAGGGGCTCTCAGAGAGGCAGGACCATCGGATACAGGAAGGGTGGGGGACGTCGTCGTCCCAACTTCAGGCAGGAGCAGGGGCCTCCTCCAGCATTGGCTCCCCCACCTCTACAGATGCATGATCCGAGGAGACAGGATGACCGAGGCCACCGACAAGTGGTTTGTTACGGATGCCGCCAGCCCGGGCACATCAGGTCGGAGTGCCCGCACCGATTCCATCCCCCTCCTCCTCCTCCACCTCCAGTGGCCCCAGTACAGCAGGGCCGAGGACGAGGCCGAGGACGAGGCCGAGGTCGGGGATATCACGGCAGGAGACGCGAGCAGGAGCAGATATACGCCTTGGACCTCACAGAGCCGAGGAATCCCGAGGAGGTTATCACAGGTACTTAAAGTTAATTATGGATTTTCTTGGATTTTCAATGATATATATATATATATAGTACCTGGAACTATAGGATAACAATTAACTTTCACATAAACAAACCTCAGGCATAGTTATGATCAGCGGCAAGCCCGCTCATACTCTCTTCGACACGGGTGCTTCACACTCGTTCGTATTCGAGGCCTTCATCGACGGACTCGAAGGCGTGGAGAGGTTTCATGGACTAGAGATGAGGGTGCGTTTACCCGATGGGTCGGAGCTGCGAACCACTGCACATTGTGATATAGAGGCCGAGATTGGCGGCAAGGCATTTGAGGCGCCGACAACTATTCTGAAGCTGCAGGACTTTGACTTGATTTTGGGCATGGCCTGGTTGTATCGGAACCATGCTCAGATAGATTGTCCGTCCTGGAGGATCACGCTAAGGCATGGCGACTCTCAGGTTATCGTTGAAGGTATCCAGCATATCTGCCACCTAATGTTATCTTCTGTACAGGCTGTGAAGGCCCATGAGCAGGGCGAAGAAGTTTATCTTGTCTGCTTCGAGATGGTGGGAGCAGAGACGACTATCTCAGATATTCCGGTGGTCTGGGATTTCTCCGACGTATTCCCGGGAAATTGTCCGGGCTACCGCCTGCTAGAGACTTGGATTTCAGGATTCAGCTAGTACCGGGAGCGAGGCCGGTGTCCCGGGCACCCTACAGGATGGCTCCCAGGGAGTTAGCAGAGTTCAGGACTCAACTACAGGAGCTAGTCGAGTAAGGATTTGTGCGGCCCAGTTCATCGCCATGGGGAGCGCCAGTTCTCTTTGTGAAGAAGAAAGACGGATCACTACGATTATGTATAGATTACCGGGAGCTGAACCGGTTAACGGTCCGCAACACCTATCCTCTGCCTCGGATAGATGAGTTATTTGACCAGCTACATGGAGCCTTCTGGTTCTCCAAGCTAGATTTGCGATCCGGCTACTACCAGCTCCCTATCAGTGAAGAGGACATACCGAAGACGACATTCAGTTCGCGCTATGGATTATACGAGTTCACGGTGATGCCTTTTGGGCTCACGAATGCTCCTGCCGCATTCATAAGTCTAATGAACCGTGTATTCGAGCCTTTCTTAGACCGCTTCGTGATTGTATTCATCGACGACATCCTTATATATTCTCGGACTCAGGAGGAGCATACAGAGCACCTGGCACAGGTCCTGCAGAGGCTAAGGGAGACCCAGATGTACGCAAAGTTTTCAAAGTGCCAGTTCTGGCTGCAAGAGGTGGCTTTCCTGGGGCACACGATCAGTGGGGCTGGATTAGCAGTGGACCCAGCCAAGATAGAGATAGTGAGGGATTGGCCGCGGCCGAAGACCGCATCTGACATCTGCAGTTTCTTGGGACTAGCAGGGTATTATCGCAAGTTCGTGGAGGGGTTCTCGAGGATAGCACTCCCCCTCACGTCCTTGACGAAGAAGGACACAGATTTTGTTTGGTCAGAGCGGTGTGAGACGGCTTTTCAGGAGCTGAAGGACCGACTCATCTCATCCCCCATTCTTGCGCTTCCATCCGGGAGCGAAGGATTTCAGATCTACACGGACGCCTCTTATCAGGGGATGGGTGCAGTCCTGATGCAGCATGGACATGTTATTGCTTATGCTTCGAGACAGTTGAAGAAGCCTTAGCATAACTATCCAGTACATGACCTAGAGCTCGGGGCTGTGGTTTTCGCCCTAAATATATGGAGGCATTATTTATACGGGATTCATTGTGACATCTTTTCGGATCACAAGAATCTCAAGTATATCGATACACAGAAGGACCTAAACCTGAGACAGAGGAGGTGGTTGGAGTTCCTCTGCGATTATGATTACAAGATCCACTATCATCCGGGAAAGGCGAACACGGTAGCGGATGCTTTGAGCAGGAGGGCCGGCACTTCTGGACCGGAGCCCCGATTGATGTCTATAGAGCTGCTACAGATGATGGAGGACATGCACATTACCATGGTGTACGAGACCAAGCCAGTCATATATAGAGAGTATTTGAGCTCAGTGATCAGTGACGATGATATACAGGAGCGCATCCGAGCACATCAGAGGCTGGATGCTGCGATACAGCCGATTTTCAGTGCCCTAGAGAGGGGCAAGGTCGAGGACTACACGTTACAGGATGATCTTCTTCGGTTCCAGGGGCGCATCTACATACCAGCAGGGGGCAGTATCCGGGATGACATACTCAGAGAGGCACATTGCTCGAGATATTCAGTGCACCCCGGCATCACCAAGATGTGGGCAGATTTGCGGAGGTCTATGTATTGGCCCGGGTTGAAGAGGGAGATCATGGATTTTGTGACCCATTGTGAGACCTGCCAGCGTGTGAAGGCAGAATGCAAGAGCCCGGGAGGTTTACTACAGCCACTGCCAGTTCCAGAATGGAAGTTCGAGGACATTGCTATGGACTTTGTACACGGATTGCCTCGCTCCCACTCTGGGCATGACTCTATATGGGTTATAGTGGATAGATTGACCAAGGTAGCGCGGTTTATTCCAGTTCGAAAGGATGCCCCAGTTGCAGTTCTGGTGAGATTATTTGTGGAGCAGTACGTCAGATATCATGGCATCCCCAGGACGATTGTTTCGGACCGTGATAGTCGGTTCACTTCGAGCGAGTGGAGGGCCGTGCATGCTTACTTGGGATCTCGGCTTACTTTTAGTACCGCCTTCCATCCGCAGACCGACGGACAGACCGAGCGGACCATCCGGACCATGGAGGACCTGCTCAGACTATGCATATTGGATACGGGGAAGCCTTGGGAGAGGCTACTGCCATTGATTGAGTTCTCGTATAATAACAGCCACCAGGCTAGCATCAGGATGGCTCCATACGAGGCACTTTATGGGAGGAGATGCCGGACACCGCTATCATGGGTTCAGGATGTGGATACCAGGGCTCTTGGATCTGATTATATAGAGGATACTGAGGCTCAGATTCGATTGATTAGAGATCGGCTACTAGAGGCCCAGAGCAGGCAGGCAAGGTATTATGATGCTTGGCACCGGAAGGTGGAGTTCCAGGTTGGAGACAGGGTATTCTTGAAGATACGTCCAGTACACGGTGTCTCTCGGGTGCGGAGGCACAAGAAGCTCAGTCCACGATACATGGGGCCATACCTGATCCTGGAGCGGATCGGCCCCTTGGCTTACCGACTGCAGCTGCCACCGGAGTTGGGTGCATTACATGACGTCTTCCATGTCTCTTCCTTGCGAAGAGCTCTCCTTCGGCCAGAGAAGCACATTACTACTACAGCCGGACCGGTAAAGCCTGACAGATCAGTTAGATTGGAGCCGATCCGGATTAACGATACAGCCATCCGAGTGTTGCGGAAGAAGAAGGTCCCTCTTGTGAAGGTGCTGTGGTCCAACCATGGACGGGAGGAGCACACCTGGGAGCCGAGGGATCTGATGCTGGAGCAACACCCGGAGCTATTCGCATCAGGTACTTTTAAGTTATGTCTTTAAAATTTCTTGATGGTTCTTGCAAGTAGAACCCCGTAGACCCGAACTTAAATTTCGGGGACAAAATTATTTTCTTGTTTATTGGAATTTGTAACATCCCATGTTACTTCTGGACCCCTCAACTTAGATTGGGTTAGTCATGGGTGAGATATAAGGAAGACCAACTATGTTTGACCTAGGTAGTGGGTGGTAGCCATGTGGGGCCCACTATAGGACCATAGTCAAACTAGGTCAAACTAACCTAAGTGGGGACCCTAGCCACTCCATGACCCCACCACATTGCCCTAACCCTAAAAACAATCCAAGTGCACCTAGGGCATGCCATTTGGTCAATATTTTGACCCAAGTTGACCAAAGTCAACGTGGGCTTAAATTGGTCAAACCCACACTCATAAGCCCAATTAGCCTAAGTAGGGCACCCCCTTGACCCAACCCAAGTTGGATGGTGCCACTAGACCCATTACCACCAAATAGGGTCAGCTCACCCACCATGGTTGACCAAGTCAACCCTAAAAGTCAATTTGGTTAATATAAGGCCTAAAGAGAGAAAATGAGTGTCAAGCTCATTTCCAATGGGCTAAGCCCATGAACCAAGACCCATGATCAGCCTTAATGGTTAATGACAGCCCCTACCCTCCTGAAATTGGAGAGAGATTGCATGCAAGGGGGTAGTTTGGGAAATTGGGGGAAAAAGAGGAGAGAGAAGAGAGGGAAAATGGGGATGAAGGCCATGTGGCCCTCCTCCTCTCTTCCCAAGCACAGATCTGAACCCACACATCAATTATCATCCTTTCCAACCCAATTTCATGCCACTTGGAGCCAAGGAGGAGAAACCAAAGCTCATGGCCGAAATTCCCATCATGGCATCTCTGTATACAAGCCATATCAGCCAAAACCAACCATCCCATTAGCTTCAGAAGGTCCAAAGGAGTGGAATTCGATACCTGGATCGAAGCTTTTGGTGGAGAATCGGGTTCGGGAGCAAGCTCGCCGGAGAGGAAAATTTCCATGGCCAACCGCCGCCAAACCCGCCGCCAAGCCCCAATCCAGGTTCGTTTCACCTCGCCTCTACCCGTACTAGTTTCCTAGATCTATTAGGCGAGACATCGGGCTCAAATGAGCCAGATCCAAGGTGAGCTTTTTCATGAATTTCGGATTTTTGATGGAGTGTAAGTTCGCCGGAAACCGCCGCCTCCGGCGGCCAAGTCACCGTCGAACGTTAGCCCTCACCTCAACGAAGGTGTTGGTGGTGGTGCCCGGCCAGGGAAGTGGCTGGATGGCCGGGAAATAGCCCTAAAGTGAGCTCCGGGTCGGGCAAATCTCGGCCATTGGCTGGAGGAAGAAGATGAACAGATGCCCTCCATCCTGCTTTAAGATTCGTGCTACATCAAAATTTAATTTTCTGTCCCTGTTTTTGCTGTCACTTGCATGATAATTTTAGGCCTCTTACAAGCATTTCCAGAACTTAGTATCTTAATTAGAATTGTAGCTGATGGTCTTATATTTAATTTGCCACCTTAAACATGTGATTTGGTGTAGTGGATAGTCCTGTAGGACATTTCTCCTAGGACTGGTCCTAGGGTAGGGCAGAAATTAAATTGGATGCCCAGGTCAAACCATTAGTCACCATGGCCCCATATTTTGGGCACATGCATGATTAGGGCATACTTAGCCCCTTCCAAAATTTAGGAATTTGTAGAGAACATTTTCCAATAGTTTTTGCCAAAATATCAAAATACAAATAAATGAAATATAAGGAGTTCTACACCTCCCCATGGTCCCAAATCTTGGTGGTAGGTCAGTGGGGACATCCTTGGTGCATGATAAAATTTTCAGCACCTTGGGTTCACTGCATGGTGGAGAATCCACTTGCATGTGTTAGCTTATGTTATGCCTTGGTGTGCAATTAGCAAACCTGCAAATATAGTGTATTTAGCCCAATGGTGACATGCAAAGGTCTTGAAATTATTTACAGTGGTTCATTAGGGTACATTTCATCCCTCAAATTAATCATGGAATTTTTGGAATCAAAAATTCCATTTATTGGAATTTATTTTAAATATAGCTATTTTGGAAATAAAATTGGAAAATAGGTTTTCCTCAAGTACAAATCCTAAAAATTTGCCAAGGCATAGATAATGTCACATTTGACTTAGGCAAAATATGATCCCTCTGTTTTGAGGAACGTTTGGAGTAGATATCTTAAATTGCCCATTTTACCCTTATCTTATTAATTCTTGAAATGATGGATATATACCTCTGAAAACTTTGAAATTTATTCTACTGCTATACAATGGTATTATTAGTTTTGCATGAATTTCTCAGAATTAATGGATGCATTGTTAGTTGTTAGATTAATACAATGGCATTTTTGGTAAATATGTTATAATGGAATTTTATAGGCCATTACACAATAAATGCTGATGATACTCTGCCAATAGTCATAAATTAGTGCTCTAAAAGTTCTATAATTTTCCTGGAATTTTTGATTTCATAATGCCTATACTTCATTTGGAAAAATGGAATTTGTGTGAAATTGATATTAAATAGGAAATGGGAATAAATAATTTAAGGAAAATTATGAAACTCTGTAGGCAGCAATTTTTTATCAATATACATCTCAGGAAAAATTCTCTAGGTCAGTGGATATTTAAGCATACTACTTCATGTGTAAAATGACCTAGCGTTTAAATTAAAAGATTTAATTAAAGGACTATTTGGCCAAGAAAAATTATGAGAATTCATAGGTTAGTTCCCTTAGTCCATATCACCCTAGGATAAATATTTAGAGGCAAGATGCCTTAAGGTTTGGAAGATCGCATTTTTAGGGTAACCATAGGACATGGTCTGCATATAACACAAATAGGTCTTGCCTTAGGGGTTACCAGGGGATTGATTATCGGCAGAAATAAGAGAGTTCAACATGAACAACCCTGGTGGGTAGAGTTGTCCTAGTGAGGGATCAAAAGTGCAAGTCTTAGTTAGCAACTGGAGTGGGGGTCGGCGGAAAACCGTCGGTTTCCCGGTTATACCTTAAGTCACTAGGGTTGTACTAGAGCAATAAGGAGAGCTGGGGAGATACATGGGTAGCCATCAACTAAAATAAGTATCCTTGCGAAAGGGAACGCTGGGCGTAATCCCAACACAGTTCCTAGTGCCCCTTGAGAGCCCTTCACAGGGAATACCGGGGGCAGTCCTGGGATTAACCTTAAATCTCTAAGTATAATAACCCGTAGACAAGAGTAGTTTAATAGGTTAGGACTTTATTGTACCTTCTCGCCCGTGTAGGGTTGGAGAGATTCATGATATATGCTCACCCGTTTGGGGTTTGAGGGAGTTGGTATAAAGGCACTAATGTGCGATCTCACCCGTTTTGGGGTTTGAGGGAGTTGGTATATAGGCACTAATGTGCGTTCTCACCCGGGTTTGGGTTTGAGGGATTCAGGACGGGTTTGGTCCTGCGAGCGAGAGGCTCGGAATGAAATACTTGCATGTGCATAAATATCGTGGCGGGGCATGCGGTACTGGTCGTTCGTCACACCGATGGCAGTACGGTGCACCAGGCGGTTGTGAGAGTTAGAAGGGCCAGTGGGTTATTTTACACTGCGGTCTGGAGGACGATCCCTGATAACAAACATCCGACCCAACAAGACTGACGGGTTTGTCAGCAAAGTACGTACGCGAGACTCTAGAGTACACCTTGGACGTGTACAGAGGCGTATGAGAGGGGTCTAAGGCTTGGTAGTGTACATACCGGTCTAGAAGCGGAGAAGCCCGCTCCGCTACTGCCGTAGCCACAGCGGTGGTACCCGACAGTGATGCTAGCTCTCAAAAAGTGAGAACTAAAGGTCTGTGATCATAGAGTCATTGTGTGTGAGTTGCACTTGTTTGCGCATAAAATTGCATCATATCATTCATTCATATTAGGTCATACGCTTCATAGATCCTTATCATATAAATTAGTATGGGCTCTTTTATATGATAAGTTAAATTTCCTGGAAACCCTAACTTATATTTTTGTATGGGCATTTATATAAGTTAGGGTACGTTTGTGATGATAGCATAGTGGTAGTTTAGTTTATTTACCTGTTCATATTACTGTTCTTTACTTTCCTTTACTGCACTGCTCTTACTTATTACTTGTACCGTACTTAGAACTGCTAGCGTAGAACTACTTTACTTATTACAACTCTAGTTAGATACTGTCACCTGCTTCCACTTTGCTACCCCTTTTGTTGTCCTCCGCTTCATCCTCCCGCTCGGTGCCTAGGAGCTGCGGGGCGAGGTGCGGAGGAAACGACTTAGTCTTTTTGACTAATGGTCGGTGACCAACTATTTTTAGGAGCCCGTGGAGATGGAGCACCAGCACGTCGAGGAGGCAGGACATGAGGAGCAGATACCGGTTCAGCAGGCTACTACCACTACTGTGCGTCCTCAGGTGGGACGAGATCTGATGTTCTAATGTAGCTTCCGCATTATTATTTTGTGAGAGAGTGATTTTGATGTACTGGGCATAAGCCCTTTTTACTCTTTCATTTGTACTCTTCTGTGGACTATTGTGATGTACTTTTCATTTCATTTACATGATTGTACTATGTGGCTTGTGAACTGATGGTTTTATATACAGTTTTACTTCTTTCTTCTCATATTGGCCTACAGGTTGAATGATCGTACTAGCCGGCAGAATCGGCGTGTTGCGGTGTCGACTAACCCGTGAGTTAGTGCCACCGTAAGACGGCGGTTCTGGGCATAAGATCCGGTAGCCCTCCTTGGTAAGGGGGAGGGGGGATTTACACGCTGCCATGTTCGCGCGGCTTGCTTCTCTTTGGTTCTCTTCTTCTGCTGCTATTCGTCGCCGCGACCTGTCTCGTTGTCGCCGCGCTCTACTTGTTGTTGCCTTCTACCCACTCCTGCTTGCTAGTCGCGCCGGCCTCATCTTTTGCCGTGCGACCTGTTCTCCTCTGTTCGCCCGACTTTTTCAAGACGTGCGACTTCTTTCCCTCTGCTTTGCTCTGCTTCTTGGTAGCGGTCTTACTAGCCGCACGACCTGTTTTCTGTTCGCCGGGCTTGGTGCTCTTTTCTCTTCTCGCGGCTTGTTCTTATCGTCGCGGCTTGCTCCTCTCTTGCTTCCATGGCTTTCCCCTCCTCCAGCCTGTCCGCCTCCATGGTCACCTCTTCTGGTAGTGCTCATGTTGTTACTCGCGGAGGATGGCTAATCGACTATGGTGCAACCAATCATATGACAGGCAATCCTCAATGTTTCTCTCTTCTTGACACACATGCTCAGTTGCCCTCGGTCATTGTTGCTGATGGATCTCCCTCCCCGGTCCATGGGACGGGCATGGTTCAAGTCACTCCATCTCTCTGCCTGGCTGATACCCTCTATGTGCCCAAGTTTCCGTGCAATTTATTATCGGTTACTTCTTTATGCAAGCAACTACGGTGTTCTGTCATATTAACCCCTAGCTCTTGTGCTTTTCAGGATCTGGACTCCCAACGGACGATTGCTACCGGGACTGAGAGTGGTGGCCTCTACTTCGTCGACAACATTTCTGCTCTATCCGCCTTCTCCTCCTCCTCTACAGATCTTCTCCAATGGCATCTTCGCCTTGGACATGCTCCTCCCCGAATTCTACGCCAGCTCCTGTCGCACCTCCCTCCTCATCATCCTCCTCTAAACTGTGATGCATGTCAACTTGGCAAACATCACCGCTCATCCTTCCCACCAACGCAAAGTCGGGGCTCTTCCCGTCCGTTCGACCTCGTTCACTCTGACATATGGGGTCCCGCTCCTAACCTCACCATCGGTCGGGGTAGTTCCTATTTTGTCACCTTCATTGATGATTTCTCTCGATGTACGTGGGTATATCTTCTCAAAGATCGCTCCGAGCTGTTCTCTGTTTGGACCTCCTTTTATTCTATGGTTAAGACTCAGTTTAATACGTCTATTAAACTCCTTCGTTCTGACAATGCTAAGGAGTATCTTAGCAACGACTTCTCCTCCTTTTGTATTCACCATGGTGTTATTCGTCAAACAAGTTGTGTCTACACCTCACAACAAAATGGGGTGGCGGAACGCAAAAACCGTCACCTCCTTGATGTCGCTCGCACTATGATGACTCAAATGCATGCTCCTCGCTCCTATTGGGGCTATACTGTCCTCCTCTCCTGATATCTCATCAATCGTCTTCCCTCCACAGTTCTCCACGGTGCTACCCCCTTCTCCATTCTTTATCCGGACAAGGATCCCTTTCCTCTTCCTCTGCACATCTTTGGGTGCACCGCTTTTGTGCACTCTCCCGCTGCCACCCATGATAAACTCTCACCACGTGCCACCAAATGTGTCTTTCTGGGCTACTCTCCCACTCAGAAAGGATATTGCTGCTTTGACCCTGTTACATGCAAGCAATTTGTCTCTGCGGATGTCACCTTCTTTGCCAATGCCTCTTACCTCTCTCCCGCTTCCTCTTCTACTCCTCCTGATCCTACTTCTCATACCAACCCATACATTCCCTCTGCTCCCACTGATGTTCCGCCCTCTCCACCCACTCCACCGTCTTCCCCATCCTCATCATCTCCGCCCTCTACTCCGCTTTCTCCCTCCACTCCGCTGCCATCTCTCTCTACTCCCGGGCCAGCTCTCTCCACCACGGATACTCCGGATACTGAGGCACCTGCTGACCTGGATCTCCCGATTGCTCTTCGCAAAGGAGTTCGGGCCTGTACCCAACACCCGCTTGCTGTAGTTGTTTCCTACGATCGTCTTACTCCTGCTCGCAGAGCTTTTGCACTGGCTATCTCGGCCACTGCCACCCCCCGTTCCTACCAGGAGGCCCTTACTATTCCTCATTGGAAAGTTGCCATGGATGAGGAGATTGCTACTCTCACTGAACGGGGTACCTGGACCCTTGTTCCTCCTCCTTTCGGCACAGATGTTGTTGGTTGTCGTTGGGTCTTCGTGGTGAAGTTTCTCCCGGATGGTAGTGTGGATCGTTATAAGGCTCGCCTGGTTGCCAAGGGTTTTACCCAAACTTATGGGATTGATTACTTTGACACTTTCTCTCCCGTGGCTCGTCTCAGCACTATTCGGGTTCTTCTCTCTGTGGCTGTCAACAGGGATTGGCCCATCTCACAGCTAGATGTTAAGAATGCCTTCCTCTATGGTGATCTGCAGGAGGATGTTTACATGGAGCAACCTCCTGGGTATGTTGCTCAGGGGGAGACACGGGTATGCCGGCTAAAGAAGGCTATCTATGTCCTCAAGCAGAGTCCTCGTTCCTGGTTTGACAAGTTCAGTGGCATTGTTGCGGCCATTGGTTTTACAAGAAGCTCAGCAGATCACTCCTTGTTTGTTCGGAAAACCGCCTCTGGTCTTGTTGTTCTTGCGGTTTATGTTGATGACATTCTTCTTACTGGCGATGACCAGGATGGGGTATTGATGACCAAGAAACACCTTCGTCAACATCTGGTCACAAAGGATATGGGCTCCCCGAAATACTTTCTGGGGATTGAAATCTCTAGAAAGCCCAACTCCATGGTCCTTTCACAACGGAAGTATGCTCTTGATCTTTTAAAGGAGGTAGGACTGACTGGTGCTAAACCTGCACGTTGTCCTATGGCTGTTGGAGAAGACAAAACTTGGATAGATGACTCACCTCTTCTCTCCGATCTTACGAGATACCGGCGTCTGGTGGGCAAGCTCATATATCTCACGGTAACCAGACCCGACATCTCTTATGTTATTGGCAAGGTGAGCCAGTTCATGCAAGCTCCGAGGGAGTGTCATCTACAATCTGCTCTGAGGATATTAGAGTATATTAAAGCTGCTCCAGGGAAAGGACTCCTATTTCAGAAAAATGGTCACCTTAGGGTTGAAGCGTACTCTGATTCAAGCTATGAGGATGACAAAGGGGACCGCAAATCGACTTCAGGTTTCTGCACATTTGTTGGAGGCAATCTTGTGAGTTGGAAGAGCAAGAAACAGTCTGTCATTTCCAGGTCTAGTGCAGAGGCAGAATATCGCAGCATGGCATCGACTACATGTGAGTTGAAGTGGTTGCGGGCTCTCATGATTGACTTAGGAGAGGTTTACAACTATCCTCTTCCTATGTTCTGTGACAATAAGGCCGCGATACACATTTCCAAAAATTCGGTCTTTCATGAGAGAACAAAACACATGGAAGTCGACTGTCATTTTATTCGGGAAGAAATATTGAAAAAATAGATTTGCACTCCATTTGTCACTTCCGACAACGAGTTGGCAGATGTCTTCACCAAGCCGGTGTCCGCTTCCTTTTTCCACATCTGCGACAAGCTGGGCATGATCAATATATATGCTCCAGCTTGAGGGGGAGTGTTGAAGTTGGTGACCGGGTGGTCTGGCGGTTTGTCTTGGCGGGTTGAAGACCGCGCGGTCTGGCGGTTTGTCTCAGCCGGCTTGGAGACCGGGCGGTCTGGCGGTCTAACCTGGCAGTCTCTCTTCTTCTCTGGTGGTAGCCGTGCGGTTAGCCCTGCTGTCTAACCGCGCGGCTTGTGCGGTTTGTTTTGTATAGTCCGCTTAGTCCTGTAAATTTTTAGTCCCACATCTCTTATTTGTATTCTCTCATCTCTCCTCCATTCTATATAAAGGAGGGCATACCTTTGTAATAGATACCTTTTTCGGATAATAAAATTTCAGTTAAAACCATTTCGGTTTGTTTTCTGTTCGGTTTCTACATGGGAAAAGTTGATGAATGAGGCGAGAAGTAGGATGGCGAAGACGATGATGCCATTGTTGAAGAGATAAAGAAGCAGAAAGAGCAACGTCGTGGTCAAGAAAGAAGAGGCCACCACTGGCAGTTCTAGTAGAAATCATAGCTTTGGAGACAGAATCAGAGAAAGAACAAGTGATTCTAATAAAAGTAAACGTGCAATTTAATTGAATGCAAAGAGCATGAACAGAGAGTAAATTGCATAGAAAAGTTGGGACATAGAGAGTGTCCTAAAGCAACAAAGATAGAGGGAGACGCATAGTGCCAACACCATGAATAGGAGCAGAAGTCTCATTTGCAATAACAATAGGAGAAAGCCTATTTTATTCAAGCAAAGAGGATAACAAATGAGATTTGTCGATCATGTGACAAGTGGAACCATAGTCAATAAGGCACATATCATAGGTGGCCACAAGAGCGCGAGCTATTGAGGAGAGAAGAGAAACCATTTTAAAGAAAATAGAAACCAGAAGGAAGAAAACTAATCACACAGTTAGAAACAAGCCGTCAAAAGAAGCCAAACCAAATAGGACGGAAAATAAGCCACAAAAAACCAGCGACCAAAAGAAAGAGAGAGGCAGAGAATCAAACCGCACAGTTTGAAAAAAGTTAGAGAGAACCGAACACCAAGAGAAGCAAACCAAGAAGAGATCGCGCGAGAAGAGAAAATAGCCCGTGCGAGAAAAGAGAAGTCACATCGACCAAGCAGCGAACAAACCGTGTGGGAAGACCACACGGTCACGGTGATGCTACACCAGCGGCAAGAAAAGATCCCGCGACCAAGATTTGGAGCCCACAATGGTTAGAGAAGTTATAACGACAAAAAAAGAAGTCGTAGAGACAAGAAATGAAGCCGCAAAGAAGAAGAAGAAGAAAGAGAGAAGAGAACGAGTCCCCACGTTCACGATGACAACACACCAGCGGCAAGGAAATGTCGCGACCAAAATGCGGAACTCGCAATAAATAAGAGAAACTGCTAGGATAGACAAGCAAAGAGAAGAGAAAAAACTACACGGTCAAGGTGACAACACACCAGCGACAAGAAAAGAAGTCGCGACCAGGATGCAAATCTCGCAGCGGTTAGAGAAACTGCAGCGAGAAGAGAAAAGAGGAGGAGAAGCAAAGGAAGCATGCGGACAAGGAAACCATGTGACCAAGAAGGGCATAAGCAGAAACAAAACAGGACTCAGAGAGAAGTCGCGTGGACAAAAATAGAAGCAAGGGAGAGCTGGGAGGGAATAGAATAGAAGCCGCGCGAATAGAATAGAAGCTACGTGAGTTGGAGCGGACCAATTAGCTCTGATACTACGTGAAAAAGAGCTAAATAAATGCAAATTTTATTGCTCCAAAATGGTAATGATTACATGGGTATGCCCCCTTATTTATAGAAAATGGGGGGAGATGAGAGAGAATGCAATAATCGATGTGGGACTAAATACAAGTCGGGCGGCTTATGCGGTTTGACATGGTCAAACTGCACACTATACAACAAATAATTGTACACCCAGAGGCAACCAAGGAAATCCATCGCACAGCTAGGGAAGACCGCTAGAATAGGCTGCCAGACCATAACTGCGGGAGCCACCAGACCATTAATCATCAAACCACAGCTGCTGCAAGCCATTAGACCGCAAGTGCGGGTTGCCACCAAACCGCAGTTGCGGTAAACCATCTGAATGATGTTGCGACTTTAACCAGACCTCTTCAGCCAACAACCAGACTGCAGCGCCTAACCTCCAGACTGCTGTAGCTAATATCCGATTCACTGTTGCGGCCTCAAATCAACCCGCTGGTGATGCTACTACATAGCTGTGCCAAACTACCAGAAGATTGAACGGACTGCCTGAAAGACTACACCGCCAGAATACTGACCAAACAGGCCGTTGGGCCAAACCGCCAGATTGCCTACTCGATAAGCCGATACGACTAGTTCGGCTAAACAGCCAAACTTAACAGCTATGAACTCGATGCAGTACAACTTTTCCTTAACAATAAACTCGATGCAGTCGATTTTAGACGTAACAAATTTTTTATTTCTGCCTCTGATTCCTTTTGTCCTTGGTGACTTTTCCATTTATAGTGACATGTCTAATATATTATTAGGATAGAGGTCAACATGAGTGTTTCTCCTTGAGGGATTACAATTGCAAAACCTTATTTGTGTAACCAAGTGGCTAATATTACATTAGCAATGCACTTTAGTTATATTTATCACATCAAAACTCAACCAGCCATCAAATATAAGATGTTTATTGTCATCTTGAGGT
Source organism: Platanthera guangdongensis (assembly GCA_039583875.1). Classification (NCBI taxonomy): domain Eukaryota; kingdom Viridiplantae; phylum Streptophyta; class Magnoliopsida; order Asparagales; family Orchidaceae; genus Platanthera; species Platanthera guangdongensis. The sequence goes on along the minus strand of CM077147.1, from coordinate 157,366,889 downwards.
ATTCTTCAAATCAGGAATCTTGGGGAAAATATTCCTAACGGGTGTGCTCACTACCAGGCCTAGAATTTACGTACGCCTCGATGCTAAGAACTAAATAGTAGAGAATCTACAAACTCTTGCTTAAATACACCAGTCTTTTAGGTTATGTGAAGGGTCATTAGGAATTTGTTGCCAAGACACCAGCTGAGCTAGCACTCTAGACCAAAACTACTTGCCAAGTCAACGTACTCCCATTGGTGTAACGCCCCCGATTTTTCAAGGTTTATTTAAAATCCCTTTAGTGACGAATTTTGACGTCAGGGCATTACGTTGACGCGTAGTTGGTGGATACCACTGTCGGAGCGTGGCTTTTTCTCATTGGTATCCGAGGTTTTGGTTTGGGAGTATTAGCTTGGCTAATTTGTCCTATGTTTTGGTCTTCCCTTGCGAGTCGGGGTTCGTTTTGGAACACGGCGGAGCGTTTTTGGGATATTTGATGTTTTTACTTTGGGGAGTGTTTACCCGAGTTTGGTTTGTCGGATTTATATTTTGACTTCGTCGTTGGATTTGTAGCGTCTATATTTAGCTACGGTGCGATTTCCGTAGAAATCCGAGCTAGTGCAAGTTTTGGTCAATCGGACATTTTTATCATAATAATAATATATTATATTATTTATTCTATATAAATAGCCTTACGATAAGACGGAAACCCTATTCATCATCTTTCTTAAATCCGTATAACTATTTTTGTGGAAGACGAGAGCGGCGACCTTGCGAGGCCTTCGACCGTTGATTGTAGGAGCTCTGGTACACGAAATCGTCGTTAGAGAGTAGATCGGGTTAGCTCTCTCCAAGATCTACGTTTCCACAGTGAGTTTTTTTCCATTTCTTGGATTTTTAGAGATTAAGGTATGCAATTTTGACCTTCTCTCCTCTCGAAAAGTTTCAAGTTTTACTACTTAGGTGTTTTTGAGGCCAGATCCGTGAGGAGTGGTGGTGCGGCTGGATTTCGGCAAGATCGTGGCAAGTGGTGATTTCTTCGCCTTGCCAAGTTTTCATTCCTTACATTCTCTTTTTTTTCCTTCCCTCCTTAGGATTTAGGAGTAGGGTAAAGTCCGGCCAAGACCTACCTGCAGCATAGAGTAGAGTTTTCCCGGTGGGATGTGTTTTTCGTCGTGTTTAACTATTTAACCTACATGTAGATCTGTAGAATATTGGTTAGTTAGCTCTAGATTAATTTGCCATGTATTATAGTGGGTGTATTTCTGAGGGTTTAGCAGTTAGCTTAAGCTAATTTCGTCTTATATTGCTAATTAGTCTACTGAAATTAGCTGGTTTTGACAAAGACAAAACTATCGAAAATCAGTCTTAGCTGTTGGGTATTGTATCCACACTAACCCAGATTTAATGAAGTCATCCTTGAACTAAGATGAATTAAGTTGTATTTGATGCTTGGTTTAACTTATGTGTTTGCAGGAATCTTATGGGAAGTGTAGACCAATGTTAGTCTACAATGGGTCACCAAATACAGGACCATACAATGTAATCCCTCATTGTGTGTTCCAAAGTGTTGACTCATGTGTAGCCTCTCTATTGGGATACACTTCATATTCAAGCTCTAGGACTAAGTGAAAAGACTTGATGCTGGTTTCACTTTAGAAGAAGAAAAAGTTCTGTCAAGAAAATTTCCTAAGTAAAGTACTCGAGTAGTTCTATACTTACTCGAGTAAGTTACTGAGTTCATACTCGAGTAATAATACTCTTACTCGAGTAGTTAAAATATATCCCGAGTAGTCCAATATGGCTCTCGAGTAGTTACGACAACTATTCGGGTAGTTTCCTTTTACCTCTCGGGTTTACAGAAATTTTCTTCTCAAAAGTTTTCTAAGTTAAATACTCGAGTGGTACTGTATAGTACTCAAGTAGTTTTATCTTCTATATCGAGTAGTTGAATTCTGACTCTCGTGTAGTTCTCACTTACTCGAGTAGTCTAAGTCATGTACTCGAGTAGTCAATCTACTACTCGAGTAGTCCAGTGTTTATACTCGTGTAATCCAGAATTCCATTCCAGAAAATTTCTCTAAGTGAATTACTCGAGTAGTCATCTCCTTATACTCGAGTAGTTCTATTTGTCTCGAGTAGTTCATTATTATATACTCGAGTAGTATTTATTATACTCCAGTAATCTACTCCACCTCTCGTGTAAGTACTCAAGTACTCGAGTATGTTATTTTTGTTACTCGAGTAGCATGATTCCTTTTCTTCTTACTTAATCGAGTAGTTGACTCCATGTACTCGAATAATTATCTCATTCCCTCTCGAGTAGTTCTTCTCATATACTCGAGTAGTCATCTTTTACCTACTCGAGTAGTGTTGCATGTACTCGAGTAGTCTTTTATATCTCGAGTATTTTACTTTGACTTTTTCGAAAATTCGTTAAGTCCAGAATAACGGTTTTCTTAATGAACTTTAACGTGATTGGTCCACGTGTCTCTCATAATGACTCAATTATGTCTAATCTTTTATGTTCCTATAAATAGTCTTGTCTAAACCTACAAACCCTAATTCTAAGAAGATTATTCTACGAAATTTTTGCAGCCGCTTCTGTTTCCTCTTTCTCTCTCCAAGAAACGAAAACTGCCCCCGTCGCCGTCACTGATTACCGACCGGCTAGAGTTTCGCCTTTTGAGGATTCAGATCAAGAAGGCTTTCCAGATCGAGATTCGCTCACTCCTTATTTTCTGATTCGATCGATCGTGTGAATCCAAGAAGTTTCAGATCCAATTTTGCCGAGATTTCTCTTCATCATTCTGATAAAGCCGCAAAGCCTAGAAGAAGAAAGTTTTAGCCGATTGTTGCAGATCTAAAAAATGGATCACTGTTTGTATTTCTATACAAAATTTATTTCATTCTTGTAGGAGAAATTTCTCCGAGTGTAGGAGCTTTTTTCTCCGAGATTGTAGGAAGTTTTACCTTCCGAGTGTAGATCCGTTTTGTGGATCGAGATTATAGGAACATTGTTTCGAGGGTAGGATTGATTTTCAATCCAAGATAATGGAGTAGCCGAGTCTAGTATATTGCTAGATCGGTGAGGGAAAGTGGATGTACCCAAGGTTGGGGAACCACTATAAATCTTGCCTCGTTTGTGTTTGATTGGTAGATAGATCTGTGCATTGGTTTGTAATTTTTATTCCGCAAAAAGACTCACATCTCACCTATTCACCCCCCTCTAGGTGATTTAGGCAGGCAACTATAAACATTCAATTGGTATCAGAGCGAGGTTGATCATTAAAAGGTTAACTCCTTGATCAGATCCTTCAATAGTTATCTTTTGAGATCTACCAAAAATGGAGAAGGCTAAAGATTTTGTCAAGCTTCCATTGTGTACAAAAAATAATTTTTGCATGTGGAAAGAGAGAATCAAGTTATTTATGGAAGCTGTGGATCCAAGGATCTTCATGATAGTTGAAGAAGGTCCTTACATTCCCATGACTGTCTCCACTATAGATCACACTAAGAAAGTCCCAAAGAAACTTATGGATCTAGATAAGGATGAGATTGCACTTGTTTCATTAGACAAAAAGGCAAAAAATATTATAGCAAGTGCAGTCGATGATTCAATGCTGCAAAACCTGATTCACTGTCAGTCTGCAAGAGAGATGTGGCAGACACTAGTTACCTTGATGGAAGGTACAGAAGAAGTGAGGGATGATAGAAGATCCCTTCTAAATCAGAAGTATGAAGCTTTCCGACAAGAAAACAAAGATACCATTGTTGACACCTTTGAGAATTTCTTCAAGATAGTGAATGGGATAAGGGTCTATGGCAGAGTCTTCACTAATGGAGAATTAAATGATAAATTCTTGAGATCCCTGACTAAGGAATGGGATAACAAGGTCTGTGCCATAAGGGAGTTTGGAAAACTGGCCGAGACAGACCCTCAGAATCTCTTCGGGAAACTTATGTCATATGAGCTTCAACTCAACACCAGGAAGGCTGAAGAAGAGAAGAACATGTCTGCATTCAAAGAGAAGTCTGTTGCTTTAAAGGCAGACACCTCTAAGAAGACAAAGGTTGTTCCTTCTACTCCAGCACAAGAAGTTAGTGAAGAAGAAACCTCAGAGCCAAGCACCTCAGGCTCTGAACTCTCAAAAGGAGAGTTCTCACTACTCTCTCGACAGTTCAAGAAATTCTTGAACAAGAAGAAATAATGGAAAGGCAAGGATGCCTCCTATAGAAGATCACGACACGATGTTGATCATCAACGAAATGGCTCAAGCAGCCATGGCAGGTATAATTCTAAACAGAACAAACATGTTTCTACTGACATTATTTGTTATTATTGTAAAAAGCCAGGATACGTCATTGCTGACTGCCCTCACAAGAAGAAGGAGGGTGGTAGAAGAGAGGAAAAGAAGTCCTCGTACAATAAGAAGAGGACAGAGAAGAGCTTGATGGCCAAAAAGGGCAAGACTCTTAGTGACTCTGACTCATCTGAGTCGAGTGAAGAAGAAGAAGCCTATTTTGGGCTCATGGCTCAAACTGATGATGAACAAGAGCCCCAGTTCACTAGGAAGGTAAACTCTCACACTCCTCTTTCAGATTCTGAAGTTTCTGAACATGATTGTGAGGATAGCTCTTCTGACGATGAGTCTGAACTCATGGCCCAGTATAAAGAGTTGATCATGGCTTACGACAAATGTCTAGTCGTGAAAACTCAGGCTAAAGAGATAAAGTCTCTTAAAGCTGAAGAGAGCATCTTGAGAGAGAAAGTCGCCAAGACTAACTCAATCAAAGAGAACTTCGATAATGCTATTGAAGAATACAACAAAGCTCTTGAGCACCTCGTCTTAAAGAGAAAATCATCAAAGATCTGGAAGCCCAACTTGCTGCTGAAAAGAAACTTGTTGAAAGTTTTTCTAAGCCCAAGACAGTTCTTCCATTTGTTGTTGAATTCTCAGCCAAGGCCAACGGTGCTGGACTAGGCCATGAAGAAGCTCCTAGCAAATCTTCTAGGAGAAATAAGGCCCAACGAAAGAATAAGGCTGCCAAAAAGGCCTTAGCCAAAGAGAAGGGGAAAGCCCCTCTAGATCAGACCTTTTCAAAAAGGTTGTATTTCCTTCAAATGAGTGTGATCTTGACTCATCGTACGGACACTTTGCTAGGCCTACCTATATAGAGCCAAAGTCCCGTTATTAAGGATGGACTTGCCCCAGAAACGTTGGTGAAAGTGTCTTTAAGGCACCTTATGAAGAAGTGATTCTTCAGAGCTATGGCCCCTTCAATCATGGTCATAACTTCAAGAAGGTACCGAAGGCAAATCCTGTTGTAGAAAAGCCAATGAAGGAGAAGAAAACATGTGATTGTCATCATCATGAAGCTTCTTCCTCCAAGAATGCTGCCCCTGCTAGACCACAATTCCAAAAGGTCAAGCAGGAGAACTTAAGGCGAAGATACAACAGATTTGACTGTTGGTGTTGTGGCAGAACTGGTCACTTTTCCATCGATTGCTGGTTTAATCCCAGAAATGATGCAACACCTCATATTGGAAATATGAGAAAGACCACTCCTAATGCTAATATTCATAGGGGGGGGTGTTCTAACCCGAGACCAAGGACCCAAACATCTTTGGGTTCCTAAGGAAAACTGATTCTGATTGCAGGTATGTCCAAAGGCCACCAAAACGCCAATCTGGTATTTGGACACTGGATGCTCTCGGCATATGACCGGGACAATAAGACTAATTCAGAATTTTTCTCCAGTTGTGAACGGACCAAAGGTCATCTTTGGAGGTTCAGATTGTGGAATCACTAAAGGCTACAGTATGATTACAAATGGTAATGTATCCTTATCAGATGTGTCCTACGTTGAAGGTTTGGAACATAACCTAATAAGCATAAGCCAACTCTGCGATAAAGGATACACAGTTAAGTTTCACGCTGATAAGTGCTTGATAAAATCTGTTGACAATATGGAAACAATTCTATCCGGCACTAGAAGCAGAAACATATTTTGCTTAAATTTCATTTGTATAGATTCTTCGACACCAGTGTGCTTTTTAGCAAAAGATAGTGCATCTCTTGGTGACCAATGACACAAGAGACTAGCACATATTAATTCCAAAACTATTAATAAATTATTTTCAATGAACTTAGTACGTGATGCCCCAAATATCAAGTATGTCATAGATAGACCTTGTCATGCATGTGTAAAAGGCAAGCAAACAAGCGTTATCTTTAAAAGCGTTATTGGCAAGGATTCTAATAGATGTCTTCATCTACTGCATATCGACCTATTTGGTCCACTGCAAATTAGAAGTTTGGTAGGTAAGGATTATATGTTAGTAATTGTTGATGATTACTCGCGCTTTGCGTGGGTGTTCTTTCTGAAACACAAGTCAGATACCTTCGACATCTTTGCTAATTTTGTCATCCAAGTTCAGAATGAGTACAACTACCCCATAGTCAAAATCAGAAGTGACAATGGAACAGAATTCAAGTCTGGGGCCATGACATAATTTTGTGAATGCTTAGGTATCTTTCATGAGTTTTCCTCTCCTCATACTCCGCAACAAAATGGAGTGGCCGAGAGAAGGAATAGAACACTCATAGAGGCCTGCAGGACCATGTCTAGTGATGCTTCACTTCCAGAATATTTTAGGGTTGAAGCAGTCAACACTGCATGCCACGTGCAAAATCGAGCTCTCATAAAAAAAAACCACGATAAGACACCTTACGAACTTTTGAAGGGCAGGAAACCAACAGTCTCATATTTTAGAATTTTTGGCTGTAAATGCTTCGTGCTCAACAATAGCAAGTATTGTACTACAAAGTTTAGGGAAAAGAGTTTTGAAGGTATTTTTGTAGGTTATAGTAGCCATAGTAAGGCATACACGATTTTTAATAGAAAAACCCTGGTTGTAGAAGAATCGATACATATTGTATTTGATGAGACGAGCTTGCTGCAAAGCAACTCTTCTAGTGTGCTCATTGAAGATGCAGGTGCAAAGCTGAAAGAAATTAGCTTGGATGGACCGTCCGAAGAAAAAGATGAAAGGTTCATCAAGATCACCACTCAAACCCCTATTGGAGAGGTTTATGATCAAGATGAAGAAACTGTCCAAGTTGAAGAAGTCAGTCCGGTGATAGAAGACAATCCAGATGCAAGGACTCTAGAGCTCAGACATCTGAAGGATCATCCCATGGACCAGATCATAGGAGATCCACGAGATGGTGTCAGAACTCGTAGAGGTACAACTAATGAGAATCTATATTAAAGTTTTCTCTTGCAGGTTGAACCAAAGAAATTTGAGGAAGCAAACTCAGACGCATCGTGGATAATGGCGATGGAAGAAGAACTAAATCAGTTCAAGCGCTGCAAAGTATGGAAACTTGTTCCAAGACCCAAAGGTAATAATGTCATTGGGACAAAATGGGTCTACAGGAACAAGATGGACGAGGATGGAACAATTGTAGAGAATAAGGCCAGACTTGTCGCAAAAGGCTATCGTCAAGCAGAAGGAATCGAATTCGACCAGACGTACGCTCCAGTGGCAAGGCTAGAGGCAATAAGGTTATTCCTAGCATATGTTGCACTCAAAGGCTTCACTGTTTACCAGATGGGCGTGAAGTCTGCCTTCCTTAATGGTGACATAAAGGGAGAGGTGTATGTGGAATAACCTCCAGGTTTCGTTGATTATAACTTTCCAGATTACATTTATTTACTGCATAAAGTGCTATATGGTCTGAAACAAGCTCCTCAAGATTAGTATGAGACGCTGTCTAGCTTTCTACTTGAGAACAAGTTCACAAGGGGAAAAATAGATAGGACATTATTTCTTAGGGAAATTAAAGGCAAGATTTTGCTAGTGAAAATCTATGTCGACGACATTATTTTTGGCTCTACTGATGACAACCTCTGCAAGAAGTTTTCAAAACTTATGCAAGGGAAGATTGAAATGAGCAGTATAGGCGAGCTGAAGTATTTCCTAGGGCTTCAAGTGAAACTGTCTGAAGATGGAATTTTCATCTCACAGACCAAGTTCACCAAAGAGCTGATTAAGAAATTCAGAATGGAGAACGCAACCTCGATGAGGACTCCAACGGGTTCAACTATGTCTCTGGACAAGGATGAAAAAGGGAAACCTTTTGATGAAACCAAGTACCGAAGCATTATTGGATCCTTGCTCTACCTTACTGCAAGTAGACCTGACATAATGTTCTCAACATGTGTTTGTGCTAGATTTCAGGTGAACTCTAAGGAATCTCACTATGCTGCGGCAAAGTAGATTTTGAGATACCTTAAAGGTACAACAAATCTTGGCTTATGGTACCCAAGAAGTAATGACAGCGAACTAATAGGTTTTTCAGATGCAGATTTTGCAGGGAGCAAAGACGATAGGAAAAGCACTTCCGGGACTTGTCAATTCTTTGGAAGAAGATTTATCTCCTGGAGTAGCAAGAAGTAAAACTGTGTGGCAAATTCAACGGCTGAGTCAGAGTACATCTCTGCAGGTAGTTGCTGTGCATATTTACTTTTGATAAAGAATCAGTTTGAGGACTACAACATGAAGTTTGAAAAGATTCCATTGTTTTGCGACTCTTCCAGCGCAATAACAATAGCCAACAACCCAGTCTCGCAAAGCCGGACAAAGCATATAGAGCTAAGGTATCACTTCATTCGAAAGCATGTGGAGCATGGGGACAAAGACCTTCAATATGTCTCTACAGATAGGCAAATTGCAGACATTTTCACGAAGCCGCTGGACGAAACCAAGTTCTCGTTCTTCAAAACAGAACTTGGAATGCTCAACAAAGAAGACTAGAGAAGCTGGATTTTTAAGAAGGCTCAAGGTTCAAAGGTCCGTCAAATACTGGAATTTTAGAAAAATTCTAACTCATTGACTCGAGTAAGACACAGCCTACTTGGGAAAGCAAATGACCTACTCGAGTAGTATAATAACATACTCGAGTAGTCTACTTGACCTACTCGAGTAGTAGAATGATATACTCGAGTAGTTCACTTGCCCTACTCGAGTAGCAGACTGACATACTCGAGTAGTCCGCTTCACTTACTCGAGTACCTCAATACATCTACTCGAGTATATGCCGAGTTTTTATTCAAATTTTCTTATGCGCAGCCAAGGCTTATGCCGCCTCTTCTTTGGTTTATTTCATTCATTTTCATTTAATTAGACCAAAAAAATTAGGGTTATATAAATAAGAAAATCCGGAAATGTCCTACACGAAATCATTTCCGCCTTCTCGAGTACCCGACTGCCTCTTCGCCTTCCTCAGTCAGTTGCAGAGCCGCGCGATTTCCTTCACCCCGTCAAAACTTTCTAGGGTTTCTGCATCTCCAAGATTTTTGAATCATGGTCGCCTCCTCTAAAATCGGTGTGGGTTCGGAATTAGTCGCCGCCGGGATTGCAGAACTATCCGACGACTTCCATAATCTCATGATGTTGCTCGACACCGCCGGATTAACTTTCGTCCTTCAAGAACCTTGTCGAATCCTATTTCTAGAAGTTGCAGAGTTTTTCAAAAATGTCAAAGTCAAGCGCAATGGCACCATTCTCAAATCCAAAGTCAAAGGTATCAAAATCAAACTCACCAAAACTTCAGTATCTCAACTTCTTCGAATGCCGATCGTCGATGAAGAAGATAATCTCGGGCCAGCTGAGTCTGACAGAACATGTCTTTTTTGTGGCGTTTATCCTGAGCAACAGCACATCAACCGCTCTCAGATGAAAGCTGAAGGGAAGTTGTTAGTTGATATAATTGGAAAAGTTCTTCTGTGTAGAACAAATTCCATCATAGACATTCATCTTTATTTCTTTGACATTATGCAAGCCATTGTATGCAGAAAGAAATTTCAATTTGGTAAGATGATTTTGGATAAAATCAAAGACAGCATTAAATACCCAAACTATGCAAGGATCATTTCATTACTCCTTCATGAGTTAAACCCAGAAACCTTCACCTTCTCTAAAGGAAGTATCCTTCATCATATGAAGAAGGTCTCCATCTCCTCAATTAAAAGATGGGAGCTCAAGTTGCAGAATCCTTCTCAAGCTGCTAAGGTTACTGAAGTTCAAGACATAGAGGACAGGACTCCATCTCTCTCTCCATCTCAGGTCCCCAGCTCCTCTGGTGCACCTATCGAGGGGGAGCCTGCTCCTGCTGCTTCAGCCAGTATGCCACCTTCTCCAGCACCCTCTCCTCCACCTGACACCCCAGAAGATATCCCCTCAGATCAACAACTTCAAGAAGAACTTCTATCCACTGATGCTGCCATCAATGAGATGATAGAAGAATTAACTGCAGATGAACCACCTCCTCCTCTATCAGCAATAGCTCCATCAACTGATATTCCCAAATACCCCACACCAGTACCATCTCCAAAAAAATCTCCAGCAAGATCTCCAGCTCAATCTCCTGATACTCACCAAGAACTACCAGAAACTATCTTCATTTATGATGAGCCCTCACCTGAGCCAGTTGAAGCTCCTCTCAGAAATTTGGATTTCTCTATCCCTCAGATCATGGAAGAAGGGAATGCCCTATTTCATACTACAATAGCTCAGAGCTCTGTCCCCATTCAAGAACTAGCTCCTTAGATAGCTCCTCCTCCTCCAGTTGCCTCTTCCAGTGCTCCTCCAGCTGCTGCCCCTTCTACTGATTTGATGACTCAAGTTGTCCTTCTGCTCCAAGAACAGAGGACATACTTTGATTATTCACTCAAAGCTGTTACAGATAAAGTCACTGCTCTCGAGACTGAGATGAGCAGAGGATTTGCTGAAATCCAACACAACACTGACCAGCTAAAACACCTTTTTCCAAATTGGTGGCAAGGCTCTGGATCACATCATTACTAGCATTGGTCAAGTGATGGAGCAAGCTCTGACTGTTGCTAATAATCAGATGGAATTGGACAAACGAGCTGAAACTACAAAGATGAAATCTGTGAAGACGTTGGCACTTTCAAAGATAATGTTATCTCTCAGCTATCTGTTGAAGTCAGAAAGGGGGATAAGTTGGTGAAAGAGTATTTAGAAAAATCAGATGCTGCCATGCAAGAGATTTGGAAAGCAAAGTAAAAGAGATCCATGATGATGTCCTAGCTCAAATTCAGAGTGTCAAATTCTACACCTATGACACGACTGTATGGATGCACAACCAGATCCTTCCTGAATTTGATGCTGATCCTAATATCATTCCTCATCACCTGAACCCTCTAGCTGCTGTTAATGCTCCTGCTCCTCCTCTGCAACCTACCTTCTCTCCTAGGCCTGATGATTCAGTTGCCCCTCCTGATACCTACACTCAGGGTTGGGAAGATGATCCTGCAGATATATTCATTCATGCTCCTCCTGAGATCCATACTTCTAGGAAGAAAAGAAAGTATGGTGAAGGTCCTTCTGCCAGCAAGTCCATTCCAGTCTCTGACCTTGAGAAAAGAAAAGATCCAGAATTTGCTGAGATATGGTCTCCCACTTCTAAGTCTCTCATTTTGGACACTCTCAAACTTGTTATGGACTACCATGAGAGTAGGAATATTCACTACAGTTCCCAGGAATGGGAGTTATATGAGAAATCAATGACCAAGAAAAGATTATATGACAGAGAATTTGGAAGAAACAATCCTGCTGCTCCTCCAAGATCCCCCAAGTATTATCCAAAGCCTTACAGCTATCAAAGGAGACAACAGGAGAAACAGGACAGACAACATCATCAGAACTAGCCAAAAGGACTTATGAGTTGTGGAAATGATTTTTGTTGTTAATAATATTTTTAGATATTCACACTTATATAATTCTAAGTTTTTGATCTTATTATCTTTCTCATAGTCTTATGCTTGCTTGCACTGCTTTATATACTTAGCATTCTTTTTATGTCCATAATTCACCTTAGTGTAAAGTGTTCTGGCTTCTACAAATAGGGGGAGATTGTTGGGTATAATATCCACACTAACCCAGATTTGATGAAGTCATCCTTGAACTAAGATGAATTACGTTGTATTTGATGCTTCGTTTAAGTTATTTGTTTGCAGGAATCTTATGGGAAGTGTAGACCAATGTCAGTCTACAATGGGTCACCAAACACAGGACCATACAATGTAATCCCTCATTATGTGTTCCAAAGTATTGACTCATGTGTAGCCTCTCTATTGGGATACACTTCATATTCAATCTCTAGGACTAAGTGAAAAGACTTGATGCTGGTTTCACCTTAGAAGAAGAAAAAGTTCTGTCAAGAAAATTTCCTAAGTAAAGTACTCGAGTAGTTCTATACTTACTCGAGTAAGTTACTGAGTTCATACTCGAGTAATAATACTCTTACTCGAGTAGTTAAGATATATCCCGAGTAGTCCAATTATGGCTCTCGAGTAGTTACGACAACTACTCAAGTAGTTTCCTTTTACCTCTCTGGTTTACAGAAATTTTCTTCTCAAAAGTTTTCTAAGTTAAATACTCGAGTGATACTGTATAGTACTCGAGTAGTTTTATCTTCTGTCTCGAGTAGTTGAATTCTGACACTCATGTAGTTCTCACTTACTCGAGTAGTCTATGTCATGTACTCAAGTAGTTCATCTACTACTCGAGTAGTCCAGTGTTTATACTCGTGTAATCCAGAATTCCATTACAGAAAATTTCTCTAAGTGAATTACTCGAGTAGTCATCTCCATATACTCGAGTAGTTTTATTTGCCTCGAGTAGTTCATTCTTATATACTCGAGTAGTATTTCTTATACTCGAGTAATCTACTCCACCTCTCGTGTAAGTACTCAAGTACTCAAGTGTGTTATTTTTGTTAATCGAGTAGTTGATTATTTTTGTTCTTACTTACTCGAGTAGTTGACTCCATGTACTCGAATAATTATCTCATTCCCTCTCGAGTAGTTCTTCTCATATACTCGAGTAGTCATCTTCTACCTACTCGAGTAGTGCTGCATGTACTCGAGTAGTCTTTTATATCTCGAGTATTTTACTTCGACTTTTCCAAAAATTCGTTAAGTCCAGAATAGCGGTTTTTTTAATGAACTTTGAGGTGATTGGTCCACGTGTCTCTCATAATGACTCAATTATGTCTAATATTTTCTGATCCTATAAATAGTCTTGTCTAAACCAACAAACCCTAATTATAAGAAGATTATTCTAAGAAAGTTTTGTAGCCGCTTTTGTTTTCTCTTTCTCTCTCAAAGAAACAAAAACCGTCGTCGTCGCCGTCACTGATTCCCAACCGGCTACGGTTTTGCCTTTTGAGGATTCAGATCAAGAAGGCTTTACAGATCGAGATTCGCTCAACTCCTTATTTTTTGATTCGATCGATCGTGTGAAGCCAAGAAGTTTCAGATCCAATCTTGCCGAGATTTCTCTTCATCATTTTGATAAAGCCGCAAAGCCTAGAAGAAGAAAGTTTTAGCCGATTGTTGCAGATCTGAAAACGGGATCACTGTTTGTATTTCTATACAAAATTTATTTCATTCTTGTAGGAGAAATTTCTCCGAGTGTAGGATCTTTTGTCTCCGAGATTGTAGGAAGTTTTATCTTCCGAGTGTAGATGCGTTTTGTGGATCGAGATTGTAGGAACATTGTTCCGAGGGTAGGATTGATTTTCAATCCGAGATAGTGGAGTAGCCGAGTCTAGTGTATTGCTAGATCGGTGAGGGAAAGTGGATGTACCCAAGGTTGGGTAACCACTATAAATCTTGCCTCGTCTGTGTTTGATTGGTAGATAGATCTGTGCATTGGTTTGTAATTTTTATTCTGCAAAAATACGCACATCTCACCTATTCACCCCCCCCCCCTCTAGGTGATTTAGGCAGACAACTATAAACTTTCATTAGCCTAAATTAAATTCGTCGAATATAGTTAGAGTTTTGGTCTAAGTAAAAATTTGGCGAGTTTTAGTAGGAGCAGAGTCCAATTCGTCGAGTATCCGATGTAATTTTTTCAGGAAATGTGTGGCGTTGAGTCAAGTCCAATTCGTCGAGTATTAGACATTGAGTTCGTCGAGTATAAGTCTTGGCGTTGAGTGTTGCTGAATTCATTGAGTATTAGGCGTTGAGTCCATCTAGTATAAGACTTGGCATTTAGTGAATTAGACCTGGCGCTGAAAGCATTGAGTGATCTTTGAGTATAAGTCATATTCGTCAATTACTCTCGATGAATTCGACGAGTAATGGCAGTTGGCATTGAGTGCGTTGAGTGCACTCAATGCGGCATTGAGTGAGTTTCACTTGGTGTTGAGCAGTCTGTGAGACTAAGTCAAAAGTGTTGAGTGCGCTGAATGCACTAAACACGGCGTTGAGTGAAACATCGTTGAGTGAAACCTTAGTATTGAGTAGCTTCTAAACTAAGTCAAAAGTGTTGAGTGGACTCAACGCAGCGTTGAGTGGACTCAACGCGGCGTTGAGTGGACTCAACGCGGCGTTGAGTGGACTCAACGCGGAGTTGAGTGGACTCAACTCGGCATTGAGTGAAGGTATTTTTGCTGAGTAATCTGGTTAGCATTGAGTGCACTCAACGTGGTGTCGAGTGTACTCGATGCTTTTCTGCAGACTTAGGATATTTTGTCGTATATCCCTAGTGGGCTTGTTTTGCTAAGTAATAATCGTTGAGTACCTGTTGTATTCGTCGAGTATATTCGATGAATCAGTATGGACTTGTTTTCAGTGGTCGAATTGTGTCTAATTCGTTGGGATTGGCCTTAGGTCAATTTTTTGGGATTTATTCCTCCATTTGTTATTGGAGAAGCTCAGTGTTTTGGTTGTGGTTTGTCTCTGTTTGACTATGGTGGTCGGTGTTTTGGTTGAATTTTTATGGCTAGGTTGGCAGCGAATAAAGTACCACCAACCTGATGCTCTTTGGTGAATTATTGCCCTGGTGGGTTTGCCCAATATGGGTATGTGACTGCTGGTGTGATGGGTAGGTTCCCTCCACCGCAGGTGCCGGTTTTTCCCCGATTTTGGGTGTGTCATGGTATAAGACCACCTTTCCTTGGACCCTTGTGAAGTTTTTTTTATGTGTATGCTGGGTAGGTTCCCACCACCGCAGGTGCCGGAATGGCCGGTGTTTTTATTCACCATATTATAGGCTAATTAATTCTTTATACTTATAGTTATTTACTTTCATGTTTGTTAAAGCATAGATCTTTATAGCACTTAGTGCAAATTCCTTACCATTGATCTAGTAAGTTAGTCTTTTCTCACTATTTTTGGATTAGAGTTCGTAACCCTTTATTCTTTTTTGGTTTATTGCTAACGTTTTCGATCTTTGATCATCAGTTGTATTTTTCATTCTTGCTGAGGTGTTTTTTCTTTGAATGCCTCAGGTTTGGAGAAGTAGCCGGTTGAGTGGCTAGGGTTGGTTTTTTGCTGGTTCTCTACAGTTGTTGTTTCCTCACCAGCTGTGAGATAGTTGTTTTTTTGTTTTCTTTTAGTTCATACATACATACTTTTTAGTGGGTTCGTATCAGGTTGTTGACACCCATTGGATTTTTGTATAATGTTAAGTACTTGCAAGCTGCTAAGTATTTTTTTATATGATTGTGTGGATTTACTTGCACTATAGGAAGGTTTTATGATAGGTTGCATGTTACATATTTTAAATTATTAATGTATTACATCTATCACCTCATGCATGGCATCTTAAAAAAAACTAAAGTCACTATGTTCGATGAACGTAAAAGATATTTTCATACTTATACTAAATCTAGAGTCATGGATACTATGAGTTGTCCTATGTGGATGTTTTTTTCTCATGTAGGATGTCAAATAATTTAAACAAACTATTTTTTTGTAGTGTATAATTATATCATTACTTGTGGACTAGTAGATCCACTGAGCCGAGGAATATGGCTATCCAATTAAACTTAAACTATAGTTTCTTCACAATAACTCATGAATTTCATATAAAATGTAGAGTTGGAGTCTTGCCTGAGCGTCTGCAGTTATCCCCTGCATGGCATGGCATCACGATGTGTGTTTTCCCTTACTCTGATAAGTCATTTAAATACGGAGAAAAGGCAGGTTGTGACAATTGGTATCAGAGGGATGGGTTATTTGGCAATTAGTCAAACAACCATCTCAAGTTAGTTGTAGTTTTCTTGTATCATTGCATGCACACACTGATGTATCATCAGTACGTCTTGGATGAAGTATGAACACTACACTCATAGTCATGACAAGAAGTACACTAGTCATATTATGTAGTATGGGATGCATAATATATGTTTGTATATGGATCCTCATAGGAAGCAATATGTGACTGTTATGTAGTATGGGATGCATAACCATCATTACATGAATGCACGTTAGATTTTACTTTTTATTGCATGCGGTATTATGTCGTATGGGATGCATAATATTACATGTGTATGCCGTTCATAACATGCACTAAGGCTTTTATAAGATTGCATAACACAGCATGCATTACATAGCATTGCATTAACACACGTGCCAAGCTTAAGATTTACATGATTACATATCTACACACATAATTTTTAGTCAAAAAGATTAAGAATTCATGCATTCATGGTTTATGCACATGAGTCAGAAGGATGATGGTATATCATCCTAAGTTTAAGCATGACATCATTAATGAATTCCCAGAGCAAGTATTTCTACATGTATTGTCTGAACTAAGTTGTGTAGTTCTAGCGGTAAGCTAGGTTTTGATTGGTTGTTTGTTGTGTTATTAAAATGCCTCTAAAGCGTCCTATGATAAGGTCGACTCCCTAGTCTGAGGGAGAGTCGTCTGGGGTGCAGAGTGAGGCAGTGTTCGAAGGACTGCGATAGAGCAATGAGGCTCTGTCCAGGAAAATGTTGGAGATGCAATCGTAGATCTAGACTTTGTTTTCTTTGTTTTCGGGCATCCAATTAGAGTGCAAGACCGTGCTGTGGGTCAAGCTATTCATGTTTCCCCTACTCATCTGGTGCCTCCTATCTTGTTACCACCAGAGATGAACTTTATCTCGCATTTCCAGCATTTAGGACCTCATACCTACGATGGTAGACTGAATTTTATGGCTTTCGACGATTGTATTATAGCGATCGAGGAGATGTTCTCATACTCAGGGATTTCTACTAACCAGATATTGATGGTCGCTACTTACCAGCTGAAGGGTCTGGCGAAGAATTTGTGGTTAAGAGAAAAGGAGAACATGAAGGACGAATGTTCGTGGGAAGCCTTCAAGGAGTTATTACTGAGGAAGTTCCTATCATCGGTCGAGTAAGACCGCTTGATGAATAATTATTTGCACTTGAAGTAAAGGAAACTCATGGTTAGTGAGTACGAGGTGGAGTTTAGTAAATTTAAGTTGGTTTGCCCCGGATCTGGTATCCTCAGAGTCTAGCAGAGTTAAGTGTTTTCTGGGTGGACTTAGGAATGACATTCTGTAACTAGCCAGTGCGTATGGATCTAAAAGTTATGCTGAAGTAGTAGAAGCAGCTCTAAAGGTCGAAATGATCGACAATGCTAAGAATTGAGGCCAGCAGATGAGGAAAGATAAGAGGAAGACTGATGAGGGTAAGAACTCTCGGGAATTCTGTTCTGTTTTGAAGAAAAGAAGCAAGGAGACGTGCAGTTTTTGTGGCCGACCAGGCCATCCATTTGATAAATGTTTCAAGAGATTGGGAGCACAAAAGAAAGACCAGGTGCATACGATTCAGAGTGCTCCTAAAAGGGAACTGGTTTGTACATTATACAAATGGAAGGGGCACGATGCTGCCCATTGTTGGGGTAAGGATAGAGTCTGCTTTCAGTGTGGACAGAAAGGACATTTCAAGCCGAAGTGCCCGCATTCTCAGCCCACGCTGCAGCCCATTGTACTTTCGGCTTTACCGCCACTGTAGCATTTGGACAAAGGGAAGGGCAAGCTAAAGTTGTGACCATGGAGGAAGCGCAGAAGTCCACCCAGGTGAATTCAAGTTAGATCCTAACCTAGTTTGTTTTTATCTCATAATTGTAGTCTCGATGTTGCTCGGTTAGTTATGAATATGATTTTATAGGGAAGTTTAAAGTAAAGAACCGTTGGGCACGTGTTATTTTTGATTCTGGTGCTACCCACTCGTTTGTGGCTAGGACCTTTGTAAAGCACCATTGTTTGACTCTCGAATAAATTGGCGATGTGTTGCATGTCAATTTTCCCTCTAGAGATTTGGTGGTGTCTGACTAAGGTATCCTGGGTTGTCTGATTCTTTTAGGCGATTTGCTAGCTGTTGCTGATTTGAACGTGATAGACCTAGAGGACTTTGATGTGATCTTGGGCATGGACTAGTTATCTAAGTATGATGTGGTTATCCAATGCAAGGTCAAGCGTTTGTACTTCAAGATGGACAACGGTCACCCCAGGAGTGTTTATGGTTTTTCGTGCAGGATTCCCCGATTATTTCTGCGATATGTGCTCGGAAGCTTTTAGATTCTGATTATTTTGCTTACTATTTTTAGTTTTGGGAACCATTAGTGGTTTGTTGTATGTCGAGTAGGTTCCGGTGGTGCGTGATTTTACAGATGTTTTACCTAATAGTCTTCCTGGTCTTCCACCTGAGAGGGATGTAGAGTTTGTTATAGATCTTGCGCCAGGTACTCGTCTTATTGCTAAGGCACTGTAACGTATGGTCCCTCGTAAGCTGGATGAGTTGCGTACCCAGCCAGATGAGTTGCTGTAGAATGAATTTATTAGACCAAGTTCTTCACCGTGGGGTGCTCCTGTGTTGTTTGTGAAGAAAAAAGATGGGTTCATGAGGTTGTGCATAGATTATAGGGAATTAAACAAGGTAACTATCAAGAACAGGTATCCCTTACCGTGAATAGATGACTTATTTGATCAATTGCGTGGTAGTACAGTGTTTTTGAAGATTTACATTCGTTCAAGCTACCATCAATTGAGGATTCGTGAGATGGATATTCCACGAACCGCTTTTCATTCTTGGCATAGACATTTTGAGTTCTTGGTGATGTCCTTTGGTTTGACCAACTTACCCTCCGCCTTCATGGACATGATGAATAGAGTGTTCTTGGATTTTCTTGACCGTTTTGTGGTCGTATTTATAGATGATGTTTTGTTTTATTCCCAGAGTGTTGAGGAGCATGCCCAGCACTTGCGGTTAGTTCTGTCTTCTTTGAGGGGGCATAAGTTGTTTGCCAAGTTAAGCAAGTGTGTGTTTTGGATTCCTCAAGTTTCCTTCTTGGGTCATGTGGTTAATAAGGACAGAATTTATGTTGACTGAGAGAATATTTCTGCTATAATGAATTAGAATAGACCTACCACGCCCAAAGAGATAAGGAGTTTCCTAGAATTGGCAGGATATTATAGAAGATTTGTGGAAGGTTTCTCCATGTTGTCTGCGCCGCTGACTATGCTTACGCAGAAGAATATAGCTTTTGTTTGGAGTGATATGTGCGAGGAAGCTTTTCAGGAGTTGAAAAAGAGATTATGTACTGCTCCAGTTTGGACTTTGCCTGCTGATGGATTGGAATATGCAGTTTATGTGGATGCATCACATGTCGGTCTTGGTTTCATATTGATGTAAGAATGCAAAGTGGTTGTGTATGGGTCAAGGTAGTTAAAGATTCATGAAAGGAACTGCCCCATACATGACTTAGAGTTCGTTGCAGTAATTTATGCCATGAATCTATGGAGACAACTATTATATGGCACATTGTACAAAATCTACACGGATCATAAGAGTTTGAAGTACGTCTTCACTCAAAAGGAGTTGAATTTATGCCAACGAAGATGATTAGAATATGTCGCGGATTATGATGTTGAGATCCAATACCATCCGGACAAAGCTAATGTGGTTGTCGACGACCTGAGTAGGACGACCGAACAAATCTTTGGACTTTCTGTGGAATCCCTGGTGGAGGAAATTTTGTTAATGAATATATCAGTTGGGAGTGGTGACTAGCCAAGTAGTTTGGAAGTGTTAGAGCCTTCTTGGATTACACTCACAAGGCTGCATCAAAAGGACGATCCTGATTTGTAGCACCTCCGTAATAGAACTGAGAAAGGGGAGTTTCCAGACTTTTGAATCGATGATGAGGGTACTTTGAAGTACCGCGGTAGATATTGTATCCCCATTGTTGAGGATATTCGAGTTAAGCTATGTAATGAGGCACATGGATCCAGTGTTGCCTACCACCATGGTTCTACTAAGATGTATAGAGATCTGAAATAGATTGTTTGGTGGTATGGTATGAAAGGTGATATAGCTAAGTTTGTGTTTGATTGCTTCACTTGTAAGCGAGTTAAGGCCGATCATGGAAGGCCTGGTGGCAAATTGATATCTTTGGAAATTCTAAGTTGGAAGTGGGAGAGTATTTTTGATGGACTTCATTACTGGTTTGCTGATAACTCCCAAAGGACATGATTTTGTATGGGTTATAGTAGATAGACTGACAAAGTGTGCTCACTTCGTGTCATTCAAGATTGATTACTCCATGAAGAAGATAGCAGAGTTATACTTGGATTAGGTTATCAGGTTACATGGAGTACCTATTAGTATTATGTCAGATCGAGACTCCAAGTTTACGTCTCATTTTTGTAAAAGCTTACAGGAAGGGTTGTGTACCAACCTGAGGTATTCCACCACTTATCATCCGTAGACAAATGGTCAAACAGAAAGAGTTATTCAGATTTTGGAATACATGATAAGATATTACATCTTGGACCATGAAGGAGCGTGGGATGAGCATTTGAGGCTGATGGGATTTGCTTATAATAACAGTTATCAAGTGAGCTTGCAGATGGCCCTGTTTGAGGCCTTGAATGGGAGATGTTGCAGAACTCCCTTGTTTTGGCCTGAGGTTGGCAAAAGACCATTGTTGGGTCCGAAAGCCTTGGAAGAAATGGATATTTGGTGAAGAATATTAGAGAAAAGCTTCGTAAAGCCCAGGAGCGTTATGAAAAGAACGATAATCGGTGAAGTACTGATTTGGAACTTTCCGTTGGGGACATGGTGTTCCTTAAAGTTTCCTCGATGTCTGGTGTGAATAGGTTTGTAAGAACCATAAGTTGGATATTAGGTATGTGGGACCCTTCGATATTATTGAACATATTGGAATGTCAGCTTATAGGCTGGATTTGTCTGCAAGTTTTCCTGGTGTGCACGATGTGTTTCACATAAGCGAGTTGTGGAAATGTGTGCTTAGCGACGGGTAGGTTCTTGATTCTATGCCCTATTTGGAGCCTAACCTTTCTTATGTCGAGATGCATATTTGCATTTTGGATACTCAAGATCGAGTGTTGTGAAGGAATACCATACCAATGGTTAAAGTTCTGTGGCAGAACCAAGACATAGAAAGCGTAACTTGGGAGTTGGAGTCAGCTATGCGGGAGGCTCATCCTCATAGGTTCTCCTAGTTTCTTTCAGTATGTATTTTCATTATATAATCTTTGATTATTTTCCTTCCATAGTGGAATCTTTTATACGTAAAGTTTCGGGATGAAACTATCTTGGGGGGGGGGGGGGGGTTGTAACGCCCCCGATTTTTCAAGGTTTATTTAAAATCCCTTTAGTGACATATTTTTACGTCAGGGCACTACGTTGACACGTAGTTAGTGGGTACCGCTGTCGGAGCATGGCGTTTGCTCGTTGGTATCCGAGGTTTTGGTTTGGGAGTATTAGCTTTGCTAATTTCTCCTATGTTTTGGTCTTCCCTTGCGAACCGGGGTTCATTTTGAAACACGGCTGAGCGTTTTTGGGATATTTTATGTTTTTGACTTCGGGGAGTGTTTACCCGAGTTTGGTTTGTCGAATTTCGATTTTGACTTCATCGTTGGATTTGTAGCGTCGATATTTAGCTACGGTGTGATTTTTGTAGAAATTCGAGTTAGTGCGAGTTTTGGTCAATTGGACATTTTTATTATTATAATAATATATTTTATTATTTATTCCATATAAATAGCCTTACAATAAGACAGAAACCCTATCCATCATCTTTCTTAAAACTATCTGACTGTTTTTGCAGAAGATGGGAGCAGCGACCTTGTGAGGCCTTTGGTCGTTGATTGTAGGAGCTCTGGTGCACGAAATCATCGTCGAAGGGTTGATATGGTTAGCTCTCTCCAAGATCTACGTTTCTATGGTGAGTTTTTCCCGTTTCTTGGATTTTTAGAGATTAAGTTATGCGGTTTTGACCTTCTCTTCTCTCGAAATGTTTCAGGTTTTACTGCTTAGGTATTTTTGCAGCCAGATCCGTGAGGAGTTGTGGTGCGGCTGGATTTCGGCAAGATCGAGGCAAGTGATGATTTCTTCCCCTTGCCAAGTTTTAATTCCTTGCATTCTCTATTATTTTCCTTCCCTCATTAGGATTTAGGAGTAGGGTAGAGTTTGGCCAAACCTACTTGCTGCATAGTGTAGATGTTTACCGGTGGGATGTGTTTTTCGTCGTGTTTAACTGTTTAACCTAGGTGTAGATCTGTCGAATATAGGTTAGTTAGCCATAAATTAATTTGCCATGTATGACAGTGAGTGGATTTCACGGGTTTAGCAATTAGCTTAAGTTTAATTTCGTCTTATATTGCTGATTAGTTTACTGAAATTTGTCGGTTTTGACAAAAGTCAAAAATGTTGAAAATCAGTCTTAGCCTAAGTTAAATTCATCGAATATAGTTGGAGTTTTGGTCTAAGTAAAAATTCTGCGAGTTTTAGTAGGAGCAGAGTTCAATTCGTCGAGTATCTGATGTAATTTCGTCGGGTAATGCTTGGCGTTGAGTCAAGTCCAATTCGTAGAGTATTAGGCGTTAAGTTCATCGAGTATAAGGCTTGGTGTTGAGTGTTGCTGAATTCATTGAGTATTAGGAGTTGAGTTCGTCGAGTATAATACTTGGCATTGAGTGAATTATACCTGCCGCTGAAAGCGTTGAGTGATTTTGAGTCAAGTCAAATTCGTCGAGTAATCTCAATGAATCCGTCGAGTAATGCCAGTTGGCCTTGAGTGCGATGAGTGCATTCAATGCGGCGTTGAGTGAGGTTCACTTGGCTCTGAGTGGTCTGTGAGACTAATTCAAAAGCGTTGAGTGCGCTGAATGCACTCAACGCTGCATTGAGTGAAACAGCGTTGAGTGAAACATTGATGTTGAGTAGCTTCTAGACTAAGTCAAAAGCATTGAGTGGACTCAACGTGGCATTGAGTGGACGCAACGCGGTGTTGAGTGAACATATTTTCGCTGAGTAATCTGGTTAGTGTTGAGTGTACTCAACGCGGCGTCGAGTGTACTCGACGCTTTTCTGCAGACTTAGGATATTTCGCTAATTTATCGTATATCTCTAGTGGGCTTGTTTTGCTAAGTAATAACATCTAGTGCATGTTGTATTCGTCGAGTATATTTGATGAATCAGTATGGACTTGGTTTTTAGTGGCTGAATTGTGTCTAATTTGTCGGGTGTGTCCTTAGTTCAATTTTTTTGGATTTATTCCTACATTTATTATTGGATAACCCCAGAGTTTTGGTCGTGGTGTGTCTGTGTTTGACTATGGTGGTCGGTGTTTTAGTTGTATGTTTATGGCTATGTTGGCAGTGGATAAAGGACCACAAACCTGATGCTCTTTGGTGAATTATTGCCCTGGTGGGTTTGCACGGTATGGGTATGTGACTACTGGTGTGTTGGGTAGGTTCCCACCACTGCAGATGCCGGTTTTCCCCAGTTTTGGGTGTATCATGGTATAAGACCACCTTTCCTTGGACCCTTGTGAAGCTTTTTTGTTGTTGGTGTGTTGGGTAGTTTCCCACCACCATAGGTGTGCCGGAATGGCCGGTATTTTTATTCACCATATTATGGCTAATTAATTCTTTATTCTTAGAGTTATTTACTTGTGTGTTCCTTATAGCATAGATCTTTACAGCACTTGGTGCAAATTCCTTACCTTTGAGCTAGTAAGTTAGTCTTTTCTCACTCTTTTTGGATTAGGGTTGGTAACCCTTTATTCTTTTTTTAGTTTATTGCTAACCTTTTTGACCTTTGATCAACACTTGTATTTTTCATTCTTGATGAGTTGTTCTTTCTTTGAATGCCTCGGGTTTGGAGAACTAGCCAGTTGAGCGACTAGGGTTAGTTTTTGGCTGATTCTCTGCAGCTATTGTTTCCTCACCAATTGTGAGGTAGTTGTTGTTTGTTTTCTTTTAGTTCAGACATACATACTTTTTAGTGGGTTCGTGTCAGGTTGTTGACGTACACCGGATTTTTGTATAATGTTAAGTACTTGCTAGCTGCTAAGTCTTTTTCTATATGATTATGTGGATTTACTTGCTCTCTACGAAGGCTTTATGTCAGGTTGCATGTTAGAAATTTTAAATTATAAATGTATTACATCTATCACCTTATGCAGACATCTTTAAAAAACTAAAGTCACTATGTTCGATGAACGTAAAAGCTATTTTCATACTTATACTAAATATAGAGTCGTGCATACCATGAGTTGTCCTATATGGATTTTTTTTGCTCATATAGGATGTCAAATAATATAAATAAAATATTTTTCGCAGCGTAAGATTATATCTTCATTTGTGGACTAGTTGATCCAATAAGCCGAGTGATACGGCTATCCAATTAAACTTAAACTAGATTTTATTGACAATAACCCATGAATTTCATATAAAATGTAGAGTTGGAGTCTTGCCTGAGCGTCTGGAGTTATCCCCTGCATGGCATGGCATCACGGCGCGTGTTTTCCCTTACTCTGATAAGTTATTTAAAAATGGAGAAAATGTGGGCTGTGACCATTGGTATGACGACTATGGTAGTACCGAAGACCCGCCACATCATATGCACATGCAAATATATCACCTCCAACATCTGATTTTAAAGCTTGTAGGACTATCCTATCCTGCATATCACAGTATCACAACTGAGCCTCTAGCTCCTCGGACTAACTAGTCCTAAACTATAACCATTCATCCCCATGGGATGATGTTCACCGATTCCATAATCTTCTTACTTAATATATTATTTACATAGTATTTAGTTGGACCTAATGATTTACGGTGGATCATGGAATTCTCAAGACTACCTGATGATGGGCTCGCAGCGGTATTAGCAGGTATGATGGGGTGAATCCTAATCCTCCCTTTCTAAAAATATTTAATATTGTTGATGGATAACCTTCTTTAAATCCCTCTCTCAATGCTACTCTTACTATCACTTGTCCATGCGCTCTTCTAGGGGACAGTTGATCAATCATTTGAACTCCATTGTTAACCACTTCCCATAATGTTCATGCACTCTAACACTTGTAACTACTTGATTAACTGTTCTATTACTCGAATTAGAAGAATAAGATAATCCAAAGATGTCACTAACCCACCTATGATTAGGTCCTTTATTATTCTTGAGGTTTACCCACTAACAAACATTTTGCAAAATGCAGTTCACTTTTAACTCCATAAACACGGGGAATGGTATAACCCCAAACATAATAATCTTTATGCTAAAAAATTTAATACAAACGTTGCAACATGATCAAATTAATGTCCTACCGGAATTGTTAATTTTCTAAAATGATTAAATCTCAATTATTTCATTTATTTGATGTGCAACATAATTCTAAATTTAAATCAAAATTATTAGAAAAATGTGCTCCAAAAATTCTACGAGACATTCTACTGTCATATTACATGTTTCATCTGAATTCCATGTGTTATTAAAGGTTTAATCATTAAATCATATTTTTTGCTAAACGCAAACCAAAATAAAATATTAGGACTAATCATATCATTTATGAAACAACTACCAAAAATACAAGGCAAACTGATCTTAAATTGATTCCAGAGCTTCATCGGGTCATAAAAGTTATTAACTACGTATTCATATATTTTATAATTAAATTGGCCATAATAATATTATTTGGTAAATATGTGATAATTTCCAAGTTACACATGAACCATTAGAATTTGATGTCCAAATTTTTCAAGTAAATTTCCAGGGGTTTATATGGTTCAAAAATGTGTCTAACAAAAAATCACAATTTTCTAAAGTTGTTTGGTCATTAAAATTCCATAAATACTATTATAAAACAATTTCATCATTACACAGGGACTATATAATTTTTCATAAAATAATTCCAATTAAATTTCTAGAGGTTATCATACTCTAAAAAATTCCTATCCAAAATATTGGTATTTTCTAAGTAAATTTGACCATGATTATTTCATATATTGATAAGTGAGACAATTCCAAATAATGATAAATTATAAAGAAAACAGTATTAAAAATATCTCACTAAATTATCAATGGTGTATTTTTGTAACGCCCCGAAACTCAAAAGAGCGACGGGAGTCATTTTGTACCAAATTTGGTTTTTGACAGGGGGTACATGGCCTGGAACACGGGCGTGTCCCAGGGCGTGTCGTGTTCGTTTCGACGATCTGGCCAGCGTTCGACGATCTTGGGTTGACGATCGTCGAACAGCGAACACAGTTGGTTGTCACGGGCGTGTCATGCGCGTTTGACGAACAGGCCAGCGATCTGGGATCGATGATCTGGCAGCGTTCGACGAACAGGCCAGCGATTTGGGATCGACAATCTGGCAGCGTTCGACGATCAGGCCAGCGATCAGCGATCGACGATCTGGCAGCGTTCGACGATCAGGCCAGCGATCAGCGATCGACGATTTGGCAGCGTTCGACGATCTTGGCTCAACGATCGTCGAGCGCGGGGCGGATTGTGGCGTGTTTGACTTTTTCGACGCAGAGTGTCGACACAGAGGTTTTTAGCGGGATCTTGACCAAATGTCCCGACACAATTTGATTGGTCGCGGACGTGTCCTGCTCCGGTTGGTGAACCGTGCGGTGTTTAGCCCCGTTTGTCCAGGTCAGACCTGGATTGAAGCCGTTCATTTCCCTTTTGTTGGATCCGACGGCTGGTGGTTAATCCGAGTGGGTTATACCGAGTATAGGGTTTCAAAACCCTTATCTTCTGCCGCTGGTTCTCTGTCTAAGTTCTAGATAGAAGGGAGAGCAAAGGAGGAAGAAGAAATGTTGATCCGATCCTTGGAGGGGGCTTCAGGACTCCAAATCGCGAGTCGACTTCGGATCTACGAAGGCAAGGAGATTGCGGTACTTTTCATCCGCGTAGATTTCCATGGCGCCAAGGAAGAACGCTCGGGTAACTATTCTGTACTTGAGCATGTGAAGCTCTCCTTCTTTTGCATAGGAAGCCCGCTCCCGCGAGTTTGCGGTGAGTTGGAGGCGTTCCTTCGGGTAGATATGTAAAGTCCCCGTTGTATAGAGTCTGTAATCGAGAACGAACATAGGCATGGTATGTGAAGCCTATCCGGACATGTTGGTCTGGATCGGTGATGTTGCATTGCATAAGTGGCCGGAGAAGACTCCGTGCGAATGTTTGTTTTTCGGGTTTTCTATGAGGTAGATTGCAACAGGGAGCCTTGGGGATTAACTCCAAGGTGCACCCGAAAAATTGGGCGGATGCGTAGTTCTGTCATCATGTGGGCATGGGAGCCAACTTGAACATAACTGGGTTATGTGATGTTTGTAAATTGTAGAAAGTAGCGAACATGCAAGTACAAACAGATAGACTTTTGAATAATTGAAATTTTATTATCCAAAAAAGATGTCATTTACAAAGGTATGACCTCCCTTTTATAGAATGGAGGGGATATGCGAGAGTACAAACAAACAATGTGGGACTAAACATTTACAGTACTGAGCGGCTAGAAATAAAGGAGACCGCATAGGCCGCGCGGTTAGACAAATGCGTTAACCGTTCGGCAACTCCAGCAGGATAGAACAGGCCGCAATTGGAGAACGATAGACTGCCCGGTCTCTAGGCTCCAGAGTGAGACCGCCAGACCGCTCGGTCAACAAACCGCTGGACAAGACCGCAAGGCCGCCCGGTCAGTACTTCAACACTCCCCCTCAAGCTGGAGCATAGATATCAATCATGCCCAGCTTGTCACAAATGTGGAAGAAGGAAGTAGAGACCGGCTTTGTGAAGATATCTGTCAATTCTTTGTCAGAGGTGACAAACGGTGTACAGATCTGTTTCTTCAAAATCACTTCCTGAATGAAGTGGCAGTCAACCTCTATATACTTTGTTCTCTCATGGAAGACCGGATTTCTGGATATGTATATGGCGGCCTTGTTGTCACAGAACATAGGAAGAGGATAGTCATAGACCTCCCCTAGGTCAAGCATGAGAGCCCGCAACCACTTTAACTCACACGTGGTTGACGCCATACTCCGATATTTGGCTTCTGCAATGGATCTGGAGACAACAGACTGTTTCTTGCTCTTCCAACTCACAAGATTTCCTCCAACAAAGGTACAGAAACCTGATGTGGATTTACGATCGCCTTTGTCATCCGCATAACTAGAATATGAGTACGCCTCAACCCTTAGATGACCATTCTTCTGAAAGACTAGCCCTTTGCCTGGTGCTGCTTTGATATACTCTAAAATCTTCAGGGCAGACTGAAGATGACACTCCCTGGGAGCTTGCATAAACTGACAGACCTTGCCTACAGCATAGGCGATGTCGGGTCTAGTCACCGTGAGATAGATGAGTTTGCCTACCAAACGTCTGTACCTGGTGACATCAGATAGAAGAGGCGAGTCATCCGTCCACGTTTTGTCTTCTCCAATAGACATGGGAAACCGAGCCGGTTTGGCACCTGTCAATCCTGCTTCATGTAGAAGATCAAGGGCATACTTCCGTTGGGAGAGGACCAACGAGTCAAGTTTCCGAGAGATTTCTATCCCCAAAAAGTATTTTGCGGAGCCCATATCCTTCGTGACCAAGTGTTGACGGAGGTGCTTCTTCGTCAAGTCCACCCCATCTCGATCATCGCCAGTAAGAAGAATATCATCCACATATACTGCCAAAACCACCAGTCCGGAGGCCGTTTTGTGAATGAATAAAGAGTGATCGGCCGAACTCCTTCTAAAGCCAATGGTAGCCACAATGCCACTGAATTTGTCGAACCACGCCCGAGGGCTCTGCTTTAGGACATAAATGGCCTTCTTCAAATGACATACGCGTGTCTCCCCCTGAGCAACATACCCAGGAGGTTGCTCCATATAGACGTCCTCCTGAAGATCGCCATAGAGAAAGGCATTCTTCACATCAAGCTGGGAAATAGCCCAATCCCGGTTAACAGCCACAGAGAGAAGAACCCGGATGGTGCTGAGGCGAGCAACCGGAGAAAAGGTATCAAAGTAATCAATGTCGTAAGTGTGAGTGAAGCCCTTGGCCACCAGCCGGGCCTTGTAGCGATCCACAGAGCCGTCAGGGCGAAATTTCACAACGAAGACCCTGCGACAGCCAACCACATCAGTGCCCACGGGAGGAGGAACAAGGGTCCAGGTACCCCTTTCAGTAAGAGTAGCCATCTCCTCATCCATGGAAGACTTCCAATGAGGGAGAGCAAGAGCCTCCTGGTAGGTGCGGGGAGTAGATGTAGCGGAGATAGCCAAGGCAAAACACCTGCGAGAAGGAGAAAGCCGATCATAGGAAACAACTGCCGCAAGCGGGTGTTGAGTACACGCCCACACCCCTTTGCGAAGAGCAATGGGAAGATCCAGGTCGACTGGTGCGTCAGCGACCGAAGCGTCCGTGGCGGAGAAGGCTGGCCCGGGACTAGAGAGAGATGGCGGCGGAGAGGAGGGTGGAGGGGTGGGTGGGGAAACGGACTGGGAAGGAGACGGTGGATGAGGAGACGAAGGTGGGAAGACGTCGAGAGGCGTGGAGGGAACAGAGAGATCAGAAGGAAGAGAAGAGGTAGGAGAGAAATAGGAAGCATTCTCGAAGAAAGTCACATCCGCGGAGACAAACTGCTTACGGAGAAGGGGGTCAAAACAGCAATAGCCTTTTTGAGTGGTAGAGTACCCCAAAAAGACACACTTGGTGGAACGGGGGGAAAGCTTGTCGCGGGTAGCGGAGGGAGCGTGAACAAAGGCCGTACAGCTAAAGACACGGAGAGGGAGAGGAAAAGGTTCCTTGTGGGGATAGAGAAGGGGGTCTGGCCGTGGAGAACTGTGGAGGGAAGGCGATTGATGAGATAGCAGGCGAGGAGCACAGCGTAGCCCCAGTAGGAGCGAGGGACGTGCATCTGCGTCATGAGAGTACGAGCAACATCAAGCAGGTGACGGTTTTTACGCTCCGCCACCCCATTCTGCTCGGAGGTGTAAACACAGGTCGTTTGATGAAGAAGACCATGTTGGTGAAAGAAAGAGGAGAACTCATGATTAAGATACTCCTTGGCATTATCAGAACGTAAAACTTTAATAGAAATTGCAAATTGAGTCTGAATCATAAAATAAAATAATTGCCAAACAGAAAAGAGTTCAGTGCGATCTTTTAATAGATACACCCAGGTACATCGTGAAAAATCATCTATAAAAGTGACAAAATAGGAACTACCCCAACCAACAGTGAGGGTAGGAGCTGGACCCCATACATCAGAATGAATAAGATCAAACGGGCGAGAGGAGCCACGACCTTGCTTCGGTGGGAAGGAAGAGCGATGATGTTTGCCAAGCTGACACGCATCATAGTTGAGCAGAGAACTGGTCGGAGGTAGGTGGGGCATTAGCTGTCAAAGAATCCGAGGAGGAGGATGGCCAAGGCGAAGATGCCTCTGAAGGAGATCTGTAGAAGAGGAGTAGGCGGACAGAGCAGAAACATCATCGAGGAAGTAGAGGCCGCCGCTCTCAGTCCCAGTAGCAATCGTCCGCTGGGTTCTCGGGTCCTGAAAAGAACAAGTAGTTGGAGTGAATAAGACGGAGCACTGAAGTTGCCGGCATAAAGTAGTAACTGATAATAAATTGCACAGGAACTTCGGGACATAGAGGGTGTCCTCCATGCAAAGCGATGGGGTGAGTTGAACCATGCCCGTCCCATGAACCGGGGACGGTGAACCATCCGCCACACGAACCGGGGGTAAGCGGTCATGTGTCTCAAGACGGGAGAAGCAATGAGGGTTGCCAGTCATATAATTTGTAGCACCGGAGTCAATCAGCCATTTACCTTGAGTAACGACGTGGGCACTACCTGACGTCGTGGCCACAGAGGCAGACGGCCGAGATGAGGTGGAGGCCGAAGAAGGAGCATCACCGGAAGGGCGAAGATGAGGATGTTTCTACCAGCAGCGGTCAACAGAATGGCTGGTACGACCACATTGAGAGTAGAGGAACCGGGATGAACCCCATCCGCCGGAGTAGCCGCGGCCACTAGATCCCCCTTCTGAGCTTGGTGAGCAAAGGAGTCCTGGGAAGGGGGTGAGGCCAACAGAGGCCGCTGGTGCAGCGAAGTAATAGCGGCAATGCGAGCTGCGGTGGCATCCAAAGTGGGAGATTCCGCCTCACCCAGGATCTGCTGGCAGATCAGATCATAGGAATCGGGAAGACGGAGAAGATAACAAACAACCAGGACTTCCTGGAAGTGTTTGTGCTGTTCGGCCAAGTCCGCGGAGAAGGGGCGATTCTGGAGGATTTCAGCACCAAGAGCCTAAACCTGCTGATAAGCCGCAGCAGGAGACATGGAAGGGCGGGCGAAGAGGTCCGCATAGAGAGTGTAAATACGGGACGTCTGGCCCCCCTTCGAATAGAGAGCAGCGAGGTGAAGCCAGGCGGCCTTGACCGTCTCATCATGGCAAATGACGGGAAGGCACTCATCAGAAAGGCTGTTGGCCAGCCAGGTGCGGACAAGAGCATCACTCGCATCCCAGTCATCAAACTCAGGAGAGTTACGAGGAGGAGGGTCATCGGTGAGGTGATGATGCTTGCGCTGAGAGCGAAGGAGAAAAGTGAAAGAAACGCTCCAATCGGGATAGTTGGAGCCAACAAGCTTGGAAAGGGTGCCAAGGTTGCCCGAAGGAGGAGGTGCAGAAGGAGCTGCAGGAGTGGTGGAGATAATAGGGGTGGTGAGACCGGAAGTAGTCATAGAACACAGCAAGAAACCGCAGCGGATAAAAAAGGAAGAAGCCGCGCGAACACAAGCGGCTAGAAAGCAGTCAAAAGGCACTGTGGGGAAGAGGTCGCGCGGACTGAAAAGGCCGAGCGAACAGAAGAGAAGAGGATGCAAGAAGCAGCGACAACAACAAGTCGCAAGCCGGGCGAACAGAAACAGGCCGCAACGACTAGGAAGTCGGAGAGGCAAGAAGGAACCAGGTGCGCGGCGACAACCAAACAAGTCGCGACGACGAAAACCAGCAGGAGAAGAGAAAGCCGCGCGAACAGGGCAGCGGACGAAAACAAGCCGCGCGAACAGGGCAGTGGATAGAAGAGAAGGCAAGCCGCGAAGACAGGTCGCGGAAAGGAGAAAACAAGCCGCGAGAATCAGAGAGCGCACACAATCAGGAGGAAAAGACCGGGTCCTCTGATATCATGTAGAAAGTAGCGAACATGCAAGTACAAACGGATAGACTTTTGAATAATTGAAATTTTATTATCCAAAAAAGATGTCATTTACAAAGGTATGACCTCCCTTTTATAGAATGGAGGGGATATGGGAGAGTACAAACAAACAATGTGGGACTAAACATTTACAGTACTGAGCGGCTAGAAATAAAGGAGACCGCATAGGCCGCGTGGTTAGACAAATGCGTTAACCGCTCGGCAACTCCAGCAGGATAGAACAGGCCGCAATGGGAGACCGATAGACCGCCCGGTCTCCAGGCTCCAGAGTGAGACCGCCAGACCGCTCGGTCAACAAACCGCTGGACAAGACCGCAAGGTCGCCCGGTCAATACTTCAACATAAATGATTTGGGATTCCGGAGAGTTTGACCCGCGCATATGTTTTTAATTAACATTGCGGTGTGAGCAACGGGTCAGGCGAAACCGTACCCGCTCTATGTCGTTCGGTTAAAGAGACCTAAAGTGACTTGGCACTTACCGTTGGCATAGATGGAGGGTCTTAGGCAGTGGCCAAAAAGACCAAATGCTCACGAGATGTTACTGTCCCGGGGACGGTGGTGAGTCGGCATACTTAGACTGTGATCACCAAGAATGTGCCCTGAGAGCACGGGGCGTGTGGCCGTGCGTGCCAATGCATGTGATGCAATGTATTTATATACTACTTGGTTATACTAATAAAGTGCAGGGAAGGAGCATCGTCGCCCCGAATTGGGGGCGTGATCGTTATAATTTGGTCAGTATTGCTGACCGTTGCTTTGATTTGCCACCATTGCGGTGGATTGTGCTTGCAGGTGCTGCGAAGCCGAGCGATAAATAGCAGGCTAAAGCCCAAGTTGCTGAGCCGGCCCTCGAAGGCCTAATTTTTGGATGTTTTCTTTTATTCATGTATGGCCGGCCTGCGTGCCGAATTTTTTAAAACATTTAAATTAAGAAAACTGTTGTAAGGCCTTAAGGACAGAACTTGTGTATTTGTACTTCATTCCTTTGGGGTGGTTTAGTGGACATTCATGTTATTTTTGCTGGGTTGTTTTTAGTGCAACTAATAAAACTGCTTCCGCTAGAATGACTCTGTGTAGGACGTTGGAATGGTTGGATGGTTTCCATTGAGTAACCATCCGGTCTATCTGTGGTATATGGCGTCGGGCCCCAGCCGGACTTACTGCTATATTTTATGCGACGGATAGGGGGTGTTACAATTTGGTATCACACTACTAGTTTCGGTCAGGCTTAAATGAATTTGTGGGCGAATTTTTTTTAAGGGGTGGTGAGCACATGTGTCGTCATCGTTATAACAACAAAAGAACCCATGAATGTCCACTTAGAAATGAAAATACACGTGTTTGGGGAACCTGCGTGTTCCTATAATTGTTGTTTGCAATTTTGTTTGGTCGCTTAGTGGAGTTTTGTACCACTATAGGTGACCAGAAGCGGTGTGGGGCCGTCGGAACGTCGAGTTTCTGAGGCTAGCAGTGCGCCAAATAATGCTCCTGCAACACCTCCATCGGTTGAGACCATACGATTGGTGGCCGAAGCAGTGTTTGTCATGATCAATGCGCAGCCTGTAAGGTAGATGCAGCAGCCCGCTCCTACGATGGAGCAGGTACCACTGCAAGCGGCTGAGCAGAGAAGGGTGGAGCACATTGTGGAGGAACCGTTGGTGCCGAGGAGGGCAACCGAGAGACAGTTCAAACATGTTATGAGCTTCAATCCTCCTGTATTCTCGGGGTTGGGAGCCCCATCTCAAGCTGAAGACTGGCTCTCCCGTGTGAAGAGAGTCTTGACAGCAACGGAGACGGAGGAGTGGCAGATGACCACTGTAGTTATGTTCCTATTAGATGGAGACGCTAGGCTGTGGTGGGAGGGTCTGGAGTTGCATCTATTGAGAGGAAGGAAACTTATAGACGTCTCGATGGAGGATTTCTCGAGACTATTCTTGGCTAGGTACCTCCCTTCGACTCAGAGGATAGCTTTGGAAAATGAGTTCCAGAGGTTGGTACATGGAGAGAGTAGCGTGGATGAGTATCTCCACGAGTTTACTCGGTTGGATCGGTATGCTAGCTCCACCATCGTGGATGAGGAGCGTAAGACCAACCGTTTCTACGAAGGTCTAAGAGATGACTTGAGGCTACTACTCTCGGGGCCGATGACACAGGGTTTCTTGACCTTGGTCAACACGGCCAGGTCCTTGGAAAAGGACATGAAGAATGTTCAAGCGAAGAAGAGCCTTGGTGATTAGAAGTCTGGGTTCAAAGTGTCGACTACTTCAAAGTCCGGCTATCAAAAGTTATTTAAGAAGGCTAGGAATTCGGTTCCATCTCCTTCTTCGGGTGCTTCTGGGGCGACTACGGGACGGACCCTTGGTGCATGTTTTACTTGTGGGAAGTCAGGGCACTTTGCCCGTGATTGTTGGAGCGGACGGCCCAAGTCCAAGAGGAATTCGGGAGCAACTTATGAAGAGAATGGCAAGGCGGTGGAGTCAACCGCGTCCCATTATGCTCCGGCTCAACCAAGGGTTTATAATCATGGCCAACAGGAGGCCATCAAACAAGCGGATGTGGTGACAGGTACGGTTTAATTTGTAGCAAGTTAAGTTTCTTTAAATACTTGTTATGTGTTTGTTACCTTACCACTGCTTGTTTAGGATTTGTTTTGATTTTTGAGTTTCCGGCGAGAGCACTCTTTGATACGCGAGCTTCACACTCCTTCTTGTCCGAAGGATTCATATCGCGCATCGGAGTACCTTCTTCGATGGCGAAGGACAAGTTGGATGTTTTTTTACCGAATGGGTGTTCGATGCGTGTGGATAAAATCTGCGGTGTTAAGATTCGCATTGGGAATCAAGAGTTCGATCTGCAAGCGTCGTTACTGCCGCTGGTGGAGCTCGACGTTATATTTGGCATGTACCGGCTCTCGGAGCAGCAAGCCTATATTGATTGCGGTCGCAAGGAAGTCAAGTTGGGAGCAAGTCGTGAGATGACTTTTACGGGCTTGAAAGGGTCGAGCAAGACGTTGATGTCTGCTCTTTAGGTGGTGAAAGCGGTTCGTGCTGGTGCAGAGCTGTTCTTTACACTAGTGGAGATTGCAAAGCCAAAGCCTACGTTGGATAGTATTTCAGTGGTAGCTGAGTACCCTGATGTGTTCCCCGCAGATCTTCCTGGAGCCCCGCCTCAACGGGAGATAGATTTCAATATTGAGCTAGTGCTAGGTGCGAAGCCTGTGTCACGATCTCCGTATCGGCTAGAACCTAAGGAAAAGGCGGAGCTGAAAATGCAACTTCAAGAGTTGTTGGAGCAAAGGGTTTGTGCATCCAAGTTCGTCACCTTGGAGCGCACCGGTACTCTTTGTAAAGAAGAAGGACGGGAGCTTGAGACTCTGTATTGATTATCGGGAGTTAAACAGGCTAACGGAAAAGAACAAGTACCCAATACCAAGGATCGATGATCTTTTTGATCAGTTGGTCGGGTCGACGGTGTACTCTAAGTTGGATCTCAAGTCTGGTTACTATCAGCTGAGGATAAGGGAGAGTGATATCCCTAAGACAACGTTCAGTACAAGATACGGACATTACGAGTTTACGGTCATGCCGTTTGGGCTGACGAATGTGTCGTCAGTGTTCATGGATTTGATGAACAGGACCTTCAGGGAGTACTTGGACCATTTTGTGATCGTCTTCATCGATGATATTTTGGTGTACTCGCAGAGTGAGGAAGATCACTTTAGGCATCTTCATTTGGTTTTGGGTACGCTAAGGAGGAATCAATTGTACGCCAAGTTCTCGAAGTGCGAGTTTTGGTTGTCCTCAGTGGCGTTCCTCGGTCATATAGTGAGTGGGGAAGGTATTGCAGTGGATCCGGCGAAGATTGTTGCGATACGAGAGTGGCCTGAGCTTTCTACGGTGGCGGAAGTCCGGATCTTTCTATGGCTTGCCGGCTATTATAGGCGCTTCATAGAGAACTTCTCGTGGATAGCATTACCTCTCACTACTTTGACGAGGAAGGAGTAGAAGTTCGTTTGGACGCCGGACTGCGCGCGAGCTTTTGAGGAGTTGAAATGTCGGTTGACCACGGAGCCTGTGTTGAGTTCGTCGAGTGGGACCGAAGGTTATGAGATTTATAGCGATGCTTTGGGCAGTGGTGCTTGGGATCGGCGAAAGATCGTCCTTCCCATAGGGAGGAAGTGTTTTAATGCACTAGGGTTAGATCTAGTAAATTAATTAAGGGTTGGGAAATAAGGTAGCAACCAATAATAGTAAGTGCCTTGCGAAAGGGAGCTTTGGGCGTAATTTCATCGTAGTTCCGAGTGCCTTCGAGAGCCCTTCACGGGGTATACCTTGGGCAGTCCTGGGCTAACCTAAATAGTAGGTAAAACTGAAATGCAAGAGTAAGTAGAAATAATCTAGGGTTTCACTCAAACTCCTCGTGTTGTGTGTGTGTGTGTGGTGGGGGGGGGGGTTAGGTTGGGTCACTCTGGCAGTAGGTACGGTGGATTTGGTGCTGGGCAGCTTGGCCTGGCGAGCTTTGGCTCAGTTGTTGTTTGTGATGGGCAGCTTGGCCCGACGAGCTTTGGCTCGGTTGTTGTTGTGGTGGGTAGGTTGGCCCGGTGAGCTTTAGCTCGGTGATGATACATAAGGTTGCATGTGCATAAAGTAAAGGTGGTGGGTCTTCGGTATTAGAGTGTCGATGCACCGACGCCAATACGTTGACTCGGCAAGTGTGGTTTAGCACTTGGCCAAGTAAAGTCCGGTGCGCCAGCCAGCAAGAGTACGCAGGAGCTTCGCTTAGTGCACCAGCATTGAGGCGTACAATAACTATTACTGGTAGTGCAATTAACAGTTTATAGGTGGGCTAGGCCCAACCCACCGCTTCCGTTTGCCACTACGGAGGTATCCTGGGAGGTTCGGCTCCAGAAAGGGGGAACTAAAGGTCTGTGTACACAGAGTCGAGTGGGTGTGTTGCACTTGCATGTTCACAGCATGGCATAATTGTATTTCATAGCATAACCATTGCATTCAAGCCTGACACCTATTGTATAAAGTGGTATGGGACGCTTTATACAATAGGACCTGCAAAACGTCCCCTTGGTTTATAAGTCATGCGAGCGCGCTTATAAGCTAAGGTTTTATTCGGTAAGATTATATATATCTGTACTTGATGGAAAACCGGCACCCTATCGTATAAATTGGTATGAGACTTTTTATACGATAGGAGCCTGCAAAAGATCCCTTGCTTATATAATTCTGTATAAGTTAAGGTTACTTCTTGTTCAGTTTATCATTCTTTTATTACTGCTAGATTAGTTCCACCACCATCTGTTTACTTGTTACTCTCTACCTTCTTGTCCTCTCCTTTCCTCCTCCCCGCTCGGTGCCTAGGAGCCATGGGGGAAGGGGAGGGGGATGATAGAACTTAGTCTTTTAGACTAACGGTTTTCGGACCACATTATTTTAGGGGACCATGGAGCCCAGCATGGAGGAGCAGCCGCGCAGGTCGACACGCTTGGAGATGGGGCAGTCTAGCACCAGAGTTCAGATGGCGGGGACTGTGAGTCCCATTCGCTACTAGTTTGTTTTGGTTTTGCTTCCGCATTGAGTGATATGTAGTGAGTACTTGATGTACTGGGCATGAGCCCATGATTTGGTATTTTTATTATTTCTATGGACATCCCTTCGTGGAGTTTATTTACTATATATGTGATGGCGTGGACTTGCTTTATTATTTGCTACAGTTGTGATCGATTTGGCCGGCAGGATCGGCATTTTGTAGTGATGACCTTCCCGGGTGCGAAGGTGTCACCGCAAAGCGGCGGTTCTGGGCTAAAGACCCCGGTGTTCTAAAAAAATATGGGGTCTTACATTGGACCCTAGGGCTGCCACTGTTGACCCCTTAGCCCGTTTTGGATCTGGTTTTGGTTATGTACTCAGATCCAGTTTTTACCCCTGTCATTAACCCACAAAGTTAGGACTGTTAGCTCCTTTCCTTGCCTAAGGCTTTTTCCTTGGTACATGTTATATGCCCTGTTGCTGCTGCAGGTTCTTTTCTTTTGCAGAACATGTTGCTATTGTACTCACACTTGGTGTGTTTTCTTTACTGTTCTTTAGACAATGTTCTTTTCTTACTGTCCTGTTTTTCTTCTTCTGAAAGCATTTATTGTTGCCGGGTGGTAAACCCTTCTTTACCTGTTCTTAAAGCTAATGCTCTATTTATTTTGACTATATTCTTGCTGAGGTGTTCTTTCCTTGAATGTCTCAGGTCCAGGTTGTACCCGGTTGAGCGGCTAGATTTTTGGTGGGTTTTGCTGATAGCTTCCTGGGTAGCTGAGGTTGCCGATCTTCATCCTTGTGAGGTAGTTATTTTCCTTTCTGTATAGACATGCATACTCACCAGTGGGTTCGTGTCAGGTTGTTGACACCCACTGGTGGCTTTCTTATGATGCTGGGTATGAACTAAAACTACTACTTTTCTCTATTGTTGGTTGTTTACTTGTCTCCTGGGAAGGATTTATGCTAGGTTGCATGTTAGGTATTTTAAACCATAAATTATTACTACAATTATCTCATGCACATCATGTTTATAAAACTAAAGCACTATTTTCCTTAAGCATAAAGACTATCCTTTTTATATATTCTATGTTAACCTTAGAGTCGTGCATACCATGAGTCGTCCCTCGGGGGCACTTATGCTCATTTAGGATGTCAAAATAACTTAATTAAAGTATTTTCTGATGCGAATAAATATATATTTTTAATCGTGGACTAGCTGATCCACAGTGCCGAGGGATACGGCCATTAAATATAACTTATTTTCTTTCATATTAAACTATGAATATTCCTTAAAAATCTAAAGTTTGGAGTTTTGCCTGAACGTGTGCAGTTATCCCATGCACGACGTGGCATCACGACACGTATTTTCTCTTGCTCTGATACTATTTTATTGTTGAGAAAATTCGGGTCATGACACCCAACAAGATGGAGCACAAGAGGAGTTCAATCTGCACGATGGAATCTTACAGTTCAGGCACCGCATATTTATTCCCTCTACCAGAGGAATCCGAAATGAGATTCTTCGAGAAGCGCACCAATCGAGGTATTATATTCACCCTGGTGTGGTTTAAGATGTATGTTGATCTGCGCAGGATCTTTTACTGGCCCAGAATGAAAAGAGACGTCACCAACTTCGTGTCCCAGTGCTAGACCTATCAAAAGGTTAAAGCTGAATGCCGCAACCCAGGAGGCTTGATGCAGCCTCTGTCGATGCCACAGTGGAAATTTAAGGATATTTCCATGGATTTTGTCCACGGCATACCTCGATCCCGTACAGGAAATGACTCTACATGGGTTGTTGTAGATTGACTTACCAAGGTTGCACGGTTCATTCCAAACCGAAAGCGTGATGGAGTTGATGTTCTTGCCAGATTGTTTATAGAGTAAGTGCTCCAGATCCACACTGTGTCGAGGTCCATTGTATCGGATCGAGATGGATGCTTCACATCCAAGGAGTAGAGGTAGGTGCAAGCATACTTGGGGACCAAGTTAGCATTTAACACTGCCTTCCACCCGCAGACAGATGGATAGACAGAAAGGATGAACCGAAAAAGGAGGATCTACTCTAACTTTGTATAGTAGAGCACAACGAGCCATGGGAACAGCAGTTGGCTTTAGTCGAGTTTTCTTATAATAGCTGCTATCGGGCCAGCATTAAGATGACATCATACTATACATTGTATGGAAGGCGTTGTCGAACTCCGTTGACTTGGGCTCAAGATGAGGACCCATAAGCCTTAGGAGTGTCTTATATTGATGATACTGTGGTAGTTATATGGCTAATCCAGGAGCGAATGCGGGAAGCGCAGAGCCGACATGTAACGTCCTAATTTGTGCCAGACCCCCCCCCCCCCCCCCCCACCCGCATGTGTTCTGAGTCAAGAAGATTGACCCAGGTTCTGGGGCGATGAGTGCGTTGAGTGGACTCAACGCAGTCGACAC
This sequence comes from Platanthera guangdongensis, assembly GCA_039583875.1. Taxonomy (NCBI): domain Eukaryota; kingdom Viridiplantae; phylum Streptophyta; class Magnoliopsida; order Asparagales; family Orchidaceae; genus Platanthera; species Platanthera guangdongensis. The sequence continues at coordinate 157,326,549 of CM077147.1, read as the reverse complement.
CATTTAACTTAGAAAATATTTGGTGGGCTAAGGCGTTGAAATAATTAAGTGGACTCAACGCTCTCGACGCCAATTGACTTAGAGATTTTGCCAGGATAGGTGTCGAGAGCGTTGATTGGACTCAACGCACTCGATGCCATTTGACTTAGAAATCCTGGCAGGTTAGGCGTTGAGAGCATTGAGTGGACTCAACGCACTCGACGCCATTTAACTTAGTTTATTTTCTGGCAGATAAGGCATTGAGAGCGTTTAGTGTACTCAATGCTCTCGATGTCATATAACTTAGCTTATGGTGGTTGAGGCGTTGATAGCATTGAGTGGACTCAATGCTCTCGACGCCATATAACTTGGAGTTCATCCTGGCGGGTTGAGGCATTGAGAGCACTGAGTGGACTCAACTCTCTCGATGCCATATGACTTAGAATATTTCCAGCTATAGCTGAGGTAATTTCATCAAACCCAGAGAAGGACATGGGTAGTGACACGGGCGTGTCCCTACCCGTGTGGCATTCTTGTAGATTTTACACCTTCCTTCTGATTTTTCCAAAGAAGGACACGGCTAGTGACACGGGCGAGTCCCTACCCACGTGTGCCCAATCCAAGACTACCCGTGACATGGGTAGTGACTAGAGCTAGACAAAATGTCGAGCAGAGCTCGACAAAAATCGTCGAGGAGAGCTCGACAAAACATCGAGCAGAGCTCGACGAAAATCGTGGAGCAGAGCTTGACGAAACATCGAGCAGAGCTCGACGAAATGTCGAGCAGAGCTCGACGAAAGTCGAGTAGAATTCGTCGAACGCCATAATTCTGCCATGGAGAATTTTCGGCCCTATTTCCTGGATTTTTCGGGAATTGCGCCAAATCGACTTAAATGGGCTGCGTCTTTTCAAATAACTAATTCAAGCAATGTTTGGCGGTCCAATGTCAGGCCGACACGTGCGGAGGCAGTTACCCTT